>CM031859.1:11755672-11900010 GCA_018697195.1 Certhia americana | reverse complement strand
CGCCGCCTGCCGCCTCCGCCGCGCTGCTCGGGCCGCTGCGCGCCCGCCGCGCGGGAACAAAGGCGCGGGCTGAGCGCTCTCTCCCCTGTGCCCCAGACGCGGCGCTGAGGCGGGTCGCCCGCCGCCGCCCCGCTCCCGCCCCCCCCCGCCAACACAACAGCAGCCGCAGCTGGACGGGCGAGGGACCGCACTCACGCCAGGGCTCCGGTGCAAGCGTCTCGGCTGGTCTTCTTTCTCCATACCTGACATACAAAGGTCAACCCCTATCACGATAGCACGATATGGGAGACCGCGGAATAAAACCCAGGATTTTGAAGAGCTCTCGTCCATACGGTCCATCGAGCCAAGCCAGAGTTTTAGCCCGAATCTAGGCTCGCCGAGCCCGCCGGAGACCCCGAACTTGTCGCATTGCGTTTCTTGCATCGGGAAATACTTATTGTTGGAGCCTCTCGAGGGAGACCACGTTTTCCGAGCCGTACATCTGCACAGCGGCGAGGAGCTGGTTTGCAAGGTAATGCTTCTCCTTGTTCTCCCCCTCCCCGGGTTCTCCCCTGTCGCGCCTGGGTTTCCCGTGGCTTGCAGGAGGGCGAGCACGGCCGTGTACCTCATTTATTGAACAGTGGGGAAACAAAAGGCAGGGAGACAGGATTATAGGCGAATCCTGTAACTTTTCCCTCTCTCCAGACAATGGCCACGTTATAGCGGTGGCCCAGAGCCAGGTCTGCCTTCTGTTGGCAGGGGGATATTGTTCTGGAAAAGCGCCGTTCTTGAAGTAGGTTTTAACGTGAGTTCAGACCAGGAGAAAGCCTCATCTTCCCCGCACTCTCTTTTCAAAATGGAGTAGGGAATCCCCAGCTAAATTTAAGGTGTTGGGACTTGCTGACTTCCTCGATTTTTAGTGCCCCCAATTCTGTGTTTTGGGGTACGGAAGAGGATGGAGAAACAGGGAATGGGGCCAGATTACCATAAGCTTTGTCTTAAAAGTGATTTAAAAAAAAAAGAACCACATCTAATTAATCACCCTGAGCTTCCTCACGGTGGAGGTTGTTTGCAAACAGCATCCTCCCCCATTGCCCAACTGAGCAAGAATTAAACCTGCACACCTACGGTTTTTGGAAGCGCAGACAAAATAGCTATCCCACTCTTTGTAGCCTGCCGGCTTTTCTCTGCCTCCTCCCAATTTGCTCCTACTATTAAAAGGTGAGCTGTGGGGAAAAGAAATCCACATGCGTGCACATCTGTGGAGGACTGTTTTTCTCTTTTTGAGCTGAGGGAATATTATCCTTTGTTCCCAATTTGTGATTCAGACTGTCTGTAGTGAGACAGACTTATGTCCAGCAAAGTGAAACAGTACCCAGTAGTAGTTTTTATAACTACGTAGCAAATTGCAACCTTGCAGCACATGCTGCCGTGTTTGTATTATTCCTAAAACACGAAATTAATGCCATTTGACTAATTTCTAGATGGAAAAGTAGATGTATTATAGCTTACTAGTATCCAGGAATTAATCATAGTGTTGCTGACTGTTTCATACTTTCTCATACTTGATTCATAAAAAGTTAAAGACTAGGCTGTAGCAGAGAAGTGAAAATAATTGCTCCTCCTTGCTGTTTGGGAAGATTGGAGTTCAGAGGGCAGTTTAAATATGCTTACTGATTGAGTTATAAAACCTGATGTTAAGGCAGCCTAGGACTTCGTGTGATTATTTAGCAGAAAAAAGGCCCATGGCTTTGCAAAGAACTAATACTGCATGCTGAACTGGATGCTTTGTTACAAAACTGAAACAGAACATGTGAATTTCGAGAATGAAAGCCCAGCTTGATGCAGTAGTACAGTGCTGCACTCTAGGACATCGGCATCTTTTCATGAAATAAACAGATCTCACAAAGCTGCTGCTCTGCATGAAATTCTAGGTGAACTTGCATAGCAAGTGGTAAAGCGGGGGCTATGCGCTTCTTTGTTTCCTGTTTGGTTTGCAGGATTAAGGCACTGTTTTGATAACAGTATGAACAGTATAACTGCAACTCACAAAGACTGGGCTGTTATTTTTTTTTCCCTTCCATTTAAGCTGTATGTTTTTGAGCTGATCCTGACATTTGAATAGTATCAGTTTTTCCATATGTGCGAGGCACTACTAGCTGTGCTCCAAAAATATGATCTTAGCCTGGCTTGCTAGTTTCTGAGTTTGCAGTTGTCAGTCCTGAACTCAGCTTAATTTAATGCGTGCTTCAAAATGCCTGCAGTATCATGACAACTATTTGTCAAGTAGCCTTTCAGCAAGGAGAGGTGCTCTCTGGTATCTTACTGAAGATGCTCTCAGAGATTGCTTGCAGAAACCTTGGGTTGGATAACAGACACATACTGATGATTCTCAAGATTCATTTGGCTGCACCCACTGACTGTACAGATGCCGTTATTTGCTTCAAGGCTCTGTGGCATCCAAACAATGGTAACTTCTCACTTCCAATTCCCAGAGAGACCTAAATCAAACTGCAGCTTATTGGACATTTGCTGAATTGAGGCCAGGGATCTTAAAAGCTGGGATACAAAGAAGCCCTTTATAGAAGGTATTTGACACTGTAGCAGTATGATAGTGCTTCTATCTACCCCCTTTCAAACACAGTACTGGTACATATCCAGAACTACTTATTTAACATAGTCTGAGAATCACAAAATGTAACTAATTTACATTATGATAATCTAGTTTAGGAGAGAATTCTGGAAGATGCTTTTTCACATGAGGGTTTAAGCTACATGAATATTCCTGTTTAAATTTTATTTTATAGCAGCTGCTTTGTAGAAGAGCCCATTCGCTTATAATGTAGTAGTTATGAGTTTTGAGATCCAAATGTCAATGAATTCTCCTCTGGAATGAATTGGACACCAGGGATTTTAGCAACACCCCCTCCCCGCCCTGGTTCTGCTTCCCTGGTGCACCATGTCACCAGAATGCCTCGGTGCTAATCCTCCCCCCCGTAAAATGTGCTGGGTCTGTTTGGCAGTCTGCCTTTAAGGTTGTTTTTCCCTGTGCTGGGGTAAGGCAGTGCAGGTATAGAATGAGGGGAAAAGGAGGTCCCTGAGAAGGGGGTGTCCCTGTTTCTTGGGATTTGTGTCCTCTTCCATGGAAGGAGTTTATTAGGATTGTGCTCTGAAGCATTAAATGATGCAGGTTTTGAAGCCTCAGATAAATTTTGATTGAAGTGTATCTTTCTCACTCAATTTTTAAAGGTTTTTAAAGCTTTCAGGAAAGTAGGGAGATATTTGCTTCTCAGAGGGGGTACAGATACGCACTATCAGAACACACATGCTAGAATACAGAAAGGAAAAAAAAAAAAATTGCAGTTTAAACCAATGGTTAGAGAACTAGACCAGTTCTTCATTTTTATATTTTGGTCAAAGGACACATGACTACCTTAAATTCTTTTTACCAAAGTAAGAAAACAAGAGTAAGTTACATATTAATCGAATTTTTATGCTGGTGGAAATGCTAATACTTGCTTTGCAGTCCTCTGCAGCAGGTATAATTAAAAATAAAAATCAGTCCTATCAATACTTTGCTCATAGTCTCTTTTAGCACACTTGACTAGTGTTATTCTCAATGAAGTCTTTCATTTTCTTGTAATGTGGTCTTTTCTCAATTGACTCAAATACTGATTCATTCGTCATCACTCGATTATAGTAACTTTTTATATTTGGGTTTCCCAGCAGCTTTTTTAGTTCTTACAGCTCATTCATAAGATCAGTGATAACATACTTAGTAGTAAAGGGACACTTTGCTTTTAATAGAGCACTTGATTGAAATGCAGAGAGTTCAGGGTGGTTTTGTCTTTGCCTTTTGAAGGGTGTTTGTCTGTGCTCCAACAGGCAGAGCTATTTCCCGGGTTGTCCTTCTGATCTTATAAACAGCCATTGTGGAACAGAGACTTGGAAAGTGAAAGTGACTTTGCTGTTTTTCAGAGATGAAAGAAAGGCAGGAAGTAAATAGGAATAGCAATAAATGATACTTTAAAGCCTGAAAATCCTTGAGGCTTTAATGGGTTAATAAAATCAAAAGAGGCAGGCATGTGTATCAGGGTGGATTTAATGTGACAGCTTCTCTCAATACAAAGCTACTGGCTGTATTTTTTGAGTTTATTTGGATGGAAAATAAAAAAGAAACATACTACCTTCTTAGTGCTGCCCTTATACATCACTGGTCTTCACAGCTTAATTTAGGTTACATTCTTGATTTGAATCAGGTGTTAGTTGATGTAACTATGCTTGCTACCAGTTTTGAAGACTAGCCTTTCCTGTCAAGGTTACGTGTGTCTTCTGTGTGGGGTTGTGCAGTCTGCTTTGTCTTGTCCTCCGTGCTGTGAGTTTGTGACATCCTGTTTACATTGGTGCAGCTTTCAGCAGTGACATAAATTGTACTTAGAGATAGTTTTGTTAGCAGTATTAGATGTACCGTGACTTCACTGTCCTTTATGTCACTAACCCTGGCTTTACTGTCATTGTTCCTGCAGGTGTTTGATATTGGCTGCTACCAGGAGTTATTAGCACCATGTTTTTGTCTGCCTGCACATAAAAATATCAACCAAATTACTGAAATAATTCTTGGGGAGACAAAAGCGTATGTGTTCTTTGAGAGGAGCTATGGGGACATGCATTCGTTTGTTCGTACCTGCAAGAAGCTCAAAGAAGAGGAGGCAGCCAAACTCTTCTATCAAATAGCTTCCGCTGTTGCACACTGCCATGATGGTGGACTGGTACTGCGAGATCTCAAGCTGCGAAAGTTTATTTTCAAGGATGAAGAAAGGTAAGAGTCTCCCTCAGTTTATGGCTGGGGGTGCCTGAGTCAGATAGTTGGAATTGCAGGACATTTTTTGTCCTTTATTGTTGCTACCATTTGTTTGTAATAAACCTTATTTTCCTCTGCAACATGATTGTGGGATGGATGTGCCATTTTACCTCTGGCTTAGGTTTTGGAGTAAAGTAAGTATAGCGTGCTGTTTGCCCCAGTGCTTGGCCTCTGCAGCTCCACCTAGAGGACTTTTCCTCATTCCTAGTAGGGAGACATCTCCTGCAGGATGTCTCTGAAGGGGTGTCTGGTATAAGAGCTGCACTATCATAAAGGCTGCTGGTGTTCAAAGAGGATTCAGTATGTTAAGAAGGACTGCTGGCTGAAATGATTCGTTCCAGTGAGGAGGTGTAAAGAGGAAGAAGAGTCAAGTGTTTTCTGTAGGTTTTTCTGTTCTGAGGACATCTTGTTTTCCATGCTGGGAGGGTCTGGGGGCTGCTTGTAAGAGTATTATGTGGTCACTAATTGTACTGAAACTTAAACTGCCTTGGGGGTGCTTGTTAGTAGTATCAGCTGTTGTAGTACTTGGGGAACTACTTGTTTTGGTTTTGTGGGGGTTTTTTTAAAATTATATCTCCTCCCTATACACTCTCCTGTGTAAATGATTTGGGGAAGGAGTATGGGAAGACCGGGAAAGAAATAGCACTGGATGCTTTGGATGTACTGTTGAAGTGCTCTTTCTGGTATGGAGCAATAGCTGTATGTTGTACTTGTGGAAATTTCCTCTTTCTTTCCTTGTGTTTACCAGTCTTTGTCTTGAATGATGAATTTATTGGCAACTTCTACATAAGGTATCAGAACAATAAATACTGTCAGAATAATGTCAGGCTTTTACAGAGTGATTAAACTGGAAGATGACCATTAAAAAAACTCCAAACATCTAAATGGGAGCGGAGCCTGCCTTTGTGCTTCTTCCTGTCTTAGCAGAGAATAGGGAGAGGTTTTGCCCTTTTAATTAAATGCTAAAAAAGTCTGAAAACTTGTTCAAACTGCTGCAGAGTGAAATGGACTTTTTGGAGAGTTTTTAAAAAATAACCAGTGGATATAAATTCTGCTTGGGGGAATTACAAGTAACAGCCAAATTCTCTGAGTTCTCCCCAGGCTCAGGAAGTTGGTAATCTAAAGATTAGAAAAAGCTAATGCACAATTCACTCAGGAAAGAAAAGTTCCTGCTCTTAAAATAAAAATGACATCCTAAAGATGAGCATCTATGCGTTTAAATGTTCTCTACTTAAATTTTATTGCAAGCTGAGTTTTGCAAAATAGGCTTCTTTTAATCTATTTACAGACTGAAAAATAATATATATTTTCACTTCTTAATTCAGTTCAGATGATTGTCTGCAAAGCATTTTTGTACTATAGCCCCAAGGTTCGATTGCCTCCTCATCTTTTTCAAATAAAAAAAGCCTAAAATTAAAGGAGCTTAATGTCCATTCATAGAGAAATGCAGAGCAGGTAAAACTGCACTTCCACAGCTTTTACTCTCAGTTTAATAATTAAGCACCATTGTCGAACCTCTGATGCAGATAAGAAGGCAACTTGTGCAAAATAATTGAGAGAGGGATTGTTCTCGGTTGTAGCTGATAACGTCCTAAAGTGGATTTTTTTTCCTGGGGATATATGTAAACATGTGTGGTATTGCATAAAGAGCAGAACTTGGAAGAGCTCCTCCAAGGGAAGGCAGCATGAGCTCAGAGCAGTGCAGTGGGAGCAGATATAGGCCTGTGCTGAATGCTGTTGAACTCCTACCCTGCTGCTTACTAGGAACTGAATGCAACACAGGAGGCACAGGGCCAAATCCTTCAGCCACCCAAGAAAAGTGGTGTGTACTGTAATAGCAGTGTTGGCTTTTATGAATGTTTTTAACTTAGCTGTTGTCTGCAAAATGACACTGTTGCTCAGTTTTGAGCATTGTCTTCTAATTATACAATAATTCACTTTAAAGGTCAAATAGGACTTGCTGGTTATTTTTAAGATAATCATAATGCGGTTTTCTTCTGGATGTAATGTTGGTTTGTAAGTAAGAAGGTAGTGTAATTCTTTCTCTGCTAAATAAACAGAGATGAAATAATGTGAGATAGAAATAGAACCAAGCAGCAGTGACTGCCTTTTTTCACATCCTCTGATCATCGTACTGTAATCAGTCATCACTTTCAGTCTGCTGCTATATTTAGAGATGAAAAATCTTCCTGGTCCTCCTGAGTTCACAGAGGTGTTGGTGTGTTGCTTGCACCCCTCCGAGCTCCCGTGAGTCTGAGGCTGATGCTGAGGGATGTGTGTGCTGAGCAGTCCTTGAGGAGCTGCTGTCAGCAGCAGTGCAGATGGGTGCTGCACCATCCCCTGCTCTCTGTGCTCATAATGAACCAAAGAGGGAGAGAACAGATAAAAATGATGTTTAGAGAAATGTGTGTGAACTCTGCTGCTATACGTCACGTCTCTTCAATGGAGCTCTTTCTTAGTAGTTCTTTTCCTCTTTCTTCAAGGCTGTTTTTCTGCAGTTCATTTTAAGTACTTAACGCCTTGGAACTTTTTCTTCTTGAGGCTTTTACTTTGGTAGAAGAAAAGATGAGAAATCCAGTATGCAGGCAACGCATGAATGGAAAACTTGGTGCTTTTTTTTTTTTTTTTTTTTTTAGTAAGATGCTTGTCTGCTGTGAGCTGAGAGCTGCCAAACTGGAGGAGCCAGAGGGAATGTGAAGGTTATATGGAAGTAGTTACTTTTGTTTAAAAACGAAAATCAATTTAAAGTATCTCTCAGTGCGTCTTCTTTCATTGATCCTAATGAGATCGTGGTAGTTCAATAGAAAAACAGAGCTCCTGAAGTTTTGCAAGTGTGTGTATAGTGTTGAAACTCTTTTCTATCCTATTCCCATTATCTAAATTATATCTGGAATTTGGAAATATTTGGGCTTCTGATCTAGCCGCACCACAAGTTCTCTTTGCTTCAATTTGATGTCTCACTAAAAATGTGTGTTATTTGGATGTTGTAAATCACAGTGCCTTGGGATGTTTCCAATGAACTGTGAAGTAAGAAGGTGGAATAAAGTATTGTTGTAGGCTGGTACTGCTGAGCATTTTGTAAGGGTCGTAATCATACTAGAGGTGTTCTCTTAATGTGCTAAATCCATGACAGACTCTGATCATGTCTTACACTATTGCATGTGTGTAAGTCTATCAGCACTTAAAATGAAATTCAGAATTCCACTGTGGAAACAAACAGAAAAAAATTGTTGGTGTTTCAAGGTAATTTATAGTTCCTTTAATTCCTGAACTGTAGGAAATTCGAAGATAGGGTAAATTGCATTCCATAAAAATGATGCATGCTGTTGCGTGCTGTGTTTTTTTCTTTTTTTATAAAAGGTAGTACAGTTGTGGGTTTTAGGGGGTGATGTCTGTGGATCCCTTTGTAAACTGTAGGTGAAATAGCCAGTCTTGTAGTATTGTAATTTCCGAGTTAAACTCCATAAACCTGCAGCTGATTTTGATGAAGCAGAAGTTCTAAGTCATTACAGCATGGCTGGAAATGTTTTGTAAGACTGGGTTATTAGCAAGCAGCAGCACATCTATTAAATGAGCACAGAGTCTTCCAGAACACTGAAAATACAGAAAACAACACTGACTTGCCATGCTGAGTCTCAACAGACTTTCTAAAGTACCTCTAAGATACTTGAACGCTTCAAAACCTGTGTCCTTACACTTCAGAATGGAACTTGAATCCAAAACAGTGGATGACCTACAATGAAACTTGTGTTCTTGTATGCTTTCTGCTTCCATCTATGTTGTTAAATATTTTTTGTCCTGGGTATTAAGCCAGGTTGGTGTTAATGTTGTGAGGCTGTTGTTTTTGAGTATTTTATCTTTGTTCATGGCATGGTATTTACCATTTTCCATGCACAGCCTGTCCTCATAGTAGACCCTTGGGCAGAACAACCATGCCCTTCTAGCTGGTGTCCCAAAATGATGTTGCAGAACAGGCAGGGTTTTTTAGGTTGTGCTAAAAATAGTGCTATACACAGTATATAGCTAATAAAGCAGTTCATCAGTCTGATACATAGCAGATGCTTTGAGAAAGAGCCATCTGAAAGATCTCTGAGTTAAATGAAGCATTTCTATGTTGGTTGTTTCAACGGTTTGCTTAATACAAGAACATTTCTGCTGTCAGGGAATTATTAATTTCTTTAGTGCATTTTTAAGCCTTTAATTATATTAAAATGTTAGCTGTCGTAATATTTGAAGCTTAAAGACCTTGTACGTTCATCATACTTGTTGAAGGGAAAATTAAAATAATTTTGGTATTTAGATATTGTAATTTTCCTCTATTCTTTGAGTAAATATGAGGCAGGTGGGATTCAATAAAAATAAACAGGATTTGACACTTTTTGCTCTATGCCAGGGGAATGCAGCCAGTACAATACACTAATTTAGAAAGACTGTGTTAGCATAACATATTTACTTGGTGCTCTTAGAATATTTTTTCCTATTTAATTTCTCAGCTTTGAGTGGATGATGCTTTAACATGACCTAGTTATGTTGTTTGCAATCCTTGTGATACAAACCTGATCCCACAAAAAAATACAAATGCATATACCAACCTTTTTGCATGTAGACCTTTCATTTTCTTATAGTTAGTAGTAAGCTTTTCTCCCCAGCACTTGTCAGATTATAATGTGATCAGCAGCTTTTTCATCAATATGTTAGAATTTGCTGTTACCCTTGTAATTCAATAGAAAATGTAAGTTAATGCTTTCCCTAAGTCCTAGAAAGAGAGTCCTAAAGTGGAAAAAAATCAAGCATAATGAGAGTGGTCTTAAACTACCCAAAGATTTAGAAATAAAAATAGTCTTCATCTGCTTTGTCATTAAAGGCACTTTATATTACCCTGATTGGGGCCACAGGACCAAAGAGCACAAGTTCTTCCATAATGGAGAATCACAGGTCAGATTTCAAAACAGAAATTATTATTCTTAGAGTATGGGAGGAAGGAGAATTTCTTAATGGACAGCAAATCTGCTGTGAGGTTTAGGGTAAAAGATGAAGTGGTTGCACAACTGTTTTTTCACAGAGGGGTTCCTGCCCCCCTTTGCCTTTATGTGGTTTGGTTACTAGGTCTCGGTTCTCTCACCGTGTTCCTGGGAGCAGCACTGACTTTGTTTTGTGTTCGGTGCTGGGAGGGAAGAGGGAGCCTGTTTGCAGGTGGTGAACATCACAGCCACCCTGTGAAGTGCATAGATCTGCCCCTCAGGGCATAGATAGTCATACAGGTTAATTGTTGTGCCAGAGGTTAGAAATAAATGGAAAAGCCAGGGAAGATTTGTCTCTGTCTGGCATCTGGATGATGATGGGTACTGAGATGGGCCTTGAGTCAGCTCAAGGTCTTTCAGTGAGAGCATGAGTGTCAAGAACCTTTGCCATTTTACCCAGTTCTGGAGTTTGCAGGAGGTTTTACCCCTGGACTGTCCGTGGTTCATAGTTAGTAGGGCTTTGTCTTCTACTCTCCCTGTTCAGACAGAATGCTGTGGTATATGTTAGCTGTCATCCCAGTCGTGGGTGGTGCCTCTCCTGAGATGCCCATCATGGGATTGATCTCTCTGACGAAAGGTGCTTTGTAGTCCCTGGGAGTAGATGTGTCTTAGGACATCTCATATTCAGTTCAACAGCTGGTCCTTTTGCAGAGTTGAAAACCTCCATCCACAGACTTGCTGAAAAATGGTCAATGTTGAATTATGAGTGGAGACTGAGGGCATCTGTGGATGTCTGTGCTGGGGGTGAGAAAGGGAGGCAGGAGCCCAACTAGCCACAACTGCAGTGGATTGTCAGAGTGAAATTCTTCTGCTGCCTTCTCTTCCAATTTTCCCTATTATCACACTGGGAGATTACTTCAGGTTTAGGAGGGAGAGGAAAGGTGGAGATTGTAAACAGGAGCCAACCTGGGGCATATTTAGTCTTGAGCACCTGCTCTTTTGGTAGATGTGTATTGCTTGGAGACAGGATTGCAGGCATCTGAAAAAAAGCAAAAGCTTTTCAGTAAAGTTGTGAAATAATGTTATGACTCTGCCTTAGAGATGTTGAGCACCCGCTGTAGCCTCAGAAAGTGCAGGGCTGTTTTCACAGCATGCAGTTGTGTTAAAAACTAAAATTGTGGTCTTCTTTCCCAGTGGTGCTTTATCATGCATTGTATCAAAAGACCTAGCAGATACGGGGAACAGAGCTTATGGTGGACAGCACAGCCTTTTAAAACTCTGATCTTCAATGTGATCTTACAAGATAAAAGTGAGGTGGTGAAGTAGCTGCCCTGAGCCAGATTCTTATCAAAAAGCCGGATTGCTTAGGGTATCATAACCAAGCTCCTCTGTGGAAGGGTCTGCATTGGATTTCACAGCCTGCACCCCAACACATGCATCACTACCTACCAATTCTCTGGGGAACACATTTTGTCCTTAGGCAATAAGGGAATGGAAGAAAGAAAGTATATGGCATAGAGGACAGGCTGTTCCCAGCAATCCTGTTTGAGTGTTGTAAAGCTGAGGTCTTTGGGGAAGCAGCCCTTCCACCTGGAGATGAGTCAGAGAGTTTTTAAGTGGAATTCTGTGGGAAAAAAAGCCCAGACCAGCTTAAAACAAGTTAAAAGTTCTAAGTTGCTGGGTACTGCAAGTCAGGGGGGAGTGAAGGCAGGGCTGACTGTGCTGTTAGCATTCCTGCAGAGGAAGGGTGGTGGAAATGTAATTTTTAGAGGCTTCCTTGTTGTGCGGAAGTAACAGCGAAGGAATCTTCCCTTAGGAACAAGGTTCATCCTGTAAACCTGTGCTGCCTGGAAGTCCCAGTTGTCTTTGAAACATATCTTTGAGCCTGTTTCATTATGCAGGAGACTGTCTAACAGCCTTTGTGCAGAGCTTGTTTTATTTCTTCCCTGAAGTTCTGTAGGATATTGTGTGTTGGACACCCATTCTCTGTGCTGTTACAAACGGGAAAGGGATCTATTGGTGAAATGAGCAGGATTTAAATCAATGGCATAACATTTCCCCCTGTTCCTGTGTGCCTCCTGCCAATCAGGAGATTGGACAGTTGGGAGTTCAGAACGAGTCTTTGCACCAAAGCTGCAAATCATCTGCCTGAGGTTTCATTATGACCTCCTGTTTCACTGGCTGTGTGATGGCAGCCTACTTCTGTATTATTTAGGAGAGATTCCCTTAGTTTTGAAAAAAAAAAATCAATTAGCAAAAGATACCTGCTTCTAATGTTGAGCTGCTTCTTTTTTTTTTTTTTCCCTCCTTGTGACTTTAATTGTGTGCATGCTCTTCTCATCTTTGTGATGGGATGTAAGCAACTGACCTCGATTAAATGACTTGTAAATTATTGGCCACCTAGGAGCAATCCCATGTCCACTGGGCAGTCAGTGGCTTGATTGCCTCTACCTAGGGAAAGGCTTTCCTGTCTTCAGTCAGAGTAATATTGAAATATGAGATAACATTGCTTGGGTGCTTTTAGTTTTTACTGTTGGAGGAATATTGTGAAGGACCTTTAGAAATTGTCATTTTATATTAAAAAAATGACAATTTAGATGCCATTTTCAGATGTCATGTTTCTTTCCTGTTCTCTGGAGTCTGCTGCATAGAGTCTGGATCTTCTAATTTGACCCAGCCTAAATAACAATTGGATGGTAAATCTGGCATGTCCTCAGCAGGATGGCTCCTTCAATCTCTTCCCAAAGCAGCTGATTTGGCTGTCATATGGGGAGTGTTGCTGTACAAAACTTGTGGGTCTGGTCTGCAGTTAGTGTTCCCAAAATGGTAAGGTTGGCTCAGCTGTTGTTCAGGTATTATTTCTCATACAGATGGCTTTGGGTACAGACTAGAGACAACAGCTTTCATTGATTCAGGTGTTGGCTCCTTTACTGCTTATTCACTGCAGGGAAGATATTTTCTTCTGAAACTATTAGTTGTTATCTCTACTTTAAATGTTAAAGATTTTTTTTTTTCTCCTGCCTTATGAGTTTAAGAGTCCTCTGAATAGTTCCACTGATCTTGGTATGGAAATTGTTCGCTTTTGGGAGAGTAAGTGTGAATGTTGGATTCTTACAGTCTGGTTTCAATGTCAAAAGGCAGATAGCAATTTGCTGGTAGTCCCAAAGCTCTGCAGGGAAGAATAATGTGAATCTGTTAGAAAAAAGTGTGGGATGTGCAACAAAGGCAGAGGTGAGTGCTAGCTCAGAAGGTTGCATGGGAGAATCTTCTGGAAGATGTTTAATTGATTATGTTTTGTTACATTACTGAAGAACAAAGTCTGAATGCAGTCAAGTAATGAATGGCATATTGATAAGAAACTCAGAGTGGTATTGTTTTTCATGGGTTTCCCTGACGGTTTCTATGGGGACAAAGACGCATTTCCCGTCCGAGTGCTGCTGCTGCCCTCTGATTGCACTTCTGTGGTTTCATTCACCAGTAATGGGAAAGCATTCATAGGCAGAATAGCTTCCCCTTTTTAAATAGCCATGATTCACGGTTGTGTTTTTTTTTAATGCATTAAACTAATGCAGTGTTTTATCAATGATCTGATAGATGCATAATGCTCTTTTTCCAAGTGCTTCTTCGGGGTCTGCATTAAAACTTGAAATTATGTATTGTAATTACGTAAGCATTGGCAAAAGTCTTTGTTGCCCTAGACTATGGGTACAAAGTGACTCTCATCCGGCTGTGGCAGTAGTTTACATTTGAACTTTGGGGATTAATTTTGTTGCAACTGTGGGTCAAGCTCAAATGCTGGTGCTTTTGAAAAACTTTTTTCTCTTGTGGGGATCCTTTAGTTGACAGATGTGAGTTAATTATTTAGAGAAGGAGAGGTTTTTCGAGAACTATATTTGTTTATCCTTTTTCTTGTCTCTGATGAGAGGCACTTCAAAGTTGATTGTGATTTCACACCTTCATGTTTCGTTTTTTCTGTCCTTTGCCTTAACAAATGTCAAATTTTGGGTTGTCCAGTTAATCTGCAGTTGGATGTACTCCCCACCCTTTTCTGTGGAGGTTCTGTATTCTCAGAATTGACTTGTAGCTTTCTGGGTCTGTTTGTTGTTGTTGGCTTTTATTCCTTTTCCTGGGTGTTTGATTTCAGTGCTTTCTGAGAGAGGCGTGTGGGGGAGAGAGAGATTGCTTCTCATTCAGCATGTCTGTGCATTTCTCTGTATTTAGACTTTGACTCCCCTTTTTCCCATTCCCCTCCATACTCCCTGCCTCCTGTCCTCTCCAAAAAAAAACCCAAAACCAAACCCAAAAAACTCACTGGATTGTGGAAAACGGATCTCTTTTAGCCGATGCTTGAAATGCAGAGTAAGGGAAGACCAGCAGAGCTTGAAGCTGTTTCTTACAGAGATGGGGTGCTGTGCACTGGAAAATAGCAGCTTCTGAGCCAGGCTGCTCCTTTTTGATTGCCTGAAAAGACGTGAAATGACTGTTAAAAGGGGAGTGAGAGTTGCTGTGTACACCTGCGCAGTACCCAGTGGTAGCACTGCACAGACTGCGTTCCATCTGTGAGGCTGAGGTGGGTGAAATCACCTGTCACTGCAAATGGGCTGCAGTGGGTCTGCCCAGCCCCAGTCCTGGCTGGGGGTGAGGGGTGCTGGCAGAACTGCCCTGGGAGCTCATTCTGTTACCAGCTGTGTCCAGTCAGACAGCCTTTCCCATCCTTTTGTGCTCTCCTTGCTGTACTGATGGAAAACCTGTGTTGTCATGCACTGGACTTTACAAATGAAACCGGGAACACCCGAGTTGTGCCTGGGTGTAACTGGGAGAGGATAAAGCCATTCTGAGGCCATGCAGCTGGCAGTGTGTGCTCAGGGGATGCAGCCCCTGCAGTCTGCCTGGGAGATGCATGCCCAGTGCTGTGGGAGCACTGCTTGCTTGCAGAGGAGCCATTTCACCACTTGTACCTTGCACACAAGGGAGTTTCTGGCTGAGGGTTTGGGGGCTGACCAGGAGGAAGAGGACTGAAGGTTGTGTTTCTGTTTAATTTGGGGATCTTTTGTTTCCTCAAAGCCTGCCAGCTCAGCAGGATGAAAAACCTGGGTTGAGTGTTTTCATTTGCCCACAGCTTACAGAGGAGCAGGCAGATAAGGGCCAGCTGTTGTTCCATTTGCTTGCCTAAACAAAACCCGCTGTTTCATGTGGAGGCTGCAGCACCTTGCAAGGAAAGCAAGATGGGGGATATGGCTTCTGTGTGCTGCTTCTATTTTATTATCAAGAAATTATTTCTTCTCTTGGAAAAAAATATGAATTTTTGACACACCTTGTAGTCTGTTCTCAGTGGTTTTGTACTGTGTCCATTGTAGGAAATGAAAGATTAGGGAATTCCAATAATTTTATGTAATATAAAAGCTTCTTATTGAACTGTTTTTCTAAAGTCTTTAGCAACTCCCAGAAATGTAAAATAGGATAGGAAAGTAAACAACATTTCCCTGTGTTGTTGACACTGGGATGGCAGGCAAGTGTGTGTGTGGGGGTGAATTCCCTCTTGGAAGTTGTTTATAAATAGCCTGCTCTGCCCCACTCCCTGTGTGTGTGTTCTGCTTCTGTTAGTTAGCAGGAGTGAGTCGATGCTTTCCTGTCTGGCAGTTCAGTGACTTAATGCATGTTTGAGTATCTGGCCCCACTGTTTTATTGCTTCACATGCTTTTCTATGGAAAAACTGAGGTAGGCAATGCAAATGGAACCACAACTCATGTCCCTGCCTTCCCTTTCATTTCCTCTTCTCTGTTCTCTGCCCTCTTTGGCATGTTTTTTTCCTCTGGGCGTTTCTCCTTGCTTCTCTTCCTATGCTGTGCAGGTGCAGGAATGTGTCGAAGCTGAGCGCTGTGAAAGGACTCTCCTCAAATCACCCTCCTGTTGTGGACCCTCTGCTTTGTGTATAGAGGGAAATTTCTGTGGTCTTGGTAATTGTAGTTAAGTTTTTCCTTGCAACCCGCTTCCTGTGTGGTGCATTGCTGCTGTAAAATATTGTTTGAGTGCTAACGAGGGGGTTGTCCATGGCCAGATGTACTGTTAGGATGGCAGTGGTAATCAATAAGGAAGCAGGTGTGTTGAGTGAAGCCCATCAGCACTGAGCTGGAGGAGCAAACACTGGCCTGTTTCAGGAGAGAAGGAGCTGCCCTGACACACTGCACTTGGGAGCCAGGTATTCGGAATTCTGTATTTATGACTTCCTCATTTGGGGCATGTTGCCAGAGGGGCTTTCACCTCTCCTAGTAAACGTATTTAGCTGTTGAAAAGGTCCAAGTGTCATGAAAGTTTATGGCACAGTTGCCTCTGGAGTACTCCATGGAGTAAAATGCTCTTCTGTTGGTTCAAAAAAGATAGGGCTGAGCTGCCCTGGAACTGAGTCTAAGCCAAAGCTGGCCCAGATGTCTTTCGCAGCTCAAGCTCAATCAACGTTGTCTTCAGTAAACATTTAAGAAACAAGACTCTCCTTGTCTATTTTAATGCCTGTTAAATTACATGCTTCAGTCAAGAGATGCAAGTTCTGCCTTCTGGGATGAAGTCCAGTCCCTGCCTGTGAATGTCTGTGGTATGGGAGCAGGGCCATGACACAGGGCTAAGAGTGATCGTAACAGACCTGTGGGGTTGAGGGATGAGGCAATCATACCCAAAGTTGAATTATGACCCCATATTGTTGAAAGGAAAATCTGCACTATTGCTAGGTCACTCTGCCATCCCATGGCACTGGATAAGCTGTGTCGCATTGTAGTGACTCTGTTCTCAAAACCATCCTTTGCTGGGAAATAGTCTAAAGGGTACTTGGTAATCCTTTGGATGCCTCCAACAGGGACAGATTTTTAAATATAGATACAAAGCCTAGCAGTGAGAAAGGAAGGAAAGGTTATGTTCATCTAGTGCTATGACAAGCAGCTCTGCATCATTTTTTCTGCTCCTGTGTGATATCCATAAGGGAAGAATATTCTCTTGCAGAGATAATTACTGCAGCACAATGACAAGTTCACAGTGCTTTGCAGGCAGCAGGAGTTTGCAATCTAGATAAGGCATCCCTGTCATCTCTGCAAGTCCTTTGCCAGCTTCTCTGTTTATTCCAGTGTGGGGAGATAAGCTTGCTGTTGATCTTGGCCTTCAGCTCACCTGATCTCCTTTTGCCCAAAAGTCTTATTTGGGAAGAGTGAAATCTATTAAAAGCGCTTTTTCTTAATTTCTTTTAAGATTGCTGGGGTAAAGAAAAATGTTGGTAAGTCAGAGGGATCACTTAGGGTCTGAGTGACCATTTTATTACTGTTAAACCTTGTGGAATTACAGGTGTACAGAGTGGCTTTGCCAGCATGAAGGTGTCAAAATAACTTCGTGTATTTAGGTCTGGGTTTGTATTTGAGCATGAATCCTACACAGGTAGGTTAGAGTGCATCAGCTCAGAAAAGGTCTTGAGGGCCTTTTGGAAATTATGTCTATGTAAAATTAACCAAAAGCATGAATATGGCAATTCCTTTTCTCTCTTAAGAGATAAACTTACTAATGAGTTTACTAGACATGACTGTATTTGAAATCTTGTAGCTATATGTGTGGCAGTATTCCCTGTATTATGTCTAGTATCTCTAACCAGTATGGAAGGGAAAATATCAAATTATCTGTAGTAACTGCTGTGAGTGAGATTTTAAACAGATGCATTTCTGCAGTTGTCAAATTTTGTAGCGTTTGACTATCATAACCATGTAACTGCAACAGCCAAAATTTGTATTTGATGTTTGCTTACCTTGATAGTGTTCATTTTTTTTTCCCTCCCCCGCAGGACTAGAGTGAAGTTGGAAAGCCTAGAAGATGCTTACATTTTAAGAGGAAATGATGACTCTCTTTCTGATAAGCATGGATGCCCAGCCTATGTGAGTCCAGAGATCTTGAACACAAATGGCAGCTACTCTGGCAAAGCAGCGGACGTATGGAGTCTAGGTGTCATGCTTTATACCATGCTAGTTGGACGCTATCCTTTCCATGACATTGAGCCTAGTTCCCTCTTCAGCAAGATCCGTCGTGGGCAGTTTAACATTCCAGAAACTCTATCCCCTAAGGCAAAATGCCTCATACGTAGCATACTGCGTCGAGAGCCATCAGAAAGGCTGACTTCACAGGAAATTCTGGACCATCCATGGTTTTCTACAGATTTTAATGTATCGAATTCAGGATATGGTGCTAAGGAAGTATCAGATCAGCTGGTGCCTGATGTCAACATGGAAGAAGACTTGGACCCATTCTTTAACTGAGCACAAAGACTGGTGTTCAGAAGGTACACAACCTGGAGATGGACACATGAAGGAGCCCTTCCTGACCACGTTCAATCACATCCTGCATCAGCCTAGCTTGGTAGCAAAAGACACTCAGAGGTCCTCAGATTGAGAAGGAACCTCCACAAGGAGCTAATATAACAAATGTAGCATGGGGAATGATTGGGGGGGGGGGGGGGGGCTTGCTATCAGGTTAGATTGATTTGGAGGAGAAAAGGCAGCATGGAGCAATTGTAGCTTCTCACCTTTTTGGAGCCAAGGAGACTGCACATGCCAATTCTGGTGCAGCTGTATCACTCCTGTTTCTGTTCCATTAAAAACAGTGGTAACTCACAACAGATAGAAACTTTTTTGCCTCAGCTCACATCTTGGCATCGCACTGTTAGATATTTAACTTCAGCCATTATTCAGGGAAAATACAATTGGCTAACTTTTTTAATCAGATGCCTAATAATTAATGGGATTAATACAAGAAAAAAATTAGGTGCACAAAGATGGACATGAAAAGTGGGTGCTAAAAAAAAGCAAAATTTCAGTTCATGTCTCTTGATAGCTATTTTCAAGTCATTTCTTCTAAATAAACTACTTAATATTCTTGTCAGGAAATGACATTTTAATGCTTTGTTCCCTTAAGGGGAAGTAACTGTCATTTAACAGGCTGTTCTGTTTTGTGTCAAATGGTTTGTTGCAGGAAGCTATTATAACTCGAACTTTCAGATGCATTACTGCTATAATAGGGGAGAAAAAAAGAAAATAAGAAAACTGTATAATTCTTTTTTTAAAGATATGAGATACTGGCTTCCATATCTGCCATGCTGCACGTATCTGACTAGAGAGGGCAGAAAGCCCTTAACGGTGTCTTCATCTGAGAACCAATCTCTTCTTTGACTAGCCCATGTGTAAATAGAGGGCTCTTTATTATTGAGGGAAGAGTATTGTGGGTTTTTTCTTTGAATTCCTTTAAACTTGGGAAAAGAATTGTTTGATTTTCATTTTTGTTTATGTCCAGACTAAGAAATAAGAGGGTATTAATAAGCTGATCATTTATATTACAGATATTCCTCTTGAAACATACACAGTAATATGCACCTTTTGTATTGTCAAGACTTATTCTATTTATTGAAGAAAATGTCACAGTAGTGATGTATTAAGCCAGTACTTCAATTACGGGTTGACTTGGGATGACATGTTACATGCTGTAGTTAACACACTTCTTTTCTGTTCAGGTATTTCTGTCCCTAAATAACTTTTTATTTAGCTTCTTTTTTTTCTTTTTTTTTTTTTTTCTTTTTTTTTTTTTTTTTCCCTAGATAGCTTTATTTGATTTAGACTGGCAAATGTTTTTATTACTGCTTTTATATTGCTGTATGATATTGAAATCTCTTGGCATAAATATTTGTGTTTCCAGTACCTCAGTTGTTCTGGTATTACTGCCTGTATACGTTTTGTGAAGTGGTCATGTTTTTTGGGTAGGTACATGTGGACTCTGTAGTATGTAAATGTTACTTGAATTTGTGCTTAATTATAGTATGTGGCATGTGCGTACAGCTACTTGGCATTTGACGTATGGATGCTATTTGCCTGCCTTGCAGGAAAGTTATGGTCCCACTCTCAAGAGGATGTTTCACAGTTCTTTATCAAGAGACAAAGCTAGCTGCAGCTGACCTGCCTTGGTTCTATTTTGGTAACTAAGAATATAAAGGAGTAATGTTTTTACACTCTGAAGATGGTGCTGTGTCAAGAAGGACTTTTTTTTATTTTATAAGTACCTTATAGGAGGAAAGATTGGTGATGTGCATGGTGGGGTTTTACTGCCTCTGGTGCTTTGTCATGTATTTGGTTTAATGTTTTTGTCCTAATCTCTTCAATAAATAAAATTGTGCATATTTAACTAAACTTCAGTGGTGAGCAGTGTTCTTATTGAATGTCTGAGATGCTGCAGGAGTTCGCTCTGTTAACGTCATTCAGCTGCTATTTTTTTGTTGCTAACAAGCTCTTACCTAGTCCTGTGAGCTGAGAAAACTTAGCACTTGCATTTATTTACAAGGTAACACTGTAGGCCTTTTAATCAAAAATTTTACCATTTGCTATGAATAAAACTGGCTTTTATTTTCTTTTCTTTTGGTTTGTCCCTGCATCTTACCAAGCCCATTTACCTTTCTCAAGAAGGATATTGAAATGTGGTGAGAATTTTGGTGGTGGGAGGCTCTTTGTCTGATGAAGAGAGACACCAAAATGGGGTGAGCTGGTATTTGCACTTTGCAAAATCCCTGGGCAATGTGCATCTTGGATTTGCTCCTCAATTCCAGAAAGGATGGATCTGAATTAACACCTCCTAATTTAGTATCTTTTATTTAAGGCCAGATTCTGTTTGTTTTTCACCTTAATAATTAACAGATGCAGGTAGTGACATATATGTAAGAGCATGCGTGTAGAGTAGTAAGATGCTTTGAGAACGTGAGGCAGGACACATGAATCCTGGTCTATTAGGACAGTTTGAACTGGGCTTTGATTTGAGCCACACTGCAGGCTGTTTTCAGAACCTCTGTAGTGTCAAAAAGCTATAGGTGGTTGACAGTCATCCCTAAAGAAACCCCCCCAGCCTCAAAACTCCCCATTGCAAAATAAAGGTTACTGCACTAAAACTGCTAGCACAGGGTTTACTGTCAGCCCGGGTAACTTTGAACTACATGGTTTCTTCCTAGGTAGTTCTTGGCATGTGTTGGCATGGTAGATTGAGAATTAAAACTTTATTATAGCACTAACCAGAAATGTTATTAACATGTAGCAACATTTGAAGATAAGTTTTTAAATTATCTGTATGCCTGCATACAGCCAAAGTTTAAATTACTTGAAATTCTTTCAAATCAAACTCCCACAATAAATGTGCTTTATAGAAAAAAAGCAGATTGTAATCAGTGACAAGAGAGAAGGGGAGCGCTGAGGATTTCCCTCTCCACCATTAAAACTTATGTGAACAGCTTCTGTTCTGTTTGGGTGGAAGTAGTTAGACCTTATTTTCCAGCAACCTGCACGCTTGCTTTTTCACTGCCAGTAATTATACAAAAAATGCAGCTGACTAATGATTGCTCGTTTGCAGTGAATTTTTTATTTGAGGATAAAGCTGCAGAGGAATCCTTTGGCAGCTGAAGTCAGTTTCACAAAATACTGAAAGGGGTGTCTTTTTTTTTGGAGCTTCCTTGTTCCTAAAGCTAAGCCCAAGAGGGGGATTTGTGATTCTGATTTCTGTCGCTTTTTTGGTGTTTCTTCTTCATGGGCACTGCTGGTTGAATACACAGGTATAGTACTGCTTGCTACAGAAATGCTTGAGACAGCTTTCTTAGTGCTGCTCCACCCTCAATTTGGGTAGCAACTGCAGTGGGATTTGGGATTTTGCTGAGCAGACTGTCACATAGTCTTAGCTGCCTCTCCGTCCTGGGGAAAAGGATGATCATCTCACAGCTGTGTGGGGTGAAAAGCCATGTCTACAAACAAAACCATTCCATAGAATATGACCCCATAGCAAACTTTGGAAGCCCTCCAGCCCCTCCTTCTCCTCTACCTCTCACAACTGAAAAAAAGTTGTGCTTTTTTTTTTACTCCAGTGTATATATCCTGTCAGTGCAGCACTGTGTGCAATTTCAAGCTACAGGCTTCTCTTCAGGACTGCACAAACAAGGGACCACTATTCCTTTGGCACCATGATGTCATATAACCTGATCCCTTAAGTCTTGCTGAGGTATACATGTGTTATGGAGATAAACAAGTCAATTAAAAATGCATTCTCTTGTAGATGAAATAACCTTGGTAAACTTGTGTTTCTGGAAAGAAAAAAATAAACTAAAAAAGCCCAGCCCAAGACTCTTGAATCCCAGACTGTACTTTCCTGGTAATTGGAGAGGAAGGACGTGAAATATGATGCCAAGGAAAAATTATTAAGAAGGGAAAAAAATAATACTCTTCATCCTGAAATGATTGCATTGAAATTTGGAAATGTATGAGTGAGCTCTGTGACTAATTGCATGATGAATACCAAAAGAATTAGTAATAATCAGTTCTTTATTCTTTAAGTTTTGGCTAAGATTTCTATGAAAAACTTGCTAATTTAATAAGTGACAATCCAGCTAACAACTTAACTAGCTTGTAACTTTCCTATTCTTTCAGTAGAAGCAAATGTTGAAAATTAGTAACACGATGAGACACATTTGAAATCAAAAGTATAAGTAAAGTGGGGTATAAATGACCTGTAATATGGCGAAATTCCCCTGGAACAGGAGAAACTGCTGAGGAAAATTTCTTAAGAAAACCCAAACAAGAAACTAAAAAAACCCTTAAATCAGGCCAGTTCTGCCACTGAGTTTTGCTTTTCACAATATTCTTGATACTTACATTCCTGGTACCAGTTTATTTGCCTCCATTTTGGCTTTTTTGACATCTGAATTAATCTAGGCTATTAGCATGAAATTTTGATTCTCTAGAAATGCCTCGCCAGAGGCCTCTATACAAGTTTGAAACTCTAGGCTGTATTTAACTTGTAAATTTTTATGTATATTGGTGAGTGTATGCAAATACATGGAAAAATACTTTTACAGTGATGGTAGTATAGATTCTGAGAAATTAATTTGGTAATATTTGCTCTGATGGAAATGAGTGGAATCAATTTCTTAAGGGCTTCACTAAAATGCTGAAAGGTGTCATTTATTCTTTATATAACTCAATTTAAATTTGTTTAGCCTCCTCTTAAAAGCTGGCTCTGTAGGGGAGTGGATCCCATTGTTCTCATTCTCCTGCCTCCTTCACCTAGCATCCGTAGCCAGAAGGGCAAAAAGGAAATAATCTTGGCATGGCAGCTTGTGCAAAGTAATAGGTTAGTTGCTGCTGTGCTTATTTCTGCTCAGGAGGTTAAAGCATTGCAAAGCTGGTGCTGACATCATTCCAAGCACACAAAAAACTGACGTCAGTTGCACATTCTATTGCAAGGTGTTTATCTCCATCTGATTAGGCTGGCAAAATGTGTACTGAGAAAGCAGCACACAAAGAAGGAAACTCTTTGTCCATGCTTCCCACTCGCCCTGACATGGGAGTCAGTCCTGGAAAGACTGAAACATGTAGATAAGGCTTCTTTGAAAATCTGTGGTGCTACCATTGGCCTGGACTTTTTCCTATCTAAATCACTAAGAATGAGCACACAATTTATTTCAGGTGGGTGTTGGGCAGCCCCTCCTTGCAGGGGAGTCCAGGTCTGAACTTCTGGCCTTCTCCAAGTGATAAAATAAGAAAGGATGCTATGACACACAGTACAAACACTCCTCTTCTGCCTGCTCACCTAAGTGTAAGTCATTGGTCAGCAGAGTATTGCCACTGGCTGGCTGGTGAGAGGCTGCTGGCTCTGCCATTGCCCTGCCTGCAGCCCCTACCCCAACAGCAGCCTCATCTGCTGACCCTGCAGAACATGAGACAGTACCAGCTGCTGCCAGGGAGACCAAGCCACATTGCCTCTGTTTCCCCCATCTACAAGAATGTGCTGGAGATGTGGAGTAAAGCAGCAGAAGGCAAATATCCTCCTGCATGTGGGACCAGATGTGCCCTTATAAACAGAGATTTCCACCTGTAGCCACAAATCACAGAATGAACTGAGTAGGAAGGGACACACAGGGATCATTGAGTCCAATGCTTTGCCCTGCACAGCACTGTCCCCAAGAGACACACCATGTGCCTGAGGGTATTGTACTAACCCTTCTTGAGCTCTGTCAGTGCTGTGACCACTTCCCTGGGAAGCCTGTTCCAGTGCCCATCCACTCTGGGTGAAGAACCTTCTCCTCCTTATATCCAACCTAAACTTCCCTTGCCACAACTTCAGGCCATTCCCTTGGGTCCTGTCGCTGGTCACCAGAGTGAAGAGGTCAGTGCCTGCCCCTCCTCTCCCCCTCATGATGAAGTTGTCACTGCAGTGGGGCCTCCCCTCAGTCTCCTTCAGGCTGAACAGAACAAGTAAGAGGACACCAAGCAATAGTGTGGTCTATGCATCAAGCCAAATTCTTCAAGGTATGGGGCAGAGCAGGCTAAGTGTCTGATTTCTACTCATGCTGAGACCTGACTTTTTAAAATTCCATATGGGTTTATTGTTACTCTCATAATAGGGTACAGCTAAAATTTGGTCTAATTCAATCCCTGGAAATAAGGAAAAAAATGTAGACAGAATTTGAATTAGTCAGAATTAGAATATCATAGGTTGAAAAAGGTGTCAAATTTCATGCACTTGCGGTTTAATTTTAAAAGCTCAGTATCAGTCTGCAAAAAGAGAGTTCTGACTTACAAGTCATCAATGGGCATTTTATTCCTTCATATTGTGTTGATTTCTACTTCCTCTGATATGTGCTCACCACAACAGCAGGTTATTGGTAATTTCTAAGTGTTTCTAATTTCTAATTTTAGTTTTCACATTAGCAAGAAACATGTCTGATCCATGCAAACAGCCTTTAGAGCTGCTGTAAGATGAAGTGTATCTGTGGGTAAAAATTGAAGCTCTTCTGGGTACTGAGTTTCTGACAGGGCTCTAGCTGCATTAGGGTAAAAGGATTTTACTACATAAAAACTTTTTATTAGAATAAACGTTGCTTAAAAAATTACGTAACATGCCTACTCTCCTTGGTAGCTCAAATCAAGGCCAATCAAATCAAGATGCTCAAGATGAGTAAGTACATGCATATTTTACCAGTTGTTGCTTTTTAAAAATTCTCTAATTTAGTCAAAGGAACATATCTTGGGAGAGCAATAGCTTGATTGCAACAGAAAATTTATGGCAGAAAACAAAATAATCTTTTTTTTCCTTTTTCTTCTATTCAACTAGATGAGAAATGTTGACAAATCCATTTTCTTGGTACTGTGTAGATAATCGAGTCTTTGCCCTGTCTGAGAAGCTGCTAACATGAATAACCAGTGATCTCATGTAACCTCAGGACAGCAGTGAGATTTGTCAGAAAGTTTGCAATGTGCTGTGTTTAATTTAAAAAAAGAACATCAGCAACATGAAATGCATGATTCAGAGAAATCCAGTGACATTTTGCTATTGTGTATGGCTGATAAAACTGGATTAGTCAACGTGTCCTGATTTCATCCCTGCTGATTGATCAGGCCATAAGGGTAACCCACATTTTACTGCAGGATGAAATTTTTCCTGGATAAATTTAGTTTTGTGTAGAAAACAAGGACAAGGTCAAGGTTGCATTTATATCCTCAGAGCACAAGAGATGCGGGGTGATTATGCCCTTCCTCCTTTTTTTCCCCCTTAAGAGTGGTCTTTCTGCATAGGAAAAGATAGGGAAGATAATATCCTTTGCCCCTTTTGTAGTAGAAACATTGATGATCTGTTCCAGAATAATGCTCACACCAGCCTGTCAAGGGCCAGGTGGTATTCTGAGTTCTACCTATTTGCTGTATGAGGGGGGCGTGGGTGGGGATGTTTACCTTTATATTCCATCAAGCATGCTGGGATTGTACGATTGATCTTGAAAAATGTCATGATTTAACAAGGACTGCTCCTTCTTCCACAGTTCTTTTTCAATAGCATCATCATCATTTTCTGTAGTTAGTAATTTTTTTTGAAATTATGATTTTAGGTTTCAGATAGTCTTGTCTATAAATAAGTCTGAAAGATAGCAAATACACAGTATTTTATGCAAGCAATCATAGATTTGGTAATCCGTTTTCTAAAATTACAGAACAAAAATGAAAATCCTTAGGTCATTCTGTTTAAACAGTTTTATCTTTTGACTTTTTCCACCCTGCCAATACTCTTCGCTTTTATTTAGGACAACTGCAATTGTAAGTGACAATTGCTACCATGGGGTTTGTGCTGCCAGGTCACTTAGAGTGCATTTGGAGGCCACCATGGTGAGCACACTACAGAAGTAAGAGAGAAATGTATGCGTTGTGTGTTATATCCAAAGGCTATCAATCTCAGAAACACCAGACTTTTCTAAAGGGTAGGCTTCCCGTCTTATTTCTAAAAGTAGATGGGATTAAGAGACTCTGAATGTTGCTTCTCCCATCCATAAGTAATGTTTCCAGCATTGTAGCTGCTGGATGCCGATTGTTCAGAGAAGTGGAAAGAAGTGTCTAAACTGCACTTTTCTATACTCTTTGCAACTTCTTGACACCATCAATTTACTGTGAGTTCCAGTCAGCTGATTCAATAACAGATATAATCCCCAGAGACCTGGGAAAGACCTGCTTTCAGGAGGTTAGTAGATAGGCTATAGGCCTCATTGTCTGGGGTGGAATCACCATGCTCTTGCTACAGGACTAGACCAAAGACTGATACTTAGGGCAGTTTTAAAGCTTGTTCCAAGATTGTTTTCACAAGAAAAGGTTACCCTGTCAGAGCACAGCAGGGGAGATGACCACGCTTCTGAAGTCAGTATAGTCAAGCCCAAGCTTTGTTCTGCCTCAGTTCTTAAATCATGTTCCTCACAGAGGGGCAGAGAAACCCACTGCCAGCGTTACATGTAACAGGGAGCACAAAGACAAGATTCAGACTATCTAATGCTATTGAAGCTGGAAGTAATGGGCTTACACAAGTAGAATTTGGGGGTAGGATTTGTCCAGCTAAATGTTGACAACTATATTTCTCTCTGCTGACTATAAAAGGAGCTCAGCGTGACTAGTTCAGGCATAGATGTCTCAAGTTAAATGGGAATAATCCTCCCTGCTTGCCAGAGCCTGATTTGTTTGTATACACAGAAAAGTCTTGTTCCCTTTGAGACAAACCAGGTATCCAAGACATCTACACAAAACTTGCAGATGAGAGACAAAGACTGTGGAAGAGGGACCTCTTGTAAAGCGAGAGAGATGGAGATGTGGTGGGGTGCCCTCAAGCATCTCAAATGGTAGTGAGTGGACACATCTATATGAACATCTATGTAGGATGGTCCAGAAGACTTTTAACTTTTATAAACCTAAGTCTCACAACAGGATTCTCTTGGTAGCTTGAGAGTTTTCTAGATGTCAGCTCTTGGGTATTTAAAAAAATGTAAATACATGTATAATTTATGTGGGAAAAATTCTCTCCTTCCCTCTTTGGAAATGGTCACTTGTAAAAACAAGCTTGCAAATGTTGTTGGCCCAGAAGGGTTTCAGGCCAAAGGAGCCTGACCCTTATATAACACATGAGAAAACACTCAGCCACAGATACACGTGGCTGCTTTAAGGTTTCTACATCTAGCAGTCACTGGACAAAATACAGAAATAAACCCAAATTCAGAGAGAGCATAAATCAGCATCAGAAAAAAATAGTAATGATGAACGTTGATATATCAAGATGTATGGGAGATTGAATAAGAGATCAAGAGCAAATGCATTTATTTACTTTTTATAGCATGTCACTATTTTATTTTCCTCGTTAGCCCTCCATGTAGGATGTGCTACATAGAGCAGACTTAACCACCTGTTCAGTAGAGAAATTAAATGGTTTAGAAAAGCATTTTCCATTTCTTCCTTTTACTGTCCACCAGTGGATGTTCTCTCTGGCCCCAAAAGCAGCTGGTGTAACTAAAATAGCTGATTAAAAGTGCCTTGTGATCCTTTCTGTTGTGCACATGGCACTTTAACCTGTTTGCTCTTGGACTTTCTCCTCTAAAAACTTCCCTCAAAACCAAGTTGCTTTTTATTTGGGAGAGAGATTTGCGTGTTGTCAGAGAGGAAGATTCAAATTGGGCACAGCATCATAAACACAACACTTGCAAATCTCTCTGCTTTTAGGCAGTAGGAAAATGAGTTCCTAGCATTTGCTAGTACTTCTCCAGACAAGGGTGTTCATTAAACAATGTTAATGTTTTTCTTCTCTTAAAAGCCAAGCTATGGTATGAGGCAGCCTTGTGTTTAGCAATTGCTCACCGACTAAAAATCCTATGGCAACCAATAAATGGAAGCCAAAAAATGTTGCAATATTATTTTAGAGGACTTGTCTGCTTATTTTTACAGTTAGCCTTGCATAACCTTCAACATTTTTGGACTCTGCTTTATGTAGAATATTTCTTAAAGTTTCCATTTATTTCAATTGTGTACTGCTCATTAGGAAAACTCCTAAAAGAATTAGAAAAAATGAGTCACAAATACTTTCCCTTTATGATGTTATCCTGCCCTTCTATAACCCATTTATATAGTGCCCTTAGATAATATTTACTTGGTGCTACAGTTTTTCTAAGCATCTAACACTAATTTCTTTAAAATGCAAAGCAAAGATGAAAACAGTGTCATGATAGCTTGAAATGTGTTTGCTTCCTGGGATTTAAACATATGGACACAATAAATGATATCTGCCTTCCAGCTGAGGACCAGAGCTGGGTTTCCAGCTTGAGCCATCACATACCTATCTCAAGAATGTCTGTTTGTGACAATCCTTTTTTTTAAATTTTTTTTTCTGGGTGGTTGTGGAGTTGCATCTTTATAAGCAATGAAAAGTAGTGTAAGAGTAGCTTTAAAATGATGAGTGAAAAAATACATTCAGTACCAATGCAGCTCAAGCGTTTGGTGTATGCCCATCTCTGTGTTACCCTGGCATAGCTAATTGTTACCAGCAGAATATCAAAGACTACATCTGTAAGATTTGGCCTTAGAATATATAGAATATACATAGAAATTGTATATTTCACTCTCTTATCCCACAAAAATAGCCTCAAAATCCCTGTCTGTGTAGCAGTGGTGTAGCAATACATGAGTTCCTTCAAACTGGCTCTCTATAGCTTGACTGGTTCGTGCCTGATGTTGCAACCCCATCACCCATGACGAATTACACATGCAACTCTTGCAAAATTATATTCTGAATAAACAAAGGCTTGGAACTTTTATCCCTGTCTTTCTTCAACAAGCAGGATCTTAGGTAGGACAGAAATGAACAGCTTTGTGTTCCGGCATGTGAGTGTGAGGTTGTGTGTGCACCTGCATAAGTGAGCAGTCCCAAAGGAGGGAGGGGGTGGGAATGCACTGTTCTGCTTCTGTGCACCAAGCTGGGCAAGAAGCTGAAACAGGAAATTATGACATGCTTCTCAGCTGCTTCAGAGCAACATAGCTTATTTCTCCAGCAAGAAGACCTGGAAAAGGTTTGGTGCTTCTGTAGGCTGGAGATTACCAACAAGCAGTGCTGGCAGCTGGAAAAGGAGGGAGCTGATGGGAGGTGGCAGCACCCTGGTCTTCACCTTTCTGGGAATCCTTGCCCATGCAAGTATGCAGGGTTTGTAATGAAATTGGTGTAGTGCATATATGAAAAATCAGAGGGAAAGCCACCAGTTCAGTTTCTTAGATTCTTTAAATAACCTCAGGTGGTTTTGAACACTCAGAGCTTTAGGTTTCTGCAGAAGGATGTCTCAGTTCCTGACAGATTGGGTTTTGACACTCAGAGCTTTAGGTTTCTGCAGGAAGGATGTCTCAGTTCCTGACAGTTCATGGAGACCAAATCTGTCCAGCCTATGGAGTCCAGAGAATGTTTGATGTCATCCCAAAGCAGACACTGATATTTGATCAGATTAGTGGTGCCCTACAACCATTGCCTGAGAACTATTTTGTTTTTAAAACAGTGACCAAAACACGTAGCTCAAATATAGAAGGCAAAGTTGTAGTCACCAGAAATCAAGAGAACTGTATCCTACTTTTAGCCAGACACAAAGGCTAAGAAAATAAAAGTAATAATTTACATTCCCATTGGTTTCCATGGGCCTTGAACAAGGACATTAAACATAAGAAATAAAAGAAGTATGTGTGCAAACAGATATTTTATGCATTCGGAAGTATGCTTTTAAACATAATAAGGTAGAATATTCATATGCTATTCATATGCTAGTCCTATTAAAATGTAAACTTGGGTTGCAGGTTGCAAGTTCTTTGGGACAAGGACAAGAGGTTTTTTCTCTGTGTTTTTATATAGCAGCATAATAAAGTCTGGATATGCCTCGGACTGGGGGTCCTCTGACTACTGAAGTAAAATTAATATATTAGAATGATTGAATAATTTTCAGATTAAGTACAGTATGTCCTATCCTATGAGATCTGCAGCCTCCTGCTATTCTTCAGACAAGGCCTCTGCTCTTTTCTAATTGAATTCTTTGTGGATTTTTTGTACAAATTTTATCTATGAACTTTAGCTGCAACTGACCTAATATTGCAAAGCCCATTTCTCACAGAACCTAAGCAGGTTTTAACCCAGCTTTTAAAAGGAAAGCAAAATATAATAATCTACTTCAGCAACTGGACTCAGAAAACAATCTATTAAGGGTAAATGAAAACAAATAATTTTCCTTCCATTGTCTTTCTCTGATGAAAGGTCAGATAAAAATCTTGTAAACTGAAATATTGTTTGTCATTTTAGATTCTCCCTGTATACCTTGGAAGATCAGTTCATGAAAAATCATAGAGTATATTTTCTGAAGGCTTTCTTTAAAGTAATAATATTTTTAGTTACATCAAATACTGCATTTCATTACACACTGTATAATTACACTTCAGAGTAAGCAATCGTATCAGATTTATGATATAAAAAAGAGATAGAATTTTTTTAAAAGTTTAAATTTACAGGTTTGATAATCATGGTTTACTGGTTTATAAAACCAGACTGAGTGAGACAGTACCAACAGTGATCCTTTCTGATCTACACTGATGTTTTGTACAGTCCTGTTTGGTTCATTTCTGTTGATAATTTTGTGAATATTTTTATTTACTTATTAATGCTCAGTCCTGACAAGCAGTGGAAATATTGCCAGGAATGAGGCTTTTGTGTTGATGCTCATAGCTTTGAACTACTCTTAGGAAGGTGCCTGTGCCACTCTCGTGAGCTGCCCACATTGATCCATCTCCAATGTTTGGACCTGGTTTCAAATACTCCAGAGCAAGAATTCTCTCTCCAAGGGTCCTCAAGATGCAGTCAGTCTGCAAAGCTTCTGCTTGGGGTTTCAAAGCATCTTCTTATCTGAAGCCAGCACTGGCAGACCCAGGTGGGCACCACTGTATGAAGAAGGGCTGTGGAGAGATCTAAGAGGAGGAGCTGCAGCTCAGCTTTGTTACACACCCCCAGCCCAGGGGTTAGATGGTTTTACACAAAAAGAAGTGTTGCAAGGGCAAACTCAGTACCTTCATGTGGTGGAGGCATGATGTGCACTTGTGTATAACCCAATATGGTGTTTCTTGCAATAGGAAATGCTGTTGTTAAGGAATATTGTTGCAAATTGTGTGTACTTAGTGCTTGCTGGAGCCTATTGCATGACACGTTTACTGACCTATTATAGTAGGTTAATTGTAACAAATCTCCCTTACTCAGAATGAACAGCCTTTGTGAAGGGGAGGTTATGAAACAGGGGAAGAGAAAGATTAATTTCTTTTTAAAAAAAGAGTGAAATTAGACAAAGAGAACACTCTCTTATCCCTTCTCACAGCTTAATACATTCCATGGTCCCTTTTTTTGTTGCTACTCTGTCACTTGTCCCACCTCCCATTGCAATTTACAATTCCCAGTCAATGCATTCAAGAATTTCATACATTCACACATGACATCTTTCCAGCTGGTACTGTAATGCTTTCTCCTCTCGTATTTTAACAAAAGTTTTGTAGTTTCAGGGTGGGTTTTTTTAAAGGCATTTTCTTCTGGAGTGTTTTCTTCTACCCCTGCTTTACACTTGGTATTTAAATCTGCTATGATTTTACAGTGCAACCAAAATGACAGAAATGTAATAAAGTATTTTCAGATGTGTTTTTTTTTTTTTTTTTTTAAAGTTCAGAGTTTCTAAACAACCTGTGTGTGTTTTGGGGCCTGACTTGTTTTTTATTTTTGGTGCTGAAGTTGAACTAAACTACAAAAGCCAAGAAATGTTGTAAGCACAGCTCTAACTACTGTGTTGTAATCTTATTTCATTCAGCTGCTGAGGGCTTATATGGGCACTAAAAGGAATGCAGTCCTGGCCAAGTACTTTTCCAGTGAATTTGTTAATTTGTTCTGTGCCATCACCATTTTTTTGTTCACCTACGCTCAGTCAACTTTCACAGGTCACCCCAGGTGGGACATAGAAGGAGAGAGAAGGAAACTGAAGTTTAATGTAATTTCTAAACTTCTCAGAAATTATATTCTTTAAGAGCAGTGGATTTTAAGTTTTGTTGTTTAGTGGTATTAATAACATGCATCATAGTTTTGTAACTCAGTAGTCCTCTGAAAAATATCTAAAATGTCAGAAATAAAAGATAATAAAAATAATTCACATTATCAGAACAAATTGAAAAGCACTTAGCTGGCTGTTTCACACCAGGAACCTTCAGGAATAATGCTGTTTTGATCCCATTTCTGTCCCATGACATATTGGAGGTAGCTTACAAGTTCTAGACCTGAGTTCAGAAATAACTGCAGCTGAGTTTCAATATACAAAAAGTATTTTGTAATTTTTTTTTAATTATTAATTAGGTATTTTAAAATTATATTGCATCTATGTAAGTATTGCCTATAATTAATACCATATAATATATATTATACATTAAAATTATTATGTAGTGTAATAAAATATATTTCTATATTAGTGTAATTTGAAAATGCTTACGTATTTGCATCTATGTATTTATATATAGACAAACCCAAAGACCATTCTGTGGTCTCTTCTGTTCAGCTAGGTAAGGAATGAGTTGTCATGCTGCATGACAAAGGGTTATTTCATCAGGCTGCTCTGTCATTCCTTTCATACAAGCAGGGCTAAGCAGAACCACTACTGACAAAGGAGAAGGTTGCAGATGCCTCATTGCACAGACTGTACTTTCACACTGAGGAGCTTCTAGGGTAGAATGACTCAGGTAGCTGATGGTACCAATGCTACAGGAAAATAGGAAAACTTTAGTCGGAAGAAGAAACACAGCAAAACTGTATTGAAGAACCTCAAATCTCCATTTGTCTTCCCCATCTTCCTGATCTGAATCTATTATTCTTCCCTTCCCTTCCATCCCTTCCCCCCCTTCCCTTCCTTCCTTTCCCTTCCCTTCCCTTCCCTTCCCTTCCCTCCCTTCTTCCCTCCCTTCCCTTCCCTTCCTTCCTTCCTGCCCTTCCCTTCCCTTCCCCCATTCCCTTCCATTCCCTTCCCTTCCCTTCCCTTCCCTTCCTTCCCTCCCTTCCCTTCCCGTCCTTCCCTCCCTCTTCCCAAACCTTCCCTTCCGAACCTTCCTTCCCAAACCTTCCCAAACTTCCCAACCTTCCCAAACCTTCCAAACTTCTCTGCACAAACCTTCCCTCACTTCCAAACCTTCCCGTCCCTTCCCAAATTCCAAACCTTCCCAAAACCTTCCCAAACCTTCCCCAACCTTCCAACCTTCCCACACCTCCTTCCTCCACTTCCCAAACCTCCCCAACCCTCCCAAAACCTCCAAACCTCCACAAACCTTCCCAAACCTTTCCAAACATTCCCAAACTTCCCTTCCAAAACCTTCCCTTCCCAAAAACTCCCTTCCCAAACCTTCCTCCCAAACCTTCCCGTCCAAACCTCCCAAACCTTCCAGCCCAAAACTTTTCATAGTCTTCCCATCCTTCCAATACTTCCCAAACCTTCCATTCCCTTTCCTCACATTGCTCCCTTTGGCACTCCCCCTGTACTGTGAAGATATGAGGCTCCTGAATCATGAATTGAGAGAGTGCAGTGATTGATGAAATACAATTATTGTTAGAGAAACAAAAAACTCTATTTTACAGGTTCGTCCCCTTCAAAAATACAACAAATGCCTGAGAGGGAAATATTCCACTCTTCATCTCTACGTGTTTGGAGAGCCATACAGAAACTAAAACGAGTGGGCATTTGATTTTCATAATTTCTGCAAGATAGTTAAGGCTTTAAGCTGTAGCACAACCACTGTCCCCAACTTTTATTGCATTCAATCACACTTGAATGCACTGTGTCAGAATTTCATTTAGATTTTGTAAGATTTGGCCTTTTGAAATCAGCATAAATTATAATGTTCCAGTCAATAGTTTGTCCAACAGACAGCAACTCACTTAATTTTACTTTAGCATGTCTCAATCTGTTAAACAATAGGGCTTTTCTTTGCTGAAGTGGGACTGGTGTGTATGCAGTAAGAATAAGCTCATTCTAACAGCTTTTCTTTGCTTTTCTGTTTTAGAGGGAGAGAATTTGTAAATACACTGTATTAAATCATGTTTGGTTGCAACCTGTGAACCATGCTGATACAAGAAGAATTGACCCAAACTACTCAACCTCAATCTAATGAGATCAAAAGACATCAGGTAATTTTAGCTTACTTGTTTGGGGTGGGTTTTTTTTAGCCTATTATTTTCACAGCCATTTAATTGTTTGTTTTTAGCTTTTTTTCCCCTCAAGAACATCTGAAAACAAGACTGCAAAATGCTGTAGGACAAGGAGTTCTTACACCATTTTTCTAGCTAAGAATGAACCAGAAAACCCACAAGAAGGATTCTTTTTGTCTTTTCTGGACAATATAATTATGTGCTAACTTCTCAGTGTGGTAAACGGAATAGGATGTTGCTAATTACTAATCACCATCAGGAAAGGGATTAAATATGAAACCATCCATATCCAAGATACTTTCCAGGTGGAGGAATACGTTTGCTGACTTTAACCTTTTGTATATTGATTTTCTCAGTCTTGTTTCTCTTCACTATATTGCAGAACAGATACTGTAAGGAACAAAAGGAGAAACTGTGTTTGGCACAAAGCTCTTTTTAAAACCAGCATCAAGATATCACAGATATTCCAGATTAAAATAAGGCTGATTCATCTATTTTTAGGACTATTGCCCATGGCTTACCACTTTGGGGTTCAGTACTATTGTAGTACAGTAATACAGTACTATTGCAATCAGAAAAATTAGTTTGCTAACATAAGCTTGAACATAATATATGTTCTGATTCTTACTCCTTGTCAATTCTCATAAGTTAGTTATTTCCTGAGAACTGTTTTGGTTGAATATCAAAAGCAAATTATTCAAACATTCATCAATATTGATAAAAACTAAGCCTAAATTCTACATGGATTTTTTAAAAGCTCTGTGGTAGAAATTTTGAAGCAGTTAAAGGGAATCAAAGCCCAGGCATTGACCTCAATTGGACCAGATTTTCATTTCAGATGTTCTATAGGGCCACTGAAATATTTTTCTATCTAATTTCTAAATGAAAATCTAAAGATTTAAAAAGTCTTTAAAAATGCTTACACAGTAATGTATGTCAATAATGTACATAGTAACGTACACAGTAAGTTCAAAAGTAATGACCATCTGCTCTCTCAGGATTTGGCTCCTTATTCAACAGGACGATAGGAATTAACATTTTAGGTACTTCTTCAGGGGAAAAAAAATAAAAAAGCTGATTTTTTTTGTTTCCTTGCTGTCTTTCTATATGGGTGCTGTATCTAATTCCTTTTGAATCCTGGGGTATACATATAGATGGGGCGGGTGTTTCAGTCCTCAGGATACCATTCTCTTTAGTGGATATTGGATTGAGATATTTCATATTCAGCTTCAGTTTTGCTTTCATTTGCAGTCATGCCATATGTGTAATTATGCCCATCTGGCAAAAGCTGAATCTCTGCGAACCAGACCTTGGGTCTGGAGCTTCTGTGGTCTGTAACACTGTTTTTGGGGTTTTGGAGGGTTTTTTTGTTTGTTTTGATGGAGGGTTTTTTAATCCTTTTTTTTTTTTCTTGTTTTGGGTTTTTTTGTTGTTGTTGTTTACTTGCTTTTGTTTGTTTGGAGCTTTGTTGTTGTTGTTTTGTTGTTTTGGTTCTCTTTCCTTTTAGAGAAGAAGAATGGATAAAAGGATGGTCCTGTTTTTTCCTCTCATTTCTGAAGGGAAATTAAATAACAGCCATGGTTCCACATTATAGCCTTCCTTTCTGTTTAGCTATAATTTTAGTCATCTTTTGCTAGTTCCTGTTATACCCAGTTCCTGAAATCTCAATACAATATATGTTATTGTTCATGAGGAGAATGAGTTGCATAGATGTCAAGTCATCAACAATCAGCTGGCCAGTTGCCTGAAACTTTTTTGTTTTCTTCATGGGACATAACTACAAGTACTTATTCATACAAACAAGTCTTACACACCTAAGTAGACCTATTGACAGTAGTGGTGAATTGAAGGTGGGAAAAAACCAAGGTTGTGCAATGTCTTTTAAATCTAGGACTGAAGTTCTAGTTATCACAAATCTTTAGCTGATGGCATAAATTTACTTGTTTTTGGCAATATATACACCCCTATACAATTTTTATTTTTAAAAAAGGCTGATAGAAGAAATCAAATTCAGAAACAGCAAATTGTTTTGCAAGTAATTTCAAAAGCAAGGGATGATGTGTTTAGGGCAAAGATAGGGGCTCTTGATATATCTAGTAAAAATATGAAATTGGATCTGTCTCATGCTATTAGAATCTCATTGAGTATTGATTTCTCTGAAAGAACATACTAGTACAAAGAGATTGTTGTCCTACTTGAGATACCAAACTCTTAAGTTCAAGACTATGGAAGACAGAGGTGACAAATTATACAATGACACCATCTAAAGAAGGGGAAGGAAGCTGAAAAGTAAAAAACTAGTTGTTAGAGAGCAATATAAGTAAAGGAAACATTATACTTCTTGCATTAGCAGGAACAGGAATTAATATTAGTTTGTTCAATAATAAAAGATGAAACCCCTACAAATTTATGATATGTTTCAAGCCAACATTCAGAGAATCTCAAAATGAAGCTAAAAAGGGAGAAAACCACTTTGATATTGCTTAAAGTGGAAGTTTCAGGCAATAATTATTTATTGTAATTCAGCAAGATCATATCAGGGAACCATCAGCTTGAAATTACTGATATCTGAGGAAGTCTCATGTGCAGACTTCTAAATTTACTATCATGAAGCTGTCATTACATAGGATGCTCCCCCACCTTGTTTAATATGCAGCATGTTTCCTTTCTCCTCACCTAATATGAGTTCTTCTTAGCTGTAGGGTCTCTTTCTGGGGCCACCAAGCAACACCTGTGCTCCTCACCTAAGGTGGGATGCAGTTACTTAAACACAGGTGTGTGGCACTGCTTGGGACACCTTGGGCTGGCCTGCCCAGCCTGCAGCTGCTGGTTGAGAGAATGCAGGTGTTCTCTAAGGTGTGTGTAATTCTCTAAGGTGTGTGTAAGGTCTGTCACACTAGCATGTCTTGTGCATCTCAGGCATTATTAAGATACTTGCTTAGGTCTCTGGCGTGTGTGCTTTACATGTGTGCTTGGTATCTGGGCTGCCAGTGAAGTTCAAAGAGCTGCTCATCTTGTTCTAGTCCACCTCCGTGTGGCCCCTAACATACCTCACAAACCCTGTTGACGTCTTCAGCTTTACTTCTCAGCAGTTTATAGCTTCTCGCCTCAGCCCCACAGCCTCTCTCCCCCAGGTTACCTTCTCCTCAGCTCAGCAGCAAGCACCCACCCATCGTCCTCCCAGTACCCTGCAGGTTGTATCTGTTCCAGCCCAGTGCAACTAGAGTGCTGGTGTTGAGTAATAGCTTGGAAAGTGTCAGTGACAGTCCTCTAGCTCATTGGGGAAGGATGAAAATCCTCTGCTGAAAGGAAGCTGATTGTTCTTTCTGTTAGAGTCCACCACAATATGTACAGAGGACACCACAGCAGATGCACAAAAAAACCCCAACCTCATGCAGCAATTATGAAATGTCATGATATTTGTTTCTCTTCTCTAATACCTGTTTAATAATTCTGCCTTTCTGTTGTAAAGTCAGAATTCCTCATCTTCATTCTGTGAGTCAGTTATACTGGTGACAAGATGAAGTGTCTGTGCAGTGACTGAAACTATGTGAACTTTGAACAGAGGATTTGTTTCCCAAATTTGACATTTCCTCTTCTTGTCTGGTTGTGTTGCTTTGGTGTCTTGCAAAAATATATTTCTTCTTTTTTCTTCTCCTAGCAGCTGGAGCAGGTAACTACTTCACATAGAGGGGATTCTTTTCTCCTTTATGTCCTCTTTCAAGGTGAATTTTATTAATATATCATGTGCTACAAACAATCTTAGTAATTTTAGTATTTTGTAAAATGTCCTTTTTTTTTTTTTTTTTAAATTAAAAAAAACCCTCAACAACCTATCAGGAAATCCATATTCAGTTTTTTCCACAGTGGAAACTGTGAATTATTTATAACAGTAGTTTGATTATATTAAAAAGCACAATCCCAAGTCTGCAGTACATTACTGGCTCCATTCCTTGCCTAAAACAGGCGTGTTTATATTTTTCCTCAGTAAATATGTGATAATTAAATGCAAATAGACCATATTTTTCAAATGAATTCCCAACCCTGGAAACTTGGATGATGATAATCTTGCCTAATAAATGCACAACTGCAAGTGAAATCAAAGTTTACTGAAGCAGAACATTCTTAGCAGTCAGTAGCAGCCATCATTTAGTGAAAAAAACCCATACAGGATTAATATAGACACATCATTGAAAAATTGATAGCCCAAAGGTATTTTATAATTATGGAATATACCTAAGTATTAATTGAAAACACTGTGCACTCTTTATGGGATGTTCTCAACTAATCCATTCCTTTAAATTATTAGGCTATATTGAAGTCATGCCTAAGGCTGTCATCAGCTCTCTTGCATGTTCCCCATTGTGTGTGTTATGCCCTGTTTCTAGGTCAACTTTTCAGCCTTTTCCTTTCTCCTTGTGAAAGAAAGCAATTTCTCTCACATACATTTCATTTATGAAGAGACATATGCATGTTTCCTGGCTGGCAACACCTGGTCTTCTCCCTCTCCCTTACAGCCTGAGGTCCTGAGTGTCCCTTGGAGAAAATGGAAGGACTTTCATATTGCTCTGATAGTTCTCTCATCCCATCAGCAGCTCTGTTTCTCTGTCTTTTTGATGAACCGTGTCTCTCTGATGTCTTTCCAAATCTGGGCTAAAGACAGAGGAATGTAGAATCCCAGAGAAGAGATCACCAAAGAAAGGACTGCCCAGCTTGCAATGAGAAATTGACACATCATCTGCAGCCATCCTCCTTCCCTCCTCCTTTTCTTTTTCTTCCCAGAATGCTCCACTTTTACACAGCTGTGTTTTAACATCTGGAAATATATCATCGTATGCCCTTAAGAAGACCCTCTAAGCGTGGGATTTTGTCTCAGTGGCAGGATGCTGGCAAGAAGCCAAGCATTGTCTTTGTACTACCTGCCTGGTTGTTCTCCTTGTCCCAAATAACTCAGTTTTCCTTTCTTGGATTCCTGTAGCTGCACCCCCAAGACCATATTCATAAGGTTTTTGGAGAGATTCCTATGAATATATCCCCTTCTTTCCTTATGACTTCCTCACATTAAAACTCTTTTTCCCCTTTAACTAATTCTCCTTAACAGCCAAAAACAAAGGCTGCATTTTGTTCACTCTTTATGACCTTATGAATGGGGAAGAATATTATACAGCCCACAGGAAGCATGAATTTAAAGATGATGGCTATTCCTTCTGCAGCTCTCACTTTCATGCAGTAATGTTTTCTTGCCTGAACCTGGAGCAAGAGAGCAGTTGCAGGGGAGGGAACGGCAGGTTCCTGGAAGAAGGAGTAGCTGACAGGATGTTGCTTTTGTTGGAAAGGATCCGTCCTGTTGACAACAGGGAGGACCCAGTAAGGCTGAGTGTTAGCTACCAACCCAGCAGCATGCTGCCAATCAGAGTGCGGAGGCCAAACTTTCCTTCTTCCTGCCAAGAAAAGGCATTTAAATAAGGACTGAAGTATGATTTCAATTTCACTCTAGTTTAATGCAGACAGCAGAAAAACACAGTGACTCACTCAATACATTCTTGCTTGTTCAACAAATAAAATTTCCTCTCAGAACCCTGCAATTTTTCACTGGTAGAGAGGCATAGTGAACACTTGGTATACACAGCATAGCACCTGAGATTTCATGCTCAGAAAGGCCAAGGAATGAACATGTTGGTAAGTTCTCAACAAAGGCCACAACTTACATTAATTTTCTGTTTCCTTCACGAATATGGAAATAACTGCTTTAAAAATTATGAAAGGGCAATAGCTGATTCTATTCCCACAGCTTCAAATCTTAAAACAATCAACCTGCCTCAAATCAGCCACCTATTTACCCTTGTGTCCTGTAGCTCTGTCCAGGATGTATGTTGAGGGAGTGAGCCAAAGGGGATGGCTTAAGGATGTATTGCCACAGACAAGGCTGTAAAATTACTGTGTAAGCTACAAATTTACTCCATAGCATCGCTTCACTAAACAGCGATGGGTAGGGGACATTTTTTTTTCTCTTTCAAATTCTCCCTTTCTTATGGTCCTAATGCCTGAGCAGTTTCTCAGTCACATAGCCAAGGCCAGATGACCCCCAAAAGTTGGCAAAAGTATTGGCCAGTGGCATTGTTTGTTCTTTATCTGAAGGTGACCAGAAAATATGAATAACAGCTTAATTTTGGATTTTAGATGCAAGCCTGAGGTTTTCACTTTATGTAATGCTTTCTGAAATGTCCTGAAAAGAACTGAAGAGTTAGGCTGAAGTCCAGGAAAGGAAATGAATGGTAGAAATGATACATAATCTCCCCTGACATCCTGTTAACATAGCCTCGTGCTTAGCCCAAGAACTCTGCCTTGCAGAGCTGGCAGGGAGAACAAGACCCTGCTTACAAATGTGTTTTTGCAGCCCTGTCCTGGTTTGCTGTGTACCACAGCCTTTACTGCATGCCAAGATCTCTGTGTTTGCTGCTGTACACTGGGTGAGAAAGGCACACTTGGTGTGCCACATCCCACCCCTCACTGCTCCCCCTGTGCCCGAGCGTGGTGGCCCAGACTGGCATTATTCAGGTCATACAGGCTCATGTCTTTTCTCAGGCATATAGAGCATGGCTCAAACTCAGCTAAATGAAAAAAAAAAAATAAAAAAAAAATTAACTGACTTCAGGAAGTTGTGTTCAAGTCCTTTGGGAAGAGCTGGGATGAAGGACGGGAAGTACAATGTAATGAGAGGTGGGTTTTTTTCCCAAATAATTATTTATTTATGAATGTATTTATTGACTTCTTTGATGTTTTAATCACTGTGGAAGCACAGCAACCTGATGGATCTCTATTAACATACATTTAAATACAAAAGGGGCAGTTTACTTTTCAGCAGTTTGAACACCTGCAATTCACATTAACTTCAGCTGGAATTCTGTGCGTTCAGCAAATTAAACATTCAGTAAACAATGTTATAACAGCGTTGACTTTAAGATGAAATCATAAATGCATGAAAACAGGACAAAGCCTATAGCTATTTGTAGCTATATTCAAGCTGTTTTGCCTCTTGGTCCTGGAATAGAAGGCTGGAAAAGATCTCAGTGGCTGTGGATTAGCTCAGCTCCGTAATTATAGCACCTGAGATGAGAGCTGCTACTTTGCTTATATTAGATAACCAACCCAAAATTGTCATATAAAAGGAGGATTAAATTTTTATTACAATACTAAAACCAAATTCATCTTTGAGCTGAATTAGTCTGATTTGCTAAGTCCTGCAGGCTACCACCTTTCTTGTTTAATATGCTGAGACTACTAATTCTCCATTTCTGGTGGGAAGAATTGAGAGGGTGTAATTCTATGCAACCTTATTTTGTCTCTGCAATACACCCTTCACCACAGAATCCCATTTGTGCTGTTTGCCATCTAATATCCTTGCATTTCTGGAAAAATCATGGTGCAAAAAATGAGTATCTTAATAAGGATACTGAACCCAAGTATTTGTGCATAATAACTTGACCTACTAAATTTCATCCATTAAGAGAGACTTAAGGACCACTCAGGCCCTGTTTCCAGGTCAGTCCCAAAATGTATTAACCTGTTTTGAAATGTCTGGAAGCTGTGGGAAATGCCCACTGAATATGCTAACAAAGAGAAACTAGAGAGCTTAAGTGTAGCCAGAAAAGAAACAAACCCAATTTTCTATCTGCTTTGGTGAGATATTACTGACTCAAGAGATTATACACACCAGAAATCAGATTTTGAGAACTGCTCTTGGAAATTACCCTAACAGGAAAAGGCTACATCCTTCCTTGGATTTAAAAAATATTGTGAGAAAATCCCGTCATTGTGCTTGCCTTCCCCACCTCGTGCAGCGAGTACCAGGTAGTCATCAGAAATTCTTCAGTGTACTGACACAGTCTCTGACCTTTTGGAGGATTATGGAAGTGTATAATAAGAGGAGTGAGCAGTTTGGAGCACTCCTTCTTGGTTTCCTACACAGATATACCAGCATTTTTCTGTATTCTGACATCACTTCACACAGCAGTGGACTTTGAGGAAAAGAGGAGATGAAGATGCTCAAAAATGACCCGTGATCTACTTCAGAGGAGTATGAAAGCTAGAGGATGGAGAACATATGAAGCCCCTGTGTGAAAAAAAATAAATAAAAATGCACACAGTAAAGAGAAATGAGGTCCCAAACTGCCACCCTGTAAATTTGAAGAAATTAAGAACATACATGCTACTTAGAAATGGGGACCAGAACAGGTAGAACATTGAATAGGTTGTCACAGAATGTCCTGTCTGAAGTGGTCAGGTTCAGGTGAATCCTTTCCCTCTCAGCTGGAACCAAGGATTCGTCATGCCTCTTGCTGAATAAAGGGCAGCTCCTCCTACCTTTGGAGCAATCAGATTATTTATCCAGTGCCAGGAGCACCTGTAATCACATCTCAAAGGGATTTTTTCTGTTTCATGAAAAATTAGGGAAGTGCTCAGATGAAATGTTAGTATTTATTATGAAAGCCTCTCTCAGATCCCTCTACTTCAGGGAGTGTTATGAGCCTGTTTCTCTTTTGCAATCTCATTTCTAATACTTCTTTCAGTAAACAACAGCTGACCCTTTAAGGTGTGTGGAACTGACTGGCCCCAGGCTCTCTCATCTCTAAAAGATATGCTGTTGCTTGTTCTTTAGCATGGGAGGAGGGTGGTAGGGGAGGGCTGGGTTTTTTGGTAGGGTGAGGGATGTGGGTGTACAGTTAGTTTGGGATGGAGGGGACCAGCATAAGACTTGGGGTACTGCAGCTTGTAGTTCTGCTGTTGTTTCCCACAAATGAAGGAGTCTTGATAGAATTATGGAGGAACTAGAAGTGACATGGAGGTTGTAGTTTTATGACAGAAAACAGGAGAGAGGAAATCTCTAAACTGATATCTGCTTGTGGTTTCGCCTTTACTGCATGAGAGATAGAATTCCTGTGACCAGGTTCTTTAGCCTGGTTTTCTGCTCTAGACAATGATGTGATTATTTACCCAGAACAGGGGAAAAAGAGATGTGGCAGAGTCTAACTGATCTTCCTCCAAAAAGACGAAGATGATGACCACACATGCTTCTGGATAAATAAGGTCCCAACATTCCATTAGATATCTAACTGGCTCTGGGACTACAAAGATGTGTTTATTGCCTGTAAGTTTTGCTCCTTGCACAGTGGTTGCCCAAGGCCTTTGTGGCCAGGTTAAATCCTTTTTTATTCCTCCCACTGAACAGTAATTTGTTTTGTTATAAATCATTTCCACACCTCATGTGAGACAGCCATTGTTTTCTTTTTTTCCATTTGAGATTTGGATGGTGATCATACTGGATTCTTGTACAAATCCTACAGAGAAAATCCTATCACACAAATTTGGGACATTCTGTTAGCACCTTGGCAGTTCCTCACTGACTTCCATGTGCTTTCAAGGAAATTTTCTGGTATGTCGGTCAGCACTGGTGGGCCTCCCACTTGATGGAGGTCTCAGCCAAAGGTTATTTTCTTCAGCGTGGTGTTTAAATCTGTACCTTTAATGCTAGAAATTTAAATGTCATCAGTTTATGCATGGAAAATGAGAAGAGATAAATAAGGTACAAGATGAACAGTTATGTACACATATCTGTTTCTAACATGTAGCTCTAATGTTATCAATGTATTTTAAATACACTCCTAATTGAATCTTTATTTTATAGGCAAGAACTAAGCCCCTCTTTCTCTGCTTTTAGCTTCTGATTGTTTTCTATTCACTGAACTCTCCTTTATTGTTTGGTGATGAGGACTAGGGAGAAATTAATAAGTTATCAAAATAAATCAAAAATGCAAAGATGTGGGTAATGCCAAGTCTTCTAAGTCTGTATGGAAAAATTATGTGTGAATACAGAGAGCAATTGTATCTTTAATGTGCCTGGATATGAGAATACATTTTTAAATAAATGTTTTATCTGTCAGCTTGAGTAAAAAAGGAATTTACACCAGAATGGAGAAAGTCAGCTATTGGAGGTATAGAGCTGTAGCTATACAAACATGCACATGACAGAGGTTAGACATTTTGGCCTTGACTTTTAGTAGCTACTAAATCTGTCCAAGAAGATTCCTTCAGTTTTGAGGACAACAAGTGTCCTGCCAGTGGCCAAGGACTGCCTCTGTCTGAATTAAAATGTAGATCTCTAACACTTATGCAGAACTTTGTTTGGGATTACAGACAACTATAATTGCTATAACATAAAGTCATGTAATCTAGGAGTGATACTGAATCAATATGACTCAAGAGAATAAACTGGAGCACTTCACAGATAGTTCAGCCATGACATTTTATCTCAACTTGAAATCAAGACCAGAAACATAGTTAACTAATTTTTTTATATAATCTAAATGGAGATCACTAATGTACTCTTCTATAAATCAGAAATGTCTTCATCTGTAATTTGTGTGAAGTAAAGATTATTGTCTTCTGAAGAAAGTATTTTGAGGAGCTATTCAAAACAAATTGAAAGTGCTCAAGAAACTTGGAAACAGAGCACTCATAGCAGGAGATTGATGTGAAAAAAATGTGCAAAGCAACAACTGAGACAGAGATAGGAGGAAATGCTTTTTCAGCCAACCTGTAATTAGCTTGTGGAAATCACAGCTACAGAGAGTCAAGGGTAAGAATATAATTAGATTCCAAAAGGGACTGGAAATATATATTGATGTAATTAATTATAGCTCTGAATATATTTCCTAAAGTGTTTGGAGTTTTTTTCAGCAATATTAAACTTCACTCTTCTCCCAGGAGGGACTGTGTTTTTGCAGAAGGCCAAAGAACACATGGGCAGGAAACAGCTCTTAGGTAGTCTGCAGTGCACAAATGACACTCCTGAGGGAGAAACAAAGGTGCTGTTATGGCATGAGCAGAAGGGCCAGTAAGGTGCTGGGTGGTCTGTGTGTGTGAGACTGACACAATAATGACTTAGACAAATACTCAAACATACAGTCATGGATGCCAGATGGTCACCAGCTGGGAGACAAGTCTCATTTTTGAAATTGTACATCCCTTGTAAAATATCTCTGTCACTATCAGTCTCTGTAAACTTTAACAGTCTGCTCAGTTGGCTGAATTTAACAGTACACTAAATATGGCAATTATAGATATTGGGGTAAATATAAGTTACAACTGGAAAGTTTTTCAAGGGCAACTATTATCACTAGTTTGCATAAATTAAGAGGCTACTGTCATGTGCAAAGACCACATGGTGCTCTCTAATATTACACCTTCACTTTTCAGTGGTATGATGCAATGCTAGGCAGTACCCTGGAGATGACAATGTTTTTACTGGGAGCTTATTTTGCCCTTTCTTATCACAGAGGATAGGAGCTAATATTTTCCTCAGGACTTAAACACAAAGCTTAGCAGCTAACACGTTAGCAAAAACAAAGTAATCAGAAATGGGGTGGTGCAATCCCAAAAGTAAAATAAAACCTACACTGGAATAGTAATAAACCATGTGATAAAAATACTGAAGGTTAGAAGTTCTTTTGCAAATGAGGAATAACAACTTTCTGCAACTTCCATTCTTGGCTGAAGAGACTTGTGATTGCATTTGCCATGGGAGGTCAGGAACAGTCAGGTGATACCATCTGACCAGGTTACTTGATGCTCATAAGCAAACAGGCTCAGCTCCCTTGGGATCTGCTCTGCTTGGTTCCAGGGGTAGTTTTTACCCAGAGGACCATATGCAGAGTTATAAAAGGTATTTATGAAAAGGAGATTGTGTAACTGAGTTGATAGACATGGGCACATATGATCCCTTGACATGCTCAGTGAAATTTAAGGGTGCTTCAGGTCATATTGTATAGTTATTTGCATATTATTTTGTTGGGTGGGATTTCTTCTTGGCCAAGGTAACAATTATCTTTGAGGTGTTTTTTTTGTGTTTGAAATACATTGGAAAAATATTTATAGGCGATCTCTGACTATTTCTGTTTCTTTATTTGTATTTTCCATGTATGATGACTCAATTCAAACTAAAAGGAAAAAAAAAAGAAATCTTTTGCACTGGCTTGATATAGTCATGTCTGGATTAAACTGTGAATGAAACAAATCTGACTGTAGTTGTTTTCCAAGTTGCAGAACAGTCCCATTTCATAAAAAGACTGCTAGAAGCACAGAAAGGGTATTGTAATGCACTACAGAAATACACTGATAAAACTGTGTGAGGTGTGTGGTTTCAGTAGCAATATAACCTTGAACCTTAATAGGTAACAGAAAACTGGAAAGCTTTGTCTGTGTTTCAAAAGTAAACTGTTCCTCCTAACAAAGCACAGACAGATAACTGTTTCTGTCACACATCTCTGGAATAACTGCGTTCCATCCATGACCAGTAAGTGAATGCTAGGCCTGGGCTTCAACATCCTCCTTCCTTTGTGAAGCCACATCTTAACATGAACTTCCACAGATCTGATTCAAAGTGTGAAAAACTGCAGTATTTTTCCAGAAAAGAAGACAACTTATATCATGTTAAAAAAAAAAAAAAAAAAAAAAAAAAATTGTGCATATTTTCAAAGGAACTGTTTCCTGAATGTCCTTTTCCAGGCCCTTCCTGAATCCATAGATGTATAATGGCCTGAGCCTTTGTGGTACTAACACCTGATGAATGCCAGTTTAAGTTGCTGGTGCTGAGTGATCCACTGTCTTGAACCTTCATTTATTCTAAATTCTGTTGGAGAAGGATCTGCTTCTTCCTCTCATTTTTTCAGGCTCCAACTGGAAATTTAGTCAGTTTGACCAAATAAAAACAATTTAGAAATTCTGAATCCACCTTTTGCCCACCTCCTTCCCCCCTTCTTAGTCTTGTATCTCTTCAGGGACATGTAGACTTGACAGAAATAGAAAATCTTGGATTTGACAGTCACTGACAAAAGGATGAAATTCCATTAGCAGGACAAGCATGATTTTGGGCAAATGCAGTTCTAGTGAAGTACAGCTACTGCTTAAATACTCACAGAGAAATCAGGTGTCTTCCTCTGTGCATGCTGCTTTCAGAGGCATATTCATAATTCATGTATTTTGCCTAGTGCTTATGTAAGGGATGACAGTGAAGTTTATTACTTTCCTGGCTGGCCACTCTCAAGACTACCATGCATTGAAGGTAATCTATTAATTCTGTTGTAAAGTTGTAGGCCAGAGCACTTGGGATACAGGAATTATCTCTGAGAATAGCAACTCACTAAAATGGCATCATGGTGGGAACATCACAGCCTCAGGGAGCCACGAGCCACTCACAAAACCAGTAAAACCAGGCAGCATCTCTTAAACCTTCTGTCACAACCTTGACTCAGAATGCAAAATCATAGCTAGAATAGTTTTGCAGCTCGTGCTTCCAAGTTGATTCTTTAGAAAGACAAAGGCATGTGCTAGACAGATGTGTTCAGTCTGATAAGTTTGCATAAGGCATTGATGAGTTGTAGATATCAAAAAATTCTTGGATTTATGTAAGTAGATATGTCCAAGTAAAATCTGTGAATGTTAAGGGGTTGTTATTCATAATTGATGTAGCTTGTGACTGGAATATTAGTATTCTGCTTTAGGCTTCAAATATGTAGGATATCAACAAGAAATAATTATTTTATCTTCATTTTTTAGATGTCTTATTAAAATGCAGCAATTAAGCCCTAATTTTAGTAATATTTTTTACAACAAAGTCAGTAACTTTAAGAATCTGTAATTTCTTCAGGTTTTTTTTTTTAATTAATTACAGTGTTATAGATATTTTCATTACTTACGATTGTACTTTATGGGATTTTGGGCAGGATGGATGGAATCTTCAATGGAAAACTGCATTTTCCTTTCAGAAGTATATCATCTCTAGTGCTAAAAGGACACCTATTATAAGTATTCTTATGATTTTCCAGAGGAAAATACCATTTCCATTTGTAAATATAATGAAGAAGAAATCTATGGGAAGTCTTTGTTCATCTTTATCAGAAACCTCTCACGTCACACTGTCAGGAAGCTTGAACAACATGTGAAAATACAGTGTGGGTGTATAGGAATTACTTCATGTAAGGTTTTGATTAATATCTAGCAGTTCCCATAAGTTCCACTCTAATGCTTCCTCAATTTTTATCTATCACAAAAAATATACTAAAATGAACAAATTTTTGGTTTTTTTTTTAAAAAAAGCTATTTGATTATTCTAAAACTGAAAGTCTGTCTTGATATTTCCAAATATGACATGTTTCCTTCCAAGAAATCAGAGCAATGTTGGGAAAAACCTGAAGACAGGTTATGTTTGGAGCATTATTTTTTAAACAGGACTTGCCATTTCAATGAGTTTCTTCTGAGACAGGGAACTTCAGCCCTTGTCAAATTCCTGTGGGCACAGGAGTGTTACAGAGCTTTAAGGGAGTAGCATTTTTCCTGATTTTCATGGTCTCCTGTGGCGGGCAATATGTACTTGGATTATTACCCTCATTTTACCAATGGGTACTGGATGCCTATCAGCCCATGTGCTTTTGAGGAGATTGACCCAAGCAATTCACTCAGGGGTCTGCCAGTTTGTTTGCAGCAGAATATACTTAACTTGTAAATTAGACAGTTAATCTTCAGAGGAAGTCTTGAAGTTAACACAGGGCTAAAATCTCAGCTGCCTGCAGAGAGTGAGGTGCTGTAGCTACAGATCTCTGGAGTTCATCACTCCTCAAGGATATGAAGCAGCTCTGTAATGTACATCAGCTGTTCACGGTTAGCGGAGGACTGCACAGCAAGGTCTGCAGGAATGTGCTGTGTTCCAGCAGTGGCTGGAGCCTTTCCTAGTTCCTGAATTGCCTGTCCAGGCTTTTTGCCATATAATTGTTGCCAGTGTACATAGACCAGCCATGCATGTGTGGTGAAGCACCCTTCTTCAGTTCAGCAAAGACAAAATACATTGACATTGAAAGCATTTAGGTCAGTACTCCTGAAGGTATTTTCCTTCAGTTTAATTCATATAGAGAAATTCCCCAGGTGACTTTCATTTCACTGTTGTGGTTTCACACCTCTGCCCAACAATGAAATTAAAAATAATTAAAGTAGAGAGGTTAAGAGGGGGGTGAATAATTCACTATGAAAGATGGACCTGCCAAAACTAGTCTGTTTCTCTTCATGGAAATTATGCAGGTTGGTTGTAATTTCCAGACATTTATTTATGACATTAGTTTGCCTGGTGTTCTCCTGAAAATTTATTTTTATGCTTAGGAGATATCATACAGAATTTGCTTCAAGTACTTGAACTGAATCTCTGAGCTGTGTTAGTTAATTGCAGTTGCTCATAGGTAGTTACGTGAGATGGCAGGAGTACAACAGAAGTGAAAGCAGTTGAGAAGAGGAAAAGATTGCTTTGAGATGAAGTCTGTCTGGGATGGGCTGATGAACTGCATGCATGGAATTATTTTAGTTTCTAAAAAATCTTTGGTGTGTAGGAATAATAAAACCAGAGGATGGTTTGGGGTGGAAGGGGTCTTTACAGATCATCTGAAAGACGTGGGCTTTAACTAGTGTAAGATGAAGACAGGACCAGATTATTTGGTATAAGCACAGTATTTTTTCCATAGCTGCGTTTCCATAAAATAATTATTTTTGTGTGGGAGGTCTAATTCTCCTGAATGGACACTTTTGTAGCACACTATCTTATCATCTGAGTTTACCTGCCCTTAAGCTAGGGTTTTAGGATTTTAAGGACTCTTCCCTGTTGTCTGAGGTGTAGGCGCATCTGACACAAACTCATTTTTACATTTGTGCAAGTATTTGCTCATCTTCTTTTTTCTTACAGAAGGAACATTTGCCTCATATGTTACTACCATTTATTCCTATTTGAGGCCAAATTATTTTTAGTGGGGATAAATCTTTTATAGAACTAAATTTTTTATTACTCTAAATACAAAATATTTATGTTCCGTTACATATTTACAATCCCATTCATGAAAAAATAACAGTCATCTTAAAGAAGTATTTTCTTGGGAATTATTAAAAAGAAGAAAAGAAAAGGAAGGAAAAGACAATTCCACTGCAAATTTTCCCCTACATTAAATGAAACACTTGCAGGTAAGATTTACAGGAGGCAGTTAGCAAACACTAGATTTGTGCCTGCCACTTTTAAGTCCTGTTTTGAACTTCCCATTGTGTCAGACATGGTTATAGTGATGGACTGTAATGCTTTGGGTAGAGAACTTTTCATAGCTTTTTTCAACAAAAAAAAAATTAATAGAAATAATTACTGCTTGTTTTCCTTTGTCTACTGTTGCAGTGAAACTGGTGCTAAATTTTGTTCAAATATCTTCAAAGATCTGCAGTATTTCACTAAAAATTGAGTCATATTAATTTTTGGAACAATATTATTGAAATTCTGGTCAATGACCAAAACAAAGCACATAAGCAAGTGTGTAAGCAGTGGGGGTAATCCTGGGAGTTCAATGGAACTATTATCATGGAGCAAGTTAAATATGTGTTTAGCTGCATAGTGTATCTCAATGCACAGCAACTGTGGGTCTGAAAGCCACCTGTAGTTAATAGGAGGGCAGTCTGGGAGATTTTGAGCCAACCCATGAATAATCTAGTGTTCATTCATGATGTATAGTAGATCAATTGACTTAACTGGACGATGGATCAAATGTTTCTCCATATCGGCAGATTGCTTGCTCTTCTCTAATTCTTTTTTTTTTTTTTTTTTTCTTTTTTCTTTCTTTTTTTTTTCATCAAAGGATGTTGCTCATTGCCTGTGACTACTCCAAGATTGTCCCATTCAGACTGAAGAATTGACCTGGCTCAGAATATGAAATTAGAAATCTCAGTTTTGTTTTCCATGCAGTACATAACATGATTTTCTTCCTGGACTGCAGAGAATTTCTAGCCATGATATTTTTCTCTTCTGGGTAAGAGACAAGAATGTGTGGGGTAAATATTTTCTTTCCCATTGCCCTCTTTTCAATAAGACAGTTACTGAAAGGAGCATTTTCCTGACTAGAATATGTAATAGTATTCTTCATAATGCACCAAGAAATCCTTTGTCAAGCAATTGTTTCCTGTTTCAAATTATAAATACAAAGCAAACTAAAAAAATAAGGGGCAAAAGAAAAGCACCATTTGCTTAGAGGGCTGGAGGCGAGTGTAAAAAGATGTTGGGCTGCATATGATCTATGGCAAATTTCCCAAATAATTTTTGCATCAGATTTGCTGAACTTTTAATGTGATGTCAAGTCAAAAATTCTCTTTTTTCTTTGTGTGCCATTAAGAAATACTATTCAGGCACAGTGGATTTGTATTGTAAGAGGATATAGTGAGTGCAGACATCAGTGTGTGTTCAGAGTTTCCTGGCATATAAGCTCAGAGCATTTGCTGTCTCTCCATTGGCACTTGGAGCTCTCAGACTCCTGAGAATACACATGATCACATCAGACCTGGAACTATATTCATTGCATTCACCTCAGAGACTTGCAGTGAACATATAATCATTTCTCTCTAACTTCAGAAACATGACTCCAAGATACTTTTGTTCTGACTCTCCTTCAAGTACAGGAAGTTGAGTCATGGCTGTTTGGAACTGCAGGACTGCAGGTCATGTCCTTGTGTTCTCAGTGGATCCATATGATTCTGATTTTTTTTGTCATGGTGTCAGAATGAGAGCATGGAAGGGGTCAGTCCCTTTGCGACTCCACTGTTTTTTCCTGCTGGGATACGTACAAATAACCTTTATATCTAATTTAAGTCATGAAATGTTCATCACCTTTTGGGTTTCCTAAAATACCCTGCTTCCCATCTGTCTGTGCTTTTTCTAGGGATAAAACCATGTATTTACATCCTCATGTGAGAGGTGCCTTTGCTTTCATAAAGGGATAACATGGACAAGAGCCCTCTAAAGGAATAATGAACAGAATTAAGGAGAAGGTGCTGTCAGGTGATAAGGGCAGAGATATAAAACAACTCCCAAAACCTAGTTTCAAGAATATGAAGAAAGTCTGTTTTGACTTTTCAGGTGTATTTTTTAATTTACAAACCTGAATACATACACTTATAGGGAGCAGGAGGCAGTTAAAGATCTTGGGATTTAGAAAGGTTTTCAACACATCTCATCTGGGACAGATAAAAATCTGATGTGATTGGCTCAAGTGATCCCCAGCACTCACTGAAGTGTTTCAGCTGTTGGAGGAGCACAGCAAAAGATGAGCATGCAGGTATGCATTTAGGAATCACTAAGAGCTGGAAAATCTGGCTGAGTTCAGCTTCTTTGAGCAACAGGGACATTGCTTCTAACACCATTGTTGCAATAGCTCTGAAAAGCCTATAAAGACACTGTCCCCTTGTTCCCACCAACGAGGTCTGTCAACTCTTTTCAGTCTTCTGTTCTCACAGTTTTCTCCCTTCTCATGTTTCCCTCCCACCCAGCAAGCCTTTAGTGGCCAAGACCTCTCTGCTGGTCTCTGATCCTCTGTGGTGGCCCAGCTGGTCTCCCTGATCTGTAAAGTGATGCAACAACTTCAGCCTGTCTACAGTTACAGGGTGTGAAACTATGCCTCAAAATCTTCTGGAAAGACAGACACACATTGCCTTCCCTCACCCAATGGCTCAGATCTGACATTCTTCTACCATACTACTCACCATGCCCAATGCATCTTCCTCCTGTCTGATCTGAGTCAGCATCTTTTTGCTTGCCAGGAAAGAGACTTCCTGAGAGAGGTCTCTGTGCAGGAGTGTGTGGAGGGTCATATTGCTCTGGGGAAAGTGTATAGTTTTGGAAAGAACGTTCCCATGGAGATTTCCTGCTAAATTTTCCTTCAGGTTCTCTCAGTACTGAAATGAACCTCAAATTATTTCTTGCAGAGTTCAGTTTCCTGAGATTTGAGCTTATTAAAATGTTGCCTGAGATACCAGTAACTGTCTCAGTCTTTGCTGCAGGGGTTTTCCCTTACCCCTGCCAAGGCTTTCAAACAATATAATTTTCTTTCTTTTACTTGAGGCTCTCTATCCCCCAGCTATTCTCTTCACCCCTAGCCTCTTCTGCAGCAAATCCCAGGGCTTTCTACCTGAAGTTGGTTAATAGCTTGATGTTGTCATCAGGAGGGGAAAAGTGTGATTAATTCTCCAGTGTCTCTTCTGTTCCTCTGAGCTGTTTCCTTCTGGGGAATCTGTAATCCAGCAGGGCGGGAGCCAGCACGGAACTCTCTTTTGCTTAAAATAGGTGCATCACCTGCTCCACCTTCACATTATGGAATCAGCCACAATGAGAGCAAAATATGCAATGCTGTCTCATCAGTGACTTGCAGTCTGTCTTTTGTCATCTTGCAAAAAACAAAGATAGTCTGTAATGAAGAAGATATGACTCAAGAGGGATGTGGGCAAAATGCTACAATTAAGCATTAAAAATCAGCCACATAAATCTGCCTTCTAAGGAGCACTGCCTGAAAAGATTTTGATTTAATGTGACAAAAAGGAAGCACAAGTGAGAAGCATTTTGAGATGGATGCTTCTTAGTGCAGAAAGGAGTGGCATTCAAATGTGCACCATATCCAATAGAACTTGCAGAGGTTATTTGAGCCAGTAACGCCTTGATACACCTGAATATCATACCCTTTTAGAAGGGATAAAGGGGCTTAGGAGCTGAGAAGTTTTGATTTGCCTTGGGAAGCTCCCATTTTCTTTCTGTTGACTCCAAAGGAAAACAGATCCAAGATACCTTCTTGCCTTGATCAAGTGTCTGAAATAATTGAAACTGATCTGGGTGAAGAGACACTATCAGAACATGGTCTCCTCCTGCAGCTACTCTCAATCCCTGATTTGTGCCAAGAATTCAGTCCTATATCATCCCTACTGGCTGTTAACATGATTTGTGGCCTGGAAACAGCCATTACAGCAGAAGGTTAGAGACTCTCAGGGCCATTTAGTTCCTTCTTCAGGAAGAACAAGTTTTTATTCCTTCAGAGTTTCTCCTTTGGACCCAAAAGTTCATGTCTCACAGACAAGCTGATAGTTTTGTAATGGAAGTATATTATATACCCCTTAAGGAGAATGGTCTGTGAAAGAAACAATTAATTTTCTCCACCTGGTAACAAAAGTTAAGAGGTTTGGCTTTTGGTTCAGAGCAAATGATGGGCAAGCTCTGGGAATGCAAGTTGTATGGCATGAGCTCACTTCATGCCTGTTGGGCTCTTTGTGAAGCAGGAGTTTGTACTTTTTATTAGTTACCTTCACGGAGAAAGTGTTGAGCTATCCTAGCATGTCCTATGGCAAGACTTCCATCTGTGTATTCTTTGAGCACTGGGAATCAGTCTTCTGGGAAGGCCATGACAATGCAAAGGCAGGAACTTGGGGCTCTTTTTTTAACTGAAGTAACTGGAGTGAATGAAGGCATTAGTTAGTTCAGACAGATCTTAGCAACAATTGACAGAGCTGCTCTACAAAAACTGCCCCAGTTCTCAGTGTGGATTGTGGAAAGCCTAAGCATTGATAAAAGATACCATTTGTTGTGCACTCTTTTTTGCATTTTTGCATTTTTTTCCCCCTCAAGATAGCACAAGTGTCTATTGTCTCCAGCAAAGTCAAACTTCTTTCACTTTTGATCTTATAGTTTGCTGCTGTGAACGCCTATGCACATTGTCATTCTTAGATTCATTACTACAAGTACTGGAGCAACACATCAAATGTGAGTTTTCTAAGCCTGGAACTTCAGACAAAGATTTCTGTACCTTTCTTCAGAGACTGAGTGGTTCCAGAAAGACCAGTAGGACTGTATGATAGACAAAAATAAACCTTTCCAAAGCTGGGAAGACACCACCAGTCAATGTAAGTTTCAAGACTGTGATATGTGAGAGTAAAAAATATTTTTCCTCCAGAATGTTGTCCTTGAAACTTCATGACTGTATCTAATAGAGAATTCCAGTTTAAAAAAACCCAAAATGTGTAGAGATTAGGATGGCTCTTCATTGTACTTTAAGTAAAAAGCCAAAGAGGAGTTCCTGATGATTACCAACATAAACACTTTTAAATATTCTGTACAAGTACTCTGCTAGTAAATTTTCTTTGAATCCTATGGATAAGAACAATTTTTGAATTGCTATTGAGTTCTATACAAGAAGCTTGCCATTGAGGCAATGGGTGTATCATTTGGTTTAAAATTGCAGTGGGGAAGAAAGAGGCCTTAAACTACTTCCCAGAGAACAGGGATTATATAACAATCATGCTATAATAGTTTATTGTTTCTAATAATACTACAAGTGATAAAAAAGCTTAATATATAACCTAAATGGATGTTTACTTGAATAGTGAAATACTCAGCTTCTTGTGCCAGAGATTTAATCTAGTCAGGGCTGCTTTTATATAAAATGACTTGTTTGCGTTCTGTAAGACATTTGTACTCTTTTATGCGAAGTCTTACATGTCTGGAGGATTAAAATTGCTGCAATGTTTTTAGAAAATAATGACTACTAAAAACTCTAAAGTAGTTGGGTCACTAGAGGAAAAAAATGTGTTACAAAGGGATTTGTGCTATGAAAAGTAATAGATATGGATAAGCAGGAAGGATAGTGTCATTCTTTTCTGACACCTAATAAAGCAACTTTAGCATGCAAAACATATATGAGCTTTTAATTTTAATTTAAACTCTATGCTTTAATATGCTTTTTAATGTGCTTTTAAATATGCTTTTATTGTTTTTCTGCAGTGATTTAAAATAGTGCTAATAATTTTACTTCCATTAAAACTTTTTATTCTCATCATAGATGAATGAACAAGCAGTGCAAAAATTTTTAAATGATAATAAAATACCACAAGCTGACTACATTTAACAGCAAAAGTAAAGTTCTATCTGGACAGGTGATGGCAGATTCCTCACTGACTTCTATTGGCCAGGATTTCTTCACTGGAATTTGTTTTAATTCCAGCTTGTGGTGCAAAAAATTCTTTGAATATCTTTACTCTGAAGGATGGGCCCCTGTGTCTTCCCTATTTTTGAAGGTTTGACACTGATAGTTTGATGCTGATAGTTTGACACTGATAGCCTGATTCATACTAGAACACAGTCCAACATAGCACATAAAGCCATATGTAGGGTTGTTGTTTTTTTTTTTTTTTCATTGTAGCATATTAATTTTGCTCAAATTACTAGCTTTCTCCAGTTCCTGGATTTAGGCAGATATGTAAAAATGCTGATTTGTTTATTTTTTTTCCCAAGTGGAATACAGCCCTTTTAGTCAAGAAAATGTAAGGAAAATCTTAATTGTTCTGAAAGGCAGTAGGTTGAGAAGATTAACAACTCTATTGTTCAAAAATTTGTGTATGTATATATGTGTGTGTGTGTGCATATTTATACCTTTTAAGCCAGACTCATTGCTTTAAGGGGAGGAGATGAGGGGGAAAAGGGGCTGAAACCTGTGTTAATAGCTTGAAGGAAACATATTACTGTGTCAGTGGGAATGCCTATGCTGTTATGTTAGCTCCTTTGTGTCTCCACAGCCTGTTGCCTTTCACCCTGGTTGAGTTGGGGTGAGGTAATTGATTATTCCGGCATAGATTGGGAAAACTTGGTGTAAGATCAAACTCAGCCCTTACAGGCAATATGGGTGCAGCCAGGGTTAGGAACTGTTCAAACCCAAGCTCATTCTCAGGCCTCGTAAAGAAGGAATAGAAGAAGCTGTTAAACCTTATACATGTAGTTTTTGGGGAAGGGATCTGAGGGTTGATCATATTGGCTCTTTATCCAGGAGTTCTCATGAGCAAACTCTCTTACCCTGGAAGCAGTAAATAGACCAGAACAAGAGGAAAATCTGCTCATCTGGGATAGCAATGCAACCAGAACTACTTTTTCCAAGCAAAGTGTTTTAATCCTTTGCAAAATTACTGAAGAGATTGAACAAGACTACAAGAATTAAAAGCAATGTTGCTTAGCTGAAAACACAAGCTAATCTAATATTTTTTTGATAAAACAGATAAATCCTAGTAATTTAGCTCTCATATTTGGTACATAATTATTGGCATTAGGCAACAGCACAATTAGATTAGGACTTAGCTTCCTGTCTTTTCCAGAATATTTGGTAATGAGGCTGAAAACAATTTGTTTGTAACTGACTCCCCTTACAATGAATCCATACAAATCAACTGTTTAGTTTTAAGTGGTTAGCTGAAAAAAAGGATTAAGATAACTGTAATTATACACATTCCCTTGTTTCTTTAATCTGGGTTTGTATTTAATTCAGCACAGGACTATTTGGAACACACTGATTTTCCATGTGGTGTTTCATAGCTGCATAAGCCACTAACCAAGTAGCTGTTTGCCCACTGTTCTGGGCAATGGGAGTATCAGCTGTGTTTTACACCTACTCAGAGTATATCCCCCTCCCTTAAAAAACACTGGGTCTATCCTGGTCTGAGGAGTGGCTGAGGGAGAGGAAGCACAGCTAAACCCTCCCTCCTGTGGGCCTGTGGTCTCAGCACACCATGGCACTGTCACACTCACTCTGGCTGGCTCAGAGGGGACAGCTAGAACAAACGCTGAACCCCACTGCATACCAAAAAGACAGTATTTCCTTCTTTACTCTCTTTATAGCTATATATTAGAACTCCGGGGAATTCAGCACCACTGATAATAAAAGCATAGTAGAATTGCCTTTAGGCTTAGCTTTAAATTTGACAGGTTTACTTCTTTGCTGCTACTGCCTTGTCACCATCTGCTGTGTTTGCTCTCAGTTGTCTACTGGGACTTGTGCACATGTGCACTGCAATCCTCTTGCCTTCACACAGCAGTTTGCATGTTAAGGTAGGTGGAAGAGCATTGCAATTTATACAGCCCTTGATCAGCATCCCTGTATGCAGCACCACATTCTTTGAAATTTAACTGACATAAAATCATGATGTGGAACAAATAGCAGTTCACTCAGATGTGTAGCTATATGTATGCATGCCTTGCTATAAAGGCAAACTGAAAGTGAAATAGGACCCTAAGAGGCTTCAGCTGTGGTCAGTAAGACCCAAGAATTCCTGTTCACTGGGTGACTTTTTAGAACTTAGATTTCTCCCTCTATAAAATAGAAACAGTGAAACCTGCCCTTCTTTCTATCCCTAAAGGAGTAAAATGTTTTATGGATCAGCTTGGTGCTGTTTACTATTACAAGCTATGGCTTGGGAACACGCACTTCAAGGTAGGGCTGACTCCTTACCCCCAAATGAAAGAAGGCCTAGGGAGCCCAGGTCTGAAAGGGAGTTGGATGCTGAGGGCTTGAGGAAGTGAGGTGCAATCTTTCAGAAAAGAGAGGCAAAGAAGAATCAGCTGCATCCTCTGCTGAAACTAATGGGAAAGCTTTTACTGATTTTGACTTCCTCTTGGGCCACAGGAGCTCTCACCTCCTTCTCTTTCCCCTTCTATCCTTTGTCTCTTCTCAGGCTTGCCCATGGAGGCTGTGGTAGCTTAAGATTAAAAAGGGAAAACAAGCTGTGTGGCATCTGATGTGGTAGCAGCAAGTATCATTGTACTTGAAGAGTGCCAGCAGGCAACCATGCTAGCTGCTGGTGAAGATGAGGATGGAGTAAATGCCTTGTTCCCTTCTGTGTGACATTCTGTGTCCTAGAAAAGGGTTGCCATTAGCAAAAGGCCCTTCAAGACCCAGAGATGATTGCAGGACATTTTATTCCCTATTATGCAGCTTTCTTTCTGTACTGGAGGGTATGATTTGTGATCCCCATAGTAAGGAACGGTACCTTTTAATTCTACTAAAATATTTCTTGATAACAACAGTATTGAGCCAAATTCTCATTTAAGGAGCCTGAAAAAATCATAATCCAAACACATTTGGATCCGGAATTTGAGCTCGAACTTTTTTCTATTTATTAATTTATAGAAGCACTCCCATCAGGAGTTTATTATTAAAGGATACAGAAATAAAAATCGTTGAAACAGGTTTTTAGCACTATGCGGTCCCTGATGTCCTTTTGCAACATTTTACTCCATATCTTCAAGACTTGCTTACTGATGACACATACTGGTTAATTTAGTGGCCTAGTTAACTAATGCTAGGACATAAAGCTCCTACTGTCTACAAGTTCTTTATGGATATTTCCACTTATATTCTTTATTGCATACACTGGGTGCAAAGTTTATAATGCAGTGGCTGCCAAACACCACAGTCTGATAAAACTATTACTTCAACATCCATATGTTTTGCCATAGATGTTTACCAATACCTCAGGCAGAGAACCCAAAGAGTAGCAATTAAAAAAATCCATCCTTGTAATTTAAAGCTTCCTGCGCAAGGAAGTGGAGGAGCATTATTGTCTCCGGATTTTAGCCTGCTGAAGACTTTCAGATTGTGAATTCAGGAACCTGAGGGAGGGCAGAAAATTTGAGTAAGCACATTACCACTTCCTCTGGAGGAGTTGGTTGCTGTTCCAGTGGTATTGTAACCACTAAATGTCACCATGATCTCTCTGGTCCAGCTCAGCACTGCTCCACAAACTCATCTTTTTACAGTCACTGACTCAGCTTTATGAGTAGCTTCTGTACCTTTTTTTTAGTTCAGTAGGAAACTCAACTATATATTTAGGGTATCTTATAAATAACTCTGCCCTCTACACAGCTGACACAAAAGAAGGTTTTAATTTCTCACTTTGGTAATGATTTACAGCTGTTGTTCCATTTGGCTTATGAAATATTATATATATGCTTCAATGAATGCTTCATATCTATATTTTTATATATAAACAGTGAAAGATTACTTCTGAGAGTAACTTGTAAAGACACCATATATTATGCAGAAAATATGTCTTGCAAATATACTAAACAGTTCTTTCTGCTATCACAATTAAGCAGAGAAATCATCATGCTTCCCTTTCTCTTTCTACATAAATATCTCAGTAATGAGGATAGAGCTATGTTTCAATATGACAATTTTTGGACAGGAGAGCTATTTTTCAGATGTTGATTTAGGGCAAATGAAGAGCTGTTTATTCTGGAGAAAGCTTTGCTATATTTCCTTTAAGGAAAAAAAAAAAAAAAAAAGATTACACAAGGTTAGTAGTTTTTTCCTAATTTTAATTCAATTCTATTCTTGGCAAAATGCTTGCCCTATTCTTAGGGTTTTTTGTCTTCTTTAGCATCAAATGATCCAGACATTTTCTTTGTCTTGGCACTTGAATTGGAAAATGAAAGGTGGGTGAAAAGTCAAGAAACAAAGGGAAATTTTCCCTGGATGGAATCTGGGCTGTGACCTCAGATCTGCTGTATGAGATGAGCAAGTCACTTGTCCTGTGCCTCAGCTTCCCAGTCTGTAAAGAGGGACTATAAATGTTTTTTACTGAGATGCTTCACAATTCACATCTGAAAAGCACTAAGCGTGATTAATATCCAAGCATGTGATGTCTGACATGCAAAAATACCATGCTGTTTAATCACTGGTGCCTTATGGATGTTCTTTGACATAAAGACAGCAGCTGGGTCTCTTCAAAACAATCCAAAAAAATCTAATCACTAATGATTTACTTGCTATTCACAAGAGGTGTTTTACGCAAGTAATTACACAGGGACTAGGAATTGAACAGTGATTTGATCAAGATTCATCTGCATGATTGCAAACATTTAAAAATTATTTTTCAAATATTTATTTTTAAAGAAAATTAAATTTAAATTTCTTAAAGCCTGGTGTTTAAGATTGTGATTTTTTTCAAGTGTCTAGTGGGAGTTAAAGGAAGTATAGAAATGTGGAAGGCATAATACTGAAAAAGAGAAAAAATGGCTTGTCCTTTTATTGCTTGTTTTCACCCTCCCACTTAAGAGGGACAGAGGTTGTCATGGAGGATCCTGAAATGATCCTTGCTTGCATTACAGGCACTCCTGTGTCTTCCTGACCATCACCCACTTCTGGCTTCCACAAGTGCTAATCATAATTAAATGGAACAGCCAGTGCGAGTAATAACATTGAGGAACAAAGACAAATCAGTTCAGTAGGGGTAGTCTGCTTAGTCCTTTTCTGATTAAGAACTTCTCCTTGAACATGTGCACCTCTTACTATTTAAAGGATGTACTCTCTCTGCTGACCCCAGTGACATTTTCAGTCCTACCTTTCTTGCTCATCCATTTTCTTGTTTTAGTATCACCCCCCCTTACTTTTGTGTCAGGGAGGAAGGACGACACTACAGCAAAATTCTAGACTTATTAATACTTTTGTCATATTTTATAATTCATGAAATAGCAGATGTACTTTGTAGTCAGACTACATGGTTTTTGTAGGTCCCTTCAAAATGAGCTATTCTTTCTGTTTTGTTCTGTTCTGTTCTGTTATATTCTACAGATGACAGGAAAGTTGAGCTTGGCAATGCAATAGCTTTGTTTGGGAAGGGGCTTAAGCATAGACGTATATATTTTAAACCATGCATACAGCTTTGTCAATGGCAGGGAGTTTCTGAAATTCCTCTTCGGCCTTCAACGGAGCCTGCTGCTTCCACACATCCTGAAGTGTCTTTTAGTGATAATGATACCTCTAGTGTTAAGATTAGAATACGTGATTGATGTTTTTTTTTTTTTTCTTTTTAATTGCTATCTGCTTCAGGTTTTCTTCTAAAACATTAGCATTCCCTACATTTTTTCACCTTTCTCTTCCTACTCTTCCCCAGTGCCTGTGCTGCCTGCCTGAGCGAGGAACACCTCCTTTCAACCTGACTTCCGTTTCAACTCAGCAGGCACCGCAATCTTTTTCTTGGCTCCTGGTATCTCATCTAATCAGACACCATGCTTTTATGCTGGCTCCCTGCATCTGTACTAGGTATTTTGTTAGACTATCAGGCAGAACTGAAAGCTTCCAGCTTGCCTACCTTCTTGTCTGCCAAACTGGAGAGAGGGGAGGACAGAAGGGAAGGGGGTAGAGAGAGACAGTGAGAGCTCTTTAGTGTGAGTCATCTTAACTTCAGTCCTTTCCCTACTCCTGTGGAAGTGATACTTGGTATCTCTGGTGTGCATGAAGATTCAGCACTTTTCCCTGAACAGTGAGAATTCCCAGACGCTTTGATAATTTCCTATTAAACTGTGGATGTATCGTAATGTTGAATTGCAGGAAGTTTAAAATGAAATGAAAAGGCTCTATCTCACTGAGCCAGTTAAGGTCTTCATATGGCAGTGAACTCTGGCAGTGAACACCAAAACAATAGCAGAGAGACAACTTCATCTCTAATAAAACTTTCAAATTTAGTGAGGAAGTCTGGTGGTTTAGTAATACAGGGAAAGGATCACAATTTTCAACTGCACTTATGTTCCACTTTTCACTACTGCTTATCTAGTTTCAGTTACTGCACACTGAAACAACAAAAAAGTTCTCACACTACTCTGATGGTTTTGGATCTTCTAAGTTGCATGAAATAAGTTAAAATGGTGATAAAGGCATACTGGCCAGGATCATTGATCTGATGTAGCAGCTGTGAATAACACAATTGGTGGCCACATAAGTAAAAATGAAAGGAGGTATTAATGTAATGCTCATATTAAATAGCATCTGGACTAAAGTGTGGGTTCAGCTCCAAAAAAAAGCACAGAAACTAAATTATGAATGTGAATACATGGTAATTTGGTGCTCAGTTAGATTTTGTGGAGAGAACTAGGGGTTCTGCTGTACATCTTGCTTCTCAGTTCCCCTCCTGCCTCCTTCCTCTTCACTGCCTCTTTGCAAGGAAGTGTTTATCTCCCCTTACCATGGCTTCATCCACTTTCTGTGCCTGCACTCTTGAGGGATTTAGATGTTTATCGAGAAGAATTACAGTCCAGAGCAGCCACTGCATGACGTATGCAAAAGCCACAGGGGACCATTTTCTGTTGGGTGTTGACATCTCAACTTCTTTACCCCACAGCTGCTGTTACATATAGTTAGAGTAAGCCACAGATCAGTTCATAACAAACATGAAAAGCTTCTGAAAATAGCTAACATGCTTTGTGGTGACATACATCACTTGCTGATTTGTTTAAGAGAGGACAGTCAACAACACATTTGATTACATCTGTTTTGGAGTTTTACTTTTGGAAAATCAGATTTAAGAAGACAAAAAGCATTTCTTATAATTTAAGTCTGTCTCAGTCTTTCAGGATTCATGAAGAATTGCATGCTCCGATTTACATAATTCCCTGACCCTTTGCTACCTACTTGTTCTGGTTGAAGTGAATAAGTCAAACTTTAATGTGATTATGTGGTTGGATAATAACAGAGAGCTCTTCATCCAATTAAACTGGTCTTCAAGGTGTGTAGTATCTGATAAACCACAGACACTACAGAAAAGAAAGAAAGCCTTGTTTTCTCTTTCCTCTTTTTTGTTCTCTGTCAGTTGGCCTTTGTTTCCTTTTAATGTCATGGGATTAGGTTAAGCAGTTTATGCCCCTTGCTTATTTTTCCTAGGAAACCACTGCTTAATCCTTGTCTTAGTTTGCAAGTTCACTGCAATGGACTTTTTCTCTTGTCTTTTCTCTTCCCTTGTACCTATTGCAGTATTTCAGATCAGTTCTTTTTCCAGTTTCTTTATGTGGTAGGAGGTGGTGTTAGCACATTCTTTCTTCAGTAACCTGGTAAAGCTGATTCTCCTCTGCTCACCCCTGTACAAACCTGGAGAGTTTCAGGTAGAGGAAGTGGACCTGTACCAGGGCAGAACAGTACAGGTAATGGTGAGGTAAGATGATCCAAACTGTAAATCAACATAAAAGTGCCTATGCCTGCATATAGCAGCTACAAGCATATAAACACAATAATTTCACATGATAACTCCAGCCTGGGTTGTACCTGCTGCAGATTCAATGTGACCAGGAGCAAACTTTATACTAGTATTGAGTACAATCTTTCCTTAATGCAAGATACATCACTTTGCACAAGATAATAAGTATGAAACTATTTTTATGGACAAAAAGAAAAAAAAGAAAGGTGTTTCTGGCCTAAACACACTGTGTTTGCTTTTGCACAAATCACCTTTTTCTCTCATGTGTTCTCTGCTCATTTATGTGAGCAGAATATAGTACAAACTTTTATGAATGTATCTAGAGCTTTAAGAATTACCATTTTCCTCAAAATTGAAATGATTGTTGGTGTAGTGAAATCACCACCTTCATGTAGGCAGTACTAAAAAAAGATGGTTGGATATTTTACTGCCTTCCTTTCAAGAAAGTGAGAAGTGATGACTCCTTAAAATCCAAAAAACTGGTTGCTTTAATAATAAGTCTTTTAAAAGACAAATGAAACCCCTGATGTACTTGAAGTCAATGATAGGACACTTAATAAAAACATATCAGGAAAGAAGTCCATTGTGAGATACATCTACCTCAGAATAGAGAAACTTGTTATATATATTTCAGAAGAACTATAACTGTTATTTAAATCATTAGTAGCAAGTCTAAAGAAGACATAAAAAGTTGCAATAAATCATGAGAACAGTCTCATGATAGAGAGTGGTGTGAGGTACTAGTTTAGAAGTTGGTAGGCTGACAGCCAGGGTAGTACAGCTGGTAGATCTGAAGATCATATAATCAGACTGTATCCACAGGTAGACACTGATGTTCTTTACATTCTTTTTATATTTTTTCTTTCTCCCTGTTAGTCAGTAAGGAGGAGTAATGCCTTCGTGGATAACCACCTCTCTCAGAACTGTGTTAAAGGCTTATCATGAAAGACTGATGTTGTGTTGGGATATTGGACAAGAGAGTATTAAGTAAGAGGAAAATGACCTTGTCTGTAGTGAACTTTGTATGTGTCAAAGGAATACTGAACACAGGGAACTGGTTTTCAATCCAGATGTCAGGTGAGGGTGGATAAATAAAGGCTCCAAGACAGTGTTGGATTCTCTGTTTGATATTGTCAAAATGAGATTTACATACCTTTCTGGCTTTGAATTCAACTTTGGGCAAAATCCTATAATCTTTTATGTTAAGTATTAAACTGGATATCCTTTTGTGTTTTTAGGTGCTTTACATTCTCCTGTTCTTTCCTCCTTTTATTTTGAAAACTTTACTTAGCCTTTTCACTGTTTTCTCCCTTTGTAACTACAGGATTTGCAGCTCTTTCTGCACAGTAATATTTCACACAGGAGTCTTCTTTGCTGCAGCACTCAAGCAACCCTGTGGAAATCACTGAGCCTCATTTAGGGAACAGAGGGTTAAGCATTGCCTTAGGTATGCCCACAGCACTTGCAGCTCTAAATAAAGATATGGTTTTAATCAAATCTTATGCTTCAGGGCTTTTATGACTGTAAGAATGGAGAAGAATATTTTCTTTCTTTTTTCTCCCTCTTCTGTTTCTTTAAGAACAATTGACCATTTTTATTTTAGACTTTTGCTTAGTTTGTCTCCTGGCTTCTCCAAAACTGATGATGAGGGCCATTTGTTGAGAATTAAAATGGAAAGAGCAAGCAGAGGTCAGGATAAAAATGGGAAGCCTGCTCTGAAGGTACATATAGTGATGAGCTTTCTTTGTGCACTTTAAGTCTAGTCAGCTTTGGAGTAAATATACATTTTGCAACTGGGAAAAACAGCTGTTTTGATAGGTTTTGGTTTTGTTTTTCAGTCAGTGGTGTGGATTATTATCTTCTTGGCCTGGTCTGTTTTGAGCTGAATTGTCTTCCCTATCCTGTGCCTGTAGAGTGGAAGTGTTTATTCCCTGAGGGAAAGAAATAATCCTTCTGTCCTTTAGCTTAACAGTGTAGTTCAGTGACACAGTTAATCAGGGGTACCTGTTTTCGTGCACCTAAGCATTGCATTGGTTTAACTGTACCTGAAAAGGTAACCCAAGCATTAAAAGAGGAGAGAAATCTAAAAGCCTGTTATTCAGGAAGTCAAGATAGATGATACAAAGGTCTCTTCTGTCTTTACCTTCTGTGAAATAAAGAAACAGCAAGTCATACTTCAGTTTTTTTCACAGTTTCCAAATGCACTTAATTTTTTTCTTTAACCCTGAACAGTTTAATTTATTATTTCTTTTTCAATATCACAGCTTGAAGCTATATGACTGTTTTTTTTCTTTTTTCAGTCTGTTCCTTTCACTAAGTGCATGTCCAGATTACTCTTTCATGCCTCATTTGCTGTGGCTTGCTGTACAAAGATATCAAGTGTTTCGTTAGCTAGTTTACTCATCCTGCTGCACTGCAGGTTTTCTGAGGCTTTTCTCTGCACTGTCTCCCTGCATGCTTCCCTTTGTTCTGCTGCAGCGCCATGGATGCTGTCTTGACTGAACTTCATCCCTACAAATCATTTTGATCTCTCCATTTAGTCCTGGTATGTTAAAAGTGACATGGTTTAAAAATAAATGTATGGAATAAAACTATAATTTCTTTCTGATACAAAGACAAGGCAGATAAAAGCTGAGCATTAGGGTTTCCATGCCTTTACCCCATGGAGGTATGTGATGGAAAGGAGCCAGGCTGTGGCCAGTATTGAAGCAGCAATCCATGCACTTGAGACCCTGGTTCCAGTGGGATAAGGGATATCTGGGCTACGCCTCACTCTTTACCATTACTGGTTTAATGTAGACACTTAACTTTAAAATGCTTAAACCCTTTAGGTTGTGCTTCACCTCAGTTGCTTAGGTGTGACGCAGAGGCCTGAGGTAATGCTTTCATTCTGTGCTGAAGCTGAGCTCAGTGTGAATGCTTCGGGATCATCTCCTTGAAATCTTTTTTGAATTTAGATGCAGCTTATGACATCTCTCCCTCAGGGCTGCTCTGCTTAACTACCACTTCCTTTAGAATGATTTTAAGTCTCTCCCATTGCTATACAGATGAGGAAAGTCCCCAGGAGATGGGTACACTCTGCACTTGCAGAAAGGGATGCATCTGCTGGAGCAGGCACTGTGAAAGCCAGATGGGACACCAGCAACATGCCCTGCACCAAAGTCTCTGTCGTGGGGCTTTAATGGGGGCCAGTCTGCTTGTTTAGTCTCTCCATTATTTCATGTAGTGTCATATAACAGAACTATTCCCAACCCCACTTCCAGATTTTTTCAGTTTCTTGTATTTGAGCACTTAAAAGAAAAGTCTCCTGTCATTTGGAGATCTTACATCCATGGAAAGTCATGTTACATCTGTGCTAGGTTGGTCTTAATCTAGTTTTGGCAGATATTATAGATGTATAAATCCTGCCATTTCACACTGTTTAAGAAACAAAACAAACTAGTGTTTGGTTCAAATGGTGAGAGTGGGCATGTTTCTACATGCAAAATGAATCACCAGAATCTATCAACCAGTCAAGTATTGTATATTTTTTCCTGAAGACAAATTACCTTCCAGCATGATGGAAAAACCCTTATACTTTAGAGAAGTCCAGATACTTAATTTCCAGTAACTTCACTCCCTCTCCACTATACTTTTTTTACTAGAGTTTTTTTAAAAAATTAATTGGGAGCTAGCTGCTGTTACATGTGTGGGTGGAGAATCAACCCTTAGCTCAAATGAAAGAAAACCCAACAAAAAACCCAGATGTAAATCAGAGGAAATTTTGTATTTTTAGTAAACTTGAGTGCGTGTACAGAGTTGGGGAATATAAGCCACCCATTTGCAGTTATCTAACCTGATTTCAAATTATACAGATTGAAGTCAGGGGCTTTTGTATCTTTGTCTTTGGAATCCTTAGGATACTTATTCCAGCTGACCACTAAAGGAAAAAACAACCCACCTTATAGCAGCCTGTTCAAAATAAATGTGAGGTTCAATATTCAATTGTTTAATTAAAACTAAACTTTTATTTTAAAGATGAAAGAAAAGACACAGTAAAACAACAATTTCGTTCTTGGAGATGATAGTTATTTAATCTCAGATGTTTCCTTGATGCTTATCTTTATTACTTGAATACAATAAACTTTGTGTTTGCTTTAATAAAAAATCCTTGCTAAAACAATAAATAACCCATTTTTCCTTTATTTGGGAAGCAATATGCTCCATTTAGTTGATTTTAAGGTGATAATCCTCTTGAACTGGGTTTTAATTGGTTTCTTATTGAATTTCTTCTTCTGACACCCTGGTGGCCCTCAGGCCTTCCCATCCCTGAGATCTGGGTACAATGGGGTTTCCACAGACACAAATGAACCCCTCTGTGCAGTAGATGAGATCCTGATGGCTTTAAGTCTCTTCCCTGTCCTGTGTTTTCAGGAAGGGAAACCTTCCTGTTACCTGTCTAAACTGGATAAATTAATGAGAGGAATATAACATGGACCAAGGTGGGATTAGTGTTTCTGCTCAGTGACTAACCTATACAGAGAAGATTAAGGTGTTTCTCCATCATAGCGGCTTCAACAGATCCACACTTGGCAGAGGAAGATGCAAGACTGCCAGTAAATACAGTAGGCTCTGGGAAATCCCTGAGATTCCCTGGTGTTACACAAAGCTTTGGGGTATCTGTGATGAATTTAGACTGGAGTTTTGAAACTATTTCCTCCTAGACATTCCACAACGCTTTTCTGCCATCAAGGAAATAAATTGCCCTTATAGAAGAGCTAAGGAACAGGGTTAGGAAGCCCTCTTTCTCTCTTTTTGGGGATCCTTTATCTCTCATAATCCTTCCCTGAGGCTGATGGAAGACAAGGATCAAGATGCTAGCAAAAGTGTGGGAGGTACATAAGCAACTTTCCATTCAGTTTGAAGTAAACAGGGAGGTAGTCATCGTCACAGGACACAGGGTGACATGAAGCCTTCAGGCTGTGAAACCCTACGCTGTCTTCAGAATAGCTTTTTAAAAACCTGACTCCATCCTAGATGGAAAATACAGTCCAATTTTACTGGAGATTGCCACAGTACCAAATATGTAATTGCTCTCCCTCTTGCTTTTGGAGACCTAATATTTCTTATTATTTCTTTGTTCTTTGTGGGAAGGCCTTTGTGATAAGACACTATAACACTGTTCTTCCCAGTTATGAGCATATTGTATATCAGGTCTGGCAAATTGGAGGAAACTCATACCTCTCTGCTAGGATGGTCTCAGAAAATGTATGCAGCGGGCAGCTGCAAACATGAATTATGTGGCTGTTCTCTGCAGACTGCGCTCCTCCTGCTGTGAAATACATAGGATTACATGAGACTTGTCCCAGGATGGCAAACTGCAGACATGCTCTGCCCTGGGATGTGGCAAGGAGGGCTCTGGCTTCTTGTAAGCAGAACTTGCTCCAGGATCAGGAAAGGGAGATGCAGTAGCTCTGGCTCTCTGCTGTAGCTAAGGACCCCTTTGAGCTATGGCAATGTATGCCTCCTTCAGCTGGCACTGCCTCAGGAACTTCTGTGACCCTCTACATTTTTCCACATAATTGTGTTCAGAGAAATGGTTCACAAAGGACAGATGCCTATCAGAAAGAATGAAGGGCAGATGCATGGCCACATGGAAAGGCAAGATAAAATTCTGATCCTTGTTGTTATAGCAATTTTGACAGTTCTCTAAATTATTGTGATGTAAAATCAGTGTAATTGCTGTACCCTTAGGGGGATTATAGTTTCTTCTGATGCAGAAAAAGGAATTTATGTTGTATAAGAGCAATCAAAGATGCTTCTCTGACTCTTTGACTATTTTAACATCCAGATTGTCATCTCTGCCTTGTATAAGCTTCTATGACTGCTTCTTCCTCGAACCATCCCTTCTGGATTAGGGGGAAGCCTGTCATCCCACAACCCATATTTGTTTCTCCTTACCACCCTGTCTCCCAAAGGTTTCCTTCAGGATGAAGAAGAAATATGTGTTAAGGGGCTAGACCAGAAAGGAATTTTTGTTGGGCATCCTTGATTATGACAGTACTCTGTAGGCATGTATCTATGATGAATATTCCAATATCAGAAGCTTCTGAATTTATTGACAGAACCTATTTGGAAAATTTTAAACCAGAATGATTGGTTTGGTTGATACTTTTATTTGAGTGCTTAATCTTGAAACCTCGATCTTCATTAAATGTGGAGCAAAAAAGCAAATGTCAAGACTGAAAACAAAGAACTTGTTATTGAGAAAAATTCTGAATTGCCCTGACTCAAATAATTTCCAGAGAAATGGCTTGCAAAACAATAGCAAAATTTCAAATTTTTGTTTTATTTTGTATCAGAAATAACTTCAAAAACTGAAAAATTCTTCCATACAAGAAGATTCTTTCCCAAAAGTCTACCACACCCACTCTTCTGGAGCCAAGGATTGCAGCAGGCATCTGTGAAAGGGAATTCAGTGAGGACCAGAGCACACAGAATGTTTTAAATACTTTTAGTGCAATAGCAGGAGAGCCTGCCTACCTCAACCTGTCTACTGTAAATAATGGATTCCTACTTTGACATGAAGCTTGGAATCCAAAACTGAAGAGTTTAAAAAGGATGTGTTGCTAGCACTAGGTTTCGAGTAGGGCAACTGCTGGTCCTGCACCTAGAAAGAAAATCTTTCTCTTTCCTGCCTGATCACCTTCCCTACTGAAATTATTCATCCATGGCATAGAGAAACTGTATCTTTCCATGAGCTGCTCTTTGTTACCTTCGTGTTTTCTGTTTTGAGTGTTCCTTGGCCGCTCTGAGGCCTTTGTGAGAGGCTTACTATATGTGTTTTTGCAATCATTTTCTGCTCTGCTTATCTGATTGGGTTCGTTTTGAGCTATTTGTAGACAGTACAGAAAGAGACCAGATTAAAATCAATGCAGACATTGTGTTCCCACACATGCCCTGTATTCCTAGGTATTAGAAATGGGAATGAGTCACCCAGCAATACAGTTAAGTACTGACAAATGGTTGTCTAAATCTCCGATAAGTAAAATCTCTTTGACTTATTGCATATTTTCTGTCTCCACATGCTGCTGGTATAAATCTAAGACAAAAATCTACTCTTGGCCTCCCCAAGGACAGAACTTGCTGTCTTTATTCAGGTATATTTTCCAATGAAACGTGTGGGAGTTTTGGGGACTAGAGCACTGAGATTAAATTTATGTTTTGGAACAGTGAAAAATAAATCCTCCTTTATAGACAACATTTGTCTGTAACAAGGGAAATGCACTTGTGTCTCTGCAGCCAGAGAACAATGATATTTTTAAAGCTTTGTTTGGTAATTCTGCTTCTTTCCAGCTCAAGAGAAGTCTCACTTTCTAAATCATGCTGGTTTTAGCTGTTAAAAAGCTAACAATGGAATGAATAAAAGTGATGATTGTGATAGAAAGGATAGTAAAATATCACCTGAAGACAACTTAATGTTTTATCTGCAGTGTTTATTTTAAGCATATTCCTTGAGAATTGGGCTGGTTTAGCTACAGGGCTGCAGTTAAAATCTTTTTGCAACAGTGGAAGGACAATTTACTAGATACACTATTTACATGAAAGCCGGTATAGGAGTTTATTCTTAAAGCTTAAGTGAGAAACAGTCACCCAAAATCATTATTTCAGAAGAACAAAAGAACCCACTGAATAAATTACCGCAATTATTTATTTGCCATTAACACACGTGTTCCAGTAAAAGGTAAATTCAGTTGTTACTGCTGGGAGGAGTATGGACCCAGGCCCTCCTGGCTTTTCATGAGTCTCTTAGAATCCCTCTTAATGACTGAAAAGGAGCTGAAAGCCATCTAAGTTTGCCTTCTAATTGCACAGTATTTAATTCTCAGTACACAGAACTTTTCATTCCTGTTCTTACCAGATGGAAGTTCCTGCAATTTCTTTTTTCCCCTTTCTCTTACTCTCCTTTTAAAGTAGATGTGTGAGATACATTTGAATTTCTTAAGGCTGTCCTGAGCTGGACATTAAAGGAGTGTAGGCAGAAAATGTGCAAACCAAGTCTTCTGCAGGCATCACAGTCACAGCCCTCTTGTTTCAAATCTGGGGGTGCTCAGGAGCAGCAGCAGCAAAGTGAGTAATGAATGGCTCTGATGACAGTATGTGGGAATTCAGCGGAAGCTTTTTTCTGCATTTGCATTTGCAGTATAAAATTTGAATGCAAGCAGTAAAAGATGCAAAAAATAAAGTCTCACCCTCTCCTTCCTGAATTCACAGTTTGCATGAGTAACCCCTTGTCATAGCTCCTTTTAAGCACTCCCAACCTTTTCACCCTCAGGACCCACCCACTGCTTCTTCCCACTCCTGGGCATAAATTGCACTTCTCCTTCTCCCAGAAGTAGCCCTGGGTACAGCATCCTGTGTACTTACTGTCCTGAGTGAAAGTCATATTTCCTTGACTTCTCTAACAAACAAATAGCACAGACATTTAGATTTTATTAAAAATAAATTCAAAGAGAAAACACTCTGCTAAACTCATATCTTCCCCTGAGGAGAGAAGCAGAGAGTACAAACATTTGACAGATGTTGGACATGTTGTTTAGTGCATTACTAGTAGGTACTGAGACATTGTGGTAGCAGCAGCAGTATTAGAACTGGAGTGAATGGAGCAAAGACTTGGTGTAAAGAATGGAGTAAAGATTTGGTAGGATATTTAGTGTACTAAATTTTGCTATTATCTCACCTTCTGGTACTTGAAGAAATTTATGGGAAGTTATAATGAGAATAAAGCATAATAACAAAATGGATTTTGTCCTAAACATTCTGCAAAGGTTATTCCAAACAGCTATGTTCTTGTTTCAACCCTTCTTTAATTTGCTTTTAAAGACTTGATTAGGGGGTTGTTTCATAAACTCCCTGCCTAAGTAGCATTCCATCCCCTGTACGTAATGTCCTTTTCTTCCCAACCATTCATACTCAGTAGAAATGGTCAAGTGGAATTGACCCTTGTGTACTAAAATAGTATAAGTTTTAAGTTCAGCTTCAGGAAATCTGGTCTTTTAGAACAAGTACACAGTAGATGTTGATGTGCTTTAAGGCCACTATTTTTCTGCCCGACAAAAAAAACCTCTCTGAAAGCAGTCTCATACTCTCATATTGAGCTGTGGCTTAACTTTTCCTTTTTACATTCTACATTAATTTATTTTGTTTTTTAAAACCCATGTCAACTTTTTGAAATCTAAGCACTTTGGCAAGATTTGATACATGCATCTTCCCTCCCTGAATAGCAGAGAGCAGCCCTGGAAAAGATTTCTTCTGGGTCAAGTGAAAAAAAGAAAATAATTGGACACTGTATTGGGTCAGGAAAAGATAACTAATGGGTCAACTATTTATATACAGCGAAGCAGACCCAGAAATTGGAAGCATTGCAAGAAAAAATAATCTGGAACAAGGTCAGAGAAGGTATTTGACACTGGACCTGTTGTACTTCTAGTGTTCAGATGCTTTAACTTGCATAACCTAAATTAATTACTGTTGCTCTTGGAAATTTTATCCCACCTCAGTTAAATTCAACTGATTCAAATTTCCAGGCAGCCATTTTTCCAGATGTAGAACAAAATTCTTGCATATTTTTTTTTTGTGTTGCACTAATACTTCAGTATACAAGTATTCAGTGTTACTCCACAGAGCACTATTACAAAACTGAAACTCTTTCACTGGTTCATATGGTAACATATAATCCATCTTAAACGTGGTCAGAGAGCAATATCTCAAATATATAACATAGGTCTTGAAATCTTCATAAAAAGGAACACTGTAAGAAACACAGAGAAAGCCTCTGAAATTCTGTTCTTTAACTGAGATTATTTTAAGTGTGCTCACTAAATCTGATTCTGAAGCAAGTTCTCAAACAGAGTACAGGAAATATACATATGGATGTGTATGCATATATCTACATCAAAAATGGCCAATTATTGAAGAGTGATTCTTTGACTACAATTCTTGATAGCTCTTATCAGACATTAAAATCGATGCAAAAATTTATTGTTGCTTCTTTCCCAGAATTTATGTAACTAAATCTTCATCTTGTTTTCCTAACTAAATCTTACTCCACATTCTAGGATTATTCCTGTGATTTGGAAAGACAGTATGTAAAATCATCTCTTGCTGACATCTGTTGCAACTGTAGTTCTGCTAGAATGCTGTAATGAATTCAAAGTAAACTTCTTGCCTTGATTGCAAGTATCTTGTGATTGCAGAGATACTGCTTCTCTTTGGTTGCTTACCTTGTGATTTAGTAGGGACTTTAAAGCAAGGCTACTTCTAATGCCTGTAATCAGCCCTGCTTCTTGACAATTTAACTGCCTTCAAGACTACTTTCACATTTCTTGTATTCAAATGAAATATTTTGCAGATCTTCACAGTAATGAGTGAACAGACACTGTGCATCATGCTCTGCCAGTAGAGCCAACCTGAGATTCTCAGTTTATCTGCTGCCTTTGCTGCCAGACTGTCTTCACCAGAATACCTTCTTAAGCCTGATCTATCAAACGACTCCTCTGCTTTATGCTGAGATACCCAAGGAAGAGGGCTGTAAAGAAGTGTTTTTGAGGACTGCCAAAAAAATCTCAGATGTTAAGTGCAGCTTTATTAAAAAGGGTGACTGTCTGGCCTTGCTGACCTTTGGCTTCCACTTTGCAACTTGTTAGCATCACTTACCACTCAGATGAGTGTGATTACAGTCTCATTCTCTGAAGACTCCTGTGTACTTTGAAAGGCTCTAAAACCTGTAAATGCCAACTATTCCTTTTGATTTACAGCTTTACCTTCCTTCTCAGTCTGTCTGCTGAATCCATCAGCGATGGAATTTAACCATCATTGCTTTTCATAGAAATTTCTAATACACTCCTAAATTGTTTGCAAGATTTCACTCTGGTGTTGTGCTGAAGGTGGAAGTCTCAGCTAGCTAAGTAAGTTGTCCATGTTCTAAGCTCTAACAATTCAGGCAGACAGGCAGCTTTCCTGTTGCAAATAATTTGTTGTCATTTGTTGTTAGACTACATTTTCCACCTTAAATTATCTGTCAGCTTTATGTCTTTAGATCAGGTCAATATAATAATTCAGTAAAGTTGCAAGTTAAGAATAGATACATATCTACTTCACCCAACCCTCTCTCCATGAAAGAGAGGTTTTCAGTGTGGGAGTCATGAAGTACCAAGATTGCAATTATTTAGCTCAGATTATTTAATGCAGACCTTCTTGCTTTCTAGCCTGAACAAAGAAATCTTTCACATGAACTAAAGGTGACCTGCTTCTGAGAAGCTTGAGCATTTCAGCTGCACAGCTGAAAGGCTTTTACCACTTAAAAAACAGCCTGTCAAACAAAAGAATTACAGTAATAGTGATGAGCAGACGTTCAGCTATTTTACCTACTCCAGACTTTAGGAATATTCTGAATTGAAAGTGAACTTTGATTCAAGGTCTCCTCACCTACATGAGCTCTTATTGCCTAATAGCCTTGTGTAGGAAGGAAGATTGGCTGCAACATTTGCATTGCATGGGAGAACATGATGGCTCCTACTTACATTTCCATCAGTGCACACTTTGCGAGTGGATTTTTCTAATTGCGGAAGCAATGTGCTCAATTTTGCAGATACTGTCTCTTCATTTGATATGCCAATGCATCAATTACCAGCAGAGTATTATTGGTTTAAAATCAATTTTTCTGATGCAGCCCAGCTTCCTTATATGAATATTACCTGTTTTTCCAGAGGAGACAGGTCAGAATTTCTAATAACTGACCATTGTATGTGACAAAGTTATGCTTCATTAGAAAAAATTTGGTTGCCCTTAGCTGCCACATGTCAGTTCCAACAGCTGTTTGCAGCCTAGCAGTATTATGTTGCATGCAGGAAAGGAATGTGGGAATACCATCGTCCAGATTTTCAGATGGTACAAATCTACATAGCTGCCTCAACTCAAAACAGATCTCTGCTGTTTTGTGTATTCTGTGAACACATCAATGCTGCAAAATGAGCTGTGGTGCAGAAATCACTGAAAAAGGGTAAGACTGTGGCAGTAAATCCACATGATATAGTATACTCCATTCATGGAATGATATTCTGAGCTTCATAAACAGGATAACCTAGGTCTCTGCAAAGCCAGGTAAATCAATACACTTTATTCAGCCACAGGATATGGAAAATGATGCTGTTATGCTTCAATGCTGAGTATGTTCTCAGTCATGTGTTTCTATATGACAGTTCCCAGCACTTTCTGGTGCAAGGCAATCACGTGCAGAGTTTAGGCCTTGGATCTCTCCGTAGGTACTTGGGTAGGTGTGCTCTGTGTTCTTGATTTATGGCTTGAGCTTTACTTTAAATTTCCTAAATGTAAAGCTAAAATTTTGCTTTTCATTTTAAACAACTCACTTTCATCCGAGGTCACAGCATTTGGAATTTGAATTTTTCACTACAGCCCGTGTATGTGAGACCCTTTAAGTTTTATTGTATCATTCATGATTTCTAGACTGCAACAACTGGAGATGGAAGCGAAAACCACAGTCACCACTGGGAACCATCTAATCTTGTATGGTATACCCTGGAACAAGTAGGGGCCATGTTTTCACAGCACCATCTTGCCCTTATCTGCTGGACTCTAGTTCTAGTCCACAGAACAGTATTTTCCCTAACATTTTTCTGTTAGCTTTCACAGTTTCAGCATCTTGACAAGAGGACCCTCTGGTTTTTCAGCTTTTCTCCAGAACACATTTCAAATCAGCTGCCCATCCTGTGCTTTTTAACCTTTTCTTTCTAAATTCAGGTTTATCCTTTATTATATCTTTCTTTGGAATTGAGGTTTACCTCATTCCCATAGCCCTTGACTGTGCTCAAGCTTTGGTTTTGATTCTCACACTGGCCTTTGAAATAGACATTCAAACCATTTTTCCCAATTTTTACTTCTCAAATTAAACACTGACATGAGATCTGCATTTATTCCACAACACCTTGAAAACTGAGTGAATGGGGAGATCTGCTGAGGGCACATGATTGATCTAACTTGTGAAGATATTTCTCCACAGGAAGAATCCAGCTACATGTAAGAACTGCAAGGAAATTGCTGTTATTAAGCATCATTACTATGCAATAAGTTCCATGTTTATTTTTTAACTTCTATGTTTAACTATTTTGGATTCTACTGTAAAGAGAAGGGTCTGGATTGCACATTTTGCTTCGAGAAGCTTCCAGCAGTTGGGGTTCTCTGTTGGGTTTGGATATGGGACCCTCCATTTCATGAAACATGGAGATCCAAAAGAAATTAAGTTCATAATCACAACAGATAATGCTCTTCAGGATAATCTGATTTACTTTTTATGGCATTTTTCCTGTAAAGAACAGAATCTACACAAACAGCATATAGCAAATAATCACAGCTACCACATGTTCATCCCCATGTCTGTTTTTGGCACACCACCAACAGGGGGCTGTTGGAAGGCTCCCGTGGCTTCTCTAGAAATGATGAAGGTGCTTGGTATCGCTTGTGCTTCATTGTTGTGTCAGGGTCTTGAAACAAGTGGGATTTATTTTTTGTAGGCAAATCATCAGCTAAGAGGAAACAGTTGTGCTCTGTGCCTATACATTTGTTGATGCTTTGTTTGCTCTTGCTTGGAGCTGTTGTACTGACATCACTGCGGAGCCGTGGGTCCCTACAGCAGCTGCCAATTAGAAACAGAATGAGCATATCATTCTCAAATGGAGGAAGTTAACAACTGGCCTTCATTATCATGTAATTAAGTTAAGGATCTGGTCCTGATCTTCAAAGTGTTTGACTCAAATCGCTGCTTGGACTGTCTTTCCTTCCCTACTCAGTGACCAGTAACATCACTGCTTCCTGACTGAAGCACAGAAGAAGTTTGCTTGCTTAACTTGTTTTTCATGGCATAAATTATTCAGCAGACATGCAAGACACAAAAAATAGGAATCAAATGGACATATAAAAGACACTTATATAACCAGTAGTAAAGAACATCTTTTCAGGGAGAAAAGAAAAATAAAAATTCAAGAAAAATTCAGCTATAATTCAATGTGAGAGGGCTTTTAATGCTATGTTTTAGATCTGTGCAGTTTGTGCTTTACCTGGAGCTTTTCATGTTATGCACAGAGACAGAAGCTGTGCCCTCCCTCACATTTGTACATCCCCACTGGGACTGCATTGGTTCTCTGTTTACATCTTCCCCTGCTGAACCACTACTCCTTCATGGCACTTGCACATAAAATCATCTTTTCTATTTTTAGGTTCTCCAGCTCTCATCTCTGGGAAGACTAGCAGTGCACTGGGCATGTTCAGTTTAATTTATTTATTGGTCATCACTTATTAATGGTGCATAACACATGTATATGCCATTTAGATGCCTAGATTTATCCTTCATACTTAAAAAAATTATGTAATGAAGTCTCAGCAGGCTTGGGATGCTTCTATTTATGCACTTTTTTTGTGCTGACTTGCTTCTGCTGTCTTTAAAAGTCAGTAGGAATTCTGTCATTGACTTCAGTGGAAATTAGAGTGCTTCCCAAGTGAAATTTTCACCTTTTATCCTCAACTCCCCTCCAAATCTTCAATTCTGAAAAGTATTTAAATATGACACCAGATCTCACCACTGTCTGAAATACCCATGGGAGAGTATGCATTTTTTTAATTACATTTGAAATGAAACCTCAGGAAAAATCCTGAAAATTGACATATTCTTAATGTTAAGGACACTAGATAAATTCAGCAAACTGTAGATGAACTTGCTTTCCTTCCTCAATCTCAATGACCCAATTGCTGTTTCCTTCTTTTAATATAATGACCCAATTTTATGTTCCAGTATGAAGTAACAAGATCAAGCCTCATTTTTACATCTTTAGGTAGCCAGAGTCTTTCATGTACAGCTAAAAAAATTAAGCAAAAGACTCCTGGATTTCCAGTAACTGAGAACTTACATTTTTTACTGACTTTAGAAAAACTGTGGCAACTTGGCACTTCTAAAAATCAGGCCAGCCTACTGAGCTTCTTTATATATCGTCATGTAGTGACCTGACTTTCAAAAATGTTGAGTACAAATAAGTTTTAATAAACCCAAGGCATCTTCATGTGCTTCATGAATTTGAATATTAAGACAACACTTGAATAAAATGAGCAAGAATTTGCCAAAGTCTTCAGCAGTTTCCAGGGATGTAACAGGATATTAATTTGGTCTCTTGGGCTCTTTCCATAACACTGGACATGATTTAAGCATGTAAAGCCCAGACTGACATGGATAGGGTTTAACCACATTCTGAGCTGTCCTTTTAATTTTTTTTCTCAATGAACATTACAATATGCAGTAACACTCTGGTGCAGGGAGTAATGATACATCCTGTACCAGAACAGATATGAGCACTGATAATAGAACAGAGAGGTCTTTGTTCATCTGTGTAAAAAACAACCAGCTACATTTTACATTTCTCTTTCTTTGAAAAACTATTTTGTGCCTGATCTACAGTGTATAAGGGATAAATTTGGTGTTGAAGAAAAAAAAAAAATCAATAATTTTCCCTTTTCTCCAGAGCCATAACAAATAAAAGAAGTATCTTTAGCCCTTTCATCTACATGTGAGCCAACTTAAATGCCCTCTCATATCATCATGTGAAATTATTCTCATAATAAGATGAGGAGGTGAGCTCAGTTGTTTGGAGCATAGTGCCAGTGACACCAAGGTTGTGGGGTCAATCCCTCTATGGGCCATTTACTTAAGAGTGGATCTTGATGATCCTTGTGGGTCCCTTCCAACTGAGAATATTCTGTCAATCTCAGTTAGTCAATGTGGTGGTTACCCTCTGTCTTCCTCCCTAAAAGTGAAGGCTGTTCATTGCCCACCCCTCAGACTCCATATCTAGATATCATGTTTTGAAAAATTCAACACTAGAAATTTTTGCTCCCCTTTTCTGCTGCAAAGCCTTTACGTATTTTTCTGTATCCAAAAATAGTTTATATGCAACTGTCCTAAATAAAAAAAAAAAAAAAAAAAAAATTATTAAAGCAAACGCTGCACTTTTCTTCACATATTTCTTTCCTTTTAGTACAAATTAAAAGCCTCCTTTGGGACTGGACTGTTGGCCCCAAATCAAGAAAAAGGAATAAATTTTTTCTCATGATATTTATTACTCTGACTTCTGGGTTACAAATCAATATGACCATTTTACTTGAAATCCACAGAGTTTGCAATCACAATTTTCCTTTTCTTATTATTTTATTTGGTGTAATTTCTTTTTATTGTTGTACCACTCTTTGGTCTCCTTCAGACCTGTTTTGTAGTAATCACAATGATTTTTACAATAACATATACCTTATTTGTCTTTTGAAATCTTTAAAACCACTAGAAAACACTGTGCAAGTGAATAATGTTTTCACCACTTTATCTATTCAAAACCAGCATTTTTAGTCTGATCTTTTAAATGTAATTCAGTAATTAATTTAATATAGTGTCTTTAGCTTGTTATATGAGCCATTTCAGGATAGTCTAAAAGACTAAGACATTATTTCTCCATATTTCACCTTCTCAGATAGTATACAAGTCACATTTTGAGTCTGAGATATTCAGAAAGATTTTCTGTCTCCTGCAAAATACTTCATTTTGATCTGTCTCAGTATTGCTCTGGGCACTTTACTGAGCTGTAAGTGCATGGCTCTGCCTGTGATATTAGGAGGTTTTTTAAAAAAAAAACAGACTTCTGTTTTACACTGTATTTGTTTCTGCATATCAACAGAATAAGATCCTGACAATGTTCCAAAATTTAAAATCCTATCATCAGCTCATTGGGATATCAGTTGGGCCCTCGCCTAGGAGATAAAAAGACAAATAGAAAACACGGAATGGTTGTGTCATAAATTCTTATGTGTGACTCATTATATCTTTTAAGCTCAGCCTTACTTGCCACTGAGGGACACCTCTTGCAGGCTGGGAGTAGAGGTCAGCACTAGACTGGTTTGGGGTTACACTATGCTGGATGACACTGGGCTGTCACCAAGGGCCCAAGGAGCTCGTAGGATGTGACAGCAGTAATGCCCCAAAGAGGCTGCACTGAAAGATGTCCTCTTCCACAGGGGTAGGGTGCTCTGTGCAGGAGAGACAGGGGGTTCTGTGGGATGTTAAGGGTCCATGGGACTAGGGGGACAAAAACATGCACAGAGCTAGTATGGTTTTTTAGGAGAAGTCAATGAGCAGGAGAGCAGGATACCAACTTCTTAGCAAAGTTCTGACCAAATATCAGATATTTGTAAGTGAGCCTGTACTTGTTTTATTTTGCCTACTTTTAAATGTAAACTCACATTTCGCCCTCTCAGGCGACTCTTCAGACTCTCAGGCTGCTCATTTGCTCATCAGACTCATTTGCTGCTTCTTGCTTTTTCTGTCTGTCCCCATGAATCTGGCATTTTTGTTTGCACAGGCAGGAAAGAAAATATTGAAAAAAAGGGGAAAAGGTAATTCACACACTCCTGAAACTTTCAAGATACTGGAAGATCTGCTCTTTGTTAAAAGGCTCTGATGTTCAGGTTATAGTTTGGGAAAGAGTTGCTCCAGGTATGTTTTCTGACAGAACAGAGTAATTTCTCTATTTTAACAAGGATTATCTTAAAAGGAATTTTTTTGGTGCACAACCTCAGGATACAGAATGCCTCAGTCTTATCACACCACACACTTTTAAGGCAATCCTGCATAGATCTTTTTTTCTGGTGGGGAAAGATCATCCTTTTCTTCCTCTCTGTTTCCTTGTCCTTATTTTGTAGCTCCGTATATGCAATTTCTTGTCGCTACAAGTAAAAGGTCAGGGGGTTTCTGTTGACCTGACAGTGCAGGGCTTAAAAACATGCCTGGGCTTGTCTTGGCCTGAGCTGATTTTAGCTTGTGTTTTGCTGTGATAGCCATTGCTTAGCAATCAGCTAACCATTCTCTGCACTTCTTTTAGTTTTGCTTTAGTTTTGGGTGACAACAAGAAGTTTCTCTTCTGTAGACTGACCTGTCTGCGACTCAAAATTTAAGCATGGAAGAGCATTGGGTTTCACTCTCATCTTCCCATCACCCATCATGCTCTCATGGGGTTTGGCTGATCCCACATTTCACTCTGCTGAGGAAATTAGTGTGACTTTTGGGCATGGTCCTGAGAAGGACCAGGAGTTGGACTCAGTCACAGAGTGGACTCAGTGGGTCCTTTCCAACTTGGCATATTCTGTGATTCTGTGAACAAATTGTCTCAAAAATATAAATTTTTGATGGGATTTTTTTTTCCTTTCCAGGTAGAAGTACTGTTAGTGTTGCTTCTCATGGCTTTGGCCTGAAGGAAAAGGGAGTATTCAAACACAGCTGTCTCCTTGATATTGCCATCACTTGCCCCATTCAAGTCATCTAACCCCAGGTTCCAAATTCTTAAGGGTACAACAACCTCAGATTTTTTTTTTTCAGATTTAGGCCAGTTTTGTTTTGTTTCTTTTCTAAGGTCCTCATTTAAAATTTTAGCATTTATTTATAAACAACACCCCAATCTGCAGGCTATGGCTTCTTTCCTTCTTGTCTAACAATATCCTTTGCAGTCTGTTTTATTCAAACACTGCTTTGAGTATTAAGCTTTTGAAAAACTTTGCTTTTAGTGGGAAAGTTTTAAAATATATTTATTCCAACTGTTTTAGAAGAACTTACATTTTTCTTATCCTAGGAACAGTTGCTCAAGAAACGAAGAAAAAAACGCTGTCAAGAGGAAAAAAACTGCTAGTTTTTCTTTGAATATAACCCCCACCCCAAATTATTCACACAGTTCTATTTCTAGACAGAATTTTAAAGCCTTGAATACTTCAGAAGGAAAATATTGCAAATTTCTTCTAATAGGTTATCTCTGTGAAAAGGAAGAGACTGGTAATGAGTAACCTTTCTCTCTTTTGCTTCAGAACATTTTAATTGTGTTCCAATTACTTCAACATATTTAATATACTTCCAGTACGTATTTGTACAGTATGCAGGCAAATGATTTTCCACAGCCTTATACAATATAGTGAGTCATAAATGATTGCTGCTCCCACTCCCCCCGATCTAGCGTGAGTCACAGAGTGGTAAAGTCTGTCTCCCTGCAGCGCCGAGTGAAATCCACCTGAATGCAGGCAGTCAAACCAAGCTGACAGCTGAGTGGCAGTGGAGATGCCCTGGCGCGTTCCCTACGCCTTCTGAAGGTGCTGTGAACACAGGGGGCTCATGGCAGCCTCTCGGGGTGTGCTGCATCCCAGCGGCTTCTGATCCCACTGAGAACCACTCCAGGAAGGCCCTGTCTGCATCTGTGCTCCAGCTGTGCACCCTGTCCCTGGCTTACGGGGGTGGATTTCCTAACTGCCCTGCATCTGGCTCTGAACTTCCACGTTTTTGGGCTGTGTGTGAGGACACCCTCCAGTTTGACTGAATACCTCAGCACGGCACTCAGGCACTCAGCTGCACTGCTGGGGTGGCAGCAGCCGCTGAAAGGGTTTGGCGAGTTTAGAGCTGTGCACACACAAAACCTCTGCTCCCCACAAACACATGCAATGGGAAGGGAAGTGCCTTGAAATCAGAGGCCTCGAGGTGGGTGGCATTTGCTTCCTTCCGTCCCTGCAGAATTAAAGCAATTTTTTTCTACAAAGGAAAAAGCCCCAGCACACTGCGATTTGGTAGTGTAGAGAAAAATGTACTTTTGAATGTTCATTTCAGGATCCACGTTAACCAGGCCTATGAGTCCTTATCATCTGTTGATGAAATTTATTCTCAGGCAAATTTTTTACCTCTTGATGTACTTGATACAGATTCCAGTCAATAATCAACTGGCAGTCTGGCAACATCACAGCTACCCCTTCCTGAACTTTCAAGGGAGCAGAAGTATCATCACTCATTTTTGCTGATATATGAAAATAAAAAGTTCTTAAATTCAAGGTTCCCAAACACCTCTATACTGTCATTTTTACTATATGAGTTTTGGGGCTGTTTTGTAAAGACTGCCTCTCAGAATCAGATTGACTAGTTCTAGCAATGAGTGAAAGATCAGGTAAGAAAGATCCTTTAAAATACTTTGTAATGTAATGTAAAAATTAAATAATTTTCTTCCTACATCTGACCTTTCTGATTTTCATCCCTTTCTAATTTTACCAAAAACATACTAGTCAGGGATCAAAGTTGTATTCCCCTAAACACATAGTAGTAGCCTTTTCCATTAAAATCTCGATAGCGTGGAATCTTTATTAGACAAATATATTAACATCTGTACAACTGTTTTTCAGAGGAATTACACTGATTCCAGCATGCCTTTCATACACTTCAAATGTGACTTAGCTCACTTAGTTTTGATCATTTAAATGTTAGATGTCTAGTATAACCAACAGTTCCTAGGTTGCCTTTAGAGTCAATGGAGAGAGGTTTTCGCCTCCAGAGGGATGATTCATACCTCCTATCTTAGACTTCTGCCTCTCTCAATTGACAACAGAAGTGTAGCCTAGACAACTGTGTAGATTAGATTCCTATCTCTTAGATTAGGTGAGATAAGTCCTATTCTTGGCCATCTTTGTGCATACAAATTTGCGGGATTGGAGCTAAGTTGTTAAAACAGCTAAGGTATATGTGCGGGCTGACAGATTAATTGATTTATTTAGAAGATTTCCAAACTCTTAGTAAAAAACAAAGGAAAATCATCTAGTTCTTTTATGGAGAAAAAAAAGGAAAACCAGAAAATGTTTTAATATTTACCTCTCAACTATAAGAACATGGTAACAATAAAGAATGAAACATACGTATTATAAATTAGCATAAATTAACAAATCTGACAGTTAAGAGGAAAATTTGCTAAGTGTGTTTCACTGATGCACCAAACATAGCCTTGAGTTTTCAGAAACTGCACATGACTTCAGCTACGTGTTTTAATACAATGGGGCAGAATTCACATCTGAGTCATTTCTGGTTTTTTGTCCACAGATTTCCCTTTCTGAGAAGTCAGTTGGATCCTGTCTGGCAACAGACAGTGTGCAAACCAGCAAGGTGACCAATCTTCCACATTTCAAGAGTACAAAAGTAGAATATACTGCAAAGGGGAACAGACTTTAAAATGTGTTCTGTTTTCATTTTGTGAATGCTGACTTTCTGAAAAAACTCACCAAAATTCTGGTCTCTTCACTGGCAACCTACTTGAAAATAAGCCAACAAAAGAAAGGTATAAAGATGAGATAAATCAGAATCTTCAAATTTCAAATATTCTTCCTTGCACTACTTCTTTTCTTTGACATTCTTCCTTCCTTCTATCCTCAGTTATCTCCTCCTGCCCTTCCTGACCCTCTCCCTCCTTGCCTTTCCTAGTTTCACCTGCAATTGCTAAGACCAGAGCTTGTGCATTTGGACTGGCTGAGTAAAGGCCTGCCAATTCAGAAATTGTCTACATGGGTAATTGTCTAGATGGATAACTCAGAAATTGTCTAGATGGGTAAGGTTAAATTGTGTTCATACATCAATTGTCTTAGACTTATCTCCCCTTCTTAAAAGAAGTGGGTTTTGTAGTTGTTAGGTCTATATGGAGCATTTGGTGCGTGTTTGTGTGCTATGAGTCTCAGCTTTGAGTCACACTGCTTACCCAGAAGAGGCAGTGGGTCCCTGCTCTCTGATGAAAGAGTTATGCTTGGAGCGTGGGAAGCTCAGCTTGAGGTGGCATGTCTTCTGCCTGTATTTCTGATTTTCCTCTTGTGTTGTTTAACTTCCTAAAAAAACCTCAAACCCAGAGTGAGGAGGAATGGACTAAGGGTGATTTGGGCATGCAAAAGGTATAATCTGTGAGACATGCTCAATTTACCACGGATCTGGTGATAACAGCTCTAAAGAATTTTGTCAGGGTAAAAGTCTGGGGTGTCTGGAGTGTCCTAAACTGATTGTGCATCAGAAACAGAATAACCATATTAACACAAGCTAATAAATCTTGCTTCCTTGTTGAGCAAATTGTCTGAGTGGATGGAGCTCATCTAAATGTATGTATTTGGCTTCTACTACCCTCACTAGCTCTTTTAGAGGTACTTTAGCAATTTCCACATGGTAGCATGATAATAAGAAATATAGATATGTATCAATATATTATTTCTATAAATATATAAAATGATGGCATATGATTGTGTGTGGATTTGTATCTATAATTGTTGTTGACTTTGTTGATATGGCCCTGATGGTAGCAAGGCAATAATAGTACTTCCTTCTCTCACAAGGGGATGCAGGAGGTACTAAAATATGTGAGGGACTGTCATGGTGATTGTAACTATGAATATAATTGTGATGCAAAATACATTATTTTTATATAGTTATCTTTATTTCTGCATGTACTGAATAGCCTTTCTTCTAAAATCTCTGAGATAGGGGTACAATTAATACTGTATTTTTCCTCACAATATTTTTTGAGCTATGAAATAGCTTTTGCAAAACTAAGAGGATACTTCAGTAAAAGGTACTAAAAATGCTGAGAAATAAGAGCTTGAATAGGAGTGCAAGAAACATACGGACAAAGAAGAGAGATTTGAGAAGAAATTAGAAGGAATGATCATAGATCTAGTAAACATGATTTTTTTATTTGGAGGAAACACTGAAGAAATCAATAGCTTTTAGTCTTGATAATTTTTAAGAATGTAATATTTAATTGAAAGAAGGAAGGTAATAGACTATAATATTCTCTGTTGAGAAAACACAAGCAAAAATAATTACTCAAACAAGAAAATATTAAAAGTAGTTTAGAGAAAAAGTAGTTCTCAGGAATTATTTCCAAATTTGTATTTCCACGGCGGCGCCCCCCCCCGGCCTCTCTTTTTGGGAAGGTGGGAAGAAGGTGCGGAAGGAGGTGCGGAAGGTGCGGAAGGTGCGGAAGGTGCGCAGGTGCGGGAGGGTGCGGAACGGAAGGAAGGAAGGAAGGAAGGAAGGAAGGAAGGAAGGAAGGACTTTGAAATGCACTATTTCAGCTTCAGTCTTGAACAATCTTCACTGGGGTTGGTGCTGAATAGGCCAGACCTTTAGAGCATTTCTTTATCTATTTCTTACGGATAACAAGTGAGAACCTGTCTGTACATTTGTGCAACCCAAATATTTTTTTATCAGTGCTTAATTTTTAAATGATGACTTTTCTTGATGCAAATATTGCATTATTTATGAGAACATTTCTATTTTCATGGTTATTTAATCTGCAGACTACTCTCTTCAGAATTGACCACCAAAAAAACATTTGTGGGCCTTCACTCCTGCTCTGCATACATATTTGCTTACAAATGGATTTTTGATTTTGTCCTTTTCAGCTTTCTGCTAGCTTCTCTGAAATGTTCACAACTGCCTGTCTCTGTCATCAACACCACAGTAGCCTATAGATCTATTTGTGTACAATACAGGCAGCCTGTCTATGTATGTGACAGTATAGATATATTTCGTTGGACTAATTATCTCTTGTCTAAAATGCCAATAAGGAGATGACCAATGATACCATAGTTGATTCCCATTTTTTATTTTTCTCTATAAATTTCCTTCTTATTATCTTCCAGGATCTAAAAGCATGCACTAATGAGTATATTTCAGTGTGTTGAAAGGTTTTATCCACACTTTGGGAGCATATATGCAGATGTCACTCATAATTATCTACCCTTTGTTTATATTAAAAATAGAAGAGTCAGTCCAGAACTAACAAGAAACATAGGCAGTATAATTTAATGGTAAAAGAGCTGAGACAGTATGACAACTTTTTTTTTTTGTACTACTTATGATTAATCATTTTTCTATTAAGGCTGCTGAGAGCAGCATGAAGGCAGTTCTCATCCTTTGCCTCTGGTGATGTCACCAGTTTCAGTGTAGCACTTTCAACAGACATCATTCTGTATACTTAGATTTGAAATGCAGCCCAAGGGCTGCTCGCAAAACTGATGCAAACCTGTTGTTAAGCTCTCTTCTGGAAAGATGTCACAGTTTGTCATATTGACTTTAATAAAATCTCTTGGGTACTGGGTGAAGTTCCCCCTGAAATACCTGTTGAAAAGAGCCACTGTCAGCATGTCAATGCTTAGCAGGGCTAGGAAAGGTTTAAATTCTATTCCTAATATCCAGCACATCCATGTTCTTGCAGGAATAAATTTTTTTTCTATAGTAATGCTTCCCATGCAAGTCTGTCTCCTCTTCTCCATGAAAAAATATTCTGCTGCCATCCTTGGGATCATGTTTAATTTTAGAGATCCTCTATCCCAGACTAGTCCTCTCCCTTTGCTTGTTTATTCCTCAGCCAACATGCCTCTGACCAGGGTTTTGGCTCATCAGCCATCTTCAACACAACGATGTTCACAGCCTGCTGTTTTTGAAATCGTGTCCTCCCTGGGCTTTCAACATGTCTGAGGGATTTCTGTCCTCATTCTTCCTCCTTGTTTCTTGATAGGTTCCAGATCTGATGTTTTACTCCAAATCTGCCTCAACTAAAACCTCATCCTGGCTTGTTTTTTCCCAGTCACATAATTTTCAAGCTGCCATGAGAAGCAGCTGTCTGTCTTTTCTCTGCCTGTGGTATCCAGGTCTCTTGTCTGGTTTTCTTTTAATTTTTTGAAGAAACCCTTTTGGACTACAGCCCATGTTTGCTTTATAAAACTCTCCAAAGCTAAGTGTTCTTTTCTGGTGTTTCATGAAAACTCTTCTGTTTTAAGATTTCTATCCAAGCTTGCCAGTGACCAGAAGGGCACAAATAATGAATGGTACAGTCTTATTTCACTATCTTTCTCACCTCTACTCAATTGCATTTTTTTAGTCCTGCTAGTCAGTTTTAGGCAGACCCCATGTCTGATGAGGGTTTGGTGTACTGCTGAACACCACCAGAACAATCCTTCTGGTATCCTCGCATGATTCTTTGTGCACTGGGCAGCAGGTATTTGGGTAGCACTTTCTTCATCTACCTGGATGGGTGAGTTAAGGGTGGGCAGTACAAAATTCTGGAAAAACCTTCCCACTGGTAAGAAGTGATGCCTTACAGATAGGGAATGAGTTCTCTTAACCTGATTATGACATAGATGTTAATAATCTTTCCCATTCTTCTGTGTTGCTGAGAGGAGGAAGGAATAGGGGCATGAATGTGCTTTTGTTGCCTGCCTCAGGCAGCCAGAGGCGAATGAAACTGACTTTCCTAATCACATAGATACAAAGTGGGTAGTTTCCCACACAAGAAAACCACCTACATGACTCAAAAAATTCCTTCTGTTCAAATGTTTCTATTATTGCTTGTTTGGATTACTAGGAATTTCAGCAACACTGAATATGATTCACCCTGGACAGGAGGAATGTTGGGAAGGCAGGAACATTGTGGCCAGCTTTGTACCATGGCAGGGACAGTCGAGTCACTGTGAGGTGTGTGGGTTACAGCAGAGCCAGCTGTGATTCTTACCCTGCAAGGAGCTTTGCAGGTTTTATTCTCCATGCAACCTACCTATCACTATTAGCTCAATTAGGAAACAAAGGTCTTAATACTAGTAAGTGCTGATATCTCTGGCTATGGCCCAGACATTTATTATGGATGTGTGAGTCAGTTAATTTCTTTGGAATTGATGATGTGCCTAAAACTTAAGCTCATGCTTAAGTAATTTACTGAATTGGGACCAGAAAGCTTGGCAACTTGCAGGATTGAACCTTAAACTAATCCAAGCATGTTTTTGGTTTTAGTTAAAAAAAATTCTCTTTCCACTACTCCTAGCCCCATCCTCTTTAAAAACAATTTCAGAAGTTAATAATTTTCTTTTTAAAATACAATTATCTGGAATAAAAGTTTCTCATTAAAGTGATAATTCAGATTTGTTTTTTTGGTTTTTGGTGTTTTTCTTAACTTAGTTTTGTATCTGCCACCAGATATCCTGCACAAATGTTTTTTTTGACTGATTTACAAAACCACTTTACTATGAGTATAACTCATAGCATAGATTGGTAACATGTGTAACTAAATTAAAAAGACAGCAGATTCAGAGTATGAATATGATAATGTTTCAGATGCAGCTACAAATTCAAAGAAATCCTCCATTGTGCCCCCTTACACTATATCTATGTTTCTTTTCACCTCTGATTTCCATGCTCCTGTTGGCAAGCTCTGAAATGAAACTAAGCTACCTTAAATTATTGCAATTAAAGGACAAATTATTAGAATTACAGAAATACAATGTTCAGTAATTCTGGAAAAAACAGGTTTTGGAGTCAAGTGTTTCAATGACAGAGATTTACAATCAAATATAGAGATGATTTAGCTATAACACATCAAATTCAGAATATTTAACTGAGAATTAATAAAATACTGGCATATTTAATTAAAGTGTCTGTAGATTGTGCCAAAAAAATCCCCTCCCTGAAAATAACACTTTCCACTTTGAATATTCTTTGATGATGTAGGAAGAGATAAACGAATAAAATGTCCTCTGCTTACAGTGTTGTACCTGCTAGACAATATCTCTCTTTTCTGATTATTAATTCCCATGGTATCCTGAATTATCTGTGTTGGCAATTCAGTTGGAAATTCAAAGAACAACAGACATTATGGATGTCTGGGAAAATTTTTCAATCAAAACCTAGGGACCCTGGTATAGAAAAGAGCTGTGACCTATGTATAATATATATAGTTTTCTATATAAAATTTTCTTTGAGTGAGGTGCAGTACCCATATAAAATATAAGAAAAGACTTCTTTTACTAGAAAAATAAAGGCCTCTTTCCTGCTTAGTGTATGTTTTCAAGAATATACAACATTGAGGTGTCTTCTGATATTACCTGATCTGTTGTGTTGTCACAGTGTAATGACTCCTACTCCTACAACTCTGAAGACAATGCTCAGGCCTGGGAGTTAGTGCTGTACTGAGATCTTCCTACCTGTAAGAAGAGAGAGACATACACCTTCATAAGGCAATTCATGAGGAATCTTTTTTTCTTTAGGTATCACAACAATGGATGTTGTTCTCTGAAGTAGTTGACCAGGTTGCATTTCATTGCAGAGCTATCTGTACCACTTGAGCATCTATGCAGGCAGTCTGCCCTAAAGCCAGACTCCTTTGGGTCTGTTTATTCATTTTGAGCTAAAATAAAAACAACAGTATTGAGCAAGAGTTTTCATGTCATACTTTAGAGATGGACTTTTCTCAAATTGTGCAAGGGAGGTATTCCATTTAACTGTCCTGGAATGTTTCATAAGGTTATGGGAACTCTTGTGCTTGCCTGTTATGATTTGCAACCTACTGTTGCAATCAAAGGCCTTCACCTAGAGTTATTTCTGGTTCACAGTGAATAATATGAATAAAATGGTAGGATGGAGTCTTTGTTGTTCAGCTTCTCATTTATGTAGTGCAGGAGGGGTTGGGTGACTCCAGGGGAACTTCAGTGTGTATAGAAGTGCTGAGTTGTACAGTCAGAGACTGGAGTTCTCTTTCCCTGGAGGCTCATGAAGACAAGCAGGTTTACTTCACACATCTATCCATCCTCTGCTGGAAGCTGTCTCATATCTACTTGGCTGGGTGCCACATGTCCCACTGCACCTCGCTGGCCTTGCAAATTAGAAACAAACACCTCTGGAAAAAGTATTCCTACTTTTGGGGAAAGGCCTAGGTATTTTCTCTAGATTTGTGGCACACAGTTAAAACCTGATTTTTGAGAGGTGTGTATAAAATCTACGTGTTTATCCATATAAGAAAAAAAGAGAAACCTATTTTGATTTGAAATATAAGTGACAATGATACTGGTGTTAATCGGCAAGAAGAAGGGGATGTGAAGAATTGTCACGTTTTCTAAGGATGCTCCTTTTGCTAGGTATGTGGTATTCTGTCTTTCATGTGGTTTATGAAGTTCTTGGCCATCAAGATCAGTCATGTCTCCTTGATTCTCAGGTCAACATCCAAGACATGAAGAAAATAAATAATCTACCATCTTTTTTATTTTACTTTTTTTTTTTTTTTTTTTTTTTTTTTTCCCTGAGGAGTCACGTGAAGGTTGTAGAAGCATTAGACTCTTGGCTTTTTAGAATTTTGCGGCAACAATATTCTTCAGTCTTAAGAAACTTCCCTACAGGCTCACACTTGTTTGTGTTTAATGCTTCTCAAATTCAAGTAATATTGAAAGGATCCTGTGTCCTGTCCATTTTTCATGTGATTTTTCACATACATAATATCTAAAAGCTGGAAAATCTGGACATTGTTACTGTACCACATGCTGCATGCTGAAATGCAAGCTGCACAGAACAACCTTCTTTTAATATTTTAAAGCTAGATTTTGTGTGTGTAGCATCAGATAACCATAGTTTTTTGACATACGTAGAGTTATAGCATTTCATACTATGTAATAACCTGGGCCAGTTTCTTTTGCAAATGAATGCTGACAAATACAATTCAAAAGAAATCCCTAATCACAAATATGCTTGTCCCTTAGGACTGACAAATGACTGCAGTGTTACAGGATGATAAAAGGTGATCTGTGCCTTGCATGAAGGCTGTACACATTGATTTAAGACTTGAGACTTCAACGTGTGGCTTTAAAAAGGCTGGTGCTCAAAGGACACTTCCTTTCCAGCCCTTTCTTTTGAAGTATGCTATTGTTGCAAGGGGAAAAAAAATCACATCCTGCAATCCCTACAAAGAGCCTGGCTTTATCATCCACTGCTCACGTCAAATCGTGTCTTATGTAAGTTCCATTCACCTCTGCTTAAATACTGATGTAAGGGAAGATTACCCAAAGCAAGCAAGGTTTGCAAGAGAAGATCATAAAAAAACACACACGCAAGGAAGAGTTTTACAGACGCCAAGAGCTTGGTATTCACAGCTGGCTCTGTTCTTGAGAGTAGTTTAAAGAGAAGAAAAGGTGTTCTCCTAACAACAAGTTTACCCTTAAAATACCCATAAATTACAAAGAGCTCTGTCTCTTTCATATGAAATATGAATTCATATTTAGAATAGAATCAAGGGATAGGAATATTTGAACATATTTGGGAACAAAAGAATAGAACTAAAAAAAGTAAAGGCTTCAGGGTGGAGCTTTCGATTTTAAGGCATTCTTGAAAATATTGGAAATGTCAGTTTGCAGCTTTTTTTTAAGCTGAGGGGATCACGGCTTTCCTTGGAACAGAGACTTTATAAATTCCTTTCTGACTGTCATCTGCAAATCATTCGACTGCTGGTAAACAGAACCTTCCATTTGTTCTGATAACAGAGGGAAGGCTTGAAATAAGGAATTCCACCCTTAAAGCTGTTAAGGTAGGTCTAAAATTGATGTGTATTGGATCAAAGGGTGGAATATTTTCCAGATGATCCTCTGTTTCTTCTGTGAAAAAGAAAAAAACCAAGAACACAAATGCAAAAATAATTTCCAAGGTGTTAAATTTCAGTTACTGAGCATGGGGATTTAATTTACAATTTTGTGTCCTGCTTGGATGAAACCTAAATTTGACATTAAAACCCACTCTATCTTCTTTCTAGTTCTTTTACTACAAATTAAAAGTTACAGTCCACCAATAACTATAGAGGTCTTAGAAAGAAAAATCAGATAACCATAACTAATGGAAAATATTTTTCTGTAATCACTTTTTTTTATAACATCCTTACATATCAAAATAATTGGCCAGAGGAGATTTCTAATTTGAATGAATCCTTAAATTTTATTGTTGGAGAAAGTGGAAGCTTTTAGTATAGTATCTACTGAATTATTAGTCATTACAGCCTTGGAAAGTAAATAGGAATGTCAGCACAAATCAGCCTCCACTTAAATTTCAGTACATGCAAGCCACAGAGGGACATGCTTCTGGTATTTCAACTTCAGCTCCCTAAGAATTTATTGTAAATATGGTGAGTTGTTGGCCTGTGTAAAGTGAGGGCTATGCTCTCAGATCCATTCCTAGCAAGCACTGACCACTTCAAACAAACAACAAAAACACCACTGTTGCCACTGCAATTAACTTTTCTTCCATTTTAGTAAAATAGAACAAGAATGGGATTATGACAGAGAAGGAACTGTGTTCTTTCCTTCTGTGTAGCATCACCATGTCTTACATAGACATAATTTTTTACAGGAAAACTTCCTCTATCAGCATCAGTATTTTCATTTTAAGATTATTTGGTGATGTCAGGGATCACTGGCCACAGCCTAGGGTGGCTTGTGTGCCCTGGTTGTGTTACACGGGGAAGGGAAGATGTGCAGCAAGTACAGTTGTATGTTCCCTCTGGTCCTTGCTCCACTGTGGGACTGCAGCAGTTTCTTCATGAGTACTTGGCAGATTGTTTGTTTTTTTCATTCAGAAATAAGATTTTGGCCTGCACATGCAACCACTGTAGATGGCTAATTATGATCAATCAATTTACTGTTGTGGTTCTGTGTAAAAGTCCAGCTTGTCTCCCCCTAGTCCTCTTTCCTAATCTCCTTGTCTCCTGTCCATCTCTCTGTCTCTAATATGGACATATCTTCCCATGAAACAGTTTCTTCTTTCACAGGGTTTGGGTCCAGCACCAGAGAGTCACAAAGGCACAGGGAAGCGAGCAGCCCTGTTTCTTGGAGTGAAGATTGACTTTTCTCAAAAACAACATGGCATGGCATGTTTCTGATGGATTTTTGCAGGAGCAACAAAAGAGATATATCTTACAAGTCATTTTATTTCCTATCTATTTTCAAACCTTTGCTTCAAATAATGGGGTTCCGGAATTTTTCAAAGAGAAGACCAACAGAAATTTTAGGACATAGGTTAAGTACAATATTCCACTATTATTTTTGAAATGGTATTCACTTTTTTTTTTTTTTTTTTATGAAAGCGTGCATAAATCCTTATGTACTGAAGTGAAATTGTTAAAATCACACAGACTGCTGTGAAAATGGCTAAATAGGAATAAAGGCAAACCAAGATCTTTAGAGTGCAATTGTTGTTGAACTGCTGATATGTCTTCTACCATTCAGGAGAGAGCCTTCTGCTAGTGACCTGGCATTTAATTATGTAAACAAAATAATTAAAGAAACTTACCTCATCCTAAATATCTAATACACATTTGGCATTGCAAAATGCAATATTTTGGGAATTCAGAGCACAAAAAGACTTCTCAAGATGGGAGTCTATTATTTATTCTGGTAAATTCACTCTTCACTGAAAATATAGGAAAAAACAAATTAAGAATTTTAATAACCAGTCAGCAGGAAGTACAGAAATAAATCTAAATTGATAGCAACACTCTGCATCTGTATGGTTTCCTTTGCAGGGAGTATCTCAGCCTGAAAATTCTCCAAACTCATTAGTATGGGATCCTAAATTCCAGTAAAATTCCCTGGTCCTATTTTGCTTGACCTTCTGCTATTGTTGACCTACTGTGCAGCGCATCTCAGGGCTAGCTCTCAGCCAGATATAAGTGGAACAGATATTCTTCAATTCTGTTAGAAGCAATGCCGCCTTTTCCAATTTTAAGTTGAAGCTGTCAGTACAGACAGATGCAGATCTGTAGTTTCAAAATAAGTGCAGGGCATGCTCTTTCTCCTTATTCTCCTCAAAAGGGTAACCATTATTTTCATAGTTATTCCCAGGAGTCCATTAGTAAATCTGAATATCTCTCTGTTGGGGTCATAAGAAAGATTCAAACTGACATTCCTTGCAAATGTGTCACTGGTCAGATCCAGTCTCTTTCCGGGAAAAAAGCCCTAAAAAGTTGACAATTATTTTAGGCAACATTTCGGGATATTAGGTGTTGGCTTAACACAGCATGTTATCCTGGCATTCTTTATCTGGTTAAAGAAAAGACCTACACACTTTCCAATATTTCTGGATATTTTCTGAAGCTGTATGCTATGTTCCTACTATTGTATTGCAGGGTGTTTGCTGTGGCTCATCCCATCAGAAATCCACATTAGTGCATTACCCACTCCAATGCTGCTGACGGTGGTGATATCATCCCATTCCCACTCTGAGTCTCTTGATGCTCTCAGTATATACTTAAATTCTCTCTGAAGTCTATTAAACCTTTTAATGAACATATCCTGATATGTTGAGGACATCAAATAATGGATTTCTGCTTAAATCTCAGGCCACATTATTCAAATTTGGACTTGGTCTTTTGAGGCAAATATAGTCCTTTTCTTTTCCTATTAAATTGGTGATGTTATTTTCAAGCAATATTGTGTTGTACAGTATATTTACATTAAAGAGAAATATTCGTCCTATGACAGGAATCTCTTGTGATAGTAAACATTGTACAAATTGTTGCAGCTATTTTGAATGCAGTGCCCTCCGTATAATCAGTGAATACACTTTCCAAATGTGACTTCTTTTTAAACTCCAGTATGGAAATGATTATCAAGCCACTTTTTCCCACTTTAGAAAATATTCTGAGTCTCAAACAGACTAACAGTTTCTTAGTACTTGATTTACTGTCCTCATTACTGTATGGCATGTGGCAGTCAGTTTCCTGGCGGCTCATCACAAACATTCAGGGAGACTGAGTACAGAAAAATTGCTTTTCTAGAATACTAATGGTGATAAAAACCATTGGTGTTTTATAAAACATTTTTTTTCTAGCAGTTTTTCACATTCAGACATTGGGAATAAATCACATAAAATTAACAAATTGCAGTTGAGAGTTTATTTCAATCAATCATGATTTACAAAGGGAGCTGTAAGAAAATCCAAAATAATATTTTACAGCTGTCACTCTATGTCCTTCTGAAAAACAAAGCTCTGACTACAGGCTTCTGCAAGGCCAGCCACTGTGTGGTGGGTTTGTGCACACAAGCACACACTTGGTCTGTTTGAGTGCTCCCTTATATCATTTTACCTCCTGCACAGGAGGCTGGCTGCTGATTGACTTTAAGGTGTTACAGAGGGAGGTACATTTTAGTAGTAGATGAAGCTTTCTGAAAGATCATCCAAACATTTTGTTTTACCCTCCATTGTGAACAAATGAATTTGCCATATAAAGTGCCTTACCAAGCTGCAGCCACATTTGCATCTGGCTGATCAGGCTGCACGTTGATTTCCTCATATCATAAAGCACCAGCTCTCTCTCTTCAGCTGTTAGAAGATTTAAGGTCAGTAGGCTTCGCTTTTCTCTGCAGAAACATAATTCCCTTCTTTTCTGAATAGTTCCCCTTTCTTTCTTTCTCCTGCAGCACTGGAGGAGAAGCTGAACGGGCAAACAGATGCAATGGATATGAAGAGAGCCCTACAGATGTATTAGGATTTTTGGAGACTGTACATGAGACACTATATTGTAGAGAGGTGGTAAGACTCTGGAGCACCTCAGGACCACAAGGGATGATTCTAGACTTGCACTGGCTCAAGGTCATACAGACAAGGGCGTTCAAGTAGCTGCAAATATGGGCACAGAAAGGTAAAAGAAATTAATTTCTCTCTGAGGAAAATAATTACGTACACAGAGCCAACCAAGAAGGCTATTTAAGAAAAAAGTTAGCAAAGAAATTTGAAGGTAAAGGCAGAGATGGACAGGCCAATCACCTCTGAAACTGTAGTTTCTCTTGGGAGACTAGAAACCACATATTTCTGGCAAAACTCAGCCTGAAATTTATCACCAAATTTTCAAGTGTGGTATTTTGCCTATAGGTAAGACAGCAAGTGGAAAATAACCACCATGCCATCATACTCAGTTTTGAAGAGCATTGAATGAAACAGTTATTTGTAAGAGGCATTAGAAATAAAAATGGCCAAGCAGCACTATCCAAATATTTCAGGATTCTCAAAGCCCTTTTGTCCCTTAGTTAACAACTGGAACATCCTGGGGGGATAGCAATTATTTATTTTCATTATTTGCTAATTATCTCATCCAAGATAGTTAGCTAATTTACCTAAGATAGCTGTCTATTTTAAGACTCCTGTATTCAGTGAGGAAAGACAGGTCAATTGCTCTTACTGCCTCTCTTCATTGACAGGGAGAGTTTAGATCAACAATTTTGACTAATTGTCTAACTTTCTGATGCAGAAAACCCATTGAAAGAAAATTCATCCATACTAATCAGTGAAACACTGACAGGGAAGGTAAGATAGCATGCTGAAAATAAGGTTGTAGAACACAGGTACCATTATTCAAGAAAAAAAACCCCAAACCAATAAATTATTTTCTAATGCAGATTAAAAAACCACCTGAATCTATTCAATTCAATTAATAAGCAAATAAATAGTATAAGAGGTAAAAAAAAAATAAGAAACACAAGAAAGAAATTGAGACTCACTGTCTGGCTGTCTAAAATTTAGAGAAATCTTTGCCTCTTGTATCAAACCCTGCTCTTAACTGTATTCATATAACATTACTGAAGTTAAGAGCACTACATAGGTGTGAAAACAGAATTTGAATCTCATATAGTGGTGTGAGATCATATACTTTCATTACCTAGAAACTCATATGAGTGGAATAAAATAGATTTTAACTACGTGATTCTCAAAATTCTTGCAAAATCTAGAACATGGCTTTTTTTCCAGGGTTATGCAATATTTACTTATTGGTTAAAAAAAAAAAAAAGAAAAAAATACATACTGAAAAGTTTCAATCTGCAAACAGCCTTATTGCATTTGGCAAAGGCTGTATTTAACTGTTTGAAATAGAGTGTGCATCCTTCTGTTCTTGCATATGGAAAGGGCAGAACTAGGGAATGGAGCTGCTCATCCTGGCTGGGACTACTTGGATTGCCAAGCGCAGGAGCATCCTCTCCAGCAATTTTAATTCATAAGGAAAGGTGATTCATTGCTAGACTAGGCTCTGTTCTTTCCAATGGGCTCCTGTCAAGAAGCTTGGATAAATTCACTAGGAGCAGTTTTGGGCCTTTAACATTACTGGCTGTACATATATATGTGTGTATATATATATATATATATATATATATATATATATAATTTTCCCATTTTCAAACTTCAAAACTTAACAATTCTCCATTAAATGCTGGGATTCTGCTATCCATAACTATGGTTACAGTTCTCAAATCTTGACCTATTTTACTTTTATAGAATTAATAACATTAGCAAATAACACTGTGCTAGGTAGTGTCAAACACAATATAATATGTTAATATTAGCTGGGCTGTAACAGATATCTATACAATACCAGGAACTATTCTTGTTTAATCAGTCTACTGGTGCTAGTTTTGTCCTTAATTGAACAATAAATGAAAGAAAAAAATATTTATTCAAACTAGGATGAAAAGCTTATTACAGATAACAAAATCTACAAGTCAAGTTAGCAAAATATTACCATAAAGACTTTTCTTTTTCATTAAGTCTTATTTCTTCATGAAGCAAACTAAAAACTCTTCAAAAGTTTTCTTAGTCTTAACAAAAAACATTTTTTATGATTATTATACAACAGTAACAAAACAATGAGATATTTATATGAAAATGTTGCCCAACATTCCCAGACTAGAAGTGCACTAGATACTGAGAAAGAAAACAAGCAGTGGTTATCATATACTACCACATATTTCACCTGTATAATTACTTTCACCAGGAGATCTGAATAAATGTGTCAAGTAAAATTCACTTAACTGTGAAGAGATAAATTAGACCCGTTCTCCATGTGTTCCCATTTCCTTTTGTAGCCACAGAAGAAGCAGCAGGGTAGTTTGTGGATCAGTGATGTGCAGTGCTGTGGCTCAAATGTTATCAGACAAAACCAGCCCACTCTCCATTGTCAAATGGTAGCACACTGAGTGTCTCCTGCTTCATCCTGCTCCTGCCCTCTGCTCTTTTTAAGTGTGTGCTGTCACTGGCCACTACGTGGAACACATGGTTTTCAGGAAGGGATACAGGTTTGTCTGGGAGTCATCTTCATCCAGCAGCAGCCTGTGTCAGAGTGAAGTCTGCTTTGTGGAGGACTGGATGACTTGTTTGATGAGGTGGTGGAAAATGAAAACAAAGAAGTTTGTAATTTAAAAACTCACATTTTATAAGATGGTAGCACTCTCTTGAGTTTTCTTCTCTAAGGTATTTACATAATAATTCAATTAATATAATATAATAACATATCATATACAATCATAGCTTCTTGGAGAAGAAAGTGGTTAAACAAACACACAGAAAAGTGTGCTAAAAACCCTTGTTTCATTTTCAATGAACATGTAGTCACTTCTAGATTATCAGTAGGGGATGTGTTTGTGTTATCACAGTGGTGGAAGGGAACATGTTGGGTTTTTATTTTAATAAAATCTGCCCACATGTTCCTAATATATATGTTGTGAGTCCAGCATTTTTGCTTCAATGGCATCACTGCCCAAGTTTACCACACATTTTTCCAGTTTGCATCATTTTCTCTTTTCAGTAGGTGCATTTTCATTTCAGTGCCACAGTTGTCATCTTCCTCACTGCTCACTTGTGTACACCTCAGGAACTTTGCCAAGAGAGCCTGGGAGAATGTGTGCACACATAAGGGATGGATTATATCAGGGGTGCAAAGCTATTAAACCAAACATGCAATGTGACTGCTGCCAGCAGTGAGATCTGGAAATGGGTTGATTAGAAGAAGCACAACAGGAAGGTGAGTTTGAAACTGGTTTTGGTATATCTGTGTGAATAGTGTTGCACATCTGCCCCACAGATGGCCAGAGATTGAAGATCATTTCTGTGTCTCAAGTATTCATTGCTGTTTCAATTTAGGATGTATGGGGGCTTCAGACTAAAGTGTGATTGTAACACATGCAGCACATACCAAGTTAGTTTTAATCTGAAACTGCATACCATAGGATACAGCTGCCAAATATTCAGGTTTGTCTGCAAGCACACTTGGCTCACAGAAAAAAAAAACATTCTGAGAGGGGGGTTTTGTACCTTCCTTAGAGGAGCAAAGCAGATGATCAGAAGATAAAACTAGATCAGTTATGCCTATGTGTGCAAACCTGTATCCTAATTGAGGGCTAGGTGTAGCTTTCTGTCAAGACACACTGCTGGTTTTTACTAACCTGAATTTGTGTGGAATATCTTTCAAAGTGTAACAGTACGACATTTATGTCTAAGTTCAATGAATTGCAAAAAAATAAAGCAAAATATTATTCTGCAATAGATTATTTTATGGAATGTTTTCAATATATATGCATGCAAAATAAATTAAAAAAAAAACACTTTAAAAACTTTCAGTTGTGATATTTTTCATGTTAGAGTTTCAAGAGAAGATGTTAGGAACCAGGAAATGATGGACCAGGATACACTATCCATATTAGCAAAATAAGAGGTTGTTTTTACTATGAAAATCACACAGATGTCCTCAGGAAACAAGGGAATAATTAATGCATTAAAACTTTGGGAAAGGGTAGAAGAAATAATACTAGTAATTTTTACAGCTTTCCTGACAAACATATGTTTCATGGGGTTTTGCTTCAAAGCTACTTGAAAATAGCTTAGTATTTGATAATCACTTATGAAACTAGGCACTGACATCAGAAGTATTTTGATGGTACAGATAAAATATTATTTTTTTCTCTAAAACTATACTACTGAAACTTAGGGCTTTTATCCTTCCTCATGTATCATATGTAGGCACCTGACCAAAAAACCAAAGCAATATTTATTCATAATCAAAATTTCCTTTTGCTTCTCCCATCCATGGAACTACTGAAAACAATCTCTAAATATAAGAAGAGGTAAGTAGTGAAGCATACTTCAGAAAGTAACCAAAGAATCCCATGCCTCTTCTGAAAGGAGACATCTATTTTAGGAATGGGTTAGACAGACTTATCTTGGATAGCCAAGGTACATTTAATTTTCCCTCAAAGAAAGAAGATAGACTTCTGTATCTTTCAATTCTCTTCTATTACTACACAACAGTGATACTTCTGTTTTTATTTGCACTAAAGGGATTAAGGCTGATTTGGTGAGTATTATACAGGATCTAAACCAGAAACCTCTTTCTCTTGCCCTAGGGGTCTTAGAGTTCAACTACAGACAAGAGGTGAGTAAAGCATAAAAAGAAAAGATCATAACAATAATCACAGCCCTATATTTGGCTTTTCACTGGAATGATTTTAACATTTTTTCTACTCTCCTATAAGGCCATCTCTCATTTTCCTACAATAAGTGACTGCTAATATAAGAGAATTGTTAAAAACACACAAAGATTAGTGATGATTTGCGACAGCATTTCATAACTTTGAATAAATAGGTGAGTAAATGTTCCCTTCATGCATCTCACATTTTTGTTTTATAGTTACCATTGCATCAATGTCACTATATAATTGCTAATGCAGATCCCAGCAGGGAGAGACCATTTCTTAAAGACTACTTTTAATAACTGAAATTCAGAACTCGCCTTTCATTTTGATCTAGTATTGTAGACATGTCATCAGTCTCTGGCCTACGGGCAACAGTGCTGAGCAGGAAATGAACTACCCTCAACGCTAAACTTTTTTTTAATATTCTCCCTGTAAGCTAATGAGGCATAAAAACAGCAAAATAAAGTCTTGCAAGAAAAATCAAAACAATTTGTTGTCTGTGTAGTATAAAATAGGGATTACTATGGGTCAGGTACTATTATAGAAAGGCATTCTCTGGCAGAGTAGGACAGAATTTCATGATTTGGAAGAAACTCACAAGAATCATTTCTTCTGTTATTGTTCTGGAGAGTAGAAAAATGCTGGGCCAAGCAATGACCGTAGAATCCTGTGATTCCAGAGAAAAGACAATTGCTACTGCCCCACACCCATGTCACTAGAGGCCAGGGATTTTGGACTGGGGTTGTTGCCTTATCCTGGCATAAACTGGAGGAAAACCAGACAGTGCAATACAGGTACAGAGAGTTTCTAGGAACTCTTCAGAAAACTGCAAGTCTAACAGCCCAGACAGAAAGCTGTAGATTGGCTTTTGGGCTCAGGTTATGGTGTTCAGTACACCAAACACCAAACACTTCAAGTGTTTGTCCTGTCTTTCTGTCTTTGGATCCATTTTGCTATTTTTAAGTTATTCTTCACTGACAGTATATGAGAATCTGCATTCTATGGGAGGCTGAGTGTGCCTTTTATGTTGGTAAGATCTGTGTTTGTATGATCTGGAGATCTGCTCTCTCCAGAACTTTTACAATGCTTGTGTGTAGTGAAGAAAAATAGGCTGAACTTCAGCAATGCCCCTGCACCAAACTCTTTGAGTAGGTAGCAATGAGATAATAAAATTAATTAATTTAAATTATTCTCAAATGTTAAGAAAGCTACGGTTGCAGTATAATACATTCAACATGAACCTTTGTACTCTCTTTCCTGTGCTAGTTTAGGCATTGAGTTATAATGATTCAATGAGTTAAGGCATGAGATTTTGAATGAATTCTAAATTAAAAATACATTTCCCTATGTATATGAAAAAACAGTTGTTTTGACAAAATATATTTTGAGTTCCACGTGGCATCACTAAAATAGCCCCACCAATCCTTTTTCCTCTTATATTCTCTTGAAATGCAAGAACACCTTATATTTTAGCTGTCATCTTAATGGGAGATATTATTATAGGGGAAAAAGAGCTAATATCAGCTGCTTTTAATTTAGGCAGGATTTCTTTTACATTAAGACAGAGAATTTTTCTTCTATAACCATTTTGACTGGAAGTCATAGGGCCTATGCCAAGAAGTTTCAATTATGCTTTTAAACTATAAATCCTAGGAGTCTTGAAATTACAGGGTGTGGGTAGCGATATGTTAAATGTTTTACAAGTGAGGAGAAATTAGTGCTTTTTGGCTTACCCTGAATGCTGTTAAGAAACAAAACTGTTCTTTTGTTGAAGGTAAAAGTAGTTCCTTCCCAAATGGTCTGTTAAAACTTGAAAGCATTTTCATATCGTTCTGTGAAAATAGCATACAAATAACTGCAGAATGTTGAAAAAAAAAACAGCCACAGAGCCTCACCCAGGACACGTTCATCAGGAGGACATGGTGTAAACACAACGTAAAATGTTTTGGCTGCTAGAGCAACCACGGGATTATTTGGGGTGTGTATTAGCTCTATCCACCTAACAAATTTCCCATGTGGTATTTGGGTGGGGGAAATGAAAAACTGCCCCCTTGTCAGGTATGAAACTATTTCCTTTTTCAGTTTGAGGTTAAATGTATACCTTGGTTGTTTGGGTGGAGGACATTAACAGCTGCAGCCTTGAAGGAGAGTGTATTTCAGTTGGTCCAGGAAAGATTTCTCCACACCTTAGACTTGCTCATATCAATACTAATTGGGACAAAAGATGCTATATCAAGAGATAGTATAAAAGACTCTTCACAATACCCTCCTTCAAGTGAGGCAAGTTTCTCTGTACATTTCTCTGCAATCCTGTCAGAAATACTGTCTTTGTTAGTGATCAATAGCAAAATCCATCCTGCATGAAACAAGTGTGATCCAGGTTGGCTGTGATCACATGACCCTACTTCTATCATACTAGCCAGACTACACAGGAACACAGTTTGTTTAGGCATTATGTATTTTTCCAAAGACAGGAGAACAAATAACATCATCTCTGGTATGAAGATGAAATGGTGAAGAATACCTACTCCAGTGAAAAATATTTGTACAAATTCAACCTTCTAGTTATTTTTTTGGAAAAAAAAAAAGGAGCTAGCTGACTGAAATATCGAATCATCCTTTTACATCATATGGCTTTCATGTTTTGAACCAGTATCAGGAGCCATAAAACTGACATTCTCTGTCTTATACACCTATAGCCTCAAGTAATAAAACACACAGAGTTCCTAAAGTCCCCTGTTATGGGTACATAAATCAGTTCATTTCAGAATAACTGACAAACTTGCAGGTAAACATAACAAGAGTCATATTCAAGGTTGTATTGACAGTTGCTGAAAATCTTTCGGGTTTCTCTCTTTCCTGTGCTTAGGGCAGTCAGTGGGTTTATTACAGTTCCTCCTTTCACAGTTGAAGTAGAGCTCAAAACCTAAATGGGTAAGAATGAAACCTAGCTCTTCATTTTGCTGAGATTTGTCTAAAAAATTTTCTTGAAATATTCCTTTTTCTTTAAGTAGTATTAACAATAATAAACTGTTAGTATTTTTCTAGCCAAAGCTTTGGCCTTTGGAGTACTGTAAGAAATCAAGGGCAATCCATTCTTCCCAAGTAAATTATTCTAGCTTGTAATCTATGGGAAGCAGGGAATAAATTTGTGTTGCACTTCTGAATGCTGAACATAAGATGGTCTACAACTGGAATTCTTAATCACAACCGCTAAATTACAAATCAGCAATAACTTTTATTTCAGTCATGGCCTAATTAGAGATAGCACACAGTAGGCTGCCAGGTTGACATTGGAAGAGCTGATGAATGGAAACATACTCACCTTTTTCCATCAAATGTGAACTACTGTGCTCAGTTCAGGGGTAACTCAGAGAAATGTTGGGCAACTGTGATAAACAGGAGATGAAGATTAGGTAGTTTAATAGCCTTTTCTTGAAAGATTCTAGAAGGATTTATGAGTAAAGAAGATGTGAAATGGATTCCTCTTAGCTTCATGCTGTATTTGTCTTTAAGGTTTGTGGGTTTTTTTCAGGATGATGTGTGGTTATTATTTATAGAACTAAGGAGAATTTACCTGCATATGATTAGATTTCTCTGTAAGGCTCATACAGCAATTCCAGACATTTCTAAAACTTCCATGAAGCAAAAGGGAGCTGGAAGTGCACCACCCATGAACTGAATGTAAACTGTGAACAAGAGCAAAGCTCATGACCAGAAGTTACTCTTATAAATTGACCTTATCTTCTTTCCGCTCCCTCTCCCCAAGGTCATTCAGAATTATATTTCAGTGATTCATGTTTCCTCAATTTCTGCTCAGTAGGGCATGTTTTGCTACCTTGCTCTTGATATTTCACAATAATTCAACAGGATATAACAGCTATTACAAAACTTGACAAATGAAATTTTGAAGGTAATCTGAGAGATTTCTTTAAGCAGAAAAGATTCTGATCTTGCAATTTATTTCACATTGATAGGGATCAGTACAGGATAACAGAGGAAACAAATAATCAGGGGTACACTAATGCACAAGAAAGCTGTAGGATATTATAATCCAAGTGGGTTTTCAGTATGTGACCCCCTACCTTTTACCCCATTATATCCACTTCTGATATCTGGTGAGAAAGCCACAGTCCTGACCTAATGTAGCCATCCGTGTGTTCTGTTCATAAGCCATTAACAGATTCCTAGAATTGAACACATCAAAACAATTTTGTAATTGTTTTTTTTTCCAGACCATCCCAACTAAGCAAAGAACATCTGTTTGTGCTGAAAGCTGAGCTCATATTTAAGTATATAGCTAAGCAGGAGCATTAATTTTTAACTTCCTTTATGAAACAGTTCAGAGTAAGCAAAGCTTAGTAATCCAGAAATAACTGGGAGGTAGAACTTGAAAACTTGGCAATTTGTTTCTAGGATATGAGATAAATGTCTGAACCTAAAGTTACTTCCCACCCTTCAGAGATAAAAAGGTCAGGAAACATCCTTTCATTCTGCAAACATGCTGACCCAAAGACAGAGAAATGCTTTAAAAATCAAATCTGAATCCCTACTCTTCTTAGGTCATGAACTCTTTTTTAGTAATATTTAATGTCAGAGTATTCAGATTATATGACCAAAAAAAAAAAAAAGTGTCACTCTTGCTAATGTAGAGGGTAACTGTGTTCTGTCGTATGCCCAGTGGCTTGTTTTCTTCTTTTATTGACATGTGATACAGACTTGTAAAGAATCAAAAGAAGTAATTTATACACCAAGGGGATACTCCATAGAAAATTTCAGAAATAAAAAGCTTTGGGGATTTATGTGTCAGATTAGGGCACTAGCTTCCTGTTCAACTGAGGCTTCTTATCTTTATCCCACACTACCTAGAAGAATATAAATCTATAACAGGAGAAGTACCACAGATGCTGTAGTTTACAATATCTAGAAAAAATAACAGAGGCAGAGGAGGCATAAAAGAATAATTTTGCTTATACAAAATAGCAGCCTGAAAAATAAAACCAGGAAAACAAACAAGCAGATGGAGAAGGCGAAGTCTGCAAGACACAGCTGTGCAAAGTATTTAAATATCCAGATGCAAAGCAGCTTAAGGGTCAGGGACAAGGAAAGGACACAGAATGCTCTTAGCAGCTCTGTGGCATGATTGAGTAGTCTGCTTTAAAATTTCAATCACATTAATGATTGTTGATTGTCCAGCTTTCTGTCAGATTTAACTGGAATATTATATTTTGTTAGAAATCCAGACTCCTGAAACACCTGAACAGCTTTTAATATTTTTTTTGTTGCTATTTACATGGAAGTAAAATAATTATTTTGTAGGAAAAAAAGCTTTTTCAGTTGGTCTTTACTCAATTCTTTCTTAGCAAAAGGAAAAATAAACCATATTTTTTAGAATAATCACAATTGGTTTTTGAAGCAGTTAGTACCCATAATAATAATTTATGCTTTTACTGTATATTGCCTTCATCTAAGGGATTCAAGTGCTTCATGAATGTTAATTAGGCATCTGCAGGCATCTGTTAGGCACCACCAGTTGCTAGAAGATGATTTTGGTGTATCATTAGCTGAAAAGACTCCACCTGCCTACTTTGCTTACTATGCTGTAGAGGGGGTTAAGGGAGGGTATCTGCATATAGAAATGTGAAAAAGATAGATTTTGCTGTAAAATGTGGCAGCAGTGGAAAGTGTTAACTTAAAATGAGTTCCTGAATAAGATTTTATTACTGCTTTGTTTATCTTCCTGGGCTTTGGACTCCCTCCTGAGCTGGCAGATGTCCCCCCACATCATGTCAGTGGCTGGAAGACAGATTTTCATTCCTACCCTCAGTTATGTCTCAGGTTCTTCAGTAGTTTTGGGATCCTATTTGAGGCTACAAATTCATTTCACAATCCCTATACAGACAGGTTCAAATGCCTCAGCTGCTTTCTTACTCACCGCTGCTCTTTCCCTGCTCATCACTTCTTTCCCACCTCCTCCCATTGCCTTCTTATTCTGTTTTTGTTCTGTTCCAGGTGTAAGATGGTCTGTGTGCCTGTTGTGGCCCCTTTCAGACCTGGCCACAGTCAGGAGGAGACATTAAAGTCAGTTTTGTCTCTCAGCCAACTGAGGAAGGTGTCCCACCTGACCTGGATTTCACAACCAGAGAAGGTCTTGTGGTTGATGTGATGACTGGAGGACATCTTGGGCACAGTGATCATGAAATGATAAGAATGTTTAATTCCCAAAGAAGGAAGGATGATTGCCAGAAAAACTGCTACCAGTTTGGATTCCCAGAGGGACGCTTTAGTCCGTTTAAGAGATGGGTTGAGAAAGCCCCTTGCGAAACACTCTTGAAGAACAAAGTAGTCTAGGAGAACTGTACATTCTTCAAGAAGGAAATCACAATGGTACAAGAGCAGGCTGTTCCCATGTGCCAAAAGATGAGCCAGTGGGGAAGAAGACTGACTTGATTGAACAGATAATGTGGCTACAACTCAGTACAAAAATGAGGTGTTTATGACCTTTGGAAGAAGCATCAGGGAATTCAGGAAGACAATAAGGTTTTCATGAGATTTTTCAGGAGGAAGACTTGGAAGAGCCAAAACTCAATTAGAACTTTTTCTGGCTATGGATATAAAACACAATAAAAAACTTTCTATAAACACTTTTGCAACAAAAGGGGGGCCAAGGAAAAACTCCATTGTTTATTGCCTGTTGGAGCATACACAATATGTGACAAAGCGTGAAAAAAATCAGAGGTACTTTATGCCTTCTTTGCCTCAGTCTTTAATAGAAAGAACAGTAGTTGGAGTACCAGGCCCTCTGAGCTAGAAAACAGGGATGGGGAACAAAAGGAAATCCTCATAATCCAAGGGAAAAATGGTCAGTGGCCTGCTATACCACTTGGACACACAAAAGTCAAAAGGACCCATTTAAGGATACTGGGGCAACTGGTGGAAGTGTTCAATGGTTGAACTTGATGATCTTAAAGGCCTTTTCCAACCTAAATGAGTCTATGACCCAGTCAATACATTATTCACCCTTCTTCTCAGGGTGAAAACTACATTTTACTGTATTTTTCAGTAATGGCTTCTTTTCTCCTTACACGGAGCTTCAGAAACAAGGTAAATGATAAAAGAGAGCCAGGGGCAATGAAAACTGATCCAGCAATTCACATGGGAGCTACAGTAGTGATCATGGCAGTTAAACAAACATACTGCAGTAACCTGCATTCCTCATAGGGGAAAACTGCAAAGCACAAAAAATATTGTTTTCCTAACTTCTGATTTCATAATTAAGGAAGAAAGTGCATTTAGATCGTGAAAACACACATATACACACATAAGTTTTTCCTGTTGCTAGAGAAACAAAAGCAGAAACGCATTATAAAAGGATTTTGATAAGGGAAAGCTTCTGATTGTTCACTATACATTTTAAAGCGCATTAAAATTGTACTACAGTTTGGTTTTTACTTGCAAGCTCTTTCTGTAGGACTCAAAGATATCAGCTCCACATATTCATGTGTTAATATGTTTGCATTAAACAAGGTACTATGTATTCTACTTTCTTAAGAATTTTTTTTTTTTTTAATGCTGCTATTATGGGCCATATATTAGAGGTCTGATTCTATCTTTTCAGGATCTATCACTGTACTGAGGCAGGAGAAAGCCCAGAGACTCTGGTCACATCTTTATATCCTAATTTTCATGAAATACCTTTGGCATACAAAAAACACCCTAAGAAAGCTGGTTTATCCCTAGGTAAGTTTGGTGTACATGTATCCAACAGAATTAGCATAGTTTTACTGTGGATAACTGGGTGGGCCAACTCAAAAATTATTCATATTCATTATTCATATTTTATATGGGCAGAATAAGCTTATGTCTTATAATTTTAAGGATTGATTTTAAAGCTTGCAAAATTTGATCTATCAGTGTTGGTTATCCTTGAGATATATCACAAGCTGTGTCTTAGACGTGCCAAAATGTCATTGGGCTGTTCTGAGTTCCTTCATAAGGACAGAAGCTCCTGTGTCTGAGCTGGTCTGTAGTGCTAGTTTTAAGGCTGTATATCACCTAATGCTATTCCAGAAGCCTGTGAGCCTGGTTTAACACAGCCCACACAGCCAATGCCTGCTGGGAGGCCTGGTGGATCATGCTGGATATCTGTGAGAAAGCACTGCTGCCACCACACAGCCTACCAAGATCCCCTCATGTCTGAGGTGTCAGTCTGGTCCTAGGCTGCAGCACTGTTCACTTGTTTTACACTACACATTCAGTTCTCTCCCGAGGTTGATTTGCCCAGGGATCTGAGGTCAAAGCAGCAGACTAGCTTCCTGTCCCAGCCTGGTTCCTGTCCCCTGCCCCAGCCTGGTTTCTGTCCCAGCACCTCTGCTACCCCACCATGGCACTGACACCCAAGTTCTCCTGGTGTAGGTGTGCTCCTCCTCAGCACTTCATTGTGGAAGCAAACAGGTGCAGTTAAAGAACTCCTGCTCTCTACATGTAGCTGCAGCATCATTTCATAATTATGAAATGAATCATGCTTTCATTTTACAGACTGCTACCTAAAAAAAAAAAATAAAAAAAAGAATATATTTTCAATCATATTACTTTCTCCTTGCATTAAAGAGATGAAGCTAAAGCCAAAGCATTGCTGAACATGGAAGCAATTAGTTCTTTATCAGCTACCTAAGAAAAAACATATCCACTGAAGAAAAAACCCCACAAATATGTTAGGCAAATCTACCTCAAAATCTGTAGACATTTTTTTGGGGTTTAATTCTTAAAATCCCTTGGATCCCAACCATTTTCCCCTTGTTTCCTGTTGTCAAACTCTTTTCGGTGAGCGAAGATTTCTTTTGTTGCACAAACTTTGCACATGATTCTTTTTTTTTTCCTCCTTAGAAAAAACTTCAAACTTAACATTGTTTTCAGAGCCTTTTATTCCTATGTCCTCCTCAAATCCTTTTTCCTGAGGGACATCCTTGTTCATGGTAGCTTACTGTAAACAAAAGATGATATCAAAGTAATTGCTTCAAATATAATTGAAGACAGATTTCTTAATGTACAACACTTAGTAATGTCTTTGCATGCACATAATACTTTTGCACACTTTGTTAATGCTTAGGAAATAATCATCCTTTGGAAGAAACAAAAGGGGCTAAATGAAAACCACACAAGGATATTACTTAAAAGAGTTTGGAAGCTTGTAAGGTACATCCAGTGCTTTTCCAATACATGGTCTGTGGCTGCATCTCATCAGTATCTTCCAGGAGATTTTAGTATTTCACCCCTTGCAGATTTTATGTTTGAAAGGTTTTATCTTCCACTCCTCCATATGCTATCACATATTTCTTGATAGTTTTGGGTTTTTTTAACAGCACACCCAGAATGCTGCTTGGGGGGCCTCCTGTTTTTTTGTCAATCTGTTATATATTCTGCTTTCATCCCTTCCTGTTTGGAAGTCTGTTTTCTTGTTCATTTGTTAGTGTTTCTATTCACAGTTTTTAAAACTGCAATAGGAATTGTAAGAACAGATAGCAAGGAGTATTTCATCACCACTGGGCCACTACACCTTTCTCTCTCTGTCTCCAGTAGGTAGGAGAGAGGACAAATACATAGGTACAATTCAAGACATTTTGAAGTTACAGGAATACTTATTTTAGCTTACTTTAAACTGCAAATTTTGGTTACTATTACTGGTTTACGTGTAAACAACAAAGGCTGTTTTACTACAATATATTGTGACAAAAAGAGATACAATTCCAAATATTTTTCTTATTATTATTACAGATCAGAAATTACAAAAGCAAGTCAGGAGGAAAACAAAAAAAAAAAATACATGAAGGATTTTGAATCAATTTTAAACAATGTATTTTGATTTTTGCAAAATGTATCTTGTGCTCTTGATCATTAATATTCTCACCTCTTTTCTTGTATAAAATTTATATGTTCTTCCCCCAAAGTTTACTTGAAATAATTTTTCTATCATGCCAGAAGTACATCTTACCCAGATAAGACTTGGTGGAGATTGTATCTTTGAACTTATGGATTTATGATTTTGATGATTCATCACATAGAAAATAAATAGTGACTTTTAATAAATACACCAATTATTAGTTAATGTCTGTAGGTACATCATGTTGCTATTGTATTTTTTTCTCTTTACCCCTTCCATATTCATTCATATTCAAATTGCAAGTTTCATGCTTTGAGACAGTGGTTGTATGAGACAAAGTATAATGAGATGCCAACCTTGATCCAAATCTGCTTGTTTTAACTCACTGCAAATAGATAATAGCAACAGTAGTTTAAAGACAGTGGGTGGCATCCTCTTCATGTGACTTGTGAATATAATTGCACTTTAATTATAGACCCTTTGGGCAAAATTTAATTTCATATAAATTTAATTGTTTGCTACGCAGATGTCTGCACTTCAGCTATTTATTGTGGTTTTCCTCATATTTATTGGACAAAAAAGAGGAACTTAGAGGCAAAATTCTGATCCATTTTAGAATAAGATGCATCACTCCCTTCAAGAAAGCAAGAACTTTGATGTGATGGGACACAGATGGGTTCAGAGGTTCTGCCTCAATGAGCTCATACAGTTTACAAGTGGAAGGCAGGTCTCAAGGAGAAATGAGATACCACTGTGTGGCTGATGCCTCAGACAGAAATTTAAATCAGGTTTTGACTGTCAGCTTCTGATCTCTTGACAATGGTGATCTTGATACTGATGCAAAGCCTTTGAGAAATCTTCCTGTGATAGATTAAGACTATTACAAAATTACTAACTGGACAATGAGAAAACAAGATCTTTAAGAAACTAGTTTTTCTGACCTTCCTGAGAACACATAAACTAGCACTTTTCGTAGAGCTGAATACACAATAATTTCATGACTAAAATAATTTCATGACAAAAATAATTTTCCTTTGGAAACATATGTCTTTCTCATACACACCTTTTTTGTACTAGGTAGAGTAGAAAATAAAATCAGTCTTTTTAAGTCTAGTAGTATTTTGTGAAATTCATAGAACATATTAGGCTGAATTTTCTTTTCTCTCTTTGGTGTTCTGGCTGAGTTAAAAGTTCATAGTTTGCTCTGTGGACATTTGCAAAAGTTGTGGAAATCAAAACTGGTGTGAACAATGCACAAATATTAATACAAGAGTTGCCTTTTGCCCTTCAATCTTTTTCAGGATTCTCGTATTTATGGCAAAGTATTTATCAACAGACCTGCCCAGAGATTCATCAATTACGTTTTGATCAGCGTGCTCCTGGAATATTGTCTTTGACTCTCTTGGTCATAATCACAGAACACGTAAAAGGTCATATCAGAATTAGTGTATCAAGCATGCAATTTGGCTGTGGGCTTAGAAGAATCAGTTAAGTGAATCTCTGCAGATTTGATAAAACCACACTATCAATATAAGCACTAGAAGAACAAAAATAAAAAACTTTCTTTAATGTAAAATTAGAAATACCGAAATTTTTACATTTGTGTGAGTATAAGTTAAGTTATTTTTAACATAGCACCCCTAAATTAAGATGCTACTGGCCACTGAAACCTGATGCTAAATCATGAATTTTCTGACTGTATCTCTCCTTTTCCTAGAACAGCAAGAGTGCTCATAGTTACACTCTACACCAGTTTCTCTTCAGAAACTGAAGAGCAACAGTTTCTTAAGGACTTCTTTTATCTACAACTGACAGCAGTGCCTTTCACTTACTAATATATTTTTCTTTTAGCACATGTACATTATTTGACAGGAATATGAAAATGTTGGCTGGAAAGATGCAATTTTATTTCATAGAGTTAGAAGGACATGATAGCCATTTAAAGACAAGGAGTAAAAATCCACAAGAGAAGAAAGATATATGGCTTTGATTTTACCCTCTAATTAGTTGCATTGCCCAAGCCCAGAGCTGTATACCATGAAAGAAGGCTTAAAAGTGATTGTGTGATGACAGTTATGTAGCCATTACTCATTTATCCCAAAGCAGCAAACTTATTTTCTGCAGCAGCTTTTTCTAATATATTTTTTAATTATTTTTCTCTGTATTGTAAAATGAAATAAATACAATGGCAGTAAGTTCCAAAACATAAAAACTTTACAGACATATTTTTTTCTGCCTTAAGAAAAGATGCAGATGTTCTTTCTGCAATAGTTCATGAATTCAGCTCTGCTCAGAATTTGTCAATAAAAAATAACAAAACCTAAATTTGTGCTCATTGTTTAACAAATTATATGAAGTGTTTTAAAAAAAAAATAAAATTAGGATGAATCATTTTGAAAATAGTTGCTAGTTTGAAAACAAAAAATGTTAGTTTGAATTTATCTTTTTGTAGATTAAATTCATTGAGAGTTTTCTTACTACTGAGAACTAGATCCAAAGCAGTTCCATCTTCTGCAGACATAGAAGAATTCTGTGGATTAAAGGAAATATTTCAGCCTGCTAGTAAGCTCCTCAGAATCAATGAAATGGAAAGTTAAAAAGAGGTAAAGCATCACATATGATGAACCCATGAAATGGAGGTTATTTTCCATTGAGTTGTCAGGATGAATATGGGACATGTGTGTAAACTGCAGCCCAGCCATGCCTCTTTGTTTTGGAAATAAGTAGTAAATCATGCATATCATTTGCTGTAGGACTTCACATTTAAAACCATTATACTTCCTTTTTTTTTTCAGCTTTGCTCACAGAAGCTGTGGCTACCCCATCCCTGGAAGAGTTTAAATCCATGTTGGACAGGGCTTCGAGCAACATGTTCTAGTGAAAAGTGTCCCAGCCCATGGCAGGGAGATTGGAATTAGATGATATTTAATGGCACTCCCAACCCAGGCCATTTTATGATTCTATGATAGCTAGAAAAGTTGCCTGAAAAACCAATTTAAAGGGAATTAGCTCAACCTTTAAAGATTAGGGTATAGCAAAGCGTAAGCAAAAAGGAATAGGAGTAACATAATATCATTCTTATGTATATTGCCCCATTAAGGTCCTTGGTTATCTGGGCACTTCTACATTTTTCAGGAAGCAGTTCATGATGCAAAGGTTATTTCTGGCAAAAGTAAACCACACAGAACATTTAGCTGCACTAGTCTTCACTTTAATATATTCCTCTCCTGGTTCCATAATAATATGTGAACAATATATAATAGGCACCCCAAGAGGAAATTAAAAATAATAAAAAAGTAAAACAGAAAAGGGAAAAACAGAAAGCAAATAAAAGGTTCCTTCCAAATTCACTCAGCATTGAATGACATTTCACAAAAAGTTTCGATTTTGTCCTATTTCTTACAAGTGTTTGATCAAAATATTTGGGCATATCAATTATATTTTTTATTTTTCCTCTTTTCATCTTTTATTTTTTTCCTTCATGTTTCACACTGCATATGTGTGTCATACACTAATTAGTCATACACTAATATGTGTTGTAAAAGTAAAATCATATTTTTGACAGCAAAATCAAATCTACGAGGTAGAAAGGAGGAGAGAATCACAGCATATCAGGAAAGAATGAAGCATTTATATGAAGTGCCAAACAGACAAGGGAATTTGCTTTGAGGCTTTCTCAGAGCAGGGAGATAGAGCTCTCTCTCCATGGCTGCAGCTTCCTAAGGGCAGGCCAGGGCTGGGTGAGCCATGGGCTGGAGCTTCAGGTGCTCTTGACCCCAAAGGAAGCTTGGAACAGCCACTCTCCTAATGTAAACATCTTGGCTGTGCATTTGTGGTTCACCAGAATGAATCTGAGCCTAGCAGAAGCATACTGCAAAGTTAAAAGAACATTTTGATTTCTTTTATTTATAAAGACCTTCTGGTGAATAAATGTGAGAAAAAAAGTGCTTATATGAGTGCCTAAACCACATAAGTATCCAATATAATGTTGGGTAAATTCCTTTAATCCTGCCTCATAACAAACACATTACACAGTCATGCTCAGCATTAATTTAGGAATGAATTCTGAATGAGAAATCATATTCCTCTAAAATCTGCAAAGCTGCAAAAGTTTCAAGGATTAGGTTTACAATTTAATCTATTTACAGCTCAGTTAAAATATACACCCATTTGAATTTGTCTGATGGAAATACTGAGAATGACTCACTAGTTCCATAATTTGTATTTTATTAAACCCTGTCAAAATACAATTTATGGCTAACCCAAGACAGCCTTGAGACAGGAAAGCAGAAATCTTTTGTAGGTGGTATATGACAGATGTTAGTCTGAGTTTGCTCCTCATGTTCACAATGCTTAATTTGCATGAGAATAAGCACCCTGACTTCAGCTAATTGATATGTGCCTCCAAGTGCCACATCAAACCTCTCTACAGCAGGGCAGACACCTTCAATAGTGCAGGTGCCATGCAAAAGTAACATTCCAAATGCACAGCCATGCTCTAACTTATCAACAGTTTCAGCCCACTGCTGAGGGAGCTTTAAATTCAAGGCATCCCTTTTATTCCTTGCAGCCCTTAGAAGAGCTATACTGATCTAAACATGAACTAAACACTTCACACTATTCCTGAGCACCTGAGCAGGATTTCCTAACGTAGAGAAGATAAGAATAGTAGAACCGAGCTGGAAAATAGAGAGGGTAGGTTGTCCCAGGTTCAGGAATTATTTGGTAAGGATGAAAAGGGTTTTCTCAGTGTTCAGTGAATCAGTCATCTCTAAATTATACCATGAATGGTAGTCCAATTTTAATTACTGGTACTCTATCTATACAGCATTTGAACCTTCCTATGTGCCGCCTTCTAAAAGTGGGTTTCTGAAAGAATTCTATCTGCAAATGCTGCAAGGATCCAATTAGAGCAATTGCTTGATTTCTGTCTCCTTTTGATCAGTCTTTGGTAGTGGCCCATTTTGGAATCCCTCAGGAGCTTTCAGCTTCATTGACAGTCCAGAAATAATGTCTCAGCAGGATGTCACTTGGTGCTCAGAGCTCTGATACACCCTCTATTCAGGCACCTGTACTAGACATTATCAGGCCACAGCAAGAGTCTTTTGGTAACAGCAATAAAAGCCACCAAAAAAATAGGAGTATTGAAATTGTTAAGCACTTTCCAAAGCTTTAGTTTCTCAAAGAAGAAACAGCTGACTCCTGTCTTCAGAGAAATATGGTATCTTGCTGAAATCAATAGAAAGCTCTAGTTTTTAACTTTTTGTATGCTTAGGAGATTCCAAGAAGAAGTGTTCATGGTATAGCATAGATACAATTCTTGTTAAAAAAGGACTTACAGAATGAGCACCACATAGCTTCATATAAGAATGAGATTTGCATCATTATGTTAGAGGAGAGAGGAGAATTCTGGTTTTCTTTTGGCCATTAGGCAAACAGTGGGAATAATCCAAGTACTTTTATATTCAGATGGAACATATCAATACCATTTGCAATAAAATGTCCTGCTCTGTTCACAGAATCATATTTCCTACATTTTCACTGTGTAGTTTTTTCTGTCTTCTGAAAGACTATAGTGATAAAAAGGTTGGGAGAACCTTTTCAGCAGTCATGTGGGTTTCAAATGAACAATATTGGGCTAACTATGGCAGTTCACAAATCAGAAGAATTCCAAAACTGCCTATAGATTGATGTTTCCTTCTTCCTTCAGCTGATAAGACACCACTTGCAGGATATTAAACACCCTTCAACTTGGATATAACACCTTGGCTGCAGCTTCAATGTTGCACCTATCTAAGATTACTTAGTGCTTTTAAAGAAAGCGGCAAAACGTTTGAAAAGTCCCTTCCTCTGAAAAAAAAAACCAAAAACCCAAACCAAAATCAGTTGCATGTGGCAAACACCACCTCAGAATATGCCTTTGAAGATTAGAACTAGCTAAGAAATGAACCTGTCAGAAGTGAATGTGTTTTTGGAGTTTCATCTTGTGGAAAGCTAGTTTTTAAATCATAGCATAATTCTTTTTTCACTTGTCCTTTTTTCCAATGACAAACAAAACCAAAAATCTTGTTATTTGAAAAGTTTGGCAAGACTCTGTAGTGCCATGGTAATTCAACAAAATTGAATTTTCCGACAAAGTTTTCCTTCAGTTTTCTCAAAGTATGAATGCTATACTATGTAAATTTGTCAAGTGTTTGTGAAATGTTTGTATTTAACTGCTTCCTTTTTATAAATGCATACATTATCTTTACAACTGATAGTAATTTCACTTTAAGGGTGTTTTAGTCCAAATGGGAATGCAAGAACATGCTGGTCAGATGAGTTAATGTTCTTAATATTCTTAAAGCAACTGGCTTTTCTGGGAAGAACTCCTTTAGGATTAATTACAGTAATAAAACAAAAGAGCTAACACTTCTGTAAGTTTTTACATCTTCAGTGCCTTTGATACCTAAAGTACATGTGAATTAATAATCATCCATATGGATGCTATAGCAATTTATATCAGCTGAGTATATTATAGTTAAGATTTTAAAGCACTTCTACAATGAAACTTACTTGTTGGGGAAAAAAAACTAATCAAAATAGAATCCCAAAATCTAAGGAAAAAACATAACACCCATCCCAGATGATTTAGAATAAATTATTGAGTCTAACCCTCTCAAAATAAGTCTATGCTAACTTACCCAGCATAGCTACAAATTGATCTTTAACATCTCAGTCTTTCTTAGTGACCTAGTGACAATCTAGTGTCCAATAACAGCCACTGTTAAAAAATTTAACTTGATAAATCACATACTCATTTAATGTTGGTGTTAAATGCATCTTCCAAAACAATATGAATGGTTTCTTCAGCTACTTTCTGAATTTTTAAATAGCTTGTCCCAATTCTTCCTTGATTTATGTTGGTATAAATAAAGAATAACATGTTACAGAGTTGTGAAAATTGCTGAAATGAGGTTGCAATTAAGGTAACACTGTGGAGTTTTTTGGGAATAGTTTTGGTGAGTACATATACTCTAGATTGATATGTTAGCTCTTCCTAATCATAAAATCAAAGAACCATGGCATAGGTTGGAAGGGACATTAAAGGTCATTTATTTTCACCCTCCTGCTATTGGCATGGGCACCTTTCACTAGGCCAGGTTGTTCAGAGCCCCATTCAAGCTGGCCTTGGACACCTCTATGGTTGGAGCTTCTCTGGGCAACCTGTCCTAGTGCCTCTGCACCCTCACAATAATGAATTTTCTTCAAACATCTTATCCAAACCTGCTCTCTTTCTGTTTAAATCCATTCCTCCCTGTCCTGTCACAACATGTTCTTGCACACCATTGGTCTCCACCATTCTTGTAGATTCCTCCCAGATACTGGAAGGAGATTCTATATTACATTCTAATGTAGAAATTTAACAGATTTCTTTGTTTTCCACATTTTTTGCAAAGGAGTGGGGATTTATTATTGACACATGAAGTAATTAAATCTGTGTAAGACTCTGGTAAACTCTATTTTAACTTTCTCTGTTCTGTTGCATCATTTCACTCTGAGCATTGAAAAAAAAAAAAAAAAGATGGAAAAATTGTGTGACAGTGTAACATTTGCACCAGCAAAGTACTGAACTACATGAGCAATTACACTGGTTTGAAGACGGTTTCCTGAGTGCCAGTACATTTCCAGTGGAGCAACTTGTGCATTGAGAAGCATCCACGACTATAAGTGGCTTTCAAATCTGGGGTTTGAAATGCGTATTCTGTATTCTGCATCCACAATTAGATTATTTCATGAATTTTCCTGGATTCAGTTGAAAAAGAGTGTTGTTTCTGTCAGATTTTCTACAAGAGAAACCTGAGCCAGAGACAGAAAAAAATTTAAAAGTGTCAATTAAAGGCTAACTTCCCTAAAGCAATACTATATTTGGTCAAGGTCCATGACTCATCTTTGCTAGAAATACTACAGTGATATCACAAAGTCCATTTCCTGCTTGTTCCAAGTAGGTTTAGTCGTCTAACTATACAGGGAATTCAGTTTTCTGAAAGCTCTTTGATTTCTAAGGCAGCAATATTTCCTAATGCATTGGACATGGAGCAAAGCAAGCATCAGGCTGCTCTTTGCTCACTGTAGCAATTTTAAGCCTCTGTTTTCTCCACTGGTTAAGCCAAAATTTGTAATATCAACTCCAAAAATAGCCCATGTAACCTTTATAAAAAGGTCTAATATGAAAAGAAACAACCTCCTTTTTTTAAACATCCTTTAAGGATATTTATGTGAATCTTTAGCTGTGTTTCTTTAAAAACATCCCGTCTCTTGATCAAAATATTAACCTGAAGCTGAATTTTAATTTCATTCTGTAATTCAGTCCAGCTTAAGCTTGTATATAGGGACATTCTGGGATATAAGACAAACCTCCATGGTTTGCCTAGTACAGGGTACACAGGACTGTTAGCAAGAACAGGTTGCAAAAGAAGCCATTTTCCAGGAACAGAAGGAATAATCTGGAGAAATTTTATAATATCCCTCAAAACAACTAAGGAATGCTTTATCAATCCTCCTGCTGTCACGGTGTAAGCTATTAGAGCCTGGCTGGAGAAGTGGGGCCCTAAGTATCTAAACCTTGTGCAACTGATAAAGACAATTATCTGGCTGAATCTGTCTAGTCTCCTCTCATGCTCACTTGCTGAAAGAGGAAAGACACAACATTCAGCGACGATGGGAAGCACGTAAACCAGGGATGCAGAGTCCTTGGAGACCTCCTGGAAGTAAAAATGCAACTGCAGCCTGCAGCAACAGGCAGTATTGTAGCAATAATGTATTCTTAGCAGGGGGAAAGGAGAAGAGCCTGGCTGTTTGGCAGAACATTTATGTTTAAAATATGGCCTATTGCTTTGAGAAAGCCTAAATAACCTTCACTGATAATTATGAGGCTAAAAATGTACAGAAGAATGACTCCCATTAATCAGCAGATATGGAATTTCCTGTAATTTTTAAAATATAGAATAACTGCTTTTCTGTGCTACCAGTGAGTGAAGATTTTTCTGCATCCACTGCTTTACTCAAACTGAAAGCAAATGTGTTTAGTAAGAGAAAGATGCTGTACATGTTAGTGCTGCAATAATGGTGTGAAGTCTGTGTGGGAGCCACTGGGCATCAAAGAAAAAGCACAGCTTGGAGCACTCAAAGATCAAGTGCTTATATTTTTTAAAATTATCTCATGATTCTAACTGTTGTCAATTCTGTGATAAATATTGTGGAACATGCAAGAATTCAGGGCTCCTAGAAGATGTGCAGGTAACCGAAAACTCAGTCACTGTGATATAAGCACAGTGCTGGCAGATTTCAGTGTCACCAGTTTACAGATGAGAATAGAGATCACGGGAAACACAGAAGCTGTTGCATAGCTGACAATAAATTGTTAACATGGATTCTTGTATGAGGGGAAAAAAAGTCAAGATAAAAACATAGAATATGCTTACAAGAAAGTTGAAGAGGGTCTTTTTACAAGGTCTGTAGACATGGAACAAAAGAGGAAGTCTTTAAGCTAAAATGGGGTAGATCTAGATTAGATATATAGAAAAATTTCTTCGCTAGGAGAGTAGAGAGGTGCTGGAATAGGTTACACAAAGTTGTGGACACCCTGTCACTGGAGTTGCTCGGGGCCAAGTTGGATGGGGCACTGAACAGCCTGGTTTAGTGAAAGGTGTCCCTTCCCATGGCAATGGGGCTGGAACTGGAAGAACTTTAATATCCCTTCCAACCCAACCCATTCAGTGATTCTAAGATTTTGATCAATTCTTTCATGATGGGGTTATTAATATGCAGTGAACAGGGATATGTCCAGAAAGTGACTGAGATTTTGGTGCATGCAAAAGGGAAGTCTTTTCTTCCATAAGTATTGTAGAGAAGATCATATAACTGTAGATGACTGCTACTAATCATCCACATTGTGTTCATATCATGATGAACATGGTAGAAAATAGCCAGGAAAGAATCTGTTGAGTTGGCAAATAGAGTAGGGTATAAATTCCTTAACTTCAGCCACCTAAATATTAGGGACTGCTCTAATTAGGTTTCTAGTTTGCCTCTACAGCTAATGGCGAAGACAATATTTAAGGCTAGTAAAAGGACCTGATGTGTTTATAGGTGTCTGTCTCTTACTGATGTACCAGATGGGTGTGTTGCCATTCAGAGGGATCTAGAAGGTTTGGTGAAAGCAACCTAAAGAAATTCACAAAAAGAAATGCAAAGTCCTGCACCTAGGAAGAACAAACTCATGCATCATAACATACAGGGACTGATAATCTGTAAAGCAGCTGTGAAGAGAAGGACCCAGGAGTATTGGTGAACAACAAGATGGACAATGTGGCCCTCATGGTGAGGAAGCCAAACAACATCCTGTATTTGGCAGACTTTACCAGCATGTCAAGGGAGCTGATCTTTCCTCTCTACTCAGGACTAATGAAGCCACACATGGAGTCCCATGTCTAGCTCTGGGACAGTTACATTGTCCAGTAAAGGGCACCTGACATTATTAGGGGACTAGGAAACCTTTCATACACAGAGAGCCTGAGGCCATAGAAGAGTAGACTCAGGGAAATCAGTTGAGATTCTCTCTAAATGTGGGAAAGATATTTTGTCCCTTTTTAGAAGGGCCGAGTACTGAAACAGGATGTTTGGAAATGTTATAGAGTCTCTTTTGGAGAGGATATTCAAACCTGACTGATAACAGTCCTGGGCAATGTGTGATAGATGCCCCTGCTGTGACTAGGAAGCTTGGATTAAGTGATCTCCAGAGGTCCCTGCCAAACTTAGTTGTTTCAGGATTTTGTATAAGAAGCTTGTACCTAGTTCAGTAGACAGCTGTGATGTTGAATTATAAGAATTAGGAAAGATGGCTTTTCCACAGAATGTCTCCAAATTTGTGCAGAAATCAAAATTTGGGCAAGGCAACTAGATTCTGGGCTTGTACTATCATAAAAATGTTGATCATCAAGAATGAAAAACCACTGACTTTTACAAAGTTTCTTAAGTGTCCCAGTACATTGATATTACTAAAGATGTACTATATAAATAGTATATATAATAATATAAATATTCTAATACAAATAATATAAATATAATGCCCTTATACCACTCTTAAGTTATCTCAAAATCTGGAATGTTTGTAACATTGAAAAAGAATTTTTAAAAGCAATGGGTCCATTATTATTTGTGCTGGTTTCTGTGCTTAATTTTAACCTTGCATATGCATATATTTTGCATGGAACAGAGAGTGAGTAATTTCTGAGTGAAAATATTTATGCAAAAGCAACCCTGGACAGACTAAGTTATGAAGGCAACAGAAGACAGGGAAAAAAAGAGATGAAATTTAATACTTGTCAATCAATGAAGTCTTTATATTTGCTGAATCTTAGAAATAATATTTAAGGTCTTACTGGTATTAACTAAATATGAAGCTACATATGTGTTCAATTTCCATGTGAAAAAAGGATACCAAACTACTGAAATCTTTCAGAAATATTGATCCACTGAAATTAAAAATACATTTTTAAGTTATGAGCTAATTGGACTCATGAAAGCTTCTGCTTCACCAAAACCTTGCCTACCTTAAAGATGGGGAGGGTTAGTCCACTCTCTTAAATTAATGATTATCAGTGGCTAAAGGTGGAAAACTCTCCCCTGAAGAGATGTCATGAAGTTCAGACATGCTCAGCCTTGCTCCCTAGGTAGTTCCAGATGGTTGTTTAGTGCACTGGAGTTAGTACCTAAGGAGATCAAGAAAGGAAAGCACAATGTTTATCAATTGTACAACTCCAGTTCCAAGCAACTGAAGCTGGTATTACTCACAATTTAATAAACAGGAGGTAGTTTTTTTTGAGTCAAATGTCTCTTATCAACCACTCTAGTTGCGGCTCACTGTCTCACTCTTATTTTGAGAGCAAGTACAGTAGAGCTACAGCTACTTAAATCAGATCTGGTGCTGGAAGTAACACATTTGCTTTACCTAGTCTGCCTTTCTTCTTTCCCTGAGACTGAAGAAGAAAAGGGTTTCAAGAAGAAAAGGGTTAGTCTCTTTATGTTAGCTTCATGCTAACATAGACCTGTTGTTTTAGAGTTCAGGCTGGTGCACCTCAGTACTGCACTGTTGTGGAGAAACTCCAACAAAAGAGTGGTATGATCATCCCTGCTTAGCAGAGCCTGCACCTTGTGAATCTTCTCAAAGCTGAACATATACCTGACAAAGGGAGATATTGCTCTTTTGGAGCCCTCTCTTTCCCAGTGCTTAAGTAATAGAGGGGCTGTTGTCTATCCTTATTACTTAATTTTCTCTAGATTTTCAGCTTTTCACAGGAGCAAAGTTAGGGTCCTAGAGACAGCAGTCTCCCTTGCAGCAGTTACTTTTTCTCAGCTCACAGACCATTGTGTTTTCTGAAACATTCTTTCTTTAGTGTAATTTTTTCACAAGAGCTGAATTATTTTAGCCATGTCTTCCTCCAAGAATTTGGAGACAGATATCTAGCCTAAAAATCTGAGCTTGAACTGCTGAATTTGACAAATGTGCAATGAATGAGAACAGGCTTACATGGAGAAACACTGTCAATTAATTTTCCTCTAGCTGAAGTTGCTGGTTTGGCCTATTGTAAAATTTTGGTGTATTGTGAGGCTTCTAATTTCACACATTTCACTAGTAATAAGAGTTTAGAGTTGATTTCTAATTTTAAACAAGTGCAGATTAATAAGACAGTTTTTTCTTGATGTTTCCTTTCATTTTTATTTTGCAACTAATTAGTGTGTACTGGATGCCCTCTACCATTATAAAACTAATTCTCACTGCTTTCACAACATCTATGGTATTTAATTCAGTCTTAATTTTGTTCAATCATGGTTAGCCCTTGTTGCTTCAGCATCTTTATTTCCTACCTTCCTCTAAAACCTCCATGTGATACAGCAAAAGCAGCTGGTCTCCACCTGCTCCTACACTGAGCATTTCATTTCATGCTAAGAGTGTTGCTCCACTTTTATTTTATCATCCTAGGCTCTAAGAGGCTCCCAACAGACAGAAAAAATCCCATCAATGCAATGGAAGGAAGTAGCCCCTTAGCAGCAATCTAAATGCCTTCAGAAGTCACTTTTTGTCTGCATCCCAGCATGAGGTTTTAGAGATTTCTGGCAATTAAAACAATGCTATTAAGGGCCATGTCAGATAAAGTCTGCTGTGTCTTTGCTATCTGAGGCCTCATTACTTGTGTTGTTCGAAGCTGATCACACTGTCTGCTTTGAAGAGAGGGAAGCCCCAACTTGCAATTACTTATCTACATTACTTATCAAGTTGAAGCCTGATAAGGCTTCTTTAATATTGCAGTCTCCAAAAAGCAAAGCTTTCTAAGATTTATAGTTTTCAGATTTGCATTTTTTTTTCACTCCTGTTAAAGACAATATAATGTTTTATTGCTTTCCCCTGCCCCCCCCAAAATCTACAGATAACATATGTTCACTTGGTGTTCTGACACATGATGAAGGCATCCCCCCACCTCAAACGCCCCAGTGAGTAGTTAAGTCCTGGTAGCTCTTTTCTTACTCACCTGTAGCAATGCTGGACTAGAATAGCCCTAACGTTTGACTTCAGTTCCTTGACATGTGGAGGAAGGCTGAGGAAACAGCAACGTGTGTTCTAGCAAAGGAGCAGGGGAAGAGGTTTGCTGATGGAGCAGTAAAAATGATCAGGTAAATGGAGTAAATACATTTATTTATTCCTTTTCTGGTATATGCGCCTTGAAGAGATACAACATCACATTGTGGCAAATGTGATTGTTGGCCAAAAGAAAAAAAATATCATTAGTTTTGAAAAAAATAATGTGAGCTACTGATTGTGATTGCATTCTTTTTTTAACAAATGCTGTTTGTTTTCAGTTCTGAAGGACTCTTGTTAAATATCTGAAGTGACAGATGACATTAACAGAATACATCAGCCACTCAATTCATACAAAGCTGCTACCTAATTATTTTTTTTTTAAGGGCTCATCATTTTATACCACTTACAATATATATCATTTAAATCATTACAATATAATTTAATTTTTTATTTTTTTTTTTTATGTTTGTTTGTTTGTTTGATTGATTGATTGATTGATTGTTTTCACTTAAGTGGGCAAAGCAGCTTATGACCTGAAAAGAAATTTTGTGAATTACTGAGAAAGATACTGAGTTTGTCCATGTAAAAGATTAAGGGACCACAATCCACAACTCTTATTCATAGGTATAGTGCTATTCCCTTTGGCAAGTAATTTGAGAAAAACAGCTGTTTTAGCTTCTGGACCAGTCACCAGACTGATTTAAACCTCTGCTTTGCCAAAGAGGTTTCTTATGTGTTGCTTCCTAGCTGAAAATTGAGGACTCCAATTTTTTTTTCCCACTTTTCAACAATTTATTTCTCCAGTCAGTCAAGACCTTTTAATTAGGTGTAAGAGTAGCTTTTATCAAGACAGGAATATTTTCAAGTTTCTTAGGCACTGCTACAATATCATTGATGTGAATAATTAAAATAAATAACAACTTTTCTCTGGTAGTTTTGTGTTTTTAGTGTATTATTTGGATTTTTGTTGTCATAGAGTAACTGAAAACTGAAGTTCTCTACCAAATTTACAATATTGCAAATGCCACACAGGCTGGTTGAACACAAGAATCAGAAATTCATCAGAAAACCATTCAACCATGGTTTTTGTTGCCTAGGAAGACCAATACATTGGGCCAGTCCTCTTAAATATAACCTAATTAAAAATTTATTGTGCTGAGAAGTATTTATTCAAACATTCAGGAAAAACATAGAATGTAAACCATTAAAACCACCCTCAGGTTTTCTCTTTATATTCTATTAACTATATGCAATGACTCCAGGTTTTATCTGTTTTACTTTAATTCAAATAAAGGAATGAAATGCAGCTGTTGAGTTTTATAAGTTTTGGAGAGAATAGAAGCAATAAAGTGTACATAAACTATCAGAGTTGTTTCTCTTCATTTTTGAGTGTTTTTTATTTTTATTCAGTTTGCCTTAACAGCTTCAACTATTTTTCCATGCTTTCTAACAGTGATTTAGTTCTCAATTCTTCAAAAGCCTTGACTAAGGCACCTTTGAATGAAAGTACTCTTGTGTATGGGTGTCTGTAGCCCATGCCTTTCATTAGCACCCTCCTCTCATATTGAATCTTGTGCCCATCAGTGTCTGCAATGGTCACTGGGCAGTTCTGAACTGCTGCAGACCAGCCTTCACCAAACAAACTCCTTTCTGTGTTTTGGAGATGATTGTGGCAATAGCAGCTGTTGTTTCTTGCTGAGCTTTCTCTTTGTAGCCTGTTTCTCTTTTGGTGCCTGTCTTTGTAGCTTCTTGCCTGCCTTTTCCCAACTCTTCCAGGCTTCCCCATGGAAACTTTCCTCTGACCCTGCAGAACTGCTTGCCAGCAGCTCCTGTCCAGCTTTCCTGAGTCTGTCCCAGCTTCCCCATTTCTAATTTACAAGTCAGACTAATATCTTCCTCAGTAATCACTCTCCTTGACTCCTCTCCCTCCTTTCTGTCTCATCTGGCTCCTTCCCTTTATCTGGTGCAGATGTCCTTTGTTGTGCAAACAGCCCTTCTTCTCCAGACCTACACAGCTCAGTGCTCCTCCCAGGTGCTTGCCATGGGGAAAAGGCAATGTGGCAGGTCATGTCTCTGATAATAGCTTTTGCTGTCAGAAGCTTTGTTCCACTATCAACGTTTGGCACAAAATGTACAGTTTGGACAAAAGTGTCGTGGGCCTGATTCAATTTCCACTGAAGTCAGTGGAAGCTTTTACTCTGACTTTAGTGGGTGCTGGATCAGGCTCTGATGTCTGGAGACTAATGCTTTTTTTGTTATACATTTCATAATGCAAACATCCACGAGGAACATGACCCAGAGAAATATAAAGTACTTATTTTTCAATACTCATTCCCAACTCTCAGCAGTGCAGTCTAACAAAAATATTGTTTTTAAATACTTTCCAAGAAGCTTGCTTTTCTCTATTCACCTAGCAGCCTAGAAAAACAAACTCACAGTTTAGAAATCTGTTTGGCTAAGGTAACAATTATTTAAAATACACTTTTTGAATCTTTGTTACAATAGAATATATATTGTCTTTTACTGCCAGGTTCAAACTGTTTGTTACCTGAGCTCCCTTCCTGCTTCCAGTAAAGCTGTCACTTGCAGTACATGGGCCCATCACTTAGGTGCTGGTAAAATATTTACTGTGTACTGCATTTTAACCTTAGCTGTGAAAGTTTGCATATTTATCATGTTAATCCCTAGGCTCGGAATCAGAAATTAGGGTATTATCTTGACAAAAATAAGTAGCAGTTAGAAACCTATTGACATTTTTTTTTCTGCCTTCTGCAGACATATTCCTCATCTACTTTGGTACTTGCACCGCAAAAATGATTAACTATTCAAGTTAATACCACCTACTCCCATATATAATATAGATGTTTTTCTCTCTTACTAATCTACTGTATAGAGAGAAACACTTGTCTGCAGTGCAGTAAAGCACAACAGGTGAATACGAATGTAAAATCTACAGCTACTTCAGTAAAATTCTTAATGAAGGTAGGAAAAAATCCACTTTATTGGATTTTATCTACTATAGTATCTTATCTGTTATGTCTCAATCTTTGTCAGACCAGTTGTCTTTTTTGTAAAATTATACTGTTACCTCATCTCAAATTGGTGCATTAAAAATAAGTGGATAAAGTGCCCAGACTTAAATGCAGGGTGGCATGCAGGTTATAATTAATACATTTGTCTACATTGCAGAGTTTGGATTAGCTGCGTTCAAATCCCCAGTAAAAACACAACTAAACAAAGAATAAGTACCAAGAAATAGTGGATGTCTCATCATTCAGTATTTAGGGTGAAAATATGATTTTGCAGTGAATCTTCCACTGTGAAGATTAACATTCATAGCAAAGCTAGATCCATGTTTGCTATTTCATGATTGTATTGAGAAAATCCTCTTGATTTTGGGTGGGATTGCTCAGGTGGTAGATCTGAGAATGGGGTTCTCATCTTGTCTGTTCCTCAGCACACTTCTCCCACAAATTCCAGGGGAAAACCGGAACTGGATCTCTCCCGGATGTCCTGGCAGTGGACACGCTGGGTTCCCAAGAGGTCTGTAGGTGCCCATGGTGGATGATGGATGTTTTCCTGTGCATGCCTCAATTGGTTTTCTTGCATCAGGGCATAACTTTGCCAGAAACTTTGAGCATTACAGATTGAAAATTATGTCAAAATTTACTGAATTTTATTTTTTTATGACTATATCATAGTCCATTCTCCTAAAAGATAGCATAGAATTTTAAATTCATATATTAACATTAAAATGAAATAAGGAAATTAATGAAATTGTTTAAACAATTTATTAAAAGTATGTATGTCTAAAGTATTACAGTGCTCTTAATGGTGAATTTCAGCTCAAGGCCAGAGGATAAAAAATATTAAAACTGTAAGAAGATGGGCATTTTTTCTCCATAGAGGCTATTTTTATCACTATAAATAATTGTTAGCATGTTTTGTTACCCTTTTTCATGGGAATAAGATTTGTGTTGTCTAATTTATTATATTGATTACACAATGATGAACTGCTTTGGCCTTTTCAGTGTGCTGTTATGGGATTGGTTATCCATTCCAGTTCATTACCTCGAGCTACTTTGGTTTAAATATGAAAGAAGTGGAAAAGCCAGCCAATAAAATGACATAGCTGTGGAAAGGTTAAAGAACTACACAGTGTCCAACTAAAGCTGACAAGCATTGAAGTTTGGATTTCTCATTCTTATGACAAAGATGGTAATGGGAAGAGAAAACAGCAGTATCTAATCCATTTTTATGACAGTGAGTGTAATTAAATTGGAAAGTATATAAAAGCAACCTGTTCTTATTATAATTTATATATCCTTATCTTATTCCCCTTCCTTGGTTTTTCTAATATGGTCACTGTACTGCTGCAACCTTTGGACAGTGATTCTTTGGAAAACATGCAAAAAGACATGTACAGAGCAGAGTGTTATAAAGTGGCTTATATATTTCTAAAGAGAGTCATAGCTACTGATATTAATTTTCTAGATGAGAAATAGAATGGCATAAAGTATAGATAGCAATTTTACTGCTTGATTTTCCCCAAAGTGAGAATATATGTCATGTGAATCTTTTGTGAATCATTATTCAAAACACTTAATGGGATTGATCTTTACTTTGGAGTGACCAACGACTGTAGATTCAGTAGTTTCTGTCTTCCATTATCTCAGACATTAACTTTTCTTAAGAAAATGAACCATATAAATGATATGAAATAAGGATCAATCATTTTTATCAGTATGTTAATATATAAAAGGATCCACCTACTAGAGAACTAAACTAAAGTGTAAGAATGACTAAATATTTCACTATGAAAAATTAAATTTTGATTAAATTGAGGCTAGAGTATTTTTCCAGGTTTTTCTATCTAGGTTTTTGTTTGTTTGTTTGTTTGATTAATTTTTGGGGAGGAGAGAGGAATTTTATTGTTGTTGGTTTTGGTTTTTTTGTTTTAAAAAGGCTGTCCTACACAGAAACTGTAAGGTTTTTATGAATTTTAATTTGTCATTAGGATCTATTTATTGGCATAAACTTTCTTGTTTCATAGACTAAATAAAGGACATGTTTGACAAAGTAATTTCCTGTATCTGTTACGCAGTTAGTTCTAAACATTTTTTTGATAGATAATGACTGACTGGCTACCATTTAAAGCCTCAGTGATGTAAAAATTTCTATAAGCATAGATACAAAAGATTATCCACAATGGGTTAGCTCAGCATCTTGCAGCAAACAGAAATGGAAGCTTCTGTCAGAGCATACAGAATAAAATTTCTGTACAAGGGCAAGGAATGTCCGTGCATGAAATGTCAAACATGATGGACATTTGAGAATGGCCTTAAATACTGATACAAATGCATTTGTAGAGGTCCTGCTGTTCCTGGAATCATAATACAGAACTATAATATAGAACTGTTATAGCTTTTCCCCTCTCTTGTGTGGATCACTGTGTTTATGTCAGCCCTGTCTTCAGCCTACGGTTGCTGATCTTTTCCTTGTCCTCACAGTTTACAACAGCTCAGTACATTGCCATATGAGGCCCCATCAAGTTAACTGAAAACATTTTAGGAGAAAAACAATTTCATTTTTATCTGGTATTTAATGTACTTATCTTGTCTGGGATATCAGTGTTTGGGTTGCAAGCAATGATATACTAACATTTCTCTGATTTTTTTTCCCATTTAAAAAGGAATAGTTTCCTTTAGAAGTTTCCTATTGGTAAATATTTGTCATGATAAAAATAAAATCTATGTCTGTGTATATTATTAAGAAAAGTAAACAGATTTCTGACTAATTTTCAAGTTCTGGTCAAGGCTTTTTTTCATCCCTGCTGGGGCCATCACTTTATTTTTCATGCTGTGACAATGCTGTATAAATTTGTAAAGTTATCACAAACAGTTTTATTTTCTAGGGTGTGATGGGTAATAACCATTTTATCAACAATTTTTGTATTTTTATCCTTCATAAAGGTGGTGGGCCTTTGAGAAGATGAAAGATGTTTCCTTCATCTGGAACAGATAGAGCTTTTTGAGGGAGGATATGTTCCTTGAGAGCTTTTGCAGACAAAAAGAAAAGATGACAGAAAGAAGGGGATATATGAAAACACAGTGAGCAAGAAGATGGAGCACACCAGAGTTTGTAAGACTTTGGAGAAGATCATGATGTATATCTGCAGACAGCTGGGCTGCTGACAGGATGGGAAGAGGCTTTCTAGAGCCTTTAGAGAGGCTATATGGAGTTTGTTGCAACACAGAAAACTGTCAAGGTGCTGGTTCAGGTCAAGCCTAGTAGAAGAGCTCACCTACAAAAAGAATTAGATAGGGAAGCTCCATCAAAACCCCTTGTGGTTGTTTCAGCATAACAGAATACTGAAAATTCCCCCTTAAAACTCCAGCCTACCCTATGGTCATAGCAAGGCTTTTTCAGGTGAATTAGTGCAAGTTTGTGCTTAAAAATAAAAAACTATTACCTATTTTTTTTTAATTATTTATTTCTGCTTACAAATTAATATCAGCAGGTGTCATCCCATCACAAGAATTAGTGATACAGGTGTGATTCCCAGAGCATGGGTTAAAAGAGCACTGTGAACATGACACAGGCTGCTGCAGGGGGAAAGAGGATGCTACAATCCATGTGTATGCATTTTGCTGCTGTGGGGTCTAAGATAGTTTTGGATCTGAGATCTGATTTTTAGCTGTAGTAACAGAAAACTATAGTTTAACTTGAATTTCCACTTTCTGTTCCTCCAGGTGACTACTTATTCAACTAATATTAAGCCTGGACACATTGTGCTGTTGGGATATACTTACTAAATGTACCATGACTATAATGATTAGTAATTAGACACTAATCACTGCATAAAATGCTAATGGAATAAAGGTACTTGATATTTTTTCATGCTCCTGGCAAAAGTCCTCTAGACATGCCATTTTCTCAGGGGTGTGATTAGGAAAATCTGACTGAATTAAAGAGTAGGGCAGGGCACACAATAGCACACAGGACTATTGTTTCTCTGTTGAAAGAGAATTATTGGTGGTTTGAGGAATATTTTAAACTGATGAAAGCATTAGGTGCTATTCAATCCTCAGTCTCTGCCCATGTGTCCTGCTGTGTTCCCTCTGTCTGCAGTAGCAATTTCCTATGTGACTCTGGCTTTGCTTGTCAAGAAAATGATCCAGGTGGAAATTAATACCATTTTGGTTTTGTCAGATTACATTTTAGTCTCTTTGGTCTTCACTTGTGTCAGGAACAAGCATTTAGAATGAGGATTTGGGGTAAGAAAATGGGAAAGGGCAAGATACTTGTTTTGGCAATGTACTTTTTCAGCTTATGTTGGTCATAGGGGTTTATGTCAGTAAAAGTTAATTGTCAATACTAACTTGATTTAAAAGGCAATATCAGAGCAACTGAAAACCTGCTTCTTCTGGTGTGCATGCACCAGACTCAGTCACAACTTTTGTGTAGGATACAGGTCTCCCTCAACACATTCCTCTGTGTTCTGGAGAGAAAGTGGATGTGGATGTCCTTAGAGCCTTTCTCCACCCTGACTGCATGCACCAGTATCCTGCTCTGTGCACACTCTCCCCCTCTGCCTCACATGGAATACATGCAGATGAGTATACTCAGGGATAAGTCCCCACACAAATTTTCTCCAAATAAACCATATTTCTCTTTAGTTTCTTCTCTAAATGTTTTGATTTATTCCTTTTGTAAATACACAGGGCAGCAATCTCCAGGTGTAGAGAAGGTTTCAACATCTTTGGCTGGTTTCCATGTCAGTTTGTCATGTCATGTGTCTGCCTGTAAGAAGAAGGAGGACTGTACCTGATCTAGCCACCCTTTGCCATCTGTGGTGGATGCTCCCTTATTCAGTATTTACTCTGACACAGAAGAAGATAAAAGGAACAATATTTATAGGTAAAAAGTATGTCTTTTTTAGATTAATTTCTCTTCATGTGTCGTCTTCAAATAAAAAATAAGTTATTTCTAGTTAGAATAAAGACAGTCTCATAACTGGCACTTTTTTTAATAGAAATGAGAAGAAAGAAAGGAAAAAAATAAACCAAATGCAGGCATTTTTCCTTTTAAGTTCATTCCTAAATTACCACAGCAGCTATTATACCTGGGATATATGGAGGATTAAAAGAACAGTTTCAAATCAGTTAATCTTGTTATAGCAGATATTATTTTTAATCTTCCTGAATTCTTGTCCTTAGATTTCATCCTTACATGGCTCTGGAAATACACAAGAAGGAAAAACTTGCCATGTATCTTCTGTATTGGTTTGCTGAATCTCAACATATCTAAATCTCTATAAATGATTCAAAAGTGTTAGAATTGAAAACTGGTCTGAATATTATAAAGGATTTGGTTATACTCAGTGTAAGATTGAAGGTCTTCTAGTATTCCCAGATCTGTATCAACTCAGCAAAAGATTTTCTTGGGTGTAATAGCAAAAACATGTCAACATCACAACTTGTTATATAGTCACATTGCTTTTTTTTCTTATATGAAAGATAAGGTTGCCGTAAATCATCTATACAAACCCCATGAAACTTAGATTAGGTAATAGGGACAAGGGAAGAACAGTGTTTGTTAAACTTTTTTGCTTTTCCCTGTATTATTAATAACCAGTGATTTGCATGATGTGTCTGTCCCTAATGTCTATTATTGGCTTATTGGGGCTCTAATTGGTTTTAGTGCTAATAGCCAATGCTGTGGCACAGTACAGGTGGAATGAGGTTTTAAATAGGTGGTCTTCACTGGCATATAAGAAATTTCTTAACTCTAATTGTTCTTATTTTTTAACTTGGTGTAGATGAAGGCTCAGATAAAAGGTTGGGGACTGCAATTCTTAACATAGCATTTTGTCCTCATTTGAAACTCAAATTTTTCCACTATGCCCTTGCACAAGAAATTTAGAAGTCTGAGCTTCTAAAAATGAGTGCCTAAATACCAGCAAGTTGGCTACGAATTAAACTGGACAGACAAAGTTTCTAAGTGTAAAACTCCCTGGGGCTTGAATGCCTTAGGAAGACACCTTTACCTGAGATCCATAACTTGGAGTCCTTTCCTAGCCTCCTGATTTTTGCATGAGTTCTCAAGTTGTTGGTGGACGGTTAAAGGGGACTCTAGCTGTTGCCAATACCAACATTATTTCAAGTTAAGTATTGGCTAATGTGTTTTGAATGCAACCTGATCCAACTAGATCAAGGTGAGACATTGCAATGATGTCAGTGCTTGGGATTGTGTGAAAAAGCATAGAAACAACCCTTTTCCTTCCTTAGGTATATGTACTTATGGTATCTTCAGGGTTTGGCAAAAGAGATATGGAGGCTCTTTTTGGATGAGTTTACCTCTATTCTTTCTCTCTTTATCTTTTTTTCAGTTTTGTCTTATATCTCAATTTGCAGTGATAGAAGTGATAATATTAACTGTTTGAAAAATATGTTGTTCTGTAATCATGTTTTCTTGAAAACAACAAACTACAAAAATAAGGCTGTTTCTCCTGCCTGGTTTAAAAAAAGGTACTCATTTTTACAAATTGACATAGTAATGGTGTTTCTCATACAGTTATTCTGGTGCTTAACTACTGTATTTCAATTAACAGCAATAGTTATGAGGTTCTCAGGTACATCATGAGCCACATGCAAATGGCTACATTTTCAAAACACAGTAAATATGCAAGAGTTAAATATTTGTTGCTGGATTCAATCAGCTGAAGAAATTTACAACCTGATTTATGAGGGTAAAAATATATCCAGTTAGGCACAAGTTATAGCTGATCTTCCCCTGTAATGTGGAGTTAACAAATGGACAGTTAAAGAAAAAGAATTTAAATGTTATATTTTTTTGCTACCTTTTACCTTTGGCTACATGAATTTGTGGAGAGTTTTTTTGAGTTATATTTAATGCCCACAGAAGACAAAGTCAGACTTTCCATTCACTTTAAAGGTAGGAGGGCATATTTATTAGTCATTTTAGTAAAACCCAGTGATTTTCCTGTCATCTGTGTAGTGCTAGTGATTCTAGACTGTTCTAAGAGACATCTCAAAAGGTATAAAATGTTGGAAGATGTTTGAAAGCATTGTGTGTTGCAAAATGTTAAAAAGCTATTTAGGAAATCATGACTTTTTATAAGTAGGCAAGAAACTACGGGGTTACTTATATAGAGAATATGGTGTAATTTCCAAACCACTGCCTTCACTGCCAATGAAGCAGACTAGTAAGGTAATAGATTTAGAAGCAGCAATAATATCTAGCAGTAAAACAGATTTCAGATATCTGTAGCCTAGAGATGATTCACATATGCTGTAAAATTACTTGGAGGTGAGACCATGTCTCTGCTGTGATTCTGAAGTGCCTCAGCACAACATAGTCATTGGTGCCTGAAACTTGATTATTAGTGGTAATACTTAATAATAATTGTTCTTCTTCTAAAAAAAACCTCAAAAAACTATGGGCAGAACAAAAATTTTCCATTCCATCACAAATAGATTGCAGCAGCATAAAGACATCTGTACCAGCATGGTTGTATACCCAGTAAAAACAAAAGACAGAAACTGCCACCAGAGTTTTATAGGAGTTTTATATGAGTTTTATAGATTTTACTTGTTTTGACATCAGATGATCTGTCAGACTTTAAATATATTTTCTTACACAAGTAAATGTGTGATGGGTTGTGCCTGCTGAGGTTAAAGTCTTTTTTGAAGCTTTGTAATAAATCAAATGTGGTTTGCAAATTTGTATAATTTTGCAGACTGAAATATGACATCCAGCTATCTATAGAATTTCATTTTGTTCTGTCAATAAGTCAGGAAAGATGGATTAACACAATGTAAAAAAAAAAAAAAAAAAAAAAAAAAGAAATCAGGATGATTTAAACGTACTGATGTAATGTTTTTTTCTAATGTGCGGTTAAAGGAGGGGGTTATGTCATGATGTACAAACCACTGACATTATCACATGGAAAATTACCTTCTGATCACTTGCTTCCAGATCAGATATTAGAGGATTACACTTGTGGATTGTCTCAGTGGTGTCTCTTTCAGATGTAGATCTTCAGATGCCTTAATTTCAGTCACGGTTTTTACTGAGTATAGCAGTTCAGCTGAGTTACACTGAGAAATAATTTGCTGGGTGACTTTAAAATGGGTTTCTTGCTCCATCAGAAAGCATTTGATCATTCTAGTTCTTTTTATTATTGGTAAACCAATATGTCATGGCTGTGTTTGCTAAAATTAGAATTAAGGACGGCAAATTAATTTACTTTGAGTGGTGAATATGGTTATCCTGTTAATGCTATTCAGCATGAGTAGCAAGCATTAAAAATTATCTTGAGAGAAGTTTATCAACCAAAATTTTAATTTGGTATACCATTTTATGATACCCTTTTTATGATACATCAATCAGCTCTATTGTATTAGCCAGGAAGATGTTACAATAAAGGCTGAGCAAGTCTGTGCTTAGGAAGTAATATCTTTTATTAAATAGAAGAAGAATGAAGGGAAAATATTATTAGTGTAATAAGAATAGCAGCCATGGTTTCAGTTTCTGAGTCCTGATTATAGAACGTATAGTCAACGTAAAAAGGGACAGGAACGAGGTTTCTGAAGAGTTGCTTATACTGAGGTTTCTGAGGTTACTGAGACACGTAGGTTCCACCTGATTCTCAGTCAGCAGCCAGAATATCTGTTTGCTGTCCCTGTCTTGTTTTGTACATGGAACACTGGTTGGACTGGATGCCTTGAAACAGTTTCAGGCTATGGTGTTCTTTGGTGAAACTTTATTTTTTTGCATAATAGCATAAAGGGTGAGCCCTTAGTCAGAAAAGGGAAGGGATTCTCCTGTCCCACTCTCTCCCCCAACAGTCTGAGCACACATTTGATGAGCAATGCTCTTACATTTAAGTTCATATTCCCAGGACTGTACAAAACTGGGACCAGTTTGTGACTCAATGTCCATATGTATTGCAAGGATTAAGGTCTTAAACACTACTTCCCTGCTCTGCTTTAGAACTCATAATTAGATGGTATTCCCTCTTCAACAACCACAAAGTGGATCTGGGGCTAGAGCTCTCTTCTGTAACTCTTCTCAGGCTAAGTGGAGGAGGTCAATGAGCCCAAAGCTTCTGTTTCTCAGTTGAATCAGCAAAACCAAGTCAATTATAGAAGATAGTGACTAATAGGAGGTAACAAAAATCCCCAGCACCCACACTTTTCCCATTGTAAAGGGTCACAGTTATCTGCGTGGTGTTCTAGGTTCTGGCAGGACAGAGGTGCTCAGGGTTGTTGGTTCCTCAGTCAAAGACAGAGCTTCCTTTAAGTGTCCTTACAGTGCCCTCCGGAGGTGCTCAGGGCCACTTACAAGTGGCGCTTTTAGGGAACTTGTGACTAGAGTTATCCTCAAATTAGTGGAGCTTTTAGGGAACTTGTGATTACAGAGTTATCCTCAAACTAGTGCAGCTCAGTGTAAACTCTCATTCCCGTCCATTATAAACCATAGGAACTAGGGACTTTTGTTAAAGCCATATGAAGTCAGGAATATTCAAAAGTAAAAGAAGAAGGACACCCATAAAAAGACAAAGAGAAAACTCTTCTCCCAAGTCTGAGCATTGGAAGTAGAAGAGGGGTGGAGTCATAAGGAGTGTGAAGATAAGTGAAAATTGGAGTTGAAGGAGATGAAAGAAGAAGGATAAATGATATGGATGGTGCTGGTGAAGAATGAGGGGTGGGAAGCAGGGATTGGAATAGTCTTCTTCATTATTCACATTCAACCAGGTAATTAACATGTTACCATCCTACAGGTGTAAGGACACCTGCTGATGAATGTTTTCAGTACAGGTCAGTAGCTTGATTTACTCTACAGATGTCTTGTATTTTTCAATTTGCTAATGTTTAGCGATATTAATTAGTTCAATGTCTTCTCTTGTAAGATAAAACTAATTCTTAATGAAAGCAACAGGTCCATTTAAATGGTCTGTCCTAGGATTTGCCACTGTTGGAATTCATTTCTCCACAGTGATCAATCTTGGTAGCCAAATCAAACAAACAAGAAAAAAATAGTAAGTCTTAGGTTGAAAGTACTTTAAATTTAATCACTGTGTAATGTTTCCCAGATGAGATTGTACGTTCTCATAAATTTCTGCAGTTTGTTTGTTAACCATGGCATGGTTTGTCCATCCTTCTTAAAGTGAAAGGATAGCATTTTTCATGCAGGCAAAAAACATCTAACAAAGACAACTGAAAACCAGGATAGGAATCTGAATTTTTCTTCACTCTAATTATGTTCATATCAAATTTGTCAAGGAAAACTGAAGAACTAAGAAATAATTTAGTGTGAGAAGAAAATCTAAGTGTGATGATGATTCCAAATAAAATAAATGGAAGCTAGGGACACCATCTGCACTGAAGATGACAGGATTTAGGTGCCTACCTCCCTTTTGAGTTTTTGAAAGCCTTTGTCTAAACCCGTTCTTTTGCTATCTTTCCAAAGATGGTTTATCAAACAATTTCACAAATTAGTTGCATCGTAAAGTAGTCAAGGGGTGCCACCATGCAGATAACAAAAGGCCTGTGGTAATTTTTGCCTCTATAATGATCTTGAGTTTTCTAATGGCCTTTTGCTAACAGTCGTGGGATGTGTGTGGGTGTTAGGTGTTTTTTGTTACTTGTTGTTGGGTTTTTTTGGGGTTTTTTTTTGCATTAGGAAGTCTGTTTTAATGTTTCATATATCTAACAGTGCCTTTAAAAATGGACAGATTTTTTTTCTTAGCTCCACTAATAAATCTAGAATAATAAGAAAAATGATTGATTCATTTAAATTGTAAATTCAGAACATTTGGTAATCTACTTAGCTGAGTGAAGAACTAACTCTGTCATTTTTCGTGCTGCATGTAAAACTTCTACAGGCTCCTCCACCACAGAGCACAGTTGCCTGTGATTTCTTTTTTTCTTATTTTGGCATTGCTTCACAATTCTTCAGTAAAATGAGTTTCAGCTTACACCAGAAGGAAGCAAAAGAAGGCCCCTTCCAGTATCCTTAGGGAATGCAAAGTGTATTTGCAGAGAAAATACATGGAGTAACAGCAGCAATAATGTGTTTACTGTCTTCTCACAAACACTTTCATGAATGCATTTGAGGAGGAAGGGATTGCTATGGGCAAATAAACTTCTATCAAGTTCAAGTGTCTGGAAAAGTTTATGTTTTTTCCTTGAGCTATCTCTTTTGTGAACCTTTGTAGCTCAGAGCAGAACGAACATGAGCTTCAAGGTGCTAAAAAGAGAGAGCATGAAAGAGCACAGCCGTCAAAAGAGAAATTCATTGGAAATGCCTGCCCCTAACTATCATTCAGAGAGAAGGGAAACATGGCTTAGACTCACACTTATGCTCCTAGGGGAAAGAAGTCATTGCTGGAAAGCAAAGTTCAACAACAGATGAACTCACACAAAAGAAGGAAATTGCTGTCTTCTGCTTCCCTGGCTGTTCGTGCTAAGGGAAAACAACATTTCCCATACTAGAGCTCTCAAGCTTTTTTCATATTTTGATAAAGATATTTACCTATCTTCTTCCTATTAGTAGTTTCTTGGAACATTGCTTTTCTGTCAGTCCATTCTGAGACAGAAAACTGTCACTGTGGCAGCTGCTGGAATTGTTTGTATTGAAACGTAATATCCTGAAAAATAATCACATATTTTAGCTTCCTTTTAATAGGATTTAGAAGATGGAACCAGGACAGCTTCCAACAGGTAACCAACATATACTGTGCTGGCTAGGGACAGCCTATAGATTGCAGCACATGACCTCTTTACCTAAAGGGCTTTTTTGGGGGGGAATGGGGACCAAAATGTTGTGGGGCCATTTTGGCAGAGCCTTTGGAATGACTGGTGAATAGACATGCACCTCAAGGAGCTTTCTTTGTGAAACAAAACATTCTACTAGAAATGCTGTAGCTATGTTTTCTAAAAGCAGTTTTTTAGAATATGTAGCCCAGCTGCTGATGTAGAACAGAGGGTAGAGAACGCTGAATCACAGCCACCTCTCTTCCCTCCTCTCGCAGGGAAACAGAGCTGTGATTTAGCCTGATCCCTAACTGGCCCCCCTGAAAGAGGGAGAAAGTATTTTCCACCTTTATCACCACTTCTATAAAGCAGACACTGAAAAAGATATGAAAAAGATACAAAACAGAGAGGAAAGACCATTATGTATTTTCTAGCATGTTCTATATATTGAATTAAGTAAGGATCCTTTGGAAGAAAAATTAAAAACTCGACACATGAAATAGTATATATCACTGAACTAGGGAAAAAATATATTCTTTTTTTTTATCAGTGTTGAAGCTTATTTTTATTTCAGTTTCAAATAAAGTAAAAAATATTCCTGCAATAGATGTTTAATAAATTTTTTGCAGATGTACATTGCATTTACATTCTGTAAGACTGAAATGTCCCTACTTTAAATTCAAGGGAAGAAACCTTGTATATTGGAATAAAAAAATATTTTTAAGTTGAATAATCAGATGCTTTGACATTAGTGAGCTTTTTCTTTCCTTCAGAAGAAAATGTAGACAAAAGTGATTGAATTTTGAAGTATTTTGATTTTGACAGAATTGTATTTTCTGTTAGAGAGCCGCTTACCTGAAGTTATTCTGGCAGCCTGGAGTGGTGTCACTTGCATTAATAGAGTTCACTAACTAAACTACTCACTCAAGTAAACAGACTGGCATTAGTAGGTGGTTCTTCCCTCTAGAGGAGAAAATCTTTCATTACATTTTAAGATATTTTACAGCAGTGGAAGGACAAGAATGCTCAGAGTACCAAGATCCACAGAAAAATATGTCTTGTAGTGGCTTATAGACAGTTTTGTGTAGGCAGGTTTTTTTCTGATTCATCTAGTTTCCTGCTTTTCTGCTCTGCTCCAGCCTAGTCATGCTTGCCCTCCTTATTTCTGTCCATCCATCCCTGTTGCCTCCTGCAGCTTTCCTGCTAAGACAGTGTCATCTATACTCACTCTTTACAGCTCTGCATTTCTAATTAAGCAGTGATGTACTGCAGACAGTGGAATCCACAGCCTCAATTCCTTTGATGAGAGACAAAGTAGAAAAAAGAGCAAACAGTTCATTTGTCCACCAAAGTCCAGTGTGTTCTTTGCAGGGAAAACAATCATTCCCATTTGCTGCTAAATAAACATATTCATGGTTCCTTGGTGTTCACAAGCTGAAAATATTGAGATATCATAATCTCACCATGTTTGGATCATTTTCCCAAAGGATGGCAAAAAGTATTTGGTTGTCCACTTAAGTTTCTCCCTTGGCTGGAAAGCTTAGGCTATTGATAAAATGGGACTCATTTTTTGAAAAGTACTCAGTTTTTCCTATGTTTCTCCTGAGGAGCAGAGAAAGTGCTCAGTATGGGACAAATATCTGTTTTGGAAATGACGGAATAAAAGAACAAAAACTGAAAAAAAAGTGGAAACTGGGGTGCTAAACAAGGAGAGGGAAGATTTACTATCTCCATCATTGCTCAGTAACTCAAAGTTTTTATGGCCTCACTTTGCAAAGGCCACACAGAAAATCTGTAACCTCCCCCAAGCTCTGTATTGCTGTTGGGGCATTTACCCACTCAGATGACATCATTCAGGTCACAATTAGCCAGTAACAAAACAAGGCTGGGCAAATTATCCTTTATATTCAGTGAAATGCAGATGGGGGAAATAATTAGTCATGTATATCCCCTTTTGTGAACAGCTTCCTTGTGCTCTGGGAAGGGATGTCACACTGTAAATTAGTCACTTGCAATCTGTCATTTCTGACCCACAATGGTAAAATGATTATCCTGCTAAGCAATTTGCACAATGCTTGAAAATTTTTGTGCTACTATTGACTGTACATGAGTCAGATTTGCAACTGATTGCTTAATCAATCTGAACCTTGGATCCTGTGTGCTGTTCTTATTCTGCTTGAACAAAGAAGCTGGGTAGCTTAGCTAAACCTGACATGCATGTCCTTCTGCAAAAAAAGGATTTCTTGAGGTTTCTGGCCTCTAATCATCCTTTTCAATACAGGAAAACTTATCTGCCTGTTTGTGATGTACTTCTATACTTGTGTTGGAATCTTCTTCCACTAAAATGCCATTAGGTCCTTTCCTGAGCAATGTGTCTCATCAGAAAAGGGCTTAGTGCACCAAAACATATTTCTTAAAGGATAACTGGAAATTTAGGTTATGAAATCACTTGGGCTCATATTATATAGAGCTAAATTATTTTACTTTCATAAGTAGCTGTGTCTGTCCTTTGTACAACACCTAAATTTGATTCTTCTCTGGAAGTAATTTAGAAAGAATTTAATTCTCTATATGTTCTATAAATAAGAATAAATAAAAAAAAATATCTCTTGCAGAAAAGGAGATCACTGAGTGTGCATTGGTGACAGACCACTATAGGTCAGAGGAAAGAAATCAATAGTTTTGAAATAATGAACTTCTGCAGTGAAAATTTGCATCAGGAAAACCCATTTTGGACAATGACACAATGAAGGAATTCTGTCATTTAGTGAGGACTTCCAACAAGTCCTTCCTAAGGGAAAACATTGAGAGCTGACCACAGATGGCTTTAAGCAATTAATCTGTTCCCATTATAAGGTTATTTCATCACCTTGGACTTACATTGCAGGAGTGTTTGTGTGCGAAGATTGTGTAGCACTAAGGTTATTAAATTAAATTAACAAAGCATATGGGTACTTTAAAACCATGAGAAAACGGCTATGCCTGCTCTGTTAGAGGGAAGCAGGCAGGTGTAAATTATTATTTAATGTTTTCAATAGAGTCAGCCTAGTAGGAGTAGAGGTGGACTCTGCTGGAAGACATTGAAGAAGTGTAGGGAGTAGGATTGTTTTTCTGGGAGCCAGCACCTTCTAACCTTCTGCCAGCTAATTTTGGAGATGAGAGAAGTGGAACTTTCTTTAAAAAGAACTTATGAAATGTCAGCTAAAACCCAAACTTTGTTCCGCTAGTCCTGTAGCTGGTTTATCCCACATTCCCCTTAGAAATCTTGTATTAAATCTTACTAATAAATTGGGAAATTAAAAAAAATACAATATGAAAGCTCACTAATGTGTTAGTGAAAGAGAAGGAAGGGAGCGTTTATCAGCTGAAGAGCAGGTGTGCGTTTGTGTGTATTTGTGTGTGTTTGTGTGTGTGTTTGTGTGTTTGTGTGTGTCTGAGTGTCTGTGTGTTTGTGTGTGTGTGTTTGATTGTGTGTGTCTGTGTGTTTGTGTGTGTTTTTTGTGTCTGTGTTTTTGTGTGTGTGTCTGTGTTTGTTTGTGTGTGTGTTTTTCTGTGTTTTTCTGTGTTTGTGTGTGTCTGTGTGTGTTTCTCTGTGTTTGTGTGTGTGTGTCTGTGTGTCTGTGTGTGGTTTTGTGCGTTTTTCTGTGTTTGTGTCTGTGTGTGTGTGTCTGTGTGTTTTTCTGTGTTTGTGTGTGTGTCTGTGTCTGTGTGTCTGTGTGTGTTTGTTTTTCTGTGTTTTTCTGTGTTTTTCTGTGTTTTTCTGTGTTTTTTCTGTGTTTTTTTCTGTGTTTTTCTGTGTTTTTCTGTGTTTTTCTGTGTTTGTGTTAAGGGCTTGCCCTGCCGGCTTCTCTCCTGCCGGATCTGCCGCGCCGCGGTCGCGCCCTGCCCCCTGGCGGTGCTGCGGGGAAGCGCAGACGGCTCGGCTCGGCCCGGCCCGGCCCGGCTCGGCTCGGCTCGGCTCTGCCCGGCTCGGCCCGGCCCGGCCCGGCCCGGCCCGGCTCGGATCGGATCGGATCGGATCGGCTCGTCCCGGATCGGCCCGGCTCGGATCGGATCGGCT
>CM031859.1:11578948-11755272 GCA_018697195.1 Certhia americana | reverse complement strand
CCGGCCCGGCCCGGCTCGGCTCGGCTCGGCTCGGCTCGGCCTGGCTCGGCCTGCAGCAGCAGCTGTCCCTCAGCGGTCAGGGCACACCGCCCTTCCTCCTGCCTTCCCCTTGGCAATTCTACTGCTCCAGGGCAGACACGGACTGTACAGCCACCAGGAGACACCTCTAGTCCAGTCACACCAGTGCTGCGCACAAAAGCCGAGACTGCGGTAGTTAAGTGATCGTTTGATAAGAAAGGGAAGTGCAGGAAGTACAGAGGAAGGCAGAGTTTAATTTAACTCCATCTATAAATCTAATGGGCCTTGGGCAGGAAGGACTGGATATTTCAGCCCTGCATATGCTGAATTGCTGGCAGAGGTCAGCAGCAGGCCTGGGGTAAAATGAGAAAAGAGACAAAGGTATAATTTTCATAAGTCCTTTGCTTTACATCATGCAAGTTCATTGACTGATGTTTGCTGCCATTTTGCAATCCACGTCATAAAAATTCCTACCATCTGGCTTATGGTACCAAAGCTAAGAACGTGAATAAATGAGACAAAAAAGTATCAAACAGTAAAAGTCTATTATCAGGTGAAAAACATGCTCCTTTGTCAGAGTGGTACTGACTTTGTTCTTCTGTTTTTCTTGAATCTAACAGTAAAGAGGTAAGAATGCCCCTTAGAAATACCTTGGCAGGTTCTAAGTGCTTTCTCAATCCTTGCCACATTAGCAGGACAGTGGATACCACATCTTGAAACATTGCAACAGACAAATTAGCGAATATACATTGTGAGAGGAGGTAGCTGTGTGAAATTGTAGGGGTATAATATTGTTTGCTTATTATCTTCTGGTCACACCCATTCAACTCTAATTGTTTTATGATATTTTGAAGTTATGGTTGCTGTTCTACATAGCCTTTGTAAACTGGGTAGGTTTTCACACAGAACAGAAACTGATGCATGAAGTCACTCGACAGCGTTGTTCTAGTTTGGGTTACCAAATGTAGGGAAGATAAACTTCTTTGCTTCCACCTTCATTTTCTGAATGTGCATGTGAAAGGGAAAGCAGTGATGTTGTCTTCACCATCCCTAAAAATGGAAAAAAGAAGTGAAGATAAGGGAATCTTCTGGCAGAAACCACAACAAAGAAAGGAACAGTGAGAGAGGAAAACTGCTGTTTCTTAGCCGGTCTTTTATCTTTACTAAGCAGTGGTCTCTCTTGCCTTGACTCTGCCATTGGAGAATTATTTGGATTGGCAAAGTTGAAATAGTTGCGGGGTTTTGTTTGTTTATTTGTTTGTTTGTTTAAGTGGTATGAACTATTGATATCTCCTTGGGGGAGAAAAATTACTGCCAGTTAACACTGTGATCCATTTCTGCCACTTGTACCTGCCAGAACTAATCCAGAACATTGGCTGAGACTTTCCAGAGGTGTGAAACTTAGAAGCAATGTTTTCAGACTCCATTCATAATGATGGCCAGCAGTAGCTGCAGTACTATGTGCTGTTGTCAGAGTTATGAAATTGAGGAAACTTCTTTTCAGTTTGCATTATGAAACTGCAACACAATTTCAGTGATGTTGGTGTGCATCCTAGAAATACAAAAAGACAAGCAGTACTACATCAATCACACAGACAAAATCAACATCCAAGTCCTAGCACTTTTCTGGGTTTATGTATCCTCCTTATTAATGCCCTAAACAATGGGAGCACTAGAAAAGACATAACTGTGGAAGGAATGGACTTTCCTCCAAATATATCTTCAGTGGTGCTCAGCTTCCTTTCTTCTGGAAGTTGTTTGTGTCTTGCTCTCCTCTCTCCTCATGGGGCACATGCATTTTGATCATGCTTGTCTTTGTCACTGATTTTCTTTAAAATAAACTTTTTTTTTTTCCCCTCTCCTTCTCCATTTTCCTGAGAAACCTTCCCAAGAAACTTCTTATCTATACAAAAACAAACAAAGCAATGCTCTAAGTGGTTAGCAGGATGAAGAAAAATAAGTTCTGCAAGAGGCAGAAAATGGTGGGAGAATATGAAAGAAAGAGAGATCTAGCTTGCTTAAACTTTGTGGAAGGGTCAAAAGCAGTAGTGATATAGAAATACCCAGGTTATCATTTGAAAATTGTATAAGAAAGGACAGGAGATGTAGGAATGCCAGGAATGTTAGAGAAAGGGACTAAGAACATTTGTGGAAGAAAAACTGTAGGTAAGGTAAGCACTCTATGGAGATGTAAAGAAGTTTGTTGATAATTAAAACACTGAAAGCTGCCTTTAGCTGATAAAAAAACAAATACATACGATGCTTTCTAAGATTCCTTCTGTTAATTGCTATTCTGAGCTTACATCACTATCTCCAAAAATCAAGATCCGACATAATGATGTCTGTTCATGCAACAACAGCTCTGGCCTTTGTGATGTGATTTACTGTGATATTTTGAAAAGAAACATATTCTATCTCTTAACATACATTCCAATGTGAACATAAATTTTTCAGGGACAAGGGATGTCTTAGTTTGACTTCCAATGCTCTGGAAATTATTATCTTCCAACTTGTATAGAGCAGAGAAAGAAAATGAGCATAATAATGATGGAACAACACTCCTAATGTTAGCCTCCAACATCTGTATACTGTCTCATTTTACTCATAAGCACTAAGATGACTACAAGACATTGTTGTGATTCCAGAACAAGTCTCATGACTCCTTGCTTAGGTTTATATATGTTATTTTCATTATCAGTTATCATTTCATTATCTGGTACTGATGTGAATACATAGTAAATGTCTATTGCCATAGTATGTACTTTTGTTCCTTGGCAATTTAACTGTCACAAAAGCCTAATGATGGCTCTTGTGTCTTCTTTACTGCCAAGGATTTTCAGGGAACATGTTAAGTAAACCTATGGTCTATCTTTCTGCAGAATATATTTCTCTATTACTAAAAGATGTCCAAACACCTTTCTCATTGAGTTCAATTGTTTTTATTTTGACTCCAGTAGGAAAAATTAATTTAATATGAAATAGTGCTTTATTTCAATAACAGAATTATGAATATATGCATAATCTGCAATAATATTAATTATAAATATAACAAAAAATATTACCAAATTTATCTTTATCTTACTGCTTTGGGCCTGCAAAATAAGGGAACATGTAAAGATATCTACAACAATGGAACATCTGGAGGAATTGTTTTATTAAACTACCAGTGAATCATAGAGGAATTTATTCTGATTAAGGATTTTAGTCATAATTCCAAGGAGTTACCATTTGTCTACACTTCAAGGTCACATTTGACTTTTGGCAGCCTAGGTTGGAAAAAAGAGTGGCAGAGGTTGTTGGAACGATGTGCAGATTGTTCTGCCAAGTCTTGATTCCCAGAGCAATCCATGCTCAGGTAAAGAGGGTCACTGCATCAATAATTAGCTTGAACTTTCCAGGAAGATAATGTAATGTACAAGTTGTCAGGTCTAAATATGCAATGGGAACAAAATTGTGCAGTTATGCCAAGACTAACAAGTGATGGAAATGGAGATCTATTTTTAAGACAAATAAAACTGAATAGTACCTTTATTCAACACATGATCCTATTTATTTTTTATGATGGTTTTTTTTTATTGAACTCACACATGATTTTAATTTTCTTCCATATTAATCATAACTGTTATTTCTGTCTCTTTTTAAACTCTTTTTCCAATGTGTGACATATACTTTTCTAATCCATTCTTCTGCCTTTGCTTTGGGCATGAACTCATGGTTAAACTGGATGCAGTTCTATTGTATTTAATACAGATAAAGTACAGATACAATAATATAAAGAAGACAGAAGAAAGTGAGGTTTAATATTCCTCTGTCTTTGCATTTTGTTTCAACGGGTTAGCAGCACTTAAAATGAAAATTACACCTGAATTTCTTTTGTTACTCCCACCTGGTTAATTCTGGATGCACACTGAATTTACTACAGCAAAATGTCTGCTCAAGATGACTAAAAAAGTTGAAAAGTGAAGGCTCCTGACCATAGAGCAATTCTCTTTTTTATCCCTATTCACCTTTGCAAACTTTAATTCAATTCCTCAGTCTGTGTAATGAGATATGGGCTGGAACTTTCCATATTGATTGGTGTGAAGTCTCTTTCTCTTGTGACTTATTTCTTCTTCCTCCTCCTACTTTTCTCTCTCTTTCTATTGTTTCCCTGATTTTTATGTCTCTCTGGCTTTTGTACTCTAATATTTTTTTCTCTACTGCTCATTATGATAAGAACCAAGGCATTTTTTTTTTTTTACCCCAACTGTCGGTGTGAAATATCTCTCTTCTATTCAAATGCTAACATCATGCTTAAATAACTTTGCATTAGGGCAAATTTAAAAGGAAAAAGCAGATGACATTTCTGTATTATGAAGGAGCCAATGAATATTATAAATATTTTTATGCAGAGAATTCTATAAGAAATGTTGAAATATGTCTGCATTTGTTATGCCTGTCCCTACCAGTAGGAAAAATATTCAGTTCCTACATACCTACTTCATGTGAAATCTAATCTATTTTCAGGCAGTTTTTTTATTTCTAAAATATAGGCTTTTATTTCTAAATAGGCTTTTATTTCTAAAATGTATCTAATACCTTACATTTATGAGAACCCATTTAAAACAAAATTGATTTTTTCATGACAAAGTTTATTATTTTTGAGAGTGAAATACCAAAATAAATACTTTTTTTTGACATTGCAATGTGGTTATGACATTTGTAAATGTTTTCAAACCTATCATCTTCACAAAGAACCAGAATCATCAAGCAGATCTAGTTTCTATTCAGCCTTATCTTCTGTTCCTTTGTTTTTCCCAGCTCTGTGATGATACTAAAATTTTAGACACTTCATATAAGTACATATTAATGAGCAGACTGTTCTCAAATCTCTGCATTTTGGAAATAGGTCATTGTCACTGAATTCTCTAGAAAGTTACTGGTACTAGTTCTTGCAATGGTGGTGCAGAACTTGGGCTGTGTAGTAAAAGGTAATGGTAGTAGAAGTACTTCAAATATACCATAGAAACAATTTTTTTCTAGAATTTTATAGTCTGACCATCATCCTGACTAAGGTGCAGCACTAGACACTCTTATTTCATATCCTACTTCTGGTGTATTATAACGTGGGTGTCTCATAAATATTGGATCTTTTTCTGACTGACAGCAGTACAGAGATGATGTTCCTGCTTTTGTAGTCTTTTTGATTCACAAGGAGCCAGCAAGGAATGAGAACAGAGCTATGTCTTAAATTGTGAAGGAAGGGGAGCAGGAGAACAAGTTATTAAGGAGCAGTCAAGAGGAATTACATTTTCTGAGTTTAAAGAACAGACCTGTGAACAGATCTAGGAGTTAATCATGGATTAACACTGCTGGGATTGAGGGAGTTGGCTAAGACTCAGTAAAGCTTGTGCTGGGTAGTGTTTAAAGGCATTATCTCACAAAAGATGGGCATTGCCATGGAAAATGTAAGCAAGGACTGTAATTATTTGCAATAAAGCAGCATGACTAATCTGCTGGTTTTGCTTTATCTGAACAGGCAATTCTCTGATGGATTTAAGAGTCTCCCAACTTCTGCACTTTTTATACATACATAGAGTGGTGGCTTCCAGGGTACCTGGTTAACAGAAGAACTCTTATCAGCTCTGAGGAGATGGTGTTACATTTAAAGTACTACTATAGGAGACAGTAGAGATAAAAGATAGGAAACTCTTCTGTTTCAGCAAAGACATCAATTAGTTGTCTCACTTGGGGCTAGCTGGGCTTCAATCCCTTCAGAAACACTTCCTGAGAGTGATTCATCTCAATTAAAGATAGATAAATTAAACTGTTCCAAAGTTAGCCAACTCCCACACTGAATAAATATATTTGTTGCTTGTTATTCAGATTCCAAGATTTTCTGTACCAGGAATGGCTAAAATAACTTTTTTTCCCTTTCCTCTCCTCCGCCTCTGTTCTCAGTACATATCTACTGAGAAAAGGCACAAGGACTCCATTTGAACATTAGCCTGCTTCCACTTTTGGCCTTGACAATTGTTAGAGTCTGAATGGCTGTAGACCATTTTGAGTACTTCTGGTTGGGATATTTGATGTTTTGTGGTCTGCATGGCAGCATTTGGCCTACACAGGGTGTTAAATGTTGCTTGTTGGGAAGCCTGTCTTACTCTCTGTGCAGCACTGAGTGAAAAGGCTATTTTGTCGAACAGAAGTAGTCATATCACATATTCTTGTCCAGGATCTATGTTTCCACTGTACTCTTTCTGTATGGGTTTTTAGCTCTTGCATAAAGTACACACTTCTGGATGTATCACCTTTGTGATATTAAATGTTAGATATGAATGCATTTCCTAAAATAAATGCAATGAGTAACAGGACAGATTTCAAAATACGTGTTCTGCTCTCTGCTTTGCCAGGAAGTTAGGGAAAGAAAAGCTTTAAGGTTAATGGTCCCAGTAGCAACACAGTCATAATTTAGAGATGTCACCTTTCACAGAAGGGAGATGAGTAAGATCAGGTGGTTTTCTCCTGCAAGGGAGGGTTTCCTGATTGCCAGTGGGAGCCAGGACACCACAGATACCTTTGTGTCAGAAGAAGGTACTGGTCACCTCTGGAAGAGTCTTCCACTGCTGTCTGCAGCTGTAGTTCCCACATGAAGCCAAATTTGGAAGAAGCAGTGTTACTTCCAACCTCCAGGCGTGCAGCACACCAATGGAAATTCTTTAAGTGCAGCCCTTGTCATCTCTGCTAAAGGGTCACTACCTGTGGTGATGGTTGTTTGGTGGATTGGAACTTTTTGCCAAGCTAATAGGTTTCCTGTTGTAAAATTCAAATTAGTAAGAGAAGTCCAGACTCAACAAAATTTTATTTTGTTCATAATGTATGAATTTTTACAGTACTGTCTGATTGTCTGTGGATTGAGAACAGAAGAACTGGTGTAAAAATCAAGATTTTGATGAACTATAATACTGAAAACATGTTTATTGCATGGTCCTCATCACCACAAGTATATGAACTCTCAAACAGCAAGCTGAAGTTTATGATCTTCGTAATAAATTAGAGAAAACAAGAGAGGGGATTGTAAAATAAAGCATATGAGTTCTTCAGTGTTGCCTCAGAAGAAATCTCTCTGAATGCATTTTGTTCTTCATTTCTTATCCCTGTCTGCTTCAGTTTCCCAGGGAAGGGGTTCTTCCTCCTTACAGCAGCTGGGTGAGGGGGATTGCTCACTTCCAAACAAAGGGATCACACGCAGAGCTGCTGATGGCCTCCCATCAGCGCTGCAGGAGCATCCAGCTGTCAATCCTTCTCGTTTGTTCAGTCACTGAGCTCAGCAGAATTACTGGGTGCTTGAAGTTAAACAAAAAGGCAAATGTTTGCAAGATCAGGGCCCAAGAGGCTTTCAAAAGCAAAGACTGTTACATGCTGTTGCCAGGACAGAATAATTTGGGGCACTTGAGAAGCACAGCTGTCATTGTCTGTGGTAGTATAGGTACTAATAATAATCAGAAGAATCTGTTAGTTCAGGGAAACTAAAAAGCCACAACCAGAAAGACCCAGGCTTTGTTCTTCAGTCTGTAGTTTGGTACTTTATCAAGATGTTAAATTCACATTTGTTTGCATTACCCCATCTAGAAGGTATTCAAATAGAGTTCTCTGGGCTCCAGAGGTGTGAACTGTTGATCTTCAGCCACTTAATATTGTTTCAAGTCTTGGAGAGATCTGTTCCCTCTAGGTTCCTGGACATTTTTAAGTCCTTGTTGGACTTCTTCTATTTCTTTTTTGATGAATACAAAACTGTTATTTGCGCTGTTTAATGTTGATCTTAAAATATTTATTTTCAAATTATACAGCTGAATTAATTTGTGGTGAATAATTTTCTTACAGATTTTGTAACTAGATGCTAAAAAATTCATTCCGTGCTCTCTATATCAACCTTTCTCTTCCCTAAACTAAATTGGGAATGCTAGAACACACTCAAAAATAACTAAAGGAGAACTGTTACTATAGTTACTATAGGAGTAACATTTATCTGCATACAATTTTAATTACTTTTTTGAACACTTTCACCTTAGAATGAAGTATTGATGTAGTATTCATTAAAAGAAAATAACGGGGAAAGTTGAATTCAATGCTTTGTGCTCTGAAATCATGAAAAATGAACTTTGCTCAGTTACAGCAGAATTAGCAGATATTTGAAATAAAAAAAATCCAGAAGGATTTTTACATCTTTATGGCATGTTGTGTGTCACTTTCACAAAAACAAGAGTTAAAGCAAAGAATTACATGAAGAATCCTGAAAAAAAAAGTAATTCTTTGCTGCAAGTATACATGGAATCTTTAGCCAGCTGCTATTCTTTTTTTTCCAGTTAGTTCAGTAGATGTAAGAATTCTAAAAGTTTGTTGATTTGGTTCCCTTTCACGCTTGTTCTTGTTTAAGGATATTCCTGGGGTGTCTGCAGCAGGTTCATTGAACTCCACCAGTCATGGGTAGCAGTGGATCACGTCAGTCAGAAAGTCCTGAACCCATTAAAAGATGGGTACTTTAGAACTGTCCTTATAGTGATATCCTATGAATTTTTTCCCTTCAAAACTCAGAGACCCAAGTTAGCCCCTCACTGCCCACAGAAAAGGCCTTCCATAATTTTTAGAAAGTCTGGATATGGTCAGTCTGAGAGATTGGCCTCTGTGTTTAACCAAAATGGTGGTTTTTCCATTCCTTTGAGGTTTAAAGAAGAGTCTGTTTCTTAGTTATGACAGAAATACAGTGAGGACAGTCTGATCTGATGGTTTTGTATGTCTGAGGAAGTAAAGTTCAGCTCTTTAGGATGCAGCACGGGAAGATTTTGAACACACACACTTAACACTAGTGGCTGAGCTCACGTATTTGCTCAGTAACAGCATTCCCTTTACCTGAAAATTAATACTAAATTCTAAAGAGAATCTTGCTTCCAGTACTAAGGTGTTCTGAGATAGGGCATGATAACTGTAAAATGGAATTTTTAACCTGCAACCTTTAGTTTAAGTCAATAAAACTGAAAAATTAAATGCATATGCTGAATCTATTTTTCTCCTCTGCTTTTCTCCTGGTTTTGGCTTATATATATCAAATAGGGTTTAGGAGCTAGTAGCTTTATGTATACAGTGTGCACTAGCACTGATCCAATTGAAGTTCCTCCAGCTGAATCACTGCTAGTGCATGCTGTTTGCAGAAAGATGCCTGAGGTTTTGCACATCTGAAATATAGAAAAATAACCTAGTAATGCAAAGAGTACAAGTAAGCTCATGAAATAAAGGGGACAGTGGTCTCCAGCACCACCAAAAGAACGGAAGTTATCAACCTCTCTTCAGAAGGAAGAGCTAGCTGCTGTGTCCTAATGCTGTCCCTTCCAGGAGCCCCATGTACAATCCCAGCAGGACCACACTGGTATTTCTAACAGTAGCAGGTTATCCTGGCAGGGAGCAGGTGATTCTTAGGTTGTGCTGAGCTCTTTTGAGGTCGAGATTAAGCCAGAGCTGGCCTTGGATTTGTACAGTTTAAACCCTCTTTCAGCTCTAACACAAGGGAACAACATGTTCTCAGAACAGAGTAAAATTCAGGCTGTATTTCTGACACCGTTGGTTCTCATTTCCTGGCTAAATTATATCACAAGGAAATATAGTCCAGCCTACCTGCATTCACCTGTGGGCACAAGAGGATAAAGCAGCCTTCATTTCTGCCTTAATATACTGCATTGTGCCCCTGGCAGTGGGAGATGTCTGCTGCTTTCCCACCTAGAGGAGCCTATATTTCAGCATGAGTGCAGTGATCCATGTACTGTTACTATCACAGCATACAATGCAATCTCTCAAACACCTTGGGGTCCATCTCTGTTGAAAGACATTAAAAGATGAAAAGTATGTTCATAACAGTTTGCAGTAGAATATTAGCATTAACCTCATTGGGCTATGGTGATGGATTAAGGGGAACTATTGCCCTCGAGAAGAGAAAGCCTGAGTGAGTTATGTACTCCCTTTTCAATGCATTCAGATTGTACATATATTAAAAAGAGTTTTGGCATTTTCTGGCAGAAAGCTGAAAAAGTCACAGGGAGGTGACCAGCTTTTGATAATAGCTCATTAACGCTATTTGTCAGGCTTAGAACTCTAAAGTACACAGAGAAATGGCAATTCACTGCTGGGAAGTGGGAAAAACAGAGCAGCAATGTAAGAAGGAAGCACACTTTTAAATGTAGTTGATTGAATGAAACCTTGAAGAAAATTAGCCTTCTGAATTATTCATATGCTTTGGAGATATCTTTAAGTGACTTAATGGGAGGTCACAGTTTGAGCAGGGGGGCAGAACTAAGAATACAACACTTATCTTTAGCCTTACAGCCTATAACTTTATTCTCAGCTGACAGAAGTGAATATTTTTTATGGAATAAAGCTTCCTGTGGGACTATACTGGCTGCAGTTAAACTTTTAAGGGAGAGTTTCCCTAAGAGAAATACATGGAGGAAGGTTTGTTGGTAGGCAGATTGTAGACTTGGGAGGTGGGAGAGTTTGGTTTGGCAGTTTTGGTCAAATTCAGAAAAAGTCAGATCAGCCCAGATGAGTTTCAGAAATACTTTACTCTCTTTATCTCATTAAAAGAAGTCAAAATTCTTGGGTTTAATCCAGCCTGGAGCAGAGGATGTTTTTGTGACCTCATATGTTCTCCAGAGCAGGAAAACAAGTTTCCTGTTCTACATGACTTTTCCCAGGGCTGATCACTCTGGGGTGGGGACACAGTCATATTACAATTATACATATGTATATATATTAATATCAAATAGTTCATAACAGGGCTTGGGTTTAATTAATATTAGACCTTTTTTATTTGAGGCTGCCTATCAACTTTTTTTTGGGGGGAATAAGAAAAACTGAAGTGTGGCTTTGCTGAGGACAAGAAAGTGCTTCAGGAGGTATTGAATGAGCAGCTTGAATGAACAGGGGTTGATCTGCATCCCAGATTCTATTATCTGGGGAGGAAGTGTCCCTCAGAAAGTTCCACACACTGGAGCATATCTGTCTGCTAAGTTTGTAAGTGGAAAAAAGTTGGGATGTGACCTTTTCCTGTTCTTTACCATCCCTGTGGAGGAAGGAAAAGTTCCTTTCCCCTCTGTCCATTCTGTGGCACTGGTAGCCAACAAAGTGAAATGAGAAATATTTAAAATCTTCTAACATCCCCATCTGGCCATGTAGATCAAATCAGAACTTGGCCTCCCCAGAGCTAAAAAAAAGGCTTGGTGAATTAAATATTGAACAGTGTAATTTGTTCCCCTGATGCATGTCATTGCAGGTTTAGGTTCAATAATTATTTGTCAGTTGGTTTTCTTTCATTTTCAATATGTTCTAGAACATTCATTTTTTAATCTTAACCCTCAGCCTATCCATCATCCTCCAGATCCATGTGGTATATCCGTTGTTTAATTTTCACTTGTTTCTTCTCTTCCTCTACCTTTGACTCGTATTGATTTTTGTAACATTCAGTTAATAATTCAGTATATTATTAGTTTGTATGACATTTTACAGTCCATGCAGTTAAATTACTATGGGCCTCTTGAAATTACTGGGCAGGTAAGTCAAATAATTAAATTAACTTTCAAGGGGGAAACTGGCAGAAAAACAACACAGAGGGTTTTGACTCTGTTGAAATAATTACTTTTGCATGTCCAAAATACCAGAAAGAGAGGGCTGGTTTTGGTTTTATTTAAGCAACTTAAGTTCATACATATTCTCAAAGATGTCTACTGCTGTGTTAACTGCTTGTTTAGCTGTCATCATGACTGAAAATTCATCCTTACTGTATTTCTGTCCTGGTAAGAAAGTCATATATTGTATTAGTTCACAGATTTAGGGTCTCCTCATGCTGGATCAGAACATTTCCCTCTAGACTTTTGCCAGCTGACCCTCTGCTGGCAAAGCAGTGGATTATTTGTATGTCCATGGGGAGGAAGAAACAAGTATCAGTTAGTGGAGATTTTAATTATGAATTTGGCACAGCAGAGATATCATATAGAACAGCAAAGTTCATCTCTTTTGGGGTTTGTGTTGTGAGTTAGCAGTTATTAATGAATGTTTTTAGACCTGTGGAACACAAACAACCTGTAACACATTCACCCTTCAATGGATATGAGCATAGGGCATAAACATTTTATATGTGATGCAAAGAAAGTATTTGTTTTAAGGTAAATCCTTCCAAGAATTATATTGAATATTATGTTTCTTACTTTTGAAGAACTGGACTCAGTTTTATATCTTTCTTTTATATTAGACATATCTTGCACAAACAACATTTAAAATTTTATTATATACCAGTTCTGTCCAAATACAAGAAATAGTTGTGTATGAATAATTGAAGGAGAAGGATTTTTAGTTCCATTGCAAACGTTCATACCAAAGAGCTGGCAATTTCTCCATTTTGCCAATAGATGGCAATATGTTATAAACATGTGGAATCACATAGCCCGAATTTAAAACCGCATTTTTACCAAGAAGTTTTTTTAAACATTGATCGATCTGCATAGATACCAAATGCAGTAAAACCAAGCCAAAATAACTTTCTTTTTTTGTCTTCTAATTATATATCTCTGTCATGGTTAAAGCCCAGCTGACAACTAAGCCCCATGCAGCTGCTCACTCACTCTCCCCTGCTGGGATGAGGGAGAGAATTGGAAGGGTAAAAGGGAAAAAACTCAAAGGTTGTGATAAATATAGATAGTTTAATAGGTAAAGCAAAAAGCTTCATGCACAAGCTAAGCAAAACAAGGAATTCAATCACAGTGTCCCATGTTCAGCCACCCGTGGGTGGCGGGGCTCCATGACACGTAACAGTGACTTGGAATGACAAATACCATCACTCTGAATGTCCCCCATTCTTCCTCCTGCCCCCAGCTTTACATGCTGAGCATGAGACCACATGGTCAGGGATATCCATGGGGTCAGCTGGGGTCACTGTCTCAGCTGTGTCCTCTCCAACCTCTTGTGCACCCCCACCCTCCTTACCAGGGGTTAGGGTGAGGTGAGGAGCAGAAAAGGCCTTGGCTCTGCTAATGACAGCTCTGTACTATAATTTAACCACTGAAAATATTATGGAACTTGTAAGGACATTGAATTGGTTTTAAAATTCATAGAGAAGAGAGCTGTGAGAAAAGCTATAAAATTATGGCTGGGAGATGGAAGAGATGGAGGCAGAGGGGGTGTCAGTTCATAGCAAGATCTACCCTGATAAAATGAGTAAGATTGTTAAAATCTAAGGATGGGTATTGAATTAACATTTACTGAATGATTGAACTGCTGAATATTATGAAAGCAGCTGTATTTCCCTCTTCCTCAGGAGTGACCTCTGCCAGTCCTTCAGCTTTGCTCTAGCATCACTACTTGATGGTAGTTTTTTTATGGGCTTCAGGGAAAACGAGGCAAAATCTTTACACACACTGTGACTTTTCCATGGCACTGGAAATCTGCTATAGAATGCACAGCTGCTTTTCTGAACCCATGGAAAAATAACAGTTGCACGAACTTATTGGAATAGACACTGAGCTGCACCAGGGAACTGAATCTTTGGGTATTAAAATAGTGTCTTCTGTTGTCCTTTGTGTTGTTAAAAGTGATATAAATAGCAGCTTTGTTAAATAAAGGACCAAAATACTTAAAGAACAAAATTGGTATGTCCAGTAGAATATGTAAGGTAGTTAGAAACCATCTGCACTACACCAGCACTCGGTTTCTGTTTTTGTTTTGGTTTTTCTGTTTAATTAATTAAAAAAAGCCACAATAGGGTGGTATGAATGTGATATTTACTTAAATAATCAGGCAATATCTTAGTTTTTGGAGGATACAAATCAAGAGATGAAAGTAATGTATACTTCCCCTTACTTTAGGAATTAACCCCTAAACACATGATAATTTGGGGTTTTTTTTGTAAGCTTGTTTGTTATAGTTGTAACTCTGGATTTCACAGCATCGGTGTCTGCTTGGTTATGAGAAGTTGGAAGTTTGTAGTTGGAAGAGTTTAAAAAAAAATCAATATTTGTATGCTTATTTGGAAGTATGTGATCTGAAAAGTACAAATTTAACTTAAAAATCCCACAATGAGTTGAAAGAATTGATCCTCAACAACTGTTAATTGTTTCTTCCAAATCAAATTTGCCCAGTTTAAAGGTCTAAAAAAAGCTTTTTTGCTAAACTGTATGCACTGAAAAGAAGATAAAATCTATTGTGTGAAGAGCAAGACTCTGCTCTTTTTACTTTACAAGCTGTCACTAGAATCAGAGACTACAGATTTGGGATTCAGCTGACAGGCTTGGTAATGGTGCATAACATGATATAAAAGAAAAGGAGAATTGTAACACACCAACTTTACAGAGCAGTCAGCTAGTGGTATTCTGGCAGTTTTTGACAGGTCCATGGTTTTGGAGCACAATCATTAGAAAAAAAATAGTATTCAAAGCTGTTTTAAAATTATTGTAAATTTTTGGCCATGGAAAACTGAAATGTATTCTAGAGTTTGGTGATATATTAGCATGTACTACTACCATAATTGCTGATTCAAAAACTAATTTCAGAAAATACTAAATATTAAATATTATTAGGAAGAACATATTTTCCCTTTTTTCAAGTATGTCCAAATTCTTTCATTTTTTACATCTTCAGTTCAAAATGTATTATAATTGGAAAGTATCTTCAGTATATATTATTATAATCTTTAAATCATAGGTGGGACCAAGAAAAAAGACTTTGAACTCTCCAACTGAAAACAAATCCACTTTTTTTAATTGCATTTTTGAGAAAACAGTAATTTAACTGTAAATACATCCAATGGTAATCCCTTTCTCATCTTACAGTTGCACAAAAAGAAATCCTGTTGAGCTAATTGCCTGTCTTTTAGTTTAGAGATATTACATATGATTCCTAGTTTGCCCTAAATTCACTCATCTGTGATTTTGCTCCCTGAAACAATACAGCTTTCCACATCACCACAACCTCAAGGGATAGAGAGGGATGAGTTTGTTATATGCAGAACACCTGCATTTCCGCCTGTGTTTTTTATGAAATTTTTGCAGGTGCTGCACTGAATGTGTGAAATGACTCCAGCACATCTGAGGAGCTCTGAACAGTGTTTTTAAACTGAGATTTTTCCAGAAGGCTGGAAAATAAGTACAGTCCAAAAAGGCTTTGGTTTATCTGTTGCTGTTCATCTTCTTGGGTCCATAAAGTCCAGATGTGGTGATTCTTGGGGAAGGTGATTTCTACTCTCCAGATTGCCAAGCTTTGTCATGTAGACATAAAGTGACACAAGATTGTGGAACACAATATGTTCTGTCCTGCATTCTCAACTTCTTCCTCAACTGCATGAACTCTGGGCCAGCTGTGGAAGGTGGAGAGGAGAAAAAAAAGAAAAGAAAAACATATGTTGAACCTGTAGATAGTCATAAATTGTGCACTATGCTCTCTTGGTAAGTTGAGAAACAAACCAGATAGAAGTGATGTGAATCCTTCCAGTATGGAACTTCATTTGTTTTTCAAGTTTAAGTCTTGCAGGGTGCTCTGACTCCAATGAGCAAATCACTGAAACTTATTTCCTTGGGGCAATATTTACATGCCTAAAGTTAAGCAGTATTAAATGCTCTGTTGTATTAGATAGTGTAGAAGTGAATGAAATTGCTTTCAAAACCTGAATCAATCACAACACATGGTATCTCTTGTAGCAAAAATGCTTGTGCAATTGTGCTTCTTGTAGCAAAAATGCTCTGCACCAGTGGATGTCACTGTGTGCACCAAAGCAGAGTAGATTAATGATGCTGCAGATGAATCCTTGTAGAGGATGCATAAGAAAAAAATACCCATTTGTGATTCAAATAGGCGCTCTTGCCACACATTAACAGATAGGAATATACTTATGTTGGGAGTCTAACCCCCTTTGGTACAGTCCCACATAACCAAACAACCACAACAATTTAGCTTGAATGTTTTTCCAGTGTATTTTATCATCCAAAGGCTTGTATCTCCAGTTCTTTTCCATCTAGAATAATAAATACCCCTCCCCCCCAAAAAAATATAGCTAAAGACAGTAATAAATATTGCTGTGTTCATATAGTTTCTGGTTGTCTTGCTATAAGTAGGATAGTAAAAAAATTTGGGAATGCCTGAAGCACCATTTCATATCCAGCACAGAAATTTTATTTATGTAGATAAATAGCACTCTTTTAATGTGCTAAATCTGTTAGAATGAAATTGATATGGTTTCAGTGTTTGTAATGTAAGCATTTCAGAATCATAAGTACCAGTTTATACAAATAGGTCCCAAACTCATCAGTTTTGCCTACATTATTATTGATATCTATCTTTATTGAAGCTATGTACTAAGTGCACTTCTTTAAGACTGACAAGGCAAAAGCTGCTCCTTCTCCCTGGGAGTTCCCATCTTCTTTACAATGCAAAAGCCATTAAATGAGCCTTTTACAATAAGTTAACTCTCTCTTCACCACCAATGGGGAATATATTCTTTTTCATTTTACTCTACAAATCCTAATTAAAGAAACATGAGAAGAAGATCCCTTATAATGAAAAATTTCTGCACATATTGCACCTCCTGAGAGCAATATATTTATTTCCCAGTGTCCTAGCTAAATGTTAAGACACTAGCATTGACCTTGCAGTTAAACCCTGTGTGGAAAGTTGTGCATAAACTTTTTTAATGTCTACTGCAAAATCTTATTTCTCTCCATAACCTTTGAATTTATTTTTTTTCCTACAGCACATTACAATGCATCTGTTATATAGTGATATTTAAAGATAAAACAAAGCAAAGTTGATTATAAAAAATTTCCTGGCTACAACTGCTGGATGAGGGAGATTTATACACACAGACTTGGTATTTGTCCAAACTTTGCTAGAGCCTTTTCTTATAGGTTTCTTTCTAGATCACTTAATGTATGGTCACATGCGACATTTTAAAGCACAATTCAGTATCTTGGCCTATCTCAGAAATGGATTTCCATTGAACTGATATTAAAAAATTACTCTCATGTAGGTGGATAATGCAAACCAGGTTTTCTATTGTAAGCCAGGCTCCTGCCTACCTTAAAAAACCCAGTCCTGTTCTTGTTTGTCATGTGTGTTCTGTACACTGCTCAAAATATATGACTATTTCTGTAGCTGCATAATGACACATCAGCAGCTAGAGTTGGAATAACGTGCTTGAGCTTGATTTTTTAACAACATGTTATAAATGCATGGAAAAATGTTCAATAACTCCTCTATTTTTAACTCACTGCTCAAGCCCTAGGCACAAGCTCTTGCTGTTACTCTTTAGTCTGACCACATTGAAAACACTGTAAAGCACTGCAAAGAGTGAATTGGTGGGTTTGATGTTTAAAACTTTGTCTTAATCTATGAAGTGTTTTTGAAAAAAATACCCCAAGGCAACCACACCATTATTTGGCTGGCTTGTTGCTATTGTGATTTATGCCCTGCAGTCAGAGAGATCCGTTCTGATATCCTGATGTGCCAGGTGAGCACAGAGGCTGCAGTACCAGTGGCTGAGGAGATGCTGATCTATTTTGCATGTCCCTTCTTTAGACAGGAATAACCATTCCCAAGGACTTAAATGGCTTTTCAGATTGTAGTGAAGAAAAGGGAATTTAGGATTAGGTCCCTGTGGTAGCAGGAAAGAACACAGAGCACAAGACTTGAGATTCAGAATAAAGCTTCTCTTGGATAATATTTTATAGATGTAGACCATGTGAATATTTAGAGTTTATTTCACCCATTTTCAGCTTTTCAAAGCAGCTGGTGCAGCTAATTCTCTCACTCATGATATTTGTAGGAGTTACCCATTATAATGTCTCAGATTTCTTTTCTGCTGCTCTTCCCCCTCCACCTCTCAAGAGCAGTTCTGCTTCAGATTGTGTGCCTGTAAATCTATATAATGGTCCAAGGAATGAATAAAGGCTCTGACCTTAAGTGGGACACAGCCTTAATCAAGATAAGGCACCTCCTCTTCATCAGGTAAATATACAATTGGATGTCTTCAACTGTTCTTCAGCCTTAGCAGGCAGCTGTTTGCAGGCTTAGGCACTCTCATTGACGTAGGGCATGTGTTCTCCTTTTCAATTTTATTTTCCAAAACCCTAGGCTTATAAGCTCAGTTTTGTCTAAATTAAAATAAAAAAATAAACCTGTTTCTGCTGTGCATTCACATTATAGGTCAGTGGGCTGCAATTTGGGAAAACTGATGATCAGCGATTTCACTAGTTTGTCTTGGAAATGGCAGAATGAGGTAAAGTGCCTACAGAAGATGTGAGGTTTTTCATATGATAAAATCTTTCCCTATCCCTAGCACATGCATGTGTGCAAATCCCAAAAAGAAGCTGCATTCAGAAAACTGAAATTTTAAATTTTTTTTCCCCCAATAAATTATATTTTTTCTTTCTACACAGTGACTCAGAGGGGGTGGTCATGGAACTTTGAAAATCCATGAGCTGTCTTCAGAAGTTTTGTATCATATTTTGGTTGTCTTTACTAGTAATAAGACAGATTTATCTGAATGAAGAAAACTTTTATTTTACACTCATGGGTAAATGTGAGCCCAATATAGAAAAAAGCTTTCAGATGCATTGGCAGTAGCTTTCATTGGGCTCCCATGTTGTACTACAATGTTGTTCTGAACAGCTGAATACTCAAGGAAACACCCATAAGAGTAATTTTATAGCCTCAGTGGTGGTAATTCCTATAATTCAAGTCTAACATACATGGTCTTAAAATTCAAATAGCCTCCAAGGGATTGTCTTTTCTATTAAGGTGGTAGGATTACAGAGGGTTGTCTTAGTGAACATTTAATTTTCAGAAAATCAGAGAATTATAGAGTAGTTAGCGTTGGGAGGGACCTTTAAAGAGAGTCCTATTCCACTGCCATAATCAGGGACATCTTCAAATAAATCGAGTTTCTCAGAGTCCTGTCCAACTTAACCTTGAGTGTTTCCAAGGGTGGGGCATCTACCACCTTCCTGGCCAACCTGCTCCAGTATCATGACAAGAATTTCTTCCTCATGTCTAGTCTGAATCTATTCACTTTCAGCATAAAACCATAACACTTTGTCCTATCAGAACAGGTACTGCTAAATAGTTTGTCTTCATCTTTCATAGAGGTTTCCTTTATGCGTAAAACAGCTGCAATAAGTTCTCTGGAGCCTTCTCCAGGCTGAAGATTTTCTCCACAGGAGATGTGTTTCATCCATCTGATCATCCTTGTGGCCTCCTCAGGACTGTTCCAACAGGTCCATGTCCTTCCTGTGCTGGGGACCACAGTGGATGCAGCACTGCAGGTGGGCTCTCACCAGAGCAGAGCAGAGGGGCAGAATCCCCTCCCTCACCTGCTGCCCACGGGGCTCTGGATGCAGCCCAGGACATGTTTGGCTTTCTGAGCTGCAAGGGCTCATGGCTGGGTTATGTCCAGCCTCTCACCCACAGCAACTCCAAGTCCTCTTGGCAGAGCTCCTCTGGATCTCTTCATTACCCAGGCCCTGGGTTGCCCAGATCCAGGTGCACTTGGCCTTGTTGAACCTCATCAGATTCCCTTGGGCCCAATTCTCAAGCTTGTCCAGGTTCCTCTGGATGGCATCCCATCCTCAGGTGTGTCACCACTCAGCTTAGTGTCATTTCCTAAGGCAATACTGTTGCAATCAGAGTTCTTGTCTCCATAACTGAATCTATTTTTGAAGTATCTGTTCTGACCTGGAAGTTGTGTTTGGAAAGACTTTCTGAGTTGGGTAATTTTCATTTGGCTGATGTCACTGGTTAAAAGTGATAACATATCTAAAATACAAATAATAAATGAAGTTACTCATGTACTCATGAATACTGCTTAAATTTTAAATACTTGTTACAGATAAATATTTTTCATAGATTTTGGTTATAAAGAAATAAAATAAAAACTTACAGTTTATGTACCTATTAAGTAACTAAACCTGCTAATTGTCAGCAGAGGTAAACTCAACATTTCTGAAGGAACATCAGTCAGAACTTCCTTCTGGTGCTGTCATGATAAGTATAACCTCTGCCATCCCCAAAATTATTTCAAATAAATAAAATTTTAATTTTTAATTTTTCTTATTATGCAAATGGAACTCCAGTGAGGGAAATATATTAAATATGAACATGAAAATATTAACCCATTTTAGCACCTTCTTGATTTGGAATAGAAGAGAATAACTCTTTAAGACCTATATAGATGACTGAGAAATGTAAAAAACTTACTTGGTGGGTCATAAAATTCAGTTAAATTGCTATCTGGAGGAGTCTTATCTTTGAAATTAGAATATTACACATATGCCCTATCATTGTCTTAAAGTAATAAAAAAAATTCTAGTCTCCAAATTCCTGTTGGATCCTGCATCTGGGGAAAGTCACTGCATTAAATATACTATTGCTCCTAAAAACACTAAACAATTTCCTCAAATTGTATTATCACATAATATCTGTCAGCATAGAATGTGATTATCCCCTCCTGAAAATGCTTTAGATCTTATCAAGGAGTATATCTAATCCACTGGCCTTGGAAGCAAATATTACAAGATGTACATGCTGAGTGCAGCCTAATCCAAAGTATTTCGTCCTAAAAAGACTGGAAGACTGAAAGGCAAATAGTTAAATATAATTAGGCTTTATTGCAGAATGCTGTTCCAGTACCTGTTCAGAACTTGTCCATCATGTTCTGTCACAGACAATAGCCAGTATTTAATGGGTTTGCTCAGTCCTTTACCTTCTCTTTCATAATGGCTGAAATAGCTTCCATTTATCTCAGGAAATTGAAGTTTTATACAAAAGTTCATTCACTTAAATATTGCAGAAAGAAATTGCTTATCTCATTGATTAAGTGTCCCTGCACTGTCTCTAAGTCTACTTCTACTTAAAGAAAGAAGGATTAATGTACTGTATTTATGAAGAACAGGCATCTCTTTTAGTTACAATATTCCCTAAAGTGATGACAGCTCCAGGACACACTCAGAATTTCATTTCATTATTACTATCAGCAATCATAAGTAACTTTTATTAAGCCAGCTTGGAAAAACTAAAGATGGAAACTTCACCATAGTTTTGATAAACAAATGACAGAATGCTCCTACTTTGAAGCACTTTTTTTTTCTTTTTTTCCCTCTTGCATTTGATTTCACAACTGAGCTTGAAAGACTGTGCAGAGTCACAGCATGGTGAGAGAACAACAGATCAAAGACAAAAGAGCTTTGAGATAAAGTTAATTTTACTGAAATCTCTTGTGAAAACTCTTAGTCACACTGGGCAATGTTAGTAACTAACTTCAGTCTTGTATATATCATTCTAGAGCTATCACCATATTATAAATTATATCACATTGATATTTCTACTAATGAATCACCACAAAAACAGAAAAAACAGAAAAGCATAGCAACTTTCAGGAGCAAGAATAGAAAAAAGAAGTTCTTTTTCACCCAGACAGTTGCCATCACTTTCTGGTTTTGTTTCTCCTCTTCAGCTGATTCATACTTTTCTTTAGAAGAAATTTGTTACTTTTGCCTTTCTTAGAATGTTTTCATCCCTTCTTTTCCACATGACTTCTCACTTCCACCTATCTCTTGCAATTGCTGAATGTGTTTGGGACTGTGAGTCATACAAGGAAAGCAACATTCTGCAGCTTTATCTTTCTGCAGCAAAACTGTAGCTGAAGGCTTTCACTTGCTGAGAAAGAGTATAAGCCAAAGAGCTGAACATTCAGCATAGAAAGTATACTTCGTATACTTCAAGTATACTTCTCTTAGGAAAGGTGCATTTGAATTCCATTTAAAAAAAAAAAAAAAAAAAAAGAAATTTTTGGGAGAAATATGTAAATTATTCAGGATAATGAACTATTTTTGTGTATGATTTTAAAATATTTTTAATTATTTGGTAACCTCTTTATTAAAAAATCCTAAATTTGTCTAATTAACACTGGTCTTTGAGATTCTATACTGTGTCTTTCTCAAATTTCTGTGACTGATAACATTTGGTATTGCCAGTCCTGATGACAGAGGAAATCAATTATCCTTATCATCTCTTAGCCACACTAATTTTGCTAATTGTTCATTTTAACCTTACTATTGCTTTCCCCTCTTCATATTTCACAGAGAGAGTTTAAAAGCAGAGATCTTTGGGAAAAAGAGAAATCCAAATACTGCACAAGAATGACAGCATCAGCTAATATTTATTTGGTTAAAAAAAGAGAAAACTGGCAATTAAGTAGGAGCATAATCAGATTGGACTAAGCATTTTAGGTTAAAAAGGAAGGTATGCGACGACTGGCAGAATCAGAGAGGAACTGATATATATTTAAAAATATATCTCTTCTAACTGTACTTGATGTGATGTTAAGGTTGGGTAAAGACAGACTATGAATATGGAACTAAAGAAAGCCCTTCAACGCAACGATGATTCCATTGGTAGATCTCAATACTGGTAGACAAAACTTTTAACTCGTTGTCTAACCCTGGTGCTCATGGAAACTATTTTAGGTGACAAAATTAGATTCCACTATTTTAATATTTTAAAGTCAAAAAAAGGCCTAAATTAGATGTACTACTGCAAAACCACAGCCCATCTCATTCTTTGCTTCTCAACAAGGCCTATCATGTGAGACAGAGAAATAAGTTGATTAGCATATTCTATGTTCTCTTATTAGATAAAAGTAGTGCTGTGTATCTCAACTTAAAATTAACCAACCAGGAACAATCATTTTTTTTTAAGAGAGATAAAAATTTAGTTATAAGTTTTATGGAGTCTGAGGAGTGAGATTCAAAGTGTTGAATTATCCTGGTCCCTCAAGTACTATATAAATAAATGTAAGGTCTTAGGTTTCAATGATCAAACATCTAGCTAGTGGCTTTGATGATAACGCAATGAATTATGTATTATATAGTTTTAGATAAATCATTGAGAGGAAGGCAGAAATTTAGGAATATGATGTTTAAAATCTCAGCAAATAATTGCAAAGAACTTATAAGTGAATTAGTCTTCTAAGAAAACTCTACTTAGGTAATTATTCTTTGAAAATGTGTGTTTTTTCTTTTAATAGCAGCTTCTTCATCTGTATTCTGTCTTCCAGTACTATGAATATGTACAAAAAGCTTTGTCTAAAGATGCTAAGAATTTAATCAATTTTCTGTGATGGAGTTTCTGAAGGTATGGATTTTCATCTAAGCAAGGAAAGCTGTGCTCTGCTCATCCACAGACATCTCCTTTGTTTAAGTCAGCTTTATATCAATTTTAACTTTATAACATGCTTAGGGAAGGACTAAGTACTTTGGCACTCATTAGCAAAGATAAAGCTTTGTCCTGTTTTACTGCAAATTTGTGAAGAAGTGGGGTCCCTCTAGAAAGCAAATCCAAACGGCCCCTACCCCAACTAGTTCGGGAAAAAGATTTCTTCGGAGAAAAGCAGAAAAAAAATGTTTATTTAACAAGCAAAGCACTTCCCCGTACAGCAAATGAACAATACTAAACAACAAAACCTCTCACTGCTCTGCAGAGATGCTGAATTCAGAAAGTCTCTCCCAGGTGTTGTAGCTCAGCTCACTCCGTTGCTGTCAGTCCCTCCATGCTGGGAAATGCCGGGCCCAGGCCCGGTGGGACACGGCTCTGAGCTCCTGGGGCTCCCCTGGGTTTGAGTCCAGAGCAGGTTCAAACAGTTCTGAGAAAAACGGGAAAAAAAAAAAAAAAAACAAACCACAGTCCAGAGAACTTCTCTGCTTCAGCTAGCCTAAAACTAACAAACAGTGCAGGAGAGCTCTGTCCCACCATCCACACTGCAGACAACACAAGGCTATATGTGCAGGAAAGCTGAAAACTCTGATCTTTTATGTCTTGAAAACAACCACCTCAGACATTCCACCGCTTCTCCTTCACTCTCAGACCCAGTTTTAAAGGTGCAAAACTTATTTCTGAGCTAAACAGACGAATGGGGATACAATTCAGCATCAACCCAACATAAGCTATTATGTGATAAGAAATCTAAAGGTTGTAGAATACGAAGGAATCTTATACAATTTTTTATTGTGATCATTCTAATTGGCAAAGAAGAGAGGAAATGTATTCTCTGCTGTTGTACAAACATATCAAGTGCAGAGATGCTTTCTGGATTGTGTAGAAGAACAGCCTAGGTAGACAATGTGATGCTGGAAGGTTAAAGAGAAGGAAGTGAGGAATAATAAGTGCAGTTGTAAAAAGGGAAACACATGGAAGAATGCAGCAACTGAACACTCACTCATGATCAGAAATGAACTGCATTCCACAAAGCTAGGCAGGAGCAAGTCAGGATTTTGAAAGAATGGAATAGAAAATTTGATATTTACATAAAGTGACATGGGGAGAAGTAAAAAGCATGGAGAATCACAAAACAGGCAATTACTTTTTTTTGATGCACAGAAAGTCAGATATTCAAAGGAATGTGAACTCCTCTTTCCTCTAGAGATATATAAATCCATTCTCTGTTTTCACAGGAATTCTTAAAAGAGTTTTTTAGATGAGAGACACACTGTCTTCAATTTAGAGTGACAAAGCTTTCCAAATAATGTTAAAGGTCTTGAAAAGGTATTAGGAAACTGTTATCCTCTCTGTTTAACCTCTAAAGGATTATCTTAGAGGTGTTATCTAGGCTATGCACAGGCAATTATTAGTAGTATTCAAGTTTGCCTTAAAACGAACATTTTGGAATAGTGGTTGAATTCTCGGTATAGCAACACAGAACTCAGCACAGGACAATTCAGCCAGGCTTTTGCTAGGATGGGCTTTGGTAGGAGGCACCAAGGAGGGAAAAATACCTATAATTCTACATGTAAGGGTCTATCATCCCACAACAACCTGCTGAATTTAATTACTGTTTGTCATCAGTATAAACCTTACTGCAGTCTTTTTCCCCTCATAAATAAATTGAAGACTTTTATTAGGACCATGTCAGACTCATACAATGATTTTCTCTGGACTGCTTGTCCAGGCTTCTTTCAATGAAGAAAATATAGGGAAGACCAGGTGAAACCAAGAATATTCAATGGCATATCTATTGCCAGAGGACCTGGAAATGGCGTGCCAAATCTGTGCTTTCCATAGAGGAGGAAAAGAGCCATTATGGGAGTTTGTGGTAGCTGTTTCAGAGAAAAAAAGGTACAGAGGACCTGAATTTAAAATTTAGTGAGACACTCAGTGAAGATGTACTTAGTATATTAATATGTTAAAAATTCTCACTGCATATTTTACTATTGGTATTTTTGAGACCATATATTTATTGTAGAAAAATAGAAAAAGCTTGCATTTCTGGGTTATAGTAGTGTATATTATGTATCCTTGAGTAAATTGTGCAAAGTTTGCTTTTCATGTTCTCTACTCTGAATCACTAGCCCTAGCCTTACTCCTAGACATAACGGACAAGTTCTCTTTCTGTTACCTCCATTTGGACTTTACAGTACTAATCTATGTCCTTATTTAGCTGTTTTTCATTACTCCTTTTTTATTATTTCTTTCTTGACCACAAGGCTCAGTGGACCATTACCCTAAAACATTAAACTATTCTTGTAAAGTACCATTCCTATATTCTGTACAATAATGCTCCAAATATAGTTATTTACAATCCCATTATGTCTTAATTTGTTGAAAGGACAGTGTATGTGTCCATATATATATCACATACATATGTTAGCTCCATAAATATGGCATTCACAAAACACTATTCCTTACAGAGATTCTTTAACTGCTTCCCAAATGCCAAAAAACAAAACCTCTCAATACCTTACAGACATGCTAACTGTTAATAATTTTTAATTGTGGGAGAAGGAAAGAATATAATGATTTAAGTGAGTTTTTAAATTCTATGGCAAGATTGTGAAAGAAGTGACTGATTAATGCACCCATCTCCTTCCAAGAACATCTTTTCCTTTTTTTTTATCCTAATGTTGCAGTTTAGAACTTTTATACATTATTTTTCCTTATAATCTTAGGTGGCAGCTATACATTTTAGGAAGAACAAGAAAGAAAAAAAAAAAAAAAAAAAAAAAAGAGAGGTGGAAAATAGTATAATAGAAGTTATTTTGTGAGGAATGGAACTAATGGAATTTATTTCCCTTGGGTTTTTTAATTTCTTCACCTCAATATCTCAAGTTTCCACCTATCCCCACAATTATATAGCTTGCTTTGGACTTTCAGTGGGACAAGTATTTCTTGGGCTGCAGCCACGTTAAGTGGAAACCACTTGCCTCCATGCTGGAAGGACAGCACCTGAAATATTACCACCTTTTATCAGAGAGAGCACACTTGAGATCCCAGAACTGCTGGTTTTCACAAAGCTTATATCCATTCACTATCTTTTTTTTGTCATTTAACACGTCACTGAATTTCATTGATATTGATCATAACATTACAAATTTTCTATGGAAAGATGGGAAAAAAGGAATGAGGAGCAAGAATAGCTGTAAAGCCTACTGTCAATAAGAAACTAGAAAGCAAAATAATTATGCATACATAATGTAGATTAAATTTCCTCCTGAATAGACCCGAAACACTTTCAACATGCTGCCTCCTAGCCACGTGTTCAGGGAATCACAAAAAATTATCAATTTCCACATGGGTATAATCTTTTTAACTATTATTATTGTTGTTGCAGAAGTAGCTGAAGACTTGAACACATTTACAGAAGAACATCAATACCAGATAAATCACAGTAATTAGTGAAACAGATAGTAATGGATTCAGAGTATTGAATATCTGCATCTCACCTACTACTTGGTGCTGACTGGAAAAACTCTGATTTTAGCTTGTGTTTGGCTATACATATTCTCCCCTTGTCTCCTTTCCACTACATTCCCTATTGCATATGCCAACTCTTTTCAGCCAAAAAAAGTCACAACAGAAAAAGATGCAGTACATCCTCTAGAGCCTGAATTATGAAGACATGGAGAACTAATATGCTTTCATATTTCTCATTTTCTCAGGGGAAAGCAGTGTGAACCATCAATTTGTGAACTGTTAATTTTTCTGTAATTTTCAACATCTAGATGCATCTGGATCAGGAATATGTTTCTTATTCCAGGGACAAAATGATAACTTTGCTAAGCCAGCACAGTATGTCACTTTGAATAAATGCATCTGCCATATGGTATTTGAATCATCCATAAGGATTAATTAAATTAATTTGATTTTCCACCAGAAGAAATTGAGGTACTGAAGAGTCTAATCTCTGCTTTTGATGCATTGTTGACACTACAAAAAGAGTTTTAATTTTAGAGTGCTTATTTTTTCCCCAATTTTTTTACTTCCCTTTTAGAGAAAAAGGCCTACTTTTCCCTTAAATGCAAAAGGAAAAAAACCACAAAAAACCCCCAAACAAAACCCTAACAAACAAACAAAAACATTACAAAAACCCAATAAAACCCCAAAAACAAACCCGACCCCAAACCTCTTAAAAATGCAACACTGCAATTTATTCTTCTCCCATTGCTGACTCTGCTACAGATCTGCTATGGCATAAGTGTAACTGAATGGTAAATCAGCTGCTTGAAGCTGTACACAGGGAAGAGAAAAATAGGTCACTGCTTATCCAAGAAAGTATACCTCAATCCACACAAGTAGTGTGGACTTTCACACAAGTAGTGAGGATTCAAATGTTACCATTAAAAAAAAAAAAAAATAGTCCTTTTTTGACTTATTGACTGAAAATAATTCAAGCTAGTAGAGCAAATTTACACTTGGAAGTTGACTACTTAAGTCTGCTCATGCATTGGAGTACATATATGCATTTAACTAAGAATATTTTCTGTGTTAATGAAAATTATACAGTGCCATTTCTGAGAAGCGTAAATAAACCTTCTTTTAATCTCTTTGTCTAACTATAAAATGGATGATTTGAGTTCCAGGAGTTTCTAGAAGTAATGATAATGTGCTAAAGGGAAAAGTGACAGCTCAGTTCCATATAGTTTCCTTTACTAAGATCTGTTCTACTGCTGTAAACAAAACTCCTAGCAGCAGTGTGGACCCTTGTGTTGAGACACAATGTTTTGCTCCTGAGGTAAGGGTTTATTGTAGGTTAACCCCAATGGACAACTCAGTCTCCCCACAGCTGCTTGCTTACTTTCCTCTGATGGGATGTGGGAGAAAATTGGAAGTGTTAAATGGGCAAAACTTGTGGGTTGAGATAAGGACATTTAAACAGGTAAAGCAAAATCTGTGTGTGAAAGCAAAGCAAAACAAGGAATTCATTCACCACTTCCCATAGGCAGGCAGGTGTTCATCCATCCCCAGATGAGAGTGGCTTCATCACACAGACTGGTGACTTGGAAAGAAAGACAAACACCATCACTCAAAACATTCCCTGCTTTCTTCTTCTTTCTCCAGCTGCATATGCTGAGCATGGCACCATGTGGTATGGGACCTTCGTTGGGTCAGCTGGGGACAGCTGGCTTGGTGGCTTCCCCTCCAACGCTTTGTGCACCCCCAGCCTGCTCACTGCAGGGGTGGCTGAGGGACAGAAAAGCCTTAACCTGTTGTAAGAAATGATCAGTATACGCTAAAAAAACACTGTAGCATTGTAGTGGTTTGACCTTGGTGCCCACTAAGCCCTTCAAACACTTCCCTTCCCAGCAGGACAGAGGAGAGAGAATAAGATGGAAAGCAACCCACAGACTGAGATAAGGCATTTTACTAAAGTAAAAAAAGAAAAGTGAAAGTTTGCATAAGCAAAGGGAAAAATTAATCTCTAATTGTTGCAGCCAGTGTTTATTTCTATTTGTTATTTAATGTTTTATACTTACATTGTTATTTGGTTCGTTCTGTGTTCCCCTGTTTTCTCTCCCAAGTTGGTTTGTCCCAACATTGTGTTCTCCCTAGTTTGTACCTTACATGGAATTTCCCCTCCTCTTATTCCAGTACCTTCCCTGTCAATCCTCCTAGCCCTACCCCTTGTTCTAGTACCTTCCCTGCCAATCCTTCCCCCATCCAATCCCGGATGTGTTCCACCCCCAGAGCGTTCCTGGGTGTCACCCTCTCCTCGATGCTCCATTGGGGCATGTGATCTCCCTTCTCCTTCCCCCTTACCCTATTAGCCCAGGGACCCTGGGGTGATCCCTCTACTCCTCCCCTGTGCTTCTGTCATTGGTCAAGCAATTGTACCCTCCCCTCCATGTAACCCCGTATAAAAAACCGTGCACAGCAGTGCTTGGGATCGCTCCCTCTAGTGTCCCCTTCGGCTGTGTCGCCCTCAATAAAGAAACTGCTGGAACCTCACCGAGGAGTGGCTCCCCTTACTCCTTCACCTTGACCCTGTCACGGTGGGCAGACTCTGATCACCATCGAGTGCTCAGCTCGTCAGGTTCCACCACTGGTGCAGACGCTGCCGTGGTGGTTCCCCACTCTTGGCGTGGTGCCGGAGTGATCCGATCCCTCCTGAGCTAGCTGGACTCCGGTGAGGTGCATCATCTAATTCACATCAGCATGGGGGTGTTCAGACACTTCTTTGGAAATAGGGCTACAGCACATGGAGTGGATGCTCCAGAGGACAAACATTGTAGCCTAACAGAAGTCCCCCCTTCCTCCCCTCTCCCTTAGCTTTCGTATTTGAGCTGACATCATGGGGTATAGAACCTCCCTTTGATTAATTTGGGTCAATTGGCCTAATTCCATCCCCTCCCAGGATCCTGCCCACTCCCAGCCCCTTGATGAGGGTAGGAGAGGGATAGTGCTGTTCAGTAGTAGCCAAAACACTGATGTGTTATCAACACCCTTCCAGCTACTAATGCAAAGCTCGGCATGGCACTGTGAGGGCTGCTAAAGAAAAATAAACTCTATCTCAGATCCAATAAAGGTATTGTTGGGGGTTGGGTTAATTTCTTATAGAATTTTTTCCCAGAAGTTGCTAGGAAGCTAATGGCTGGGTGCTTTTCGGTACTTATGGGTGCTCAGGTCAAACAAAGGAAGCAGCTACACAGAGACATTGATTCCACTTCGCTGGGGGCAGTTTTTTCTGCTCTGGGGGGACGACCAGGGCTGCTCGTCTCGGCGAGGCGGAGAGCTCTCACCATCCCCTTCACCTCGGACTCCGTCGGAGCACCGTCTCTTCGTGTGTCCCCCCGGGATTTTGGGAACCCGTTTCCTCCCTGCCCTGCACCCACGGTTTCTTCAGTTCTGCTCGAGGTCTCCCCACGCTGTGTTTCTACAGCCCCTGCCCAGCCGGGACACTTTTCCAACAGCTCCAGCCACTGTGAACCCTCGGAATCATCTCACCCTTCTAGAGCTGCTGCTGGCCTATTTGCTTGTGTGGGTAGGGAGGGGGGGGGGGTGGGAGGGGGGGTTACCAGAGGAAAACTGTGACTGATTTGTTGTTTTTTTTTTTTTTTTCCCTCCTCTAGTTCTGTTTGTTGTCAATATTGTAATTATTGTTAATTTACCTTGTTAGACTAACTAGTAAAGAACTGTTATTCCTACCCTCCTTATTGTTGCCTAAGACCTCTCCTTCAATTTTGGAATTACAACAAACCCCAAGGGAAGTTTCCCCTTTTTTTTTTGGTTCATAGCGGACACCCCTGTCTTTCTAAACCAAGACAGGTATCAACATTGACTTCATCACAAATTCTAAATTTAGCCCTGTAGGACTGTGAAGAAAATTAATTCTAGCTCAGCTAAAACTTGTACATGTTTATTGACCAAAGGCAGAGCTCATAACAGAGGTTACTGAAATAATTTGGCTGAGTATACAAAAAAACATAAAATTAAAAAAAAATAATTTTGGTTGTTTCATTTTTTACTTCAGTAAATGTTTAACCAAGAAGAAAACCTTACACTGACATAAAAGGGACTGACCCTACTGAAGTGTAAATGGATACAAACTGATCCTGGGCCATCTGGTCCTGTGAAGTTAAAGAGGAGAAGCTATGACTATACACTAAGACTGCATTCAGTGGACCACAAAAAAAATCTCACAGAATGCAGGGCACTTGGAATAATTTTTATTACTGCCTGATGACACAAAGAGGAACAATAAGGGACAATAGACTAATCTTAATAGTTTTTCAGGTATGACACTACTATGTGAAGCAGAATTATTTTCCCATACTTTTTATTTCAAGTGTTATAATTTAGATGAACTAATAAGAAGCTATATATTTTGAGCAATACATGTGGGAAGATCTGTCAGAATGTTCTGTTCTCTAGCAGCAAACAGGAGAAAAAAAATGCCATCTGCATTACAATACTTTCTTCTCTCAGGAATGACCTTCTGCCTTAATGTTGTAGCAAGGATGGCAGAAATTATTTGCACCATATTTATTTTTTGTGTTCATTGAAGTGCTTCTGCATGGTTACTCTTACAAGATAAACTGTGTCCATGTAAACATTTTCATAGAATCACAGAATCATGGAATGGCTTTGTTTGGCATAGACCTTAAAAATCATCTAGTTCCAACCCCACTACCATTAGCAGGGATACCTTTCAGCAGATCAGGTTGCTCGGAGTCCCATTCAGCATGGCCTTAAACACTTTCAGGGAATCCACAGCTTCTCTGGGCACCTGTTCCAGTGTCTCAACACCCTCACAGTAAAGAATATCTTCCTGATACTTAGTTTAACCCTGTAATTTCCCTCCATGTTTCTTGTAGGTATATTCTTCAGGTACTGAAAGTCTGCAGTTAGGCTGTCTTGAAGCCACCTCTTTTCCAGGCTGAACAATTCCAAATCTCTCAGCCTTTCCTCATAGCAGAGGTGCTCAGCACCATGCCTCAAATCATCTTGGTGGCCTCCTCTGGACTCACTCCAGCAGCCTTCTGCACAGAGAGAGCCCAGAGCTGGATGCAGCACTGCAGGTGGGCTCTCACCAGAGCAGAGCAGAGCAGAGGGGCAGAATCCCCTCCCTCACCTGCTGCCCACAGGGCTCTGGATGCAGCCCAGGACACGTTTGACTTTCTGGGCTGCAAAGGCTCATGGCTGGGTCATGTCCAGCCTCCCACCCACAGCACCCCCAAGTTCTTCTTGGCCAGGCTGCTCTGGATCTGTTCATCCCCCAGCCTGGAGTGATACCAGGGGTTGCCCAAATCCAGGTGCAGCACCAGCATCTGGTCTTGCTAAACCCATGCCCCTCCTTCTTTCAGCTTGTCCAAGTCCCTCTGGATATCATTCAATCCCTCAGATGTGTCAACCCCACCACTCACCTTGGTGTCATCTGCAAGTTTGCTGAGCATGGTCTTGATTCCTTTTTCTATATCATTAAAGAAGATATTAAATAACAATGGTGTGAATATGGGCACTGAGGGAAAACACTTATCACTGATGGTCCTTTGGGACTCTGAGCTGTTGACTACTGCCCTCTGGATCTGGCCATGCAACCCCTTTCTCATCCATACAACAGTATTCCCATAAAATACATCTCTCTCCAATTTAAGAGAAGAATGTTCTGAAGGACTGTATCAAAGGCTTTACAGAAGCCCAGATAAATAACCTTTACAGCCGTTGCCTTGTCCATTCATGTACTCACACCATCACAGAAGGCTCCTGAGTTGGTCTGGCAAGTTTTGCCCTCCGTGAAGCTGTGCTGGCTGTCCCAAATCATCTCCCTGTCCTCCACATGCCTTAGCACAGCTTCCCAGAGGATCTGTTTCATGATCTTCCCATGCACAGAGGTGAGGCTGACAGGATCCTCCTTTCTACTCTTTTTAAAAGAAGGTTAAAATGTTTTCCATTTTCCTGTCACTGTTACGACTTTTCAAATATCACGGAAAGCTTGGAATTGACATCAGCCAATTTCCTCGGGACGCTGGGATGCACAGACTTAATGTAAATTCAGGTTCCTCAGGTGGCCATGAACTTTGCTCCCACAGCTCCATCCTGCTGTCCACCTGCTGAAGATGTGTGGGAAGAGAGGTTGTCATTGAAGACTAAGGCAAAAATGTTGATGAATACCTCAGCCTTCTCCTCTATTGTTAATCATTTTCCAGCACTGCTTATTGGGAAGGGGGAGCATCCCTTCTTTGACCTTCCTTCTCTGGTTATCATGCCTGTAGAAGCCTTTCTTCTTATTCTTTGTGTTCCTTTCCAGATTCAGTTCCAGCTTCAACTTGTACCAGTCTTTCCCCTCAGCTAGGACTTCTGAAATAACAATAAGCTATCAAAAGAGTTAAGTACTCTTCATTAAGGCTAAAATAACGAACAAGTGCCATCCCTAGGATATGGATGGAACAGACGAGGAAAATGCTATGAAAAAATATTTTTTAACCTATTAGGTCTGGTGGAATTTATGCAAACACAGGAAGCTGCCAAGACTATATTTGTCTCTTTTTTTTTTTTTTTCCTCTATCATGGAAAATACTAATCTAATAAACCATTATGAATGTAATATGCTCTGATCTATCTTAAATAAACAAGACGTGTTCTGAAAACATAAAAGAAAATGTCTTTATTGTAGATAAAATCAAATTAAGTTCAAGGCTTATAATTGAAGCTGTTTGTGCCTCAAGAAAAGATTAAGCTATAAAAGAACTAAATTGAAAGGAAAGCAAAGTGTTTGAAGGGCAGATAAGGTCACTATAAAGAAGGGTAACCAGAGTCAGAAAGATGAAAATAGACTAACAGCATGAGCAAATAACTAGTTTATTTGATTTAGTGTAAAAAAAGGAAGGCAATAAAGTAAGGAACCAAACACCAGAAAAAAGAATGTGTCTGGAAAAGGTAATATACCATCAAAAAAGGACCAGAATAAAGGACTTAGGTATTATTACAAAAAGACTATATAATCTTCAGCAGAGAACTCAAATAGCCTTCCCAGATATGTGACAAGTCCAGAAGGCAGGGAAGAAAATACCAAAATGTAATGAGACATAGTAATGAGACATAGTACTCAGAGAAATATCACAATGAATTGGAGAGTTAAGAGTTTTCTTTATATATATACATATATGTCTATATCTATCTATCTATCTATCTATCTATCTATCTATCTATCTATCTATCTATCTATAATCTATCTCTCTCTCTCTATATATATATATATATACTTTTAATCATAAAATGAGAAATTAATTTCTGTGTGCTGTAAACTTTCCATGTTGTGTTGTGGTATGATTGGGTGCTACAAAGATATCCTTTAGGCATAAACAATCCCTAGTAGTGTGGGGGATAAGAAAAAAAAATAAAAATAGGTAGATTATCAAAAAGGTAAATTAGGACCAGTTATAACAAAAAAATACCATGAAGATGAACTTCAAAAAACAATTGTTTAATCAACTTCTCAGTATTTTCAAAGTAAGATCTTTAAAAATCTGATCATAAAATTGTCCTAAAACCTTCATCAAAATAAACCCTTATTTTCTTTCTGAAGCACGTCTACAGTAATGACAGGCCTTAAATCTGCCATTGACAGTGGCTTAAATGGTTCCTTAACAGTGTTGGGGAAAGATGTTTCATCATGAATCATAGTCTGAAGCAGCTGCAGGGACATTATTAGCTGAGTCAAAGCAGGTGACAGTGAAATGCTATCTAATACTGCTGAGTATTATTATCTTTGTATGTTGATTTAATAGTAGACAGAAACAAAGCAATTGAATGATGTCTACTCTCTTCTTCTGTGTGACATCTCCACATGCCTCTGTGATCTATAGCTTTGGGGTATGTCAGCAGCAGGAGAGATAGAGGGGCTGAAGGATCCTAGGCTGCCAGGACACTTGTAAAGCTTTCTAGCTAGAAAAATGTTAAGAGCTGGAGTCTTCTTTGGAAATATTTATAGCAGAGATCTACACCTTGTTGAAAGTCATAAAGAACAACAAGTAAAACTTTCCATGTTTATCTTAGTGAGACCATTCTAAGCAAAAGACACTGATAAATTGTTTAACCTTGCAAGTAAATTTTAGTCTTTGAAGAGAAAAGTCAAAGTCTGAAACACTTAGCTGTTCAGGAGGAGGTAGTTGTCTATATGTGACTATGGGTATAATTTTCCTGCAGTCACTGTGGCTGTTGTGTATTAGACGTAGGTCCCAGTAGAACTCCAAGGTCAGCATTCTGGATACTCTCAGAAGCAACTTGGACAGATAGCTAGCCACTGTCCCAGAAGCCTTTTCACCATGAGAGAAATGTAAATAACTACAAGGATTTTAGCACCATAATTTTGGTGTTATGCAAACTTCGTCACTGTATGGCTTCACAGGTGAGTGAAATGAAAAATTCACTGGCCACATTTTTTGGAATATGTATCCCCCTATAGGCTTAAAAACTGTTTTGAAAGCCAAAGAAAATCTCTGAGACTGCCCCTCTTACACTTTTAGCATCAGCTTCAAAGTGTAGGGATTTCCTTTTTTCTGCAGGGTCATGTCTACTGCACAAGCTGTTTAGTCCATTCTGGGGGCTATGTTCAAAATTATGCATTTTTCTCTCCTGCAGTTTGCTTTCTTATTTCACAACATCTAGTTTTTACTTACCAATGCTGCACAGTCCTTAAGTATCACAGAGGCAGAAAATTCAAAATGAAGAAATAAGTTCCTTCATCTCTAGTGTTTATTAAACCTCTAGATTTTGCTAAAGCAAACAATACCAAATCCGTTCAGAAAATATCCGCCAATGACATTTTAGTGTTCACAGATGTTTCGGCTTTAGGTTTTCTACACAAACTGATGGATATCAGACATCTGGATGACTCTTGTGGAAATGTAGCCTCATGATATGGAATTGGTATTTTCTGGAATAATTTCATTATTTCAGAATCGATAAGTGCTGACATAGCAATATTAACTGAGTGTTTATCAAAGCAGTCTTACCTCCCTACTGCATCTCTGTTACAAACCTCCTTGAACTCTGGTTCTTTCTTACTACTCTTTCAATAGTATCTCTGCCACACATATTGGCAAGATGGATGTTTTTAACTTGATAGGAAAATCTTTTGTTGTTGTATACTAGAAAAATTTGTTTGAAGTCAATGACCCTGTATTCATACAGAGCAGATGGGATCCAATGTCATTATTTGAAGAAGTTGAATACTTTGAAGCAGATAAAAGGAGCTATGAATGTATAACTCTGCAGATGAACTCTAGTTAAGAATACATATTTTCCTACTTTCCTTACTATGTTCCTCCTTTTGCTTATCATATTCAATGAGGGATATTTGGAATCCCCTAAGTACAATAATTACTGTATTTCAGCAGTACTAAAATTTAAAAAAGCTCAGTGTTTATGAAATACTAATGGACACAAGTAGGGCAGATCACAGAATTACAGAATGGTTGAGGTTGAAAGGGACTTCTGGAGATCATCTTGTCAACCCTCCCTCCTCAATCAGGGCCACCTAGAGCTCGTTGTCCAGGACCATGCCCAGATGGCTTTTGAATACCTCACAACATCTCTGGGCAACCTGTTCCAGTCACCCTCACAGTGAAAAAGGGTTTCCTGATGTTCAGTTGGAACTTCTTTATGCCAATTGCCTATTTCTTTGTCCCTAGGCACCACTGAAGATAATCCAGCTCTGCCTTCTTTACTCTTCCTGCAGCAGCTACTTATACACACCCAAGACATTACTATTCCTCAGAGGCTCAGTACTCTAGGCTCTCTCAACCCTGCTTTATGAGAGGCCTTTCAGTCTCTTCCTCAAACTGCTGGCAATCCTTTGCCTAATACAGTCCAACACACCACTCATACCTTGTGTCACAAGGGCACACTGCTGGCTTATGTCCACCTTGCTGTTCACCAGGACTTTCTGCCAAACTACTTTCCAACAAGGTAGCACTCAATGTGGGATAGTGGATTCTCTGAATTATAAAAAATATTTTCTTGTGTTTTCTCTGTTGTTCAGCTGGTTTTCGCTGATTCCCAAGAATGTACAATTTTGTTTTCCCCAGCCAGAGACCTTGAAGGAACTGATCGTGAAGCTTTCTTGTTGTTTGCTCTTCATTATTTATTATTTCTTATCATTCCATTCTGTTCCTGACCTGCAAAGCTCTTCAGTGCAGGTCAGTTCAGGGCACAAAACTCCAAAGCCCCAAATGCCCAATGCTCCCACTCTCAGGGTGGCATGGATATTTATATTACAATCCACGTAATCAGTATTTATAATTCTACTCCAATAACTATTATCTAAGTTAGAAGGTTAAACTCTATTCTAAGCCAAATATAATGTGCCACCTCACTACAGAAGATGGAGGAAAGGAAGAAGAAGAAAGAAAACCAAAAGCCATGTGTTTCCTCCATCTTGTCATCACCTGTCTGCCATCCTAAAAACCCCACGTACCTAAAATTCTCACCCTGTGATAAAACTACACACTAGTCTACTATTTCATTCACACTCTTGAAAACTGCTTCATTTCAGAGCCGAAAAGCCCTTTTTTCATGAACAAAGGTTAAAAAGTTTGTCAGAGATTCTAAAATCTCTCAAACATGCAAAGAAATGTCTCTCATAATTTCCAGACTCCGACAGTGGATGGGGTTATTCCTCCTCAGGTACAGGACTTTGTGCTCCCTTTCATTGAATTTCACAAATTTTCCTGTCGATCATTCTTCTAGGGAGTCCTTTTGCATGTTAGCGTGACCAACCCCTGTCATATTAGCCACTCCTTTCATTTTGGTGTCATTTGCAAACTTGCTGAGGATACACTCTGCTCCATTACCCAGCTCATGAATTAAGATTTTGGATAAGATTGGACAAAGCATTAACTTCTGTGATCCACCGCTATTTGCTGGCCTCCAACTAGACTTCATGCCTCTCATCACCATCCTCTGGGTCCATACGTTCAGCCAGACTTCAATCCACCTCACTGCCTGCACATCCGACCCAACTTCATCAGCTTCTCTGTGAGGATTTTGTGGAAGTAAGTGTTGATGGCCTTCCTAAAATCAAGGTAGACCAGGCCATTCAGTTGTTCATGGGAGTTTATCAAGTCAGTGAAGCATGTTGACTTATTGATGAATCCATACTGACTACTCCTGATAAATTTCCTATTGTTTATGTGCCTGGAAATGTTTTCCAGTATTAAATGCTCCAATACTATTCTAGGGATCAAGGGAGGTTAGCAGTGCTGGGGTCCTCTCTTTCCCCTTCCTGAAGACTGGTGACTTACATTCCTCCAGGCTTCAGGCACTTTCCCCAGTCACCAAAATCACTCAAAGACAATCAAAAGTGGTCTCAAAGTGACACCAACACACCCTCAGCACATATGGATACATCAGGGCCCATAGACATGCATATGTCCAATTTACTTTAGCATTCCCTGACCTGCTCCTCCAGACTGTCCCCCTGGTCTTCGGAGTCTGGTATTCCTGAGAGCTAGTCTGGCTAGTAGAGAATGAGGCAAACAAGGCATTCAGTACCTTGACTCCATGTCCTGGGCAACCAGATGTCCTGCCCCTATTTCCTCTAGTCTTCCTTCAGTCACCCATATACTTCCAGAAACCCATCTTGCCTTTGACATCCCTTCCCAGACTCAGCTCTGGGTATGGGCCAAGGATCTCCTAACCATACATGCCCATGCTGTATTTCTATATTCCTTCCAGATTGCCTGTTCCTGCTTCTACCCTCTCCTCACCCTGCTTCCTTTTTGCATTTGTGTTTTGTCAGGAAGTCCTGGTTCATCAGTGTGGGCCTCCTGGTATTTTTGGCTAACTTCCTGTTCATTGAGATGGATAGTTCTTCAGCTCAGAACAGGTGATCCTTGAATATCAGCTTTCTTTGGTCCCTCTTGCCTTCAGGGTCTTACCCCATAGGACTCTTATAACCATATGCCTGCAGCCCTCAATTTCCGGTCTCCTGAAGTATGGTCTTGATTTTTGCTCTGCTCTCTCAGGATCTTGATACCAATAGCCAATTAATACCTATGGTATTCAACAATCCAAGTAGGATTTTTCTTTGTGAGAAAATGTATGTAATTTTTGTAAACTGAGACATGTGACAATACCTAAGATTGAATGTTGTACTTTACAAACAGTTAGTTACAAAGTGATAAAAGTCAGTTTTACCACTCCTCTACAATTAAAAAGAACCAGAATACCTCTCCCCCAACAAATCAGTACAAAATCCATAGAAATATATATCTATGAAAATAGGAATAAGTATCCAATGACTTACAAATTCACTCTTCCTTCAACATTTTTCTATCAGAAGGTGCGTTAATAGCAGAGAGCTGCTAAGAAGGGTTCTATTAATTCATTATGCAGAAACCTATATCTTTTCTGATTCGACTTAATTTTTTTTATTAAAGAGTATTTATGTATTTCACAAATTTCCTCAAGATTATATTCATTATCTTGGAAAAAAAATTAGAAGTTGTGTTTTTCTTGAAATATTTCTGAGTTAACCTATTCTTTCTCAAATGATTTCCAAAACTTGCTCTTATCTAGAATCCACTTTTAATTTTGTTCCATAATTTCATGACAAAATCAGTGCCTGTTTATGACCAGTTTCCCCTCTAAAAGAGATGTTGCCTGGTCTTCTAATTGAAATTGATTTATATTGTACTTGTCTTATTATATGTTTCTCTCCTTTTTCATTTACTCTTCCACACCAATACAAAGATAAATATAAATACATATGGATTTATCTATATGGATATAGATAAAGACACAGAGTGAAGATGAAGTCAGATCTAGCAGTCAGATACATTTACATTCTGTGAAACATCAAGATTGAATACTGGATATAAAGGAAACAAAACAGTCACCTAACATGTTCCAATTAACTATATGCCAAAGGTCAACAATAAGATTTTCAGTCCTGCATAATTGAATTACAAGAACTTTGTTTTCCTTAATCTCAGTCCAAGAAATCAATCAAAACTTCATTCCAATTATCTGAAGTTTGTGGATATTGACAGTTTGCAAGAAATTTTGTTTTGAATAATTCATAAGGAAAGATATATCTGCCTTTATCCTCATATTGGTAGTATATCTTCATACAAGGGGCTAGAGTGTAGACATTGGTAGGAGAGGAAAAAGATTACACAGCTTTTAAAATGATGCAGAGGGACATGCCAGTAAAAAACAGGTCTATTTTGGTAAATCAAAGAACTTAATGAATTTTGCATATTTCATAGGAGATATTTCTAACCATAATTAAATATTTACTCACATTTTAAAATATAGCAGATTAATAAACAGGATGCATATTACTCACATTTTAATAACTTCTTTCTTTTTTTTTTTTTTCATGGCTGTGTAATGTTTCTGCATTTAAAATATGTAGTTATTCTCTACATTCATGTGAATTTATTTTCTCTCTCAAATTGCAAGCTAGAAATCAGGATATAGTCTATAAAAGTCTTCTTTCTATCTAACATTTCAGTTCCTATCCTATATTTAAGTAGATATCTGTATGTGAACAAAGCTGATGAGCCAAAAATAAAGTGCATGAACTCTATCTATGTGACAGACTAAGATATATAAAATGAGAACAAACATCAGTTATAGCATTGTTTCCCAAACAACCTTAATAACCCTTTTCACTTTTCAGTGTCATTTGAAAGATTTAGAGTTCCTATTGAACACTTAATCTAAGACCAAATTAAAGTCTCAGGCAATTTTGATGCACTCATTTACTCTAAAACAAACACTATCTATTTTATTCAGCAGAGTGGCCTGAAAGTGGCACAGAGTGAGAAATATCTTTCACAGTTACCGCCTTGTAATATCAGAATCTTAACCTGCCTTTTTTGTTTAATAGTATGGATTTTTATAGCAAATGTTAGGCTGTTAGTCATCAGAATAGTAATTATAGCTGCATTTATAACAGTAATCCAGTAAATCCAGGCATAAGCAAACAGTTACCCCAGTTTCTAGATTTCCAAAGTTATTTACATTTCACACTATTAAAAAGTAAAGCAAATAAACCCTCATTACACCTCACAGAGATGCTAAGATTGCTCAGTGTAAAATAAAATTGCTAAAATGTAGGCTCCTGAGCAAATTTCCTCCTTGTGCTTCACTGTTCTTCAGAGGTACCTTCCTCTTAGACAGTCAGAAAAGTGGCCTGCTTTTCCAATGTGTCCTGAGTGCACTTTAAATTGTTTGTGTGCAGCACACTTTTTTCAGGCTTCTCGGAGGTTTGTGGAACTGTTTAAGGTACCATAATACTAACATACATACCCCAAAGTTTTTACAAAAATAGTGAAAGAATGTGCGAATTAATTTTTTTCACCTTTACAAATAATAAGAAAAATTGCAAAGCTGGACTGACCTTGTTTTAAAAAGTGGTTGGGTCCACAATGGGGAGATATATTTGTCATTTTTCTTAGGAGCCCCAAACTAGCTTCTTATTGTATTCAGCAAATGTGAGATGTGGCAGTTCACTCTTGGCCATGTGGGATATTTGGGAATGAGATAGGTTCTGCATTGCCATCTGTGGTGGATTGAACCTGATTAACTGCCAGACACCTAGCAAGAGGCTCTATCACTTCCCCTTTATCAAAAAATGGTAAGAAGGGAAAAGCTACAAAAAAGCTCATGTCTTGGAATAAGGGCAGGGAAGTTTCTTACCAGTCACCACCACAGGCAAATCCAGACTTGAACTTGGGAATTTAATTTATTGCCAATAAATTGCAAGAGTAGTAAAGTGAGAAATTAAAGCTACAACAACCTTCTGCCTACCTTCCAGGGTTCTTCCCCAGCTCATCATTCCACTACCTCCTTCCCACAAGTAGTGCAGGGCAATAGGGTTTGCAGTCAGTTCATACACAGTCTATGTTTTCTCTTCCTTTCCAAGAGAGCTCTTCCCCTGCTCCAGTGTGGAGTCCTTCCCTTGGGAGATACTTCATGAGCCACTTCATGAGCACTCCAACGTGGGTCCTTTTCATGGGCTTCAGTTCTTAAGAACTACTCCAGAATGGATCCTTTCCTCAGGATGCAGTCCTTCAGGAACAAACTGCTCAAGCATGGGCTCCCCAGGAGCCACAGCTCCTGACAGGAACCTGATTCTGCATGGATTCTCCTGTCTCTATAGCTCTGTTCAAGGAATATCCACTTGCTCAAACGTGGGGTCCTCCACAGGTTTCTAGGGCACAGCTGCCTCACCATGGTCTGAACCACAAGCTGCAGGGGAATTTGCTCTGGCACCTGAGCACACTTTGTCCTTTGTCCCTGGTATCTGCAGGATGGTTTCCTCACACATTTCCTCAGTCCTCCATCTCACAGCTGCTGCACAAACTAATTTAACCTTCTGAATATGTTACCATGTTGCTGATGGGCTCAGAATTGGTCACTGGCAGTTAATTTTTGAGCCACTTGGAACTTACATGGGGATGGTTTCTTGTGTTTTTTCATAGAAGCCAGTCCTGAAAACTCCCCTACCAAAACTTTTCCACCTAATGCCATGTGTCTTCAAGATTTAGATGCTGTACCTTAGACAGAAAGCAAATATCTAGGGAAATTATTATTAAATATTTTGGACTAGGCAACAAAGGGGAATTATTCTTCAAGAAGTCAGGGCTGAATTTATTTACCTGAGGTTCACCAAGGTCAGGTTGTAGAGATGAAGATCCACTTAAGACTCTGAAAATGTTGCCATCTGTGTTTAAGAGGAAACAGTTTAAGTTATATATGGATAAATTTCCTATCACTTTGCAAAACAAAAAGAAAAAAGATAAAAACCCTAATGAAAAAGAATACGTAATTTCAACTCTTTCAAGAGTAATTTTCATTCTTCCAGCCTTTCTTAAAATAATTCTTTCAGCAACATTCTTCAGTCATAGTCTCGTCTTTTTGTCCAAAAAAAAGGTTCTTAGAGATTTTGTTGTAATCAACAATTTAAACTAACTGAAAATCAGTCTTCTTGTGTCTTCTATCAATCAAAACAACAGAATTCTACAAAGGGTTGACTAAAAGCTATACAGAGAAAACACCAATAGGTGAGGTAAGCAAGCTAGAGTACTACAACAATGTTAAATCTACTTACTACAGATCACATCACTGAGTTGACAAGAAAATTGATGAAAGAATAAAAACTGGTAGGTAGGAGAGAAGAGAGACAGTAGACATAAAGAGCATTATAATTTGAAGTTTTCCTTAATACTTCTTAATTATATTATACAAGGAATATATTATAAAAGCCCCTTGCACAGGTTCAGACAAAATAGGAAACATTATGAAAGAATTTCTCAAGACACAGCAATGAAACTTCCTATGGTTCAAAGATTGGAGTAGGGAGTAATGAAGACAACCAAAAATAGTCTCAAAGGCACAGTGGGCAGTAAAAAATATTGCAACTATAGCATCATTTGGTAAGTAGAGTTGTACAGTAACAAAGGAATAAACAAAAATAATTTAAAAGTGGAAAGTTCAGTACTACCATGAAAAGTCAGCCCATTCTCAGACACAAATGTCAGTCCAAGAAATCTAGGACATACTGTATCCAAATTCACATCCAAAATGCATCATTTATGCCCATTTCTCATAGAAATTAATGTAGATTAAAATTTTGCAGAGGAAAATCTACTTGAATTTACAGCATAGAGGCACTGAGTGCTATCTGATTTATATATACCCAAATTGTGCCATCCATCATCTTCTTCATATTTGGCTGAATGGTCTGCTTTAAATCACAACTCAAGCAAAAATAAATCACAGCCTAATTAGAGATTTGATTTTTTTCAAAATGTATTTTGTGACACTTAAACCACTTTCATTCTCTTGCTTTGATTTTCTGTAATACAAAAAAACCTATAAAGGGTCATATGGTAGTGCAGTTATGGGCTGGTATAGAACTCCATTATTTTTTTTTTTCTCCTTTTATATCTTTGAGCTGAACTAATAAGCAGAAATACCAAAATGAGCCTGTAGCTGTGTCATTGATTACTTGTGCTTCCGACCTATCCTTACACTTATGCCACTGTGCTACTATGGTAAAAGTCATGTCAGTATGAAACTAGTGACAAGACTCTTTCACTGGGACCGAAATGTTGCCTACTAAGTGTAAATTAAATCTAAAAACAAAGTGCTCAAATATTATTATCTCTAAAATTAATTTCTCTTCAGTGTCACAATGGTCTTCTTGTAAAAATAATAATCAACCTCTCAATTATAATAATTTGAATTCTGATTTGCATATTGCTCTATTTTCTAATCTGTAGGGACCACTACAATAATATGGAAAGCCATTTTAATGAAAAAAATTGAAGAAACATAAGAATAAATAAAAATATGGAAAAAAACTCCACAATATTTTACTGGTGAACATAATTAGCCTTCCTCTTTTGAATTTCAGTAATGTTTTCCATGGATCCCTATTCATTTTGGTTATTTTAACATTGATTTGTGAGTTGATATTCTTCTATGAAGAGTTTGAGAAGTTAATGAGTCTAAATTGGAGTGCCACAATGTATAAGTCTTATAAAAATAAGAATAGCATGTAGAAATGCAAGTTTTCCCTGCTGAAAAACAGGCTGGTATAGTTGGGGTTTTTTTTAGATAAAAATGGCTTTGGATGCCATTTATTTCTTATTACTGAGGGAATTTAATAAAGTCTACAGGTACTGATGCTCTAAATGTATACTGATGCCCTTCCTTCATTACAAATCTTTTTTAATGCTTTAAAAAGCATCCATAACTTTATGCTAATGTCTCGATATGTAGACTCAAAAAGAAAACAACTGGATTATTTAAGTGAAAGGCTTAAAACATCAAAGTATGTGCATGTGGGATGCATTTTTGAACATGTAGCACTCAATTTTTTTCAATACTGTGAGGAGGGAGGGGCTTGACCTTTAGGTCTGAACTTCTCTGTAGCCTTCCGAGGATGAACACACACCACCACAAATTTCAAGAGTAAAAGAGGAATAACAACCACACTAAAGCAATATATCTGACATCGATGTTGGGCTACCTGACATATTTTAAAATAACATGAAGTATGTGGGAATGATAATATTTCTGTGACTGTGTAACATCTTTTCATTTTTTCATGAAACAATGAAAAGTCTATGCTTGACCTCCCAAGAGATTTTGTCCACAAGCAATACTTCTAGCCATTGACAGAAAAATAACTACATGACATAGATTTGATAATACATGAGTTCCTTTCACATGTAGCTGTAGAAAATCAAAGCATGCAATCCTTTTCTGGTGCCTGAAACTGGTGTCATATGTCAATTTAATAAGCAAATATAACATACAATTTGATAGATTGACAAAAAAATCTTATTCTCTTTTCCAGAATATTGCTTTAAAGAAAAGATCACATACTGAATTTTTTATAATATATACTATTCAAATAGATATCAATTTAAAATTCTTTGAATAATGGATACATGAATTATTGCTTAGATTACTATTATTATAATTCATGATTATTCTGGATTTATTTACAGTTCACTTGTACAGATAATCAATCCTCACTTAATTGATAATGCAGGATGATTAGTAAAAGGACATGAGCTTTTAGCCACAAAGTGAGATTCAAACCAAAAACCAGAACAATATTCACATGAGGTTTTAAGGTTTTAGTGTAGCTCCTGATGATAATGGGTGTAACATTCAATCTGTTCTTCTGTCTTGCTTCACCCTCATGCTTTTTAATTTATTTGTTATGTCAATAATTAAACAATTATCTAGGGAGCTGGCTTTAACTGAAGATAAAATGATGCAAGAAAAGCTGAAATTAAAACTGACCTGGACAAAATATGGCAGTTCTTTATGCAAAAAAAAATCAGCACTTCATTTTGGTCTTTTCTAGGACTGTTTTTTTCTCTTCCTTTCTCTCCATGTATTTTATGTCTTTTTCTACCTCACTGGCCTTTTTAAAGAAGTTAAAATGCAAGGAGGAAAAAAGAGTGTGACCAAGGATGCAAGAGAATTCAAATTTGCTGTTTATTTTTCTGAAAAGGGACAGATTAGTGACTTTTGTTGACTTTTTAAAGTGGCAGTATGTTTGTTTATTATGTACTAAGAAATAAAGAAATCACCCTCGACTAGTGTGTCTGATAGTCAAGTGACTAAAGAGTTTAGAATAATAAAGATGGTCAGGTGGCTGTGTGAGGCTGAGCTGCCAGCTGAAGTTAATCCACATTACCAGGATAAAGATTCTTTTGAATTTTGTATGACATTGAGAGACAGAGTGAAACTTTCTTTCCTTTCAATAGATTTTGTGTGTGAGGTCCATTTCAGGAAACACTGATCTACAGAGATGTTGTCTATCTTTGTGCTTGTCACCCTAAATTCTCATGACAATCAATGGAGGGAAATAAGCATATTGAGAGCAATCATGTACTAACCATACCTATTACTTGTTATTGACCAGAAAAAGAACTTGAAGTGATTATTTAAAATGCAGATGTCTACATTTAATCAGATGATTTGCATCCTGGCCATATGATTGCATACCTGGTACAGTGGTAAATTGCAGCACCAAATGGATGTGCATCTTTTGCTCTGTAAGTAGAAAAATACTGAATGTTGGACAGAAGAAAGAGGAAGGGACAGAAGTAAACATGCTGACCTCCAAAGGAGTTAGTATGCTGATCATAGGATTGATTATATTCTGTGCTGGAATTGTATTTAAGGAGATTTTGTGAGGAACACAGTCCTGGACAATCCAGTTTAAAATTATATACTTTAAAAGTTGATAAATCAGATAGTCTGTCACGGATGTGCTGGGATATATTTTTAAATTATTTCTTCCTAATCTTAGCCTACAACAAGGAAGCTTGAAGGGAATACTCTAAGAGAAAAATCTGATTGAATTTGGTTTTTGACAGCTTCAGAAGGGAGGAGTCTTACCAGAATTATCAGTGAAATTGAAATGAAGCTATGCTCAGCAAAACACAGGAAATGCAGCACAACCACCATGCATTTGTATATAGCTTTTCATCTCTACAAATACGGTTTAAGTTTTAGCTTCCTGACTTGAAACACTGTGTTAGGTGCCAAAGGACGCACTTGTCCTAGTGCAATAGATCCCATTCCTTGTATTCTTGATGGAGAGAGGTGGGTGATTCCTAAAAGATGTCCTATCTGACTAAGTTCTAGCACCTAGGATGTAACCTGCCTTAAGTGTCTATGAACACTTAGGGATAAGGCATTAGCTTAAGCTAATAATACAGGCTGTGTTACAGACATTGGAGAGAAAGCTTCTCTCAGGGAACAATTACACAGACATAGGTGACATTTACTCTGTGGGTGCCAAGCTGCACCTTTCTCTGCATTGGCTGCAGATGGACCATGACTCATTGTCATAAGCAAGTCTCCACACTACTGAATAGCTAAAGGTAGGTGAGACATTCCAGCCCTGATGTACTACAGAATCATAGAATGGTTTGGCTCGAGCTGAGATTTTAAAGATTATTTGGTTGTAATCCCCTTGCCATAGGCAGGGCTGTCACCCACTACACAAAGTTGCTCAAGGCCATGTCTAGGTTGGCCTTGAACTGTTCATCCACAACTTCTCTGGGTGACCTGTGACAGTGACTTATCATCCTCATAGTAAAGAATTTCTTCCTAATATCTAACCCATCTCTCTCTGCTCTTTGTACGTGCCTGTGTAAAAATGTTGCTCTCCCTCTTTTTGATAAGTCCCCTTTAAGCATGGGAAAGCTGATGCCATCAGCTGATGTCATCCCTGAGCCTTCTCTAGGCTGAACAACTCTAACTCTCTGCCTGTCTTGACAGGAGAGGTGCTCCAGCCCTCTGATCAACTTTGTGTCCTTTCTCTGGACTTTCTCCAGCTAATCCATGTCTTTCTAGTGCTGAGGACCCCAGAGTTGGATGCAGCACTGCAGATGGGGTCTCACTAGAGCAGAGCAGAATCACCTTCCTTGACCTGCTCACACTGGTTTGGATTAGTCCCAGGACACAGTTGGCTCTCTGGGTTCCAAACACAAACTCTTGGCTCATGTCCAGCTGTTCACCAACCAGAACCCCCAAGTTCTTCCTCACTCTCAATGACTTTTTTTCCCAGTCTGTATTCATGCCTGGGACTACCTGGACACAGGTACAAGATCTAGCACTTGGACTTGTTAAACTGCATGAATTTCTTGTAGCCCACATCTCAAGTTTGTCCAGGTCCCTTTGGATCTTATAATTTCTTTCCATTGTGTCAACTTTCCCACTAAGCTTTGTATCATCTGCAAACTTGCCCAGAGTCCACTCGATCTCACCACTCTTTCCATTGGTAAAGATATCGAAGAATACCACTCGTGAGACAGAGCCTTGAGAGAAACCTTGGACAGAGACCAGTGACCACAACTCTCGCTGTGCTCCTCATACATCTGTTCCACCTTCCACATCCAGTTAAGAGATAAGAATGTCTTGTTGGACCATGTTGAAGGCCTCACAGAAGTCTAGGTAAATATAGATGTAGGCAGACATACTCTTCTAATGAGCTTCAGAGATAGCTCTCTTTAAATACTTATTCTAAAGAATGTCTTCTTGAAGTGTCTTAGATTTCATCCCAAAAGTAGCCATTTGCATTTTAGCAGAATAGATTGTCTTTATGTTTTCTTTGTTTTGTTGATATTTTTTTATTCATCTGCTTTAATTAACATCTGTTTTATCAGCCAACGCCAATAATATTTATATACAAGGAGTACAGATGAGTTCTCAAAACAAGGTCTGTCTCTCACAGATGTATTCATGGCATGAGTCAAATAGAATGACTGGTGCCAGATGGCTCTTTATTCTGTCCTATGTTTTGATGTTGGATTATTTTTTAGGCTTCAGACTTGAGGGCCTATATTGTAGAAAATTAATTCAACAGTGTGGCTTACATTGCATGCATAATAGTACATATTGTTGAACTTTTTTATCAATTAAAATGAATTCAAATTAAGAGAATCTATTTTTCATTTTTGCAATTTTTTCTGTAGAAATTTGTAGCTGTTAATGAAGCTTATATTACTACCTTTCCTCCTAATATATAGTTCAGTAGAGTTATGGATCAGTTTCAGATATCTGCTTTTCATTTTTACCTCAGTGACTGAGAGATCGTAGATTCATAGAATGGTTTGGATTGAAAGGGACCCTAAAGATCAGCTAATTCCAATCCCACTGAGATGAGCTGGGACACCTTTCACTATACCAGGCTGATCAATGCCCCATCCAACCTGGCTATAAACACTGACAGAGATGGGGCATCCACAACTTCCCTGGGCAACTTGTTCCAGTGTCTCAATATACCTGCACAGTAGAGAATTTCTTCTGAATATCTACTCTAAACCTACTTCCTTTCAGTTTAAAACCATGTCACTTGTTCTGTCACTGCATGTCTCTGTAAACAGTCTCTCCACGTTTCTTGTGGGCTCCCTCCAGGTACTGGCAGGCTGCAATTAGGTTGACCCAAAACCTTCACTCTTCCAGACTGAATAATCCCAATTCTCTTAGCATCTTCTCATAGGAGAGGTGCTCCATCCCTAACCACCTTGGTGGTCTCATCTGGACTCTCTAACAACCCATGTCCTTCCTGTGCTGTGCCTTCCCCAGAGCTGGATATGCAGCACTCCAGGTGGGCTCTACCAGAGCAGAGTAGAGGGGCAGAATCACCTTCTTGAACCTTCTAACCATGGAAAAGACCAGCTGCTGACCTGTAGCATCACTTATAATGTTAGATAGTTAACTCAAAATTCAGCAAATCTAGAATCCCTAGTTCTTTCTTAGCTCCTAAATGTAGCTATGGTGAGGCAATGACACTTCAGAGAAGAGAAGCAATCAAGAGTCACTTGTGTCATTGTGAGTATCATGGCTGCCTAGAAGTGATCAGCCAGGAAGAGCTGAAACCATCCCAGAGCATTCTTGAAAAAGGTTATTAGATCACTGGCAGCATTCATTACAAAAATAGGTGCATGATGAAAAACTTTGGTAACAATTCATATATTCATACAGAGTATTTGTTCCATGTCTGTGAGTTTGGTCTTAGTAGTAGACCTGCCTGTGTTTTCACTAAAACTCATTATGACATTTTTGTACACTTCTGCACTCAGATTTTGTAACAGAAGCCAGATTTCAGGGCTGGCAGAAACACAGAATAATAATATGACAAAAACACCCAATTACATTGAATATTAATCTTGTAGGTAGTAAAGTAAACTCACATTGACAGAACCCACCTTCTTGAATCAAAAATCAGAAGCAGATGTCTGTAAATGTCATTTAATGCATAATATAATAAATATTGTATACTTTGCATATTGACATTCAAAATTGCTCATAAACACTGGAGTTAGCAGATGATAAGTAATGTTGAGTAAAATCAACTCCAGTTTCACCCCAAGAAGCAATGTAATTTACATTTATGGGATATTATTTGAATGCATTATTTATAGAGGTTTTCAAATGCTACTGGTTGTCTTATTACTTTTAGAGGCTATTTTTCTGCTTATAAAGAGGATTATTACAGCAGAGCTGTTCACAGCTGGCTTGGTTGCCTTTGCAAACAGTCAAAGTTTTCTTTCAGTCCTGGCCAAATCAGCCAGGAGGTGAAACTGTTGACTGGGAAGCTCAAACAGTCGCTGTCAGGGCTGGCACACTGCATGAGGAGACCTGGCCAAGCAGAAAGTGCCTCTCTCTCCTGAAGTCAAATGCATCCTGACTGACCACCCCATGGCCTGCAAAAGTGTGAGCTTTACTTGGCTGCACCTGCAGCAGTTTAAATTGCCTTTGTAGATGGAGTGCTTGCATGATATTAATCTGTCTCTGGAGCCATCCTACTCTTTGGAATGGTAAGTAGTTCACAGAGGGAGATGACCCAAAAGTGAATATATAGTTCATTGCTCTAGACAAGGACGTGGCATGTGTGACCACAGGGAATTGCTAAAAAGTGGTGGCAGTGTTCCGATATTTCTGTGTTGTAGTATTTAGTGTTCCACTCACTGTTCTGAACTGAGTACTCCATTCTGACTATTATTCCCACTATCTTGTGTTTTCTCCTTTTATTTCTTTTCACTTTCTTGCTTTCTGTATAGGGAAAATTTTGCCTATGAGAGAAGAACTAAATCAGATTACCAAGATCCACCTCAGCACACAGTGAGTATCTGCTCCTCTTGCCAATTCTTTCAGCAGAGTTGAACACGATTGCAGCATCTTGCTGCCTGCAGCTTTGATATGTTGAGGAGGGTAGGAAGCTCATTCCAGATATTCTCTACATACATTCTCACATCCTTTCTTATTTTTCTTCCTTCACCTTTTAAAAGCAGTAATTCAGTCAGACTTTCCCTGTGGTTTGTCACCTTTCATGGAAACGCTGTATAGAATTACCCTGTATAGGTGTACAAAATACAGGTATAGTTTTCTCATATTATAACCTCCCTTACTCAGAAACTCTTTGCATAAATTCTACTTAACTGACCTCTAACTTTAAGATTATGAATACTGAAGATTCTGCAGTGAAATTTTGTGAAAACTGAACAGTGTTAGTACTTCAAAGGCACTAAATACTGCCTGCACAGTATCTGTTAGACTTTATCAATAAAGTAGAAGACTTTAAGAGAGTGGATAGTTAACACAGAAACTAAAATAAGAATCCACAGACAGATAAGGATGCTAACTATAAACTGTGGGAGAAGCACACAGTTTGGAACTTTCTGGCATGAATAATATTTATTTCCAGATTTTGTATTGCGGGTTGATATTGTTTTATTAACTGTAGAAGTTTTGCATATCATTTCCCTAGGCTGTATATTTGGAAGAGAAGAACAATAACACAGAAAAATATGTCTTGTCCAGATTTTATAAATTCTTTCCTCTGAAGCTAATTGACTTGTAAATTCCATTGTTTACAGTTTTCAGTTACACAAATCTAGAACATACTCCAAACCTCAGACTGATGGTGGCACATACTAGAAGCATGCAATCCAAATGACACAGCAGCCTGAGAGTATAATTCATCTAATGAAGTGTCTTTGTTCTTCATTACCTATGCATCCATATACACCTCTAGGATCACAAAACATAACATTATTTAACTGTTCCTTTGGTTTTGCTCACGATATATCTTTTTCATATTTAAAGCAAATGCTACTCACAAGTCAACTTTGTTTTTCAGAATTTAGCCTTAGTAACTTCCTACATATATGACAAGAGCAGAGGTAATTTGCAAAAAGTTGTAAAATTATTTTGGTGCTTTGCTAAGTAAGGATGAGAGTGTGGGTACTACACTGCTGTCCTGTTTTGGCAATTGCTAATTTCAAATTTGATTGAAATCTATTGATGACTATTTTGGGTTTGCATGGCCAGGTTTTGGTAGCAGAGGGTCTGCAGGGGTGGCTTCTGTGGGAAGCTGAAGAAGCTTCCCTCACGTCCAGCAGAGTGAATGTCAGATGGCACCAAGGTGGACCTGCCACCGGCTGAGTCTGGACATGATCAGAAATGGCAACACCTTCATGATAACATAACTAAGAAAAAGGGGGAAAAAAAATTGGGTAGATGTAATTGTGGCCAAAGAGAAGGGTGAGAATAAGTGCAAGGAGCACCCTGCTGACACCCAGAAATGCATAAGGAGGGGCAAGAGGTGCTTCAGGTGCTGGAGCAGAAACCACCTACAACCTGTGGTGCAGCCCATGGTAAGGCAGCTGCACCTCTGCAACTCATGGAGGAGCAAAGGAATGCAAAGATTCACCTGCAGCCCATGGAGGACAGCCAGATTGGAACAGGTGGATGCCTGAGAGGAGGATGTGGAAGGCCTGTGCTGGAGCAGACTCTGGGCAGGGACTTGAAGACCCATGGGGACAGAAGCCCATGCTGGACCAGGTTTTCAGATTGGTCTGGTGAACCTGTGGGGTTCACCAAGGTTCCTGCACCTTGGAGCAGCCTGTCCTTGAAGAACTGTATCATGTGGAAGAGTGTCCCATGTTGTTGCAGTTTGTGGAGGACTGTTGCTGTGGAATCGACCCACACTGCAGACGTTCATGGAGAGCTGTCTCTCCTGTGGGAGGCACCCCATACTGGGGCTGGACAAGGGCTACTCTCTCTGAGCAGTGGCAGGAATATCTTGTTATGAATTGACCAAAACCTCCACTCCTGTCTTCCTGCATCACACATGGGTAGGAGGTAGAACTAGGAAGGAGGAAGGAGTGGGGGGAAGATGGTTTCAAGGTATCATTTTACTTCCTAAAATTCTGCTCTTATTTTATAGTAATATATTCTAATATATTTCTAATTTGAGTCTATTTTACCTGTGACAGTATTTGGTAAGTAATCTCTCCTGGTCCTTATCTCAACTCGTGAACCCTTCGTTATGTTTTCCCTACTCATCCAGCTGTGGAGGGGAGTGATAGAGAGACTTTGGTGGGTGTCTGGTATCCAGCCTGGGTCAACTCACAACTGTTCTTTTGTGCTCTAGTGGCAATGCTGATGGCTTATAAATTTACTGGGGTCTTTTTTCTGCTACAACTGTTTTTTTCATTGTTCAATGCCTGCTTCCTTCGACATACTTTCAGTTCACAGTTCCAAACTTTCCTATGTATAACAATGAGGACTTGGCATTTATCTAGAGAGTGCTCTGTCACTGCTTCTTCCTGCATTTCTTCTGCAAATTTGAACACACATGGTCATGTGAGTTGACATTTTGTTTTTGTGAGGTTTTGTACTTTCTGTGACATGTTTCCTTCAGTGGAGATTTTAACTGAGTTTGTACCAACTGTCAGACAATAAGCTTTGCCACTAAATCAAGTTTAGCTCTGAAGTTTATTGGTTCTGCCTTGGCTTGGGGAAGAATGTGTCCCACATAAAATCATTTTATCAATGGTTTTATATGGGAGGAAAGCTGCAGCCAACAAAAAAAGCATGTGTGTAAATAACTTCACTATCTAGTTCAAGCTGAAATTCAACTTGAACTTAGAGTACTTTGTTCGTTGACAATGATGTAGTAAAAGCCCCTGAGCAATACAGCTTAACAACTGAGTTACAAATACATACATCATTAGTTTCATATTAATCTTATGTTTCCTAATGAAGTGACTTTTGAGAATGGCATTAGGTCACAACTAACATTTAAAATCTATTACTTAATAACACAAACAATTTGCCTAAATGGTAGAGTTAAGGTTAGGTTATCATACTGCTTATCCTTGGTGGCCCTTTGTATTTGACTTTGTAATGATATTTTAAACACTGTTGCTGTATTTGAGACAATATTACAGTAAATTTAATATATTTTTTGCAAAAAGTCTCTATTATGTATCTTACTATTTACTTCTCAAGATTTTTTTAGTCTATTCATAGTTAAAAAAATTATGAATGCAAATTTAGTTTAATCCTTATAGTACTCCTAATGTTTCCCCAACAAAGCTGAAATTGATGTATTTTTTTCCTAAAAATCTGCATATAAGTTTTCATACAGAATAGTAAACTCAAAAATTACTTTGGAAGCAACTCATAAACTGAATGAAGATTTTCCTAGAATGATTTTGGGCTGATACATGTTCTGCTTAAAATTCACAATCTGTTACCTTGATAAATGAACTAAAATTTCCAAACTATATGTTTATATATATTAGTGGAACTTCTCATAAAGTTGAATGAGAATCTTGAAGGTAGATTGGGTTTTTTTGTTTTGTTTTGTTTTGCTTTTCTTCCCCAGTGAAATAAACGTTTAACCTGTATCTGGCATGCCTGTTTGGAAGACCACTTGAGGTCAAGGAAAATAAAAGCAAAGACTTCCTTGTTTCTCTCTCCTAAGACAATGTAGGAGCTCCTCTATAATGACTCTGTCGACATTTACTGTTCACAATTCATGCATTCCTCATAATTTCTATGAAATGTCAGCATGTTCTCTAATGGGCACTTATGGAAAACCCCTTCAGCCTGCACTGTCTGTGGCCCTGTGCTATTTCTCAGTACTGGCCCATTGGGCTTGGTAAAAAGGCCAACCTCGTTCCTCTGTATAAGAGCAGATAAGGATGAGGGGGCAGAGCAGCCTGTGTGTGCTGCTAGAGCAATTCTGTTATAGTCTCTCACCTCCCCTAACTCCTTCTCTTGGAACATATCCATGATGAGAGGGAAGCAACATTTCAGAACTGTAGTGCACAGGAGCCAAAATATGATGTTTCCTAGGAAAATGTTGATAGATCCCCTGGAGTTTTGTGGTTTTCATCATGGTCAAAGCAAATGTTTGCAGAAATGTTTGCAAAGCAGCTAATCATTGATTTTATGAGTAAATTTGACAGCTTTTTTTTTTTTTAACTGAAATTTTTATGTTTATCGTAAGCAACATAGTGTTCTTCTGACACTATGGACAGGCATTAATGTTGTAAAAAATGCTATTTTTTACATCTGTTTTAAAAATGTTGCTCTCCCTTTTGTCATTGGTAATATTCATAGTCTTTTAGTAACATTTCATGCCTGCATTAGAGTACATAGAAAAGATATGATTAACCTTCTGATAAGATGCATTTGTTTATGTGATAATGACATTCATGTCTTTTAAAAGTTCTTTCTCTTTGCAAAAGAGTCAGGTATTCCATATTTCTCTTATATTTTAAGGGAGTTAAGGCCAAAATTCTCACCATCCTCCTCCAGAAATAAAAAAAAAACTATGTTTGTTGCAGTTTCTGTAATTGCAAGAGATAGTTAACTGGCTCAATGGCAAAAGTCACTAGAGATCAACAGTGCACACAATTCTAACAAAATGCAGGCTGTTTAACTAAGGACATTTGCTGTCACTCCTCGTTGTGACTTGGTTCTGTGCTCACTGCATTCTCATAGGTATTCTTATCCTACTAGAAACATGTAACTTTATTTACATGCCCATGGACAATATATACAGCCAATTTTCCTACTTAAAAAATCAAATACCTCATCTGCATGTGATAAGTACTGTGAGAAAAGCTGGTATTGAATTTAGCAAACTAGTGGTACTAAATGCTGATAGGATTACATTACCATGCCAATATCGAGAGTAAGAAACTGACCCCTTTTCCTCAGAACAGGTACAATGACCATTTTCAAAGACTGTGTTGCGTGACTTCACCTTGATGTTTACCTTCACTTTGTTTTGTACCCTCTTGGACTATCCCCGAAAATGCAAACTGAGCTTTAAATATGGGATTTAGGTCACTAAACTTTACTCATTAATGCTTCTCTCACTACTCAAAGTTATATTTAAATCTAACAGTCAAAATTTCTTATGCCTGTATACTTGACAATTATGCTTTTATTCTGTAGAAATTCCACTCTACAAAGATATTCTAAGCTGAAAGTGATTTTTCTGAGGATTGGCAATTGAAGAGGGATTAGTTTTTATATTAGTTTAGTAGATTTGGGGACTATAGGTAATTTGTGTTAGGGGTCCATAATTATAACTCTTATTCAGTCAAGCTACTGAAATATCCCCATTTTAACTTAACCTGGAATTGTGCTTTGCAAACATAGGGTAGTGAGAATCAAAAGGTCTAAATATGACCTTGAATATACAGAGGGTGAAAGACCTCCTAAAATGAATAAGATTCCTCAGCTTCAATGCATCATATGAATTTTAATATAGAGATCTATTTTACCTTATGTTGATTACAAAAAAAAAATTTAGGACTAAAGTACAAATTTGGTGAAATTAATCCCACTGTGAGGCCCTGATGCTGGGGAAAAGGGGAAGGAGAGGAAACGTGAGTTCCAGTACTACCCTAATTAACATACAAGATAATGCTTATCATCAACAAGTTAAATACTGCTGGTAATAGGAAGAAAAATAAATAATAAAAATACAAACATTCATAGTGTGGATAAGTTGCTAATTAGATGTTTACTTAAACATGTGCTTTTATATTTGAGTTTCAGTAAGGTGTACATGTGCTTAAATGGGAACTTGTGGATACGGTGCCATAAACCACAAAATGTTTCTGCAGTATTTCAAAGCACCCTAAAGGGATACTGTCTTCTTCCATAAGGATATTTAATTTAATGCAGAGTAAATATGTGTGTAGGTGAATGTACATCTCCTGCTGAAAGCTGCCAGGAAATCTTATGGACATGGCATGAGGCCTGACCTAGGATAAACACTGGGTAAGAACTGTGAAAGGCAACTTTGGAAATTAAGGAAAAAAAGTTAAAAACGACATCAATTTGGTCATCTGAAATTGCTATTTTAAGGTTAATGCAGTGTGAAACAGAATATAGCATAACTAGTTATGCAATGTAATCATTGAAACCCCCATGTCCCTTCTCCTCCCCCAACTCACATTAATCTAATCTTTGTTAAAGACAAACCACCATGGTCTCTCTTCACTCAAGCAAATATTCAGCTGAGTGAAAGCTAAGTGGTATTTCTTGACAGGTATCCTCAGGGAATTTTGAACTACAACTACTGCAAAAAATAAGTAAAACTACATTAACTGAAAAATGCATAATAATAAGAAACAAAAAGTCATCAACCAATGGCTAGAAAAAAACAGCAGCTAGTGTATTTATTTTTAATGTATCTGGCCAATAAGTATTTTGTTCAGTATATAATCTTGATTCAAAGCCTATATTTAATGAACTATTGGATGAATTAGACTTAAGTTTGAACTTAAACCATCAAAATTATATATTAGAATGTTTTAGTAAAGATATGCATCTTTGAAAGTGTCTGCAAATGTGTTTTCACCACACCTCTTTCTGTGTCGCAATAGATTTATGTATGTTGACAGTGAAACCACCTGCCTTCTAAATTTAAAAGTAATTTTTAATCATGATCTCTGCTTTTAGAAGCTCAGAAACAGCATTTTAGCATATTTTCAGTGTAAGGTTTGGTTTAAGCTGACCATGATATTGAAAATGCCTCTTGTCTATCCTTTCCATCATCAGACTGCAATTTCTTGGGTGGCTTCCTGAGGAAAAGGGAGCACGTAGCTACAGCTTCAAGCGGAGATTTATTTTAAGACAAAAAAGCACAATATGGTCTAGGAAGTCTCCAGAAGATTTGAATGCAATGACCATGTAAGGTAAAAATACAATTCCTCCTTAAGGGAAGAGGAGGGACAGAACCTGAGAGGATGGTCTGATGTTGTCTCAGGGTAAGTTTAGGTTGGGTATTGTTCACCCAGAGGGTGGTCAGACATCAGAACAGACTTCCTAGGGGAGTGGTCACAGCACCATCTAGACCTTGGACAATGTTCTCAGGTTGTGACTCCTGGGGACAGTGCTGTGCAACGCCAAGTGTTGGACTTGATGATCCTTATGTGCCCCTTCCAACTCAGATTATTCTGTGTTTCTGTAAAAAATAGAATGATATGGATGCTCTTCAATATTTACATTCAATTTTTAGGGTCCCTTTGTTTTTCTGAACCAATTTAATCTGACACTCACAAACATAATGAACTCTGAGCTGGGATAGTTTTAATCACACACATAAAAACCAGCTAAAAAACAAACCAAACAGAAACCTCCAAGCCCCAAACCAAACACAATGCTTATCCCTCCCCCTTAGAAACACTCAAAACCTAATAGTAAAAAAAATCCTAAGCAATGTAAAGAATGCTAAATAATGACAACCAGTAGAATATACACAGATAATAGTTTTTGTATTCTGACCTCTTAATTTTGACATTGTAAATAAACACTAAATGTAGAAATAAAGACAATATTTAAAATTTATGCCTGTTGCGATTAGCTGTTATTTCACTGAAGCTGATAAAGTTGTGTCTGCAATAATTGTGGCTGGGAGTGTGGTTATATTCTTTCAGTACAGTGTAATTATTGTCTGTTTATTTGTCTTTATTTTGTCTTAATTTCCTCTTTAGCCATTATAGATTTTATTTTTAAATAAACTCTACTCTTCATAGGGACATCTGCTTGTTCTGGTTGGCAACGCATCCCAGTGATGTTGATTTTACTCTATCAGTTTCTAGTTCTGGAGTGGAATATTAATATTAGTGAATAACAGTGTGCATACAATACAGCATAATGAAGAGGAATGCTGTGAGGACAAGCAGCACACTGTAAAGATCCTCAAGCATAAAAAACATACACTGCTGCTGTAATAAGAGATGGTATGTATGGGTGATTCAAGAAGAAATGATCAATTAATAAGTCTTTGTAATAAGAGAGTACACAGAGATGGGAAATCTAGCAAGACTCTTGGGTCTACTTTAAAAGGGAATATTCTGCACAGAATAAAATGCCTTATTGTACTTTCTTATGTAGCTCAGAAAACATCATTAATCTCCAGCTGGTGAAAAGCACGAATAGATAGATATGTATATACATATATAAAATATTATACAAATTGTATTGATGATAATAAACTATTAGTATTAATTTTAATCATCCACATAAAGCAGCAATACCCATATAGCATTTGGACACCCTTTCAGCTGTTACAAAAATAGATCAGGGCAGAAATTTATGACTTCACTTAAATAAAGTGATTAGGTTTCTTGACTTGCAAAAAAATGAGCAATGAACTACTTCAGAAGGCAGCCATGCCTGCTCATTCCATGGGGAATGGGCTATGGGAGTTTTATGTGACATGATGGTAGAACACTTCAGGACCTGTGTAAAGGGGGCGTATTAACAAGTAGATGATTTCAAATTATTAGCTCTCTAAATCAGACATGAAAATGTCAGTAAAGAAGCCACAGCAAAAGTTATAAGGAAAACTTTTAACTTACCATGCTTAATTTTTTCTTTACCAGAAAAGACCATATTTGCAGGAGCAAAATTAAAGCCTTAAGTAGAATGAACTTGTTTCCTTTTTTTTATTTTTATATAAAAACAAAGAATTATATCACGCCATGACTGTTTTTTTAATCAATATTAATTTTAATTTGCCAGCTGTCTCCACTGCAAGTAATAAGGACAGCTTTAGACTGTTGAAGTGTTATAAGCAAGTATAAACATGCAGTACTTCTAGACTAAAACCTTTTTTTGGCAACTGATGCCTTCAGTATGGGCATAACAAACATTCATCCATAGCCCTATATTTTATACTCATTAATAAACACACTATTTATTTCAAATGCCAGAGCAGGAAAAAAACCTTGGCAAATAGTAAGTGTTAACACATAGGGATTTTCTGCAACAGCCAGATATACTGCATGAATTTGTAGTTTTGTTTCAGAATCCAGTTCTAGGCTACTGGTAGAATGAAGACGTGCTATAGTACCATAATTATTCTACCTGTAAATATGTTTCAATTCTCTTTAGAAACTTCAGCAGCATCCTACTGATTTTATTAGAATCTACTTTTGGCCACAGTGTTGATTGAGTTAGAGCTTTCTATTCAATCACTAGTGAGAAATGATGACCCAGTAAGAAAATATAGAAGAGTTTCTGATTTTTTACATATATTTAAATAATAAAAAGTGGAGAAATCTAATCAAGAAAAAAAAAAAAAAAAAAAAAATGCTCTGTTCTGCTACATTTCTAAGAACAGCACTCTTACTGAAGTGAGCTGGAGTTTGGCATCTGCATATACTGCCTGATGAACCAGGAGATTAAAGCAAAACACTTTTTGCAGCTTTGGAACAGATATTTCTTCTCCTGTACTTCTTTCTACTTTGTTTTGGGGAGCACTTCAAATGATAAGCTACCATTTTAAAATGCTGATTTGCTTTTTGTTCTATAATAAGAAATAGGAGAAGTCATCCAGAAACATTCTGTAAATTTGAAGGTCTGCAGAAATAAGGTTCTTGGAATCAATTGTTAGATCCTTGTGCTTCCTTCTGCCTTGAAGGCTTTCTCCCTTGCTTCTGTGTCTGGTGAAGGTGAAACAGAGCTGTCTTTCAAGGGCATGAATGCATGAAAATGGCAAGATAGGATGTCTTAGAATTTGGTATGCAGACTGAGCAGGTAGTATTGTCCTTGTTTGCTGTCCACCTTTCATTCCCTGTCTGCTTGTACAATTTGGAAAAAACAATTAATTGCTTGAGAAATATATTCAAGGCCTAGTGAATTTTATGGAAAATAATTTTTTATTGCAGAAAAAAATATGTCTATATGCTGAAACTAAATAACAAACAGTAAAAATTCTCATCAGTTTCATCTCTATATGTATGCAATTTAGACTATCTTTAATGTTATAAATGTATTTACAATATGACGTACAATCATTTGTAAAAGGAAGAGAAAGCAGGCTATAAGCTCTAGATGTATCAGTGATAAAATGTGATTTCAAAGTGCCCATGGTACTCTCAATGGATACAAGACTTTGAATATCAGATGGTATAAACAAAATACCCAAATATCAAATAGTCTATTCTCAAAGAAGTTTACAAGCTGCCACTCTTTAAAAAAAATAATTCCTGGTACTATATACAGCATAATGGCATTGATAACATTTGAATTTGTTTGATTTGCAGTTCCAGGCCACAATTCTGACACAGTGCAATCAGAGCTGACTTTTGTTGTTGTTGTTGTTGTTATTATTATTATTATTATTATTATTATTAATATTAATATTATTATATATGTGTGGTCTTTTCTTCCTAAAGGGGGTTATTTGAGTGACTTATTTGCTGTCTCTATTTTTTTTTTATTTGTACTACCTGCTTAACTTTCTTTAGTGTTTCTTTGAACTTGTGGAACAATTTTAGTCACATTTAACAAACTAAGTGATTTTAAAGAGAACAAATTCTTCATGGTTAGAGAAAAAAGACTTGAATAAGTGCTATGGGGAAGCAGAGGTTGCTGCTTTCACTTAGAATACTGGATATTTGAGTATCTAGAACAAAGACTCACAAGAAATTAAACTCTACCGTTTTGTATTAATCTTTGGGGTTTAATTGAAATAAATTAATGTGCCTGCCTGTGCTATAAACTCCCCTCACTGACCAAAAAAATACCCATACATGGGTGTTAAAGACATTTTCTTTTCCCCATTTGAACATCTAACTTAAAACAACATCTTTCTGAAATTTCTATCTTAATGATAATCAAATTTGAGGTTAATTAAGATTTCTGGAATGCTAACTATACTTTTACATGTCTGTAGAAACCAAAACCAGCAATTCACCTCTTTTATTAGACATGCTAAGGAGTTAAGTAACATGAGAGGAGTGAACTCATGTCAGAACTGTAGAGTCAGGTCTACGCTAGATGGCACTTGAGGCTCCATTTATTCAGAATGTGTTGAATTGCAGCAGCTGGAGCTTTGGTTCTTAACATTTTTGTGTCTGCTAGACATGAGTCATTAGTAATTCTAAAATGAGATTTAATAATTCTCACACAAGTAGTAAGCAGGGAATAAATATTTCATATTGTAACACATATTAAAAACATTTTGGCATCCTACATATGCCTCTGGAGTAGCTCTGTGGCATCCTTATGGAAGTCCTTCAGTGCATCCTAGAAAAACTATTGCTTAAATAGCATTCATAATTGTCCTCAGGCAATTTTCACACACTTCCCAGATTAGTCTCATATCACCTCTTGTTAGCTGGAGGTGATTTAAACAAACAGCCTTGGAGTATGTGCACACAGCGCATCTGGGCCAGTGATAACGTCTCTCAGAATGAAAGCTTGGCTCACATCAATAACATCTTGGAAGTACACATTTAAACAAAGGAGGTTGCTTTGGTGGAATCTGAAAATATGCAAATTTCAAACACTATCTTTTTTTCCCCCCCTTTTTTGATTGAAAGGCATGGAGCTCTTTTTCTATTTTTTTTCTACTGGCATATTTTCACTCCTGGTACTACAAAAAGTGTGGCAACTTCTTATGCTGGAGTAAAAGGACAGAACGTTTTCTCCTGATTTGCTCTGACTAACTTGCCCTTTTGACACACACACATAAACAGAGCTCTTTATATTTCTAATGCATTACTACAAGACATAGTAAAGGTGAAACTGTACGTGCAATTGCTGAGTCTGCAGAGGAAAAAATGTGATGAAGGGTAAATTAGAAAACAGTTGGTTTTGCCAGTAAAGGTAGGATGCTGTGGATAATCCTGTGGAAGGGCAGGTCTGCTGTTCTGCAGACTGAGAGGTCGTAGTGGAGCAAACCCTTTCTTTCTTTTGGAGATTGTGACTTTGTTTCTTCTGTAGGTGCTTGTTACCTCTTTTATGTTTTCACCAAATGTGTGATCTTTTACTTATGTGGGATATACATTCTTAATAAGATCTTAGAAGAGAGCAGGATAGAGCTTGTGAATCTCTGTGGGTTGTATGCCTTCAGTGCCCAGTGACTGATGGGTGATGTGTGTGAGCACGGCCAGGGCTCCGGTGCTGCCCCGCTCTCTGTGCTCTGCAGCCTCATTGTACCCACGTTCACATCGAGACACACCTGCCCCTGCTTTCTTCATAAACCTGTTGTGGGTCTCCTTGTGCTCTAATTATCCCCAGGTTTAATGGCAGAGGAGATTCATTCCCCACGGAGCTGGCTCTCAGAATTGCTGAGCACCATAAGTGTTAAGCACTTAGTGGTTCCAAAATATCTCATCCCACATATGATGAGCAGTTGTGCAAAGGCAGTTATGCTTAGTAAGAGGAATAAACAGCCTTCAAGGTGAAGATCTGTACTCTGTAGATGACAAGAAAAATTTCTAATGGTGAGCTAGAGCAGGCTTTTTTGTGGAGCATTAAATCTCCTTTATTAATAAAGAAATCAATTATCACACTCCAGCAATTTACCATTAACATTCGTTCTGCATCACTTGAAATGTTGAACAGCTATAATCATAAGCAAAGAATTGAAACAAAGAAAAGCTGTCCCCTAATTCCCCAAATAGTGTTTTAATTAAATTTCCCACAAAAGGATAGCATTCACATAACAAAAAAGGTAACATAAATATCAAGGTCCTTAGCTGTTGTCTTAGACATTAGCATTTTATTAGCTATTGTTTACATAGTTTCAATTTGTCAAGCATATATATTTTAAATGCACTTTTATCCTACCCTAGACAAGGATTTAGTCCATATAATAATATACTAAGATGTCCTCCATGGCCTCTGCCAGGGTGGAAGCAATCTGCATGCTGTACTTTAATCTACAGAGCACACTTCAGCTGGTTAGTATTCCAGAAGATGAACGTTAATAAACCATTCTTCAAACTATACAAACCTCTGAGTCTGAGGTTCATGACTGAGACATCGCAGCATACTTTCAAATTGCGAAGGGGCAGGATTCTTATGAGGCAATGAGACAAAAAGGTAAAGTGTGCATATGTGCCAGTGCATGTCCTACGTCAAAGTCACAAGTCAGGAATAAATATTTAGAATTGAATTTGAGAAGTTTTACCTATTAATTCTTTAAAGTATGTTTTATCCATCTATGTTGGAAAGGAAAATCATGCTTTAAAGCCCATTAATTAATAACAGAGAACTGTAAGATCCTTTTAGATTTTTATGCTAAGCAACCTCAAGGTTTAGCCAGTAAGAAATTTTTGCAAATGTTCAGTCTATGTTTGCACTAGTGCTTTCAGACCATTAGTCTTGCAAAATACCACCTTGTGCTTGCTTGATTGTTCTTCATTCTTCTCAGTATTCACTTGTCCTTTTTGTTAAACACTTGTGAAAGCTTATGCAATGCTGACTTTTCTATGCATGGTTTGATTAGACCAAGGTCGTACAAAGCTGTCACTTTCTTAAGCATTTTACCAACATGAAGTTTGCATCAATGACATTTTCTGGTTTCGTTTTAAATAAATAATGACAAGACTCTTTCTAGCTGCCCTGCTGCTCAGGGTTAGCAGATGCTCTTTGTTGCACAGTTCTGTTTCCCAGTGGAACAACAGCAGGATGTGTGGGAGTAGTTTGGGTTTGCTTTGCTTTCCTTGGCTCTAGAACAGACCATCCCAAACATGTTTCAGGGCTCTTACCCCCTATTCCATGACACATTCCCAGAAAGTATTTGGATCCTAATTTGCTCGTAGATAAATTTGAAAAGATTTAAAAATTAATCTTCCTTCTATGTGTCACAGCTTCCACTTTCACTAGCAAAACCACAGCAAACAACATCTTCCACTATGTGTTACCAAGGATGAATTTATGCTTGGGATGCAGGGATAAAATCATTGGAAGATTTTATATGATAGCATCAGTGGGAGACTGTTAACTTGCTGTTAGTCAAGTTTGGAGAAACAAGTTTTGAATGGGTTTAGAGGAAAATTATACAAATCACATAGGAACATTCAGTCTCGTACTTAACAGGAATATTTCTATAGAAAACAGTGAATAACACAAGATTTGACTCAGTATTTTGGACTTTAAGCTTCAACTTCTGTGTTGTGTGTTTCACGCAATAATATGCAAGCCCCTAATTACTGCATGTCTCTGGCCCCTAAAGGGATATTAAACTATTTATGCCAGTGAAAATAATCTAAGAAACAAGCAAGAAAAAAACCAAACAAACAACCAAACAAACAACAACAACAAACCAAACAATCAAACAAAAAACAACCACACAAAAAACCCAAAACAAAAAACCCCCAAAACCACCCAAACCAAAACAAAAACTGTTGCAGAACTTGAATTAACACAAATGTGCTCTAAAGACACTTCTGTTTTTGACAGATGCAACACAACACAGTACTGAATTGCATAATAGCATAGGAATTCTAAATAGATTTACTCTTCCCATGTCAGAGGATTTGATGCAATAAACCTCTGTGTTGAGACCAATATGCTAATTAACATTTGAATTGTGATGCAGGACAGCTGTGGTTTGGTACTATTTTTGTGATTTAATTCTCCCAAATTACATGTGTGGTTCATGCACATGCATAAAAGAAGAGTGAAAAGAGTATGAGAAAAAGTATTCAAGCTTCTTTGTCCTGTGCTGGCAGCAAGAGATGCCTAAGGTGGGAGCATAGCCCCTGTAACTTGTTTCCGCAGTAGGTAAAGAGAGTGAGAGAGAGGCTTTTGAAAAGAGTGATTCAGAGGTTAAGTGAACAGACCTTCAGTTTGGACCTGACTCTCTCTCTTCCACAGTGAAGGATGCTGGGGCAGTCTGCCCCTGATTTAAAAGGTTGGATATGGTGGCTTCAAAAGGAAGTGCATCTGCACCTTGCAAGATGTGGTTGGTTTTGGGGGTTTTTTGTTCATTTTTGATAGTTTCCTAAGGCAAACTTTCTTTTGTTAACTAAATTATGAGAAGCAACTCTCAGAATCACAGCATGAAATTTTTTTTGTCCATTATACAGAGTAGGCAAAAGCTTTCAGTGAAAAAAAGGTTCTGGGTCCAAATTTAGTTCTTTCTCAATCTCGTTCATATTTAGCTTGTGAGCTGTTGTGACTCCTACTATTATCACCTGCTCCCATAAATTACACATAATTTTATCTCACTATAACAAAAGGAAGAATAAAGGTGGCTATTATCAAAAGGTTTTGGTCAATCAGTTCATTGCAATTAACCTCATTCCTATCATTGTCAAATGGACCTTCTGACATTTGCATGTGTATAGCAGTTGAATGAGGATTTAAATATTTGTATTTATATTACACTTATTATTACACTTGTTTTGTCACCTTATTTTTACTTCTAGTTTATTCTCAGACTAGAAAATATTTTTTAACAATATGAAAATTCAAATAATTAATTGTAAAATTTTATTTTTAAACATGTGTGTATGCAGGGCCATGGAAGTGTTTGCTCCCCTGTACTTGGCTCTGATGAGGGCACACCTCTAATGCTGTGTCCAGTCTTGGGCCCCTCACTTGGAGAAAAGCTCAAAAGGGATGGAGTGTGTCCAGAGAAGGGCAATAGATCTGGTGAAGTGTCTAGAAGGTGTCATATGAGGAGTGGCTGAAGGAGCCAGAGGTGTTTGGTCTGGAGAAAAGGAGGCTCAGGGGTGACTTTATCTCTTTCTGCAACTGTATCTTCTCACTGGTAGACAGTGACAGGACAAGAGGACACAGTCCCAAGTTGCACAAAGAAAGGTTGAAATTAGATAATAGGAAAACTTTCTTTACTGGACAGATTGTCAAGCATTGGAATGGGCTGCTCAGGGAAGTGGTGAAATCAATATCCCTGGAGATTCAAGAAATGACTGGGCGTGGCACTCAGTGCTGTGTTTTAATTGACAAGGTGCTGTTCATTCAGAGGTTGAACTCAATGATCTTGAAGGTTTTTTCCAACCTTATTGATACTATTATTCTATGATGGAAATTGATGGCACTTCTTTTCTTGTGTGTATGTGTGTTCTAACATGGACTAAAGCTGCTTCTGAATTGATGCCCACTCAGTAGTTTCAAATAATATAAAATAGTTTTCAATTTATGAAAAGAAAGTGTTACAAAAGCAAATGAGATCCTTGATCCTTTCATATTATTCTCACAGAAAGGAGAATTTTGATATCTATGTAAAGCTTAGTTTTCTTCTGCCATCAGACACTTAAATATTTGGGGAAAACATATGAGAAGTGATACAGTTAGAATGTAATTGTAAGTAAATCAATTGTGGGCTTAGTGAAATATTTCACATGAACAAGATATAAACAAGCATCCCAGGGTTACTAAATTAGACTGTCACAACCAATTTTATCACAGTGGATTCTGTCTCAGGTGCAGTGGAAAGCTGCTTGTTTATGAATATTAAAATCTGTATTTACCTTGGCCTTTGGTTGAATTTGCTTTCTCAGGGGAAGGGAGCAATGCTTGATAATGTATTTTTCCCTGAAATGCAGCATTACTAGGTAAAGCCAAAACACAGAATTGGCACTAGACTGGAATACTTTAGATCATTAGACATGGATATGTAGACAAAAAACAAAGATTAAGAAGATTCTGTCTTTGAGGGATTAGATCTATGTTCTACCTAAATTCAAGGAAGATGAAGGAATCTTAGAAATATCTGAAAGAGAAACCTTTAAAAACTCTTCAGCTCTAGGTCTATGTCTTTTGTGGTAAAGGAAGAGTTAATCTATCAAGGCAGAGAAAACACCTGCCCCACTAGTCTTCTTTTGGTGTATAGAATTCAAGAGCTAACAGCTATTTTTTCTGGTCTGGGTTGACAGGTTGCCTCACTGAGGAGCAGGAGTTCCTCTATGAATTCTGTGAGATTTGTTTCATTCCAAATATGACTTGCTATATGTCTTTTAGGATGAAAAAGAGTCAAATGCTTGGTGAAATTAAGGGATGGAGGGTTGTTTTTCAGTGTGTGGGGTTTTTTTTTCCTGTTACTTTTCTGTGAACGCCTTAATCCTAGAGGAGTGTGTTGAGGGAGTCAGGATATTGGCAGCTATTTTTAAGGACTATAAATCATGGACTGGGAAAGACTAATAATCTTGAGGATGCAGAAATAAATGTCTTGAAAGAAAGCTTTGCTATTGCCTTTGTACAAGGTCAGCAACAAAAGAAAATGGTGAGCAGATATTCTCTTCTCTCTTGTGTGCTTCTGGGAGAGCACTGATATTTCTAATGTGATATTGCCTGTCAATAATTGTTTTGGGGAAAATTCCATGAAAAATCCTAACGAAAGGCTTGCAGTTCTTCAATTAAAAAAAAACAAAACAATGCAGGTCAGAGGCTCAGAGACCAAAAGACTCCTTAATATCATAATACATAAAAAAATAATAGCTGTCAGTTCTCTGGGTATAATCCCTATGCTGTAAATGGCCCTAGTTTAGTTATTATTTCTAAGTTCAAAAAGTATATTGGACAGCAATTTTGAGACTTCTGGAGACAATTGTTGGAAGAATTTTTCCAAATGATTTTATGAAACAGAGTCCTTGAAATTACTGCACCAAAGCAACTTGGTAGAAGTTCTCCCCCTGGTTTCCACCTTGATGCTTCCTGATCTACTTTTTCAGTTTCTTGAAAAATCAATTATTTGCATTCTTGTAGCTTTAACATAGGAAGGTGCTATTCTGAACTTGAGCTGGCTCATTTTCTCTTGCTTTCAGCCATCAGCTTGTCTTCCTACTCTTCAATATATAAAGCTAATGTAGGGTAGAAGACCAGATTTCTATTATCCAGCTCTCAATTTTTAGAATTGCAGTAAATAAGGGAAGGGATTTAAAGGATAGTTCCACCCAATAACTTTATAATGTATTGACAAGCAGCAGTCAGATTTGTGTGTGGTGTACAAATTAGCCAGCTAAACTAAACCCTAAGTCTGATTTCTTCCAGAAAGAAAAGTCAGTCAGGAAAACAGAAAATTGCATGGAGACCTCATAGTCGCCTTCCAGCATCGAAAAGGAGCATACAAGGAGAACAGAGAAGGACTCTTCATCAGGAACTATAGTGACAGGCTAAGGAGCAAAGGATTCAAATGTTAGGAAGGAAAATTTATATTAAATACATGGAAGAAATTCCTTACTGAGGGAGTGGAGAGGTACTGGAAAGCAGGCTGCCCAGAGAAGCTGTGGATGCTTCATCTCTGGAAGTGTTCAAAGCCAGGTTGGATTGGACATTGAATCTGGTGGAAGTTGTCCCTGCCCATGGCATGGGAGTTGGAACTAGATGATTGTTAAGGTCCCTTCCAACTCAGGCCACTTTATGATTCTATAATTCTATGATGCTCTGATTCTATGATTGCTTCTGATTCTATGATTGATTCCTATTCTATGACTCCATGGTTTTAATTTAAAACAATTGAACTATTATGAGAATAGAGAGAGCTGGAAGGAATTATATTATGTTTTATTATTTCTTTAATTTTCAGGCCCTGTTTTAGGTCTGTCAAGATTAATTTATGAAGATATTTTAGACTTCTTTTTTGATTGAAATATCTTCTGAATTTCCTCTTTTGATAAGTTCTATTTTCTTTTACTAGTAGTTCCTTAAAGAAAAATCAAAAAAAATTACGTATTTTTTTAATTCAATGTATAGAAGCTACATTTTACAATGAGATATTTACACAACTCTGTATTTTTAAATTTTCCTCGATATGTTTCAGTGGGTTTATGTATTATGAAATTTACAGAGATTGCCAAATCCCTCAAAATATTTATCAATTTCCAGTTGACATAAACTGCTTCATGTCATTAACTAACTTGACTTTGAGGAATTCAAATAAGATGATCAGATTAATTAGCAATTAGTGATGGTTTCCAGCCATTCTAGAAGAGACAGTTGACAAACGTCTAAGGTAGAGTCCAGTAGTCCCTTTGGTCTTGGTTTAAGGGTGGAGGAAGAACCACTTCTTTATTTTTTCCTCACCATGTAATTAAAGGATGAGTTTTTTCTTTCCTCCTATGGTCCTTCCAAACATAATCTATCACTGCTCTAAATAAGTCCTAAAGTTAGAAGATTGTTCTTAGTTAGTAGCTACCTGTTAGCTTCCCCTGCTCTCTACTGCTAACAAAACAGCTTAAGGGATCTGAACAATATAAATAAAAATCTTATAATTAATTATAGCTATTTCTTTGGATGTGCATGCATTGTATTAACAAAGACATTCTACTGAAGTTTATTTAGTTAACTGAGGATTGCTCGTATCCAAAAAATGAATAATTGCTACTGAGATTGTTTTGCCACTTCTATAAAACAAAACTTCCAATTTTGGATACTCCAGCTTACATTTTTTATCATCAGAATTCTTAAATCTAAGGGACAATATGAAGTAAATTATTATTTACAATGAAAAAGAATCTTACATCAGGAGATCAAAATAAAGTATTATCAGAAAGTTGATCAAAATTAAAGATCAATAGTAGTAATAGCAATAAATGATGGTAGGTAAACTGATTTAGAAGAGAAAATTACATAGAATCATAGAATTGTTTTTGTTGGAAAAGACCTATACAATCATTGAGTCCATACATTAATTCAATACTGCTGAGCCCACCCCTAAATCATGTCCCCAAATGCCACATCTGCACATCTCTGAGATACCTCCAGGGATGGTGACTTAGCCATTACCCTGGGCAGCCTCTTCCAGTATGCCAATATGTTCATTGAAGGCTTTAAAAAAAAAGAAAAAATGGAGCTGATTTATGCCATGACAGCATCTGGTGGTAGCAGTAGAGAAGAAGGATCTCTTAGGGGCTGTCATGCAGGGCAATACAACTTTGTTAGGGAGGCATTAGCTTGTCAGCTGAAAATGGGGGCTATGCAGACACTGGACATGGAAATCTGCAAATGGGCCAGAAGGATGCAAAGAGACGTGGCTTTGTGGGTAGGTAGTAGTTTGACATGCAAATGTAGATTATTGAGAGCTGTAGTGCTGCTTGCCTCTGTTCTTGCTGTGTTTGGGGAAAAACACTTTGTGCATTTTATTTAAATAAATAAAGTTACATGAAATTGTATCTGTGACTGATGTCTGCAATTTTCATGCTCCGACTGAACTAACCTTTCAAGCCCTCCAATTACAACCAATGGGCTTAGGTCAGAGGAGCAGTGGCATTTTTTTTATTGTTGCATTTGCATTTCATATTATGTACCAGTTGTAAAAGCAATGGACTTTATTTCTTTCAACATGAAATTATATGAGCCTAAATAAGTTTTATCCTATTGAGGCTACCCATACAAACTTCCGGTAATAAAGCTGCACAAGTGTGCTAAAGTATTTCATTAGGGATTAAAACCTCTCTCTGCCTACCTCTCCAGGATGAAAAATCATCAAAACTGCCAGTGGTATGACCTGCTGCTTCTCTTACTTTTTCAACTTTAAACGTGTGCTTGCCAAGTGAATTGAAGAAGTGAACACATTTTGTAAGCTGTCATTCCATATAGAGATTTACGGCTTTCCATTTCTATTTAGAATTAAAGAGCGATGGTGAAGCCCTTTCCTGAAAAGTCCAATAAAACCAAAGTGATGCACCCAGTATATAATGAGAAGTAAATGGAGCTTTCAAAGTCACTAGCAGCTATGCATCTCTGTCAAGCTGTCATTTATCACACAATCAAGCCTCAAGCAGAAACCAAGCCTCAAAGTGGCATTATAAAAACATGTTCTTGAAGCCTTGCTGAAAAGTTTTCAGAATAACATTGTCAGGAATGCTTTATTTCATTTATTTCTTGAAAATGCACGGTCACTAACTAGCGGACAAACATTGATTGGACAAGTATCAAAAATCATAGCTTCTATTCTATGGATGAATTTTAATAAACATTTAAATTATATTTTCCAAAGTTCATGGTATTTTAATACATATGGCTCAACATCAGTAATCAAAGAGCATTTTAGAGCTATTATAATGTAACTCTTCTATAACAGTAAAACATCTGTTTTTACATAATCATGTTTATTAAAAAGACCTCTGCATGTCATCTAGTCTAGCCTTCCTCTTGAAGTAGAACTCCCATGAACACTAGGTCAGTCATGACTTTGTTTAGGTGCATCTTGGAAACCTGTAGGAATAGAGATCCTGATTCTTCTAAGTGCCACATCACACTCGTGGAGAAGTTTTTTCCTAAAATTCAGTCTGAATGTAATAAACAGCAGCCTGTGGCTTTGGTCTTTCCTGTTGCTTCTGCCACTTCATCATCTCTGTCATTTCTTTCAAGTAGATGTAGGTTGTTATTAGGAGAACCTCAGTCCTCTTGTCACCAGAATATGTGAGCTAAGCTTCCTCAACCTCTTTCCTCATGATCTAAATTCACAGTACCTTCCAGAGGACCCTCCCCAGTTTCTCCACACCCATCATTATTGGAAGCAGAACAGATTGATAACTTCTTTCAGTCTGCTTGCCACCCTTTTTCTAATGCAGTTCTGTAGGAAGTTAGTGCTATGGAATGAGAATGCACTTTTGTTGCCTTATATTCAACAGCGTCCACAGCAGTTTCAGCAGGATGTTTCCCTCAGCCTATGCTGCTGTGTGGAGTTGTCCTGCCCAAGGGCAAGAGTGGGATCACCTTATTGAAACTCAAGAGGCTCCTGTTGGCCCACTCTCCATGTCCATCCATGTCATACAGAGTGGAAGTTCAGACACGTTGTTGAACCACATTCTCCCCAGTTAGAAAATCCACTCTAAAATTTATCATGTCTGTTATTAACCAAATAACTGATGAAAATCAATGAGAGAGCAGGAGTCAGTCTTGGTCTCTGTGGTACCCTGCACATCCCCAGGCACCAGTAATTGTCATTGGCTCTATGAGGGGCAATACTGTAGTGAACACTCAGTGCTCTCAGGTTCTTTTGAGATTCAGAGGGCTTAATAGGAAATTTCTTTTCAGTTTACAAGAATACTTTAAAAACCTTCTGAAAGGACACTAGTGGCAGAACCTCAGTAGCTACAAAAGTATTTCAGGATTTGGCTCTTTTTAGGTTGAAAAATTAGAAAAGATTTCCATGTGGTTTAATTAATTTCTCATTAATTAAAAAACAACTATCTTCAAACAAAAGTTGTTTCAAATAATAATAGCCTTTAAGGCTGTCAAAATATTTTAAAGACACAAGAAAAGCACCAAGAGTTTTAAAACTTTTCAAGTAAGCCACTTTTTGGTTTTGCTTTCTTCTTTTAGGGGCAGCTGTTGCCACTCCTGCCCACAATTATTTCTGCCTGCAGTTTAACTGACTTAGTCATCTTAGTCATCTAATAATCTTTCCTTATGATTTGTCAAACATCCTAAAGAAGCCTAAATTGCAGGAACAAAATTGTTTCCATGAAATTAGAACCCACACAAGAAAAGAGCAAATCAAGGTAATTTTGTCCTTTTCATTATAAAAGGTACTCTTCTATTTATTACTATTAAATAACTTGTGTAAATAATGTTTTGAATTCATGAATCTTCATTTGAATGCATGAATCTTCACATGCATTTACAATCTGAGTGTTCAAAAGTAAATACAAACATTTTAAACAAAGCAGGACAGTAAAATTCAACACAAAATGTTCATGGTAATTTCTATGGTGGAGACTATAATATGAAAGTGTTGTGTAAAGTAGGTTAAAAATCAGGAAGTGTTGTTTTCATCTTTCTTTCAAAGTCAGTTCTTTTCTGACACTCCAAAGGCTGTCAAATTCCAGATCTAGAAATCCATTTTGACTATCTTGGAAAACTTTTGTTAGCCTCATAGAGGACGACAGTCTAAGTGACGACTCTTAGAGGAGTTGAATAGTTTCCTGTGATGTGTCTAGGTAATTCTGTCCTCTCTTGTTTAGACCCCTACTTGAAAAAGAATATAAAAATACTGTATGCAAGTGTAGCCTTTTGTAGAAATAAGCCTGCAGCATATTCATTATCATCTTTTGACTGTCTATATCTCCGTTCTGCAATTTTTTAGTAAAGATAATTGATACCTGAACAGTTCTTGGGATCCTGAATAATTTATTCACCTGTATAAAGGTACTGCTTAGTCCTCATACTTGAATCACAGTGTAAGTATGTCACCTAAACATCTGAAAATAGCAGCACAACTTGAATGAAGTTGGCTTAGATCTCTTTTCACCAAATAGAATGATGTCCCTGGAAGTGGAACAGATGCTGCAATTCAGCAAAGCCTTTAGTGTGATCTGTGCTACTTAAGATCTCTGTGGTACTGGCAAAGCTATTAATAAGAATAAGCTTTCAAGTTCACTGCCACCTAGACTTGCATCTGGCATCTCTGATCCAGAGGGTTTTATGTTTTAAAAGAAGGGGCACTGCTTCCACATATAGTGCACAACTATTTCTCCTTTTAACAGCTAAACTTCCATTGACCAACTTCAGCTGTTATTTGCTTGCCTTTAAAGATGATAGAGTGCTGCTGAAGTCATAAAGATAGTATGTTGGCTACACTACAAAAGTAATGGAAAAACAAAGCAAAGGAACATTTCTGAAGTGGTCCAAATTTCTTTTGCTCCCTCTCTCACTTGTTCCTGATAGGAAAAAAATAAACTTTTAGAAGGAAACTCATACGTCTCTTTCTTTTTCAACTTTTTTTAATTTTTAATATAAACCATTAAATTGTGTGACTAGCTAACAGTCGACTAAGCTCCTGACAAAGTGATATAATCTTTCTAAAATAAACACTGGCAGTGTGCCAGCTACAAACATTGCTCAGTTCAAAGATAGGGAATGCAAGCATGGAGAGATAAGGCTGGGTCCAAATATTGCTGTATTTTTCACTTGTTTGAAAGAAAATTCAAGGATCTCTATTCTTTCAGCAGTGTCCAAGACAGATCCAAATCTGCAGGAAGACCCAGTTCCACATAAGAAATTGAAATAGATGTTAATCTTGTTCAATTTTTGATTTGTCACTGCTGCCTTTTCCAATGCCTAACTAATGTGCTGCCCTGAGTCAGAACAAACGTTATACTCATGGCTTTGGCAGATGCTTTTCTTTCCAGGAAGGTGAGAAATCAAGCAGCCAGGGGATGTTGTGAGTTCTCCTATCTGTCTCATACTTTTTGTGCTAGAATGTAATTTACTTACACCTTAGTGTCTTCAGTTCTCTATATTGAAGGAATAGCATGGAGTAATTTTTAAATTATTGCTTTCTAGGTCTCTAATTTTGCCTGTTTCTCTGTCCTGTGAAGACCTTTGCATGTTCTCCCTCTTACCTTCCTCATGTGAATCTCATTTGATTTAAAAAAATTTCATTTGAATAAGACTTATTATTTGAATTAGAAAATTTTCATTTGAATTTCATTTGAATATAGACAACTTCTGAGTGTGAGTGAAAGATTATGAACCACAGTTTTTATACCATACTTGTGTGTTTGGATGTCTTATCTGCCTAGTCTGAGGAAAGCATAATAACCAATAAAAAGTATCTCCTGTGTCAGCAGCCAGTGTGGAGAGATGGCTGGTGCTGCAGAGAAGAATAGTAAAAACATTTTTAGTCCAAAATATGATATGTGTGTGCAATAGACAGCTTTTTGAAAACAACAAGCAAGAAACCAGGGGAAAAAGGTACTCCTATATGTGGAAAAAATTTAGAAATGATTGACTAGTGTTAAAAAGAGCAAATAATACAACAAAAATTAATAGTGAGATCCTGAATAAGAGTGTGCAGCTCTTACAGTAATTTCTCTGAAAGCTGCTGACATAGGACAAAGCAGAAAAAAAAGTATTATCTGCATGTAAATCACAAGGGGAATAAACACAAAGATAATTCATAGAGAATCACAAAGAAAACATGATGATAAAGGGGGCAAGACATCAAAATCTGTGCAGAAGAAAATTTAAAAGTACAAAATTGTCGTAAAAGTATGCAAATGCAAAATCTTGAAGGTATGGAGAAAACTGATGAAAAATGCCCTACCTCTAGGTTAATTATAGCCTAAAGACCATCATGTCAGAGGAGACAGACAAGAGAAGAAATGCAATTCATAACATTGAGGACACAAACAATTAGCTGAAGGATAAAAGTTTGCATAAATGCAAGTAGTGCAGAAAAATTAAAGGTTTGATGAGTGTGCAGTAGCACAAAGTACTTGGACAAGTTAGCAGAATAAAGACAAACAGGTAGTTGAAGGCCAAATAGAGAATGGTGTATGGATGATTGCTCTAGCCTGAAAAAGGTTTCTAAGTTCTATTCAAGAGAGCAGTGAAAGTAAGCAGAGGCAAATCATAGTTTAACTAAAAACATATTCACCATAGAATGATTTACATAAGAGGCAGCAGAGCAAGGAAAATGCACAGCCTGAAATTTCAGGTATTGCACAGAGTGAAGGAGCTGCCCCTTTCAGCTAAAATGAACTTATGAAACACTGACACAAAACTTAGGACAAATGATTCTCCTGATAAACAACTGAAGTAGAACAAAAGCATTCAGAACAGCCAATGTGCTGCAGTAACATGCCTGCAGAACTGCACTATTTGTGACTGGGACACCCTCCTATACCTACACTATACCTAGAGAAAGGGAGCAATTCTTTGCTAACCACAGCACATTTTCTGATGTGTTTAGAAAATTACAGGGGAGGAAAAAAAGAAAAAAAAAGGCCTTCTGAAACCAAGTAATGAATCATACTTTTAATGAAAAGAACATTGTTCAAGTCAGTCCTCACTGTGGTGAACTGCAAGATAGTCTTTTAGAAAGTAGTGCAGCTATGTTTTCTTAAAATTTGGTGACTTGCATATTAAGAAGTGTCTATTACAAATTATTTACAATGCAATAAATAATATTAACTCAAAAAGCAGACATATTTAGTCTTTCCCAGCTGAAAACAGGAAAATCATTATTTACAAATAATTTCCAAAGGACATATTGATAAGTAGCACTGTATATAGCAAACAATTTCCTGATAGGTGGTTTTGAATGTATCTATTTACAAATGTTGAAAATACTATTTGCAGTCTATTAGCATAACTCATCTCCAAATATGTCAGACCCCCCCAAAAAAAAAAATTTTGTAAATACTCAACAGATGTTTCAAAAATAAAATATGTATAGCATTACTCTGAAATGTTGCAGCTATAATAGGTAATGATGAAATATCCCTTAAAATATGGAAATATTACAATGTAACCAAAGGGTAATTTATATATTACAGTGCTGTGAAATGGGCCTTGGGCCCTTCTTCTGTCAAAGACTTCTTAGCTGCTTCTGTATGAAGTTTTGTATTAGCAGTAAAAAGGTAAATACAAATTAGAAGGCTCTGGCTGTACTGTTTCTTTGAAAAGAGCTTTAAAACGAAGATGTTCATTAAACAAAAACACATTCCTACATAAAAATTCCACATCAGAGCTTCATCACCAGTTTCTACCCTGCCCCAAGGTGGAAAAATATGCAGAGGACAAAAGCCACTGCACGTGGCAAGAGAATGGGTCGATATGTAGCAAATATGAAGTAGACAGGTACTAGCACCTTCTAGAGGCTCCTTAAGAAAAAAAAAAAAAAATTCTTCTAGATTAGCTTTATGGAGTAAGCCCTCATTCAGAAAACATTGCAATGGATAAAGTTGCCCACAAAACAGCATATAAATACCCTTACATACCACCTAGAGATGGACGTTTGCATAATTTTTTTGTCTGTTGAAGTTGCTTTTGGGACATTAGCCATGGGTCATAAAAATCCCAGACAGGAGATCTGAGAAATCTGGCAATTTCTCCAGGAAAAGTAAATAGTTTAAGATGAAGGAGAAATAAAGCTTCAGTGAAATATAGTTTCTGTTTTTTCTGTGGGCAAACAAGCCACCACCATGTAGAGTTCTGTGCACAAAGCTGGGTAAGTGGGTGACAGATCATATCATTATCTTCCTGTCTCGCTCCACATCCAGGTCACCTCCAAAATGTATTCTACAACAGTTGGCATCTATAAGAAATGTAAAATTTCTCCTTGACAAGACTGTTCTTCCAGAAGTGACAAGCCATTTTTCTAGGTTCTCCGCATAATTTTAAATAAATAATTCCTAAAATGCCTCTCATGGAGATTAATATGTGTCTTAGACTTTTTGAAACACTCTGTTGCCCATCTCTCTTTTTAATAGTTATAAATTATGAGGGAATCCGTGAAGTTAAGGATAAAAATTACATAGTAGGTGGCACAGACTTTTTCTTCTTCAAAGAAGGATTATCTCTCTAAGTACAGTATGTAGAACTTTCTCCAGCTTCCTACCAAATATATTATGTCACACCAGCCAATGATTAATTGGACACTATTTTTTGCAGCATTTTCTTAAAGGTTAGGTTGTCTGTTTGTCTTTCAGATTCCAGCTGAGATTGAAAGGACAGGAAAAACAAATTAATAATGAAGGAAAAGAGTAGCTAGAAAGCTACAGAAACTTTATAACTTATTTAAAAGGAACTCCACTGTCCATCTACAGTGGGAGTGAAGAAAATCCTGAATGTGTAATAGCAGGATTACAGCAAAGTTAAAGTAGATGTGATCACTTTCTCTGGCTGATTTGTCTGACCAAGTAGATGTCTGTGAAGCAATTTTCTCATAAAGAAGACCTAATTTTTTTTCTGCAAGACTTTAAACACATATCCAATGAGTCAAGAGGGGAATTCTTTTGTTTCTCCTTTCTCTGGAGGGGAAACAAAAAAACAACTGTGATAGGTTTGCTAAAAATAAATACAAAGATCTTGTGAAAACACCATTACTAGGAGATTACTAGGAAGTTCTCTTAACAAGAAAAGTTTTATACCCATTATTGTGGTTTTAGGTTTGCTGATACTTGCAAGAGCGTTAAGTGGGAAATAAATAGGTGTTTATCAAATGAAAAATACCTTTTCCTGTTTCTTTGCTTCATTCTGAAGTTAAAAATACAAGGCCATGCTCAACTGGCAATTGCTTTCTATGTTCAGAGCTGTGAATATGCATCCTTGAGACAAACTGTCTTCTCACATTATTTTTCTATTTTTTCATGACCTAAATGCTGTCACACTTCAAAGCTTTATATCAGCCTTGTAAGAAATGTAAGAGGTGAGGTCAAAATCTGTTTATGCATGGATAAAGCAGGTGAAATTTAGTACACTTTCCAGTGAGAGTTTCTGCTTATAGCACTTTTTGATGTTTTAATTTAAATTCATGGTAGTCAATCTGTCCAATCATCATGACCAAATTTTTTGCTGATTCTTTTTGAGGTTTTTTAGCTTATCCTTCTCTTTAAGGTTGATAGGGCTATCTGCACTAAAAATCCTTCTTAGCAGTATTGTTTTGAAATAGTTCTTTATCTCTTCTTATTTTGCTCCTCATATTTTTTAAAGTGGTTAATGTCAGATAATAGATGATGCAACTTGTTCCTTCCCTTTTCTCTCAAAAGAGAGCTTGATGTGTTTTTTTGATGAATCATCCAGTCTACTTCCTACCTTAATAAGGATAATCCTTAGCAAATAATCTTCCAGTTAAAGACCTTTGGTGACAAAAGCCACACAGCATTTTCAGACAGGTCATGTCAGATCTCTGCTATTTGGTTATTGCCATCAGACAATGTGCTAAATTATAATGTAAATCTTTGTATTTTAAGCTTTCTACTACAAGCATGGATAAGAAGTTATAATTTCCTGTGTGAAGTTACTTTTAATAGACTATAGCTTAGGGAGTCCTTCAAGCATTGAATTAATTGATATTGTGGAATGGATTTTTTCCACTGAAAATTGACATTTTCCAATGCAAATTAGTTTAATAAATAAAATCAAAGTTGGATGAAATTGTTTAATACATTACACAGTTCTTTAGCTCATAGCCTATAGGTTCATATGCTGTAAATAAACCCAGTGAGATAATTGCAACAATACTAAGCCAGAATAATAACAGAAAAGAAAATTTGACCTTAAGTTCATGTTATATCATGTTCTATATGAAATTCACTTTATCACCAGGTTACAGGATATGGAAAGTATTATATTTTTTTAAAAATCAATTTTATAAATAAAAAAATAATAAAAGGATAATGTAGTTAATAAATAAAAAGAATAAATGTAGTTCATAACTAGGCTGAACAGGGTACCAGGAATCAACAGTTTCCACATATCAGTCCTATCTCTTAACTGGATATAGGAAGAGTAGCCTAGACTTCCTAGTCCAATTTTTTTTTTCATTTCCCTCCTAGTGTATTCATGATGTTATTATTGTAATGTGTTCTGTTATTGTTGTAATGCATTCAGTCACAGCTATCAGTTGATTCTTAATTTCTCAAGATGTGCATTACTGTGAAATAGGTCTGTAATGCACATATTATTCTCACCAATTATTATTAAGTACATTTTTGTTTATTGACTGTTCATCATGCTGACGTATTTCCCCATATATAAGATATATATTGTTAATTAGAGAGCTCCACTGGGATGCAAAATCACAATTTGAAATTTCATATTGTTTTATTTAAAATTATTTGTTTATCTGGCTATTCATGGACTGGCAATCATTGCAGATTATAGAAGCATCAGTAAAATGAATTAAGAGTGGTAAAACAATAAAAAGAAGGAAGATTTAGATTAAGACTTTACACTGTCTGTACTTTTGAGTCATTTAGGTAATAATGCATGTTTCTGACACAGTCCATGATGTGTTTATTCTTAATAACTTTACTAGAAGCAGAGATTCTTACAGTAACACAATCTTAATTTGCTTAAGCTTCACAACGACTCATTGACATCCACTATATAATTTCCCAAACCAAAGTCAGACATATATTTAAATAAAAGGATTATGATATTTACTATTTGAAGGAGCTTTCCTTCAGCTTCCTCACCAGGTGGAGCGGTGGGGTGATCAAGGGAGAACATTTTGGCTTGCCCAGGCTGTGTATGAATTGTTTGGAGTGGTGGTTGGCAAAAAAGGCAGCATGCTGCAAAAATAGCCCCTCTGTCTAATGTACTTTCATGGGTTTATTAATATAGTATGAGAAGAAAAAGGGAGAAAATAGTACAGTTTAGTACACACTAATAAGATTTGACACTTCTTTTCATTAAGCACCTAGAAAGATTTGACTTTGGGCACTCCAGGCCACCTGTACCACTTGTGAAATGTCCACTTGCCTTGAAAAAAATATCCTGTCTCTTGTATTCTGAAAATACACTTGTGCTGGATATGGGCACCTGTGTGAAGGACATCTTTTTGGGGTCACCTGGACAGGCAAAGGTGGCTCCCTTGTTTGGCTGACCAGCACAGTCAGCTGCATTGTCCTCATTTCATGGACTTCAGGTCAAAATCTGCTGCAGCTGGATTCAGGTTTATTCTCTTCAATTTATGTGGCAGTGTGAAGGTGTGTGATGAAAATTGTCACAATGAAGCTTGCAGTACAGAGTATTCTCTGTTTCTCTTTCCAGTGCCAGGTACAACTTCTCTTAGACCATTTATCGATAGACAGAGTAGAGATAGTGAGTAGAGTCTACATCTGCTTCTTCATTCCCCAAAAGGAAGGTTTACATTGATTTTGGCTTAGCATAGCTGATGCTCACAGAAGAGCACACTGACTTTCCACAGTGCCATGCATGGATTGTTTTACACTGGCTTAAGTGTAAGTGCAGGTGCAACAATTTAGGCAGATCTGGAAAGGACAACTGGCATCAATCCTACCAAACTTCATTTATTTGAACTCATCTGGAGATCATTTTCATTGCAGTGTAGATAATGAAGATTAGCTGTGTCTCCTGATGTGGGACTTTTCAAAGCTTTGGAGGTACAAGCCTGTGCCTTTAACTGTGAGCTGCCCATTGACCAATACTTCACTATATTTCAGGTAAAATTGACTGTACTTGTTCAATGACCATCCTTTTACACAAACTTTCACATCCTACTTCATGTCATTTTAGAGTTTGGATATATTTCTAAAATAAATATTTCCTGCTGAAGGACAGTGTGTAGCCCAAATAAATTCTGGGGTATTTTATTGTCCAGTAAGATCTTAATGCCACATCTTAATGTTGCCTCTGTGAATGTCCTGTGTATACTTCTCTCACAGAGCCCAAAACACATGCTTCTTTGCTCAGTGGTCACATCATTTTGGGCCAAATAACAGGTAAAAATAGCTCAGGGTACTGAACTGGTCCTCTGCCAGAGAAGATAGGCTTAAACAGATACAGATCAAAAATTAATATTTAGCAATAAAGAAACTAAAATCTTACTGACTGTATTTTCATGTGTAGCCTGCAGCTTCTCTTAAAGTGTAACAAATCATATCAAGGTTTGATGTCTTTACTGCTCCATCTATTTGGATGATAAACAGTGAGATCCCATCCCAGAACTCATTGTGCCCTTCCTGCCTCTGATCCCCCTAAAATATACTGCCCCTTAGACTTTTACCCTGTATGTAATTACACCAAGGCTTTTGCAAAAGTGAGTCAAAGAGTTGTTTTGTTTTGTTTTTAAAAATAAACAACCTTTCAACCTGGAATTTTGTAGTGTCATGGAAAGAATTTTACACCATTATTCTTCCCTTTCTGCATCACTTTGCCAAATAGAAGGTACAAGCACTGGAAATATTTTTTTTTTCCTAAAAATCAGTTCTTTCTGAGTCACTATCCTTATGGAGCAAACCAGTTAGTGAAGACAAGTGTCGGAGTCTGGAATTATGAGGAATATCGCTTTGCATGTTTGAGAGATTTTAGAATTTTTGACAAACAGTGTTTTTAACCTTTGTTCATGGAAAAAGGGCTTTTAAGCTCTGAAATGAAGCAGAGTTTTTAAGAGTGTGTATTAGATAGTAGAATAGTGCATAATTTTATCACAGGGTGAGAATTTTAGATATATGGGGTTTTTAGGATGGCAGACAGTTAAAGGCAAGATGGAGGAAGCACATGGCTTTTGGGTTTCTTTCTTCCTTGCCTCCATCTTCTGCTGTGAGGTGGCACATTATAGATGGCTTAAAATAGAGTTTAACCTTCTAACACAGGTAATAGTTATTGGAGTAGAATTATAAATACTGATTACGTAGAATGTAGAATAAATATCCACGCCACCCTGAGGGTGGGAGCACTGAGCTTTTAATATGGGGAATTTAGTATTAGGTATTGGGCATTTGTGCGTTTTGTAGTTAGCTTTGGTATTTGAAATGATAAGAAATAATAAATAATGAAGAAAGAGAAAAAAGAAAAAAAAGTCTCGCACCAGTTCTTTCAAGATCTCTGGCTGGTGAAAGCAAAACTTTACATTCTTGGGAAACAGAAGAGAAAACCAGCCGGCCGGCACAGAAAACAAAAAAATAATTTTTCTAATTCTGAGAGACAAGAAAGGTAGCCTGCACTGTTCATCTGAGAACTCAGATGGGTTGTGTTTTACTACTGAACTTCTCCAAAGGGAGGATGGGAGGGAAATTAAGGTATAGTTTTCTTTTCTTCATGTTCATTTGTGTCCTATCGTCAGTCACAGAGAAACCCTGTTTTAAAGGCCGTCACAAAATGAGATTCATGTTGCCTAATTGTAGCCATATCACTGTTGTCACAGGTACCCATCAAATGTAACTTCAGTACAAGTTTTAGGATCAAATCAAGTAAGTGACACTCTTTCTCTCCACCATCATTTTAAAGAAAGACTCAAAAAACTAGTGAGTGGATAGCACTAACATAAATGTCTACTGTGAACTGAATTCCACTATAACAGGACAAAACAAGCAAAGAAAACTAACTCGCTGAAATTTCCAAGTATATAAAATATTACTGAGAAGAGTATATTTCAAATTTAAATAACAATTTAATAATAAAATTAGTTCTATTTCAAAAACCGAAATAGGAGTTGTTCCAAGAAGGTTCTTTGGTGCATTTTTGTAACTCATTCTGGTTTTGGTATTAGCATGAAACTTATCCACTGCATTATAAAGAAAAGAACCCCTTGTGCTTAAAATGATTTTGCTGCCTCTGTGGAAAATACAGTAGTTTCTCCCCATCCCCCCCCCCCCCCCCCCCCCCCCCATTCTTTTTTTATATCAATAGGAACAGAATTTTTTTTTTTTTTTTGTAGTAGTAGTAGTAGTTTTGCAAAATATTTTACATTGAATTATTGTATTTCTCATATTTAAACTTGCAGCTGGAGGAGAACAAGGTGTCAGGTTGTTTTGTCTATTTTTAATTCTTCTGTAAGTGTGTATTTAATTCATCCTTGTGCTATAAGCATTTATGACAGGTAAATACATTTCAGAACCCATTAACTGTTGTAGCTGGAGAGCTTCCACTGGCTTTCAAACAATTTTATGTTCATTTTAATTGCTGACTGTAACAGCATAATTACTTTAATTTCAAGAAACAATATATAATGAGAAGTGTGGGTTATATAAATCTTCTCTGTGCTTTTTAATGTGCTGTTTTTGGGCTTTGGTAGTATGTTTGGTTTAGCAGAACATACTTTTTTTCTTTTTTTCCTTTAGAAGTCCTTGTAGAGACAAGTTCTACCAGATTGTCTAAAACACATATTTCAAAATTGCTAACATATATAGCATTTTATACCACATGAAATCACATAAATCTTTTGATTGATTTTGAAAGATCTGATGAGGGGTTTGAAAGATCTGATATGATATAGGAAGACAAGGTACAATAATGGCCCTGGCATAACAGTATTACACAGTGTAGGAGGTTTTCACATTGTGACACCTTCACTTTGTTTAGTGTTGTAGCTGGAAAGGAATTAATTTCTAGCAAACAATTAGATCTTTAAATATTTATGAACAACATCACACACACACACATAACTTGGGGCCTAACTGAATAGTCATAGAAGTAATATTAAAAAAAAAAAAAAAAAAGACTAAAGTAGAGAGCTGAACAAGATAAAAATATACAAGTACTTGAAAAACAATCTAATTTCTCTCATGTAGAGGCTTGATTTTCTGTCTCAGGTTCATCTGACACTCTCTATGCACAGTACCTTCCACCCAGAACTGACAAACATTTTTTCACCCCATGTTCCACCAGTATAAAAATACAGATAAGATAAAAATCAGTGACTCTAAGCTACCTGATGTAGAGAACAGATGTTCCTGCCAAGGGAACAGAGGGCATGAGGGTTAGAACAAGATGATTTTAAAAGTCCCTTCCAACCCAATGCTCCTTATGACACCATTCTATGACTTGGAGAATCAATGCTCACCTATTACTGACTGAAGGATGATGGGAGGAGAGGGTTAACCATGGTGAGCACTGCAGGGCAGGTGGGTACCACAGAGTACTCTGCAGTCTCTGGGAAACACTACAAAGCGCAACAAGCCACTGTCTTTTTGTCTCATTTCTAATCAAATTGGCCCAGTTAAGTGCATTTGAGCAGCATCTGCAAAAGCCCCTTGTGTGCCCCAGGCTTTGCAACACCTTAGCTTCAGGAAGATGATGTAGCCTAAGAGAAAGAGACACCTAAAAATGCTCCTGAAAGTCTGGTGTTCAGGAAACATGCAAGCTAAATGGGTATCAATGGGTAAAAGGAACAAATTGTAGGGACACTGGAGCTCTTAGTGCTTACTATTTTGGCTGTTTCAGAGCATCATGTAATTCTATCTCATACCAGCTATAGCAATTACTGAGAAGAAGACACACAGGTCTTACATTTTGCTTGACCTGAGGGAATTCAAGCATATCTTTTGTGATCATGCTGCAGCTGAAAGACTAGACAAGCAGGTCGCTTCCATGCTGTCTGTGAGAGTCACAACAGAATTAATGGGGTAACAAGATTATGGAGGCTAGAAGGAAAGCAAGAAAAAAGAAGCATAATAATGTGGCTTTTGGGTTTTGAGTCAGCTCAGAGTTCCTGTTTTTTGCTCCTTAGTTTCTGTTACATTGAAAACCCTGTGAAGTCCAATTCAAAAAGTCCTTGGCCAAACTTGCAGATCCTCCTTTTCAGAGGAAAGTCCTAAATCACTGTGCAGTTCACAGCCACTTGCTCACTGTCCTCTGATGTCAAGTATTCCCTCTCTCACAGTGAATGACAAGGTTCAATTGCTAAGGTAGAGGGGACTTGATGTGAGTCCCAACATGCATCACTTCTCATAATTTTCTTGTGAGTAGATAGAGAAGATCCTTCTTGTGCTAAACAAAATGTATTCAGACATAGAGCATGCCATTGAGATTTGATGACATAAATCATTCCTGGAGATGAGTGAGGAACAGCTTTGATAGATTAATATACCTGGTATCATATCTATAATCAGTAAAGTTAAAAATTAAATATACTTCTTTTTCATCATCTTGTTGTCCCTCATACTATTTGCCTATTTATGTAATGCTTCTCATATCTCCACTCTACAGATTTTCATGTCAAATGTAAGCCACTTGATTCTTGATAAAACAAATATTTTACCATACAATAAAAGTCTAAGAAGTCGAGGGATTTGGAATTCATGAAATTAAAATGTACTGAGATGCATGACATTTATAGAAAAAATAATTATTTTAATATATTTTTCCATATGTAATGGAAAAAGGGCTTCTTCCCTTAAGGGAAAATAAAAGCAGATTTTTTAATTAAAATTTGTTCTTGTTTCTCTTTTAGTGAAAATGGTCCATTGTAAATGAATAAAACCAAATATGCTCTTCTGCATGTACTGGTTGTGCATATATGTAGTTAATACTTTACATTTTCAGGTACGTTCACTTAAGAATTTCACAAAATTAAGTGCTAAACTTTTTCTTACCTTTTTCTCCATTTATTAACCTTGTGTTCCCATTTTGGCTTGACATCCCCCCATTTTTTCACGTAAGTTCAGCATGAGGAGTCTCTTCTTACGGCAAAGGGTCACTGAAGTGCACAGGAGTCTTTGAACTCTCTGTCATGCGTTGTCTTTAAGAGCAAGTTCAGCAAACATCTGTTGTGTACAGATCCTGCCATGGACTAGAGGAATAATCATATAATCTCTTGAGGCAGCTTCCAAGCAATGAGTCTGTTTTATATGCGATAAGGAGTGCTCTGTGAATGAATTGTGTCAACAGTGTCAACACTACCCAAAATATATCTTTATAGGAAGATAATGTGTATTGAGTTAATGAATAAAAAATTATGTCTAGATTTTTTCTTTCCCTTTAAAAAAGAATCCTGCAATTGTGCTGTATGGGAAACTCATTGTAAAGTTTTGGGGAATTCTGCAGTTTTTCAGTATCTGATGGTGGTCAAGTTTGCCCCGTGTTTCTGATTTCTAAGGATGAAACAAATGTTTAGTAATAACTCATTTGTTTTTCTGCGTTATACATGTTTGTGTTAAGGTGCCTCATTTTCAGAGCAGATTTTGTGCCAATTATTACTAAATACTTTGCAACAATTATTTAGAATTTTGACAATGGATATTTCTTTTACGTTGTTGTTTGGGTATCTGTGCACTGCTGTTGATGGTAAATAGCTAGAACCCATCAGTCAGACAGGTGGTATCAACTGGCACATGGCTGCAATAAGGTATTCTGAAAAAAGATTATTAATATTATAGTAATACTTTTTCTATGTATGAATCTCAACACATGATTGCAAGACAGAATCTGTAGTTTGTAGATAAAGAAACTAAAGCTTAGAGTGAAGTAATTTGCTTTAAGTCACCAAGTAACCTTGCAGTAGAATTGGGAATAGGACCCAATTTCCCAAAGTTCCACTTCAGTATCTGATTTACTCAGTTATGCTCTTTTCCTTGATTCCCCTCCTGCCCCTGTCTCCACACCCATCCCACCCTTTTCAGATATGCAATTCTCATTTTCTTAGGATTATGCCAAAAAGGTAGGCAGTAACACAGGAGCTTGGCTTCTGCTTCACTTTTCCCCTAAGAAACAAGCTTACATTAAAGCTAAGAGCATGTAAAAGAAGATGAAATAAACACTGTAGTGGTATATAGATTTCACTGATATTTTAAAATAACTTTAATTAAATTGTAACTATATCTTCTTGTTTCCTAGATATGACTGTCCCTAACTGCCTGAAAATAATTTTCTTAATGTTTTTGAGTTGCATATGTCTTTCTTGTGCTCCAAAATGTCCTTTAGTTAGCTAATATTAGCTGAAAAATTTATCAGAAAGATGATAAATTTCTACAGACAAATTTCTACTAGAAAATTGGCCATTTAAATTGCCCAAATTGTTACCCATGGTGTTATAATAAAAACTTTGCTTTTGACTTTTTTATAGACTGCAGTCCTTCTGCTTATCTTCAGCCAAAAAATATAGTTTCAAGGTACATATATCTTTTTGTAAATGTTGCATCAGATTGAAATTTTTTTTATCCGGTGTGAGATGGAAAATGATAATTTTATTTCAAGTCCATGTTCAATTTGTACAAAAGGATTCTGCCAAGCCTGAAAAATGTTCCTTTATTTTAATTTATTAAAAGAAAAGTATATCTGTATATTTTATTTCCTTTCTGTGGGATTAACTTTGTTTTCTTTGCCTAAGATTTGTAGATCATTCACGTCGATAAATTTTATCGTATGTGGAAGTTTGGGGAAAATTGTTGAAATGTATACCAGCATCGAACTTTCAGTGTACATTTTTCAGTAAGAGCCTTTTAATGTTCTTTTATTGTGACATTCCTTTTTTAAATTAATTTATCCCTGTAATATCCTGTGAGATTAAAAATTTCAATTAATTAACACCATTCTACAAAATGAAAGTTAATGAAAATTAAGTATAAAGCAGGAACCCCTGTTTTTCAAAATAAATTGAGGGATATGGTCCAGAAAGTCATGAAAGTCTCATTCTAATGCAGAGTACCTAGCTTTTTCCTATATGTAACACTCAGAACCATGTGTTCTCCTACCCTTCTTCTCCCATTTATTCATATGTGTGTGCAGGTGATACTTTTAAGAAAATCAGTTGAAACCCAAAAAAGACTTGAGTTGGCTGACTTCAAGAGGAAGTTGGCTCTTCTTCAAGAGAAACTCTGTCAGTGAGGTCAGTCTAAGAGGTGGAATATTCATCAAGAGAAAGCAAAGGAAACTCTCCACCCTCAATATCTTAAACCTGGACTAGGCAAAGCCCTTGAAAAATAGATGAAATGGGATGAGTAGGTGCCTTTGAGACCCTTTGCTTTTAAGAAGTTGCATAAGGAGAGTGAAAGTCTTTTGTGGCCCAAGAAGTTAGAAGATGCTGGCTTTGATCTGCTAAGTCAGAATGGTTAAATGGGATCAGTGAAGACAAAGAATGGAAAGGCAAATCTTTCAACATATGTGAACTGCTGTTATTCCAGCAGACCAGTACAGTGTGCAAACACACATGCACAGCTTTGAGGCTCTGTGAGTGGCAGTCACAAGGTTAGTAGATTATTAATCCAATTGAAAAGAAAAAGATGTTTAGATTCCTGAAGATACAAATCCCTCACCTTCAAGAAACACAAAAATAGACAAAGATACTGTTCAATTTTATTGTTACTGCTGTTAACATGGACAATTATGTGTTGTTCTTCTAACCCTATATGCAAAAAAAAAAAAAAAAAAAATTTGCTGTGGAGCTTTACTGATGCTTTCAGTCTTGATTGGCGAGCTAGGTGAAAACCAGACTGCCTTGTTACTTGGCTAGTACTGCTTGGCAATAAGGAAACCTCTAAAGGAACTGGATGTGATGGTTCTCCTCTGCTTTCTGACAATTTCACCCTTGGCCAGGAGAAAGATGCAAGCCCTTAATTTACTACTGTCAACACTTGGAGTGGTCTGGAAAGAAACTTAATGGGCATTCTTCAGTAGCTTGTACATTCCCACAGATTCTACAATTCTAACTCAGCAGTAGAGAGTAAATTTTTAGGATAGTCAAACTGGATGCTTCTTTTGGCTAGACCTCCAAAAATAACACCTGTTTAAGGATTTTACATGTTATTGTATCAAAGCCATTCTGTTGGAGCACACAGCAGTTGAGATTGAAAAGCACCAAACTTCCTCTAGTCTGATCCTTCTGCTGAAAATAGGGTCAGCTAAAACTGGCTGCCCAGTTTTGAATAATCCCAAGGATGAAGACTCCACAAATTCCCTGGCCAGCCTGTGCCAACAACCTTTCAATAAGAAGGATGTTTTCTCTCATGCGGAAGAATTTCCTATATTTCAGTGCTACATTCTTTCTTTTCCTGTTAGTGGACACAACTATCATGACTATTTTCTTAAATATATTTTCTACTCAGATATTTATAAAATGAGAGAAAAATGCTGAGAGAAACACAAAGCCCTCAACCATGATGAGTGAAACACTTGCTTTTCTAGTTAGCCCAACTTATTCATGCCATTTGTACAGACATGACAGGGTGCAAACTTATCCCGTTTAAGCAGAAAGGTTCTATTTTGCAAAGTGGGGGATTTTTCAAAGGCAGAATGAAAAAAAACATTATCAAACTGAAAAGTTTTTCAAAATATATTGCTATATATTAAAACTTTATTCCTTCAAGCATTTTACAAAAAATCTCATCTGCTTCCTAGCATGGAGAAGTAGAATTTTCTACAGATTATTTTTCTGCATTTTTAGATACCTCCATACTTTTTTAGTCATTTGCATAAATGCACACTTTAAACTTATGGTTTTTTTCCACCTACAATAAATACTTTTTGGTAAGTAATATTATTATTTAATTTCATTTTCAGCTTCACTTTTCACATTTTATGAGACTTTTAGAGATACCTTACTAAATGTATTTAGCATGATTTTCATAGGAGAATATTTTCTAGTTTTGACAACATGTTTTTACCTCTTCCTTATTTTTTTTGCCTTTTCATTTAAGTGGAGCATCTTTCTACAAAATCCTGTGTAAATATTCTCCCAGAATTCTATATAGCTCTGTAAAATTATAATGGGGTTGCGTGAGGAGTTGAAGAATTCAGTTGCATGTCTCAAGAAGCAAGTTCCCATAGGATAAGCCACCGCAACAGGAACTTGAGATAAGTATAGATGGAAAAACAGGAAAGCATTAATTACAGGCTTGATGAAGGTGAAGATTTGGAATTAGCACATTGAGCAAAATTCCACTGTGCAGACAGAGGGAACTTAAAATAAGACTGATACGGACACAAATTTGCAGAGTGGCAAACTGTGGGAAAGGATACACACTCCAGTCCAAGTTGTGGGAATGGCATCTTCATGCCATGCATATCTGGGACTTGGACTGTATAGAAGTGGTATATCCAGAAGAACATTGGGACCCCCACCTCTGGGGACTAGGGTAAAGAAACCCTGGGATGCTGTAGAGATCCGTGTGGTGGTAAAATTTTTGTACTTAATCTCTCTCTTTCTCACTCTCTTTCTTTCCTCCCATCTCTCCTCACCTCATATTTTTATCTCTCTGTGTCACATTTGCTGTTAAAAAAAATCTCTACTGTTGACTCTGGTATGTGGTCTTGTTTGCACTTTAATTCAAAGAGAGGCACATCTTTTAATTGGATCATACCACGCTGTCATGAAAGTTCCTTCATAAATAGCTTCATCATTCACAATTTTTTTTTTGTATTGGAATTCACTACCAAAGCATTTTGTGTGCAGCATTTTTGAGCACTGTGGAAAAGAAAATGAAATGTAAACATAATTTTCAATTCTCATACTCATAAGGTTATTGCTAAAATACATTCTCTCTTGTTTCTCCAATGTAAAACATGCTGCTTCTGTGTCACCCCTTGTAGTCCAAAGTCTTAGATATCAAGGAATTTTGACAGCAATCCAGGAAAGATGACTAACTTTGCCATTGGAAAGGCTGAAGCAAGTATTGCTCATCACTTCATGTAGGAAGGTTTTGAGATTATGTGTAACAGGTAGAAGGCATGCCTTGATGCATGTCTTTTATCAACCAGCTTGCATGGAAACCATAAAACTGAAACTTCTTATGCTTAAAAAGACTTATAACCCTCATTGTCAGCAGTTAGAGGCAAAGGTGCTGACTTTTATTAGCCTGTACTTTAATACAACCATTATTTTCTGCACTTTAGCACACATATTACTAAATGCAGAGCTTAAAATATTATGCAGTACTGAATTGCAGAAATTGCTTTTCTGTCACAGAGATGTGTTTTCATTAGATATTTGAAGGATAAGTGAGGTTTGCCTTTAATCTATAGTGTTATTGTCTTTACACAGCAAAATGACATTGGGGGTGTTATATTTTCATTTTCAGGAAAATCTTTAATTCAGCACTCTGCATGAGAACTTTGAATTGAAAGGAATTATAATTTTACCTTCATTTTAAACATTTTATTTCCTCATTTAACCACTCTGTCTTGAGAATTTTGCCTGAATCTGGCTTTTAATGTCTGGACTAAAAGTCAAAGCATAACTTTTGCAGTTTACGATAAAAACCAGACAATAAATGTAATGCAATAAATAAATAAATGAATAACAGATACCAAGAGTGATGCAGCTAATGCTACAAAGTGAAAAAAATATCTTTGAGAAGAAAACCAGTAAATTTAATTCTGGCTTGCCTGGAATATGCTTTCAAACTTTTGTCAGTACTTGTGAGTAGGCATATACAGTGAGCATACTCTTACAGGTGATTGAGAAGATGAAGGAAAAATAAAGTTAATTAGTTAAGACTGAATAATCTTTAAGACAGGAAAGGGTGAAGGTTCTAATTTTTATAGTTATCATAACATGTCATCTTTGAAATTAAGGTTATGCTAGCCAAAATCTTTTGACAAAATATTAATCTGCTTCTTTATACTCATCTCAAATACTCCTTGAAATTAAGCTGAGAAATTTATTCATTACTTTTTTCATTTATTCTAAAATGCTGCATGCTGCTAACTAGTAGGTGCTAGTTAAGCACCTACTCAACATAAGACAGGGATAATGTATTTCAGTAGTCTATGAAGACATATCAGCATTAAATTTGAAATAGGCATGCTGTTTTAAGGAAGGTGTATTTAGGTGATGCATTTTTGTTTTGCAATTATTGTGATGCATTTTAATTTGCATACTGCAATAAAAATTATAAAGAATTGATCTAACATGAAAAATGCAATTTTCCTTTTCAGAAAAATTAACATTAAAAATACTGTCAATAAAGAAAACACTCTTGTGTTGGTTCGACCCTGGCTGGATAATTTAGGAGGTGCCCCCTCCTAAAGTTGCTCTATCACTGTCCCCCTCAGCTGGGCAGGGGAGAGAAAATACAACTACACCCTAAGTGTTTTTAGGTTGAGTTAAGGGCAGGGAGAGATCATTCACCAGTGACTGTCATGGGCCAAACAGACTACACTTGTGGAAATTGGATTTATTGCAAATCATTACAGTAAACTGAAGCCTTAAACTCATCTCCCCCTCAGTCCACCTTCCTTGGTCTCCACTCCCGATTTCTCTCCCTGCTCCCTCACAGGGGCACAAGGGGACAGGGAATAGGGATTGCCATCAGTTGCCATCACATTGTCTCTGCTGCTCCTTTTTCTTCCAGGGAGGACTCCTCACACTCATCCCGTGCTCCAGGTCCCTCCCATTGGGTGCAGTTCTTCAGGAACAGGCTGCTCCAGCATGGGTCCTCTGGTCACAAGTCCTGCCAGCACACCTGCTCTGTTGTGGGCTCCTCTCTCCATGTGGGCACAGTCTTCCTGCTGAACAGGTAACCACACACTACACAATGTCATTCATAAATCTTTCCCTACTTTCTTTCAGAACTTCTTGAAGTTATTATCTTTTACTATTAACAGTATTGTGGGAATGTATCAAGTTCCCTAAGGTACTGTAAAAGCCCCCAAAACTGACAAGCTTAATAGACATGACAGAGTAGAAACTAAGGAACAGAGAGGGGATAAATAGCCTTTCTAAGGTCATACTGAAAGACAATGACAAGGAAAATAATTGCAAGTCTCAAGACAGAGCCTGACCAACTGAACTGTCAAGCCCATGTAGGTATACTTCCAGCTGTGAACGAGAATCTCCACTAGTAGTTCCCATTATTGTTTTCCAGTCATAGCCAATTAAATACTTTCAGGTCTTAAAGTCAGCCAACATATACAGATTTTTCATATTGCATATTTTCTAAACTCTTTTATTAAGGGATATCATGTTCTAAATAGGTTAAAAAGGAATAACTGAGAACAGTTATTTCTGAGTAGCCAGGTGTTTAATGTACATGAAATATTTTCTCTACACTTAAGTAAGTTATCAAGTCCCATATAAAGCAAATTTTATCTAAAAACATTTTACTAAGCACTGCATTATGTAGCAGAAAGGCCCATGGAGTATCTTTTATTTATCATGAATCTCTTTAATAGTGATTCTGAGGAAATTCAAGTGAGATTGAAAAATAAATTACTGAAGACCAATGAACTGGAACAAGATTTAGAAAAAATGTACTCTATCTTGAAAGATACATCTATCTTTTTGGGCTTATGTTTTTTCTCCATTGGTGCAAAAATTGCTTTAGAAGATATTTTTCCTTGTAATAAAGTTTTGAAAAAAACACATGTTTTGTTTTTTTTTTTTACCTTACAAAAGACAATAAAGAAAAACAAAACAAAAAAAATGTTATCCCATAGCATATTATCATGGCATATGAACTCTATACAGATTGAATATAGATTTCAGAGGAAGTATAAGATGTAGTAAAAATTACTGTGTTTTTTAGAGGAATAAAGCAGACATTGAGATACCTTGAGAAACGTTTCATCTCACAAAACCTTTCTTCTTGTTATTGACTTTTAAATTTGAAGACTTTTTCAAGGTTTTCTGATGAAAAAGACCTATCAAGTGAATATTGGTATAAGACTGTTGCATTGTATCTTACAATTGAAATGTATCCCAATATAGTATTTGAACTTACATTATCCTCCAGCTAGATGCTTTCTGAAAATGCCCCTAAAAATGTCCAGAGTTTGAACTGGTAATGAGTTGGATCATTTCTAGTGTTTGCAAGACGGGTGCTTCATGATTGAGAAGGAAATACTCAGTGTAAATGTGAAAGGTCAAAATGAATGTCACAGAAATAGAAAACTGAAAAATCTCCTCTATATCATTTTAACTCAAAAATTACTTATCCTTAAATATATTGGGAAATCTATTATTTTTAAGATATAAAGGCATTATTAAAAGTATTGTGAAATCTTTTCAAAACTAGGAAAAGTCATTCACACATTCAAAGACCGTAGTTCTTAAAAGATAATTTTCACAACAAAATGTATTTATATCAAAGTAGGAAAAAGTAATTCCTTATGTCCACTTACATCATTCTTTTTCACAGAGCTTCAGAATTATCAAGTTAATAGTCCATAATCTTTCTGAATTAGCAGATTTTATATAGAGAGAGGGAAATGAGAAAATTGATTATTTTTGTTTGATTTATTTCTGTATTGGATGGATCCGCAAAATAATAATAAAATAAGACAATCAAAGAGAAATTTCCCATTATGGGGAAAAAATACTTCGCTTAGAATTTGTATATTGAGTACAATTTTTTTTATTCATCTAGGAATTTGGACTCTTGGACAAAGATGACTTCCAAAGAATAATTTTAAGATACTAATGGCAAAAAAAACCCTTCTTTTCTTTGTCTAAAATCCAGTTTTTCTTCAAGGACTCTGTAGGCACAACAGCATCAGTTTAACAATTACTTTCATCACAATATGTAGTTTTCAAAGACCAAGGATTTGGAAATGTGTCTGACTGGGTTCATTGTGCAATTGTGAGCCAGACAGTTGGCACCAACGCTGCTAAACAAGGATCCTGATCTAAGTCAAGAGAAGGAAAGTTCAGGCCTACATGACCCTTCTTGGCATATGTATATAGATATTTAACTTGTTCTCAAAGGCAGGATGACCCAAATCAGATAGTTTCAATGTAATTGAAGATTTTTATGTACGCTATATGTGGTTCATCCGTGAATGAAATGCTTTATGTCAGGGATTGGATGAGGTGGAACACCTGTCTTCTATCTGTTCTTATTTTTAGTATTATTCACTTCACTTCCCTTGTCTTTGGGGCTTTTTTTTCTCCCCCATAGCTGTGTCTATACTACTGAACTAAATGGCCAGGGCATGGATCTGAGCACTGAAGCATGGTTTGCCCGTGGTACTTCATGCCAGCCCAGACACCATGCCCAGTCAACACCCAGGAGCAGCCTGAGGTCTGCAGACACTGTCTGGATGTGGCTGCTTCATCTGGTGTGGAAGAACAGTTGCATGCACACCCACCTGGCCCCACCAGCTGCCTGCCTGCTTCATGCCCAGATAAAGTGTCTACTGGCATAGTTTTCAGGGAGAGGTAGCTTTTCTGAGAGTACATTGTGGTGGCACAAGAAGACTTTCAATTAATGTTTTATGATGCAAAAATGACTCTACTATTGAAGATTCGGACATTTTTTGCTGATTTTATCTTTTGAGAAGAGACACACTGGCTAGCCCCATTGGAAAGGAGCCAAAGGATGCTACCCCAAAGAGTGATCCCATTTGTTGGATTTCATAAATGTTGCTATTGTGCTGTAATTTTCCAGCAGAAAATTACAGACCCTTCTAAATGAAATGTTCTTGCTTTCAAGAGTATAATTCAAACAGGTGGTTTCATATTTTCCTACAGAAAAAGATAATTCAACATTTGTCCATATACCTTGTTTTCCAAAAGCTTATAAACTATAGTGTGACTTGTTTTGTGTAAAAGAATATATTTTCCCACTACTGACTGAGGTTTTACGAAGAACATATATATAATATTTGGAGTCAAAGTTACTCACATCTAAGGGAAATTGGCATTTTTGATGTTCTAAGTAACATCAAAATAAGAGTCAAAACTTATATCTGGCTCATACAAGTAGACAGACATATAGACCAAGATTATATGTGAAAAGAACATTATCTGTGCGCTATGAAATTCCTGATTCTCTGGTCATCGTATAGATGAGTTCAATTTCTATTTTCAAAAATAATCTCATAAACTAGAAATTACTATACTACATGATGGCTTGTATCTTCTTTCTGACACCAGTTGAAAACAGCTCTGATGTAGCTTCAGTGCCCCACAGAAACACGACCACCTAGAGTTTCTGTTCTGAAGAGTTTGATTGACATGAAATATTTCCTGAAACCTGAGTCCTAGACATACCTTTTGGCTTTGATAAGAAACATAATGAGTCACCACAAGCTTCAAAAAGCTTTGTAAGAGTTCAGCATTACACTCCATTCTCCTTTTGTGGGGTTTTACTCAATTGAGTTGGTGACCAGGACTGGATATCTATATTCATCTCCACATCAAGTTCCAGAAAAAAAAAGAAATTACGTTCCAAATATAATACTTTAGATAAGCTCAAATTTTTTAGATGTAAAGGAATCACTGCCATCATAATAAACCTGTATGCCATTGGTTTTGGAATAACCAGCTAAATCTCAATGAAAATAAGCAAACAGTTTAACATGTATTCTATGTTTATGTAGTGTATGATAGAATTCTATGTATATTTGAATTACAGCTAAAATTATTAAAGAAAATGTTCTTATTTAGTCTTTTTTCAAATAAATATTACTAGCCAGAATGGAGGACTACAGTTTACTATCGACATATTTTAAAGATGCTGAGCTTGTGTCTATGGACATTTTCCAAAACTGTTTATTTGTTATGGCTCCCAAGTCACATTATAGTATTACTGAGTTTCTTTGAAACATTCTCCAAAAGCTATGTTTTTCAGTAGCTGGAATTTCACTGGCTCGTAAACTTTTAGAACTGCTTAATCACATTAACACTGGGCTGTTGCTCACTTGGAACATATTGAAGAAGGCCAATAAACAAGGAGTTAGGAGCACCCTAAAGGAGAAAAAGACAAACAAATTTGTGGGTATTGTGTTCATGAAGGGCTTCAATCAAGTCTATGACTGAAGTCTGTTTTAGAACTTGTTTAATGTAATTTGCTACCTTTCAAATTACATTAGACTTAACTACATTTTTACTTCAGATAAGTTAATTTAGTTTTTAATTGAGGTAAACTACATTGAAATAAGAAACTGATTCAACAGTCTTGGGTATATGTTTAAATAATCACCTTAAATTATGATCAGTAGACAGTGATTTTTCCATGGGAGGAAAATTGTCTTATTTTTCAAATTGGCTCTATTTTATTCTTTGAAAAAGCTGGAAAGTGCCACCTTGGACTTAGATGCAGGAGAGGGAATCATGGCAGTTGTTTTGAAGAGAGAAAGTTCATTGTGAAAATGTTTCTGAAAGATCAAATACAAAGCTGATGATTTGCAATGTTTGCAGTAATTTGAAGCATGTGAACACTTAATATATCAGCTGTAGTAGACACTGGCTGAAAGACATAAACAGTCATCAGTGTGGGAAATTTTAGGTTAGGCAAACACTGAATTAAAGAAAATTGATGCAATTTTTTAACCTGTTCTTTCAAACAAAGTGGCATATATTCAGAAGTATTGAATCATTTGATGTGTGTCACATATACATCTATTTCAGTAACTCCATAGGCCTTGAAGATACATTCCAGCCAGCTGGAGTAGTTCAGTTACCCTCATGTAGAAATACTTCAGCCTGGAATAGGGTTACATGGATATGGTGTACAGATTGTGTCTTGCTCTGCTCTCCTGCCAAGATGACCAGATGAGAAGCCATTCTGATCTGGAAGCCAGCAAGTTTCATTAACCTGTTATTTTTGCATTATTTTCCTTTTTGGCAACATTTGCCAACTTGAGTATATGTTCAGGAAGAAAGGGCTACATCTGTCTGATAGTAAATTAACATTAGGGCTGGAGGCTGTTAGGACATGTTCTCTGTTGGCTTAGTCTTTTTGTCTCCAAAACTATTTTTTCATCCAAATTGCCTTTGGAATATTTGCATCCTTTGAATGCTCCAAGTGCATTTGGGAATAGTCTGGAAGAGTAAGAATTGGCCAAGGACAAAGCTGAATCACAATAGAATGTTCTACTGCCAAAGTTTTGACTGCTTTACTGGCATAGATACCTCTGTAGGTGAGTTACAGCATGGAGATTAATTCCAACTAACAGTTAGATTGATCCTTAATTGCTCTTCAGTGGTGCGAAAAATGAACAAATCACCATTCCTAGCACCTAACTGTATCCTTAAGTGACTACATTACTTTAAAACTCTAGTTCTGAATTTCCAAGGTCATAAATGCAATGTTTACTAGAACAAAGAAAATAATACATTTTCCCAAGCCACACTTAGCAGCTTAGTCAATGAAACATCCTTTTTCCCATTAACCTAAGAGGACTTGACTCAGAAACTCAGATCTATTTAATTAGTTTCAAATTATAAACTAAAAATCAATAGTTATTTTCAAAAGATAAATATCCTTCTGAAATATGCCAAGACACTTTTCTCACTAACTTTCCTTGAACAGGAAAAAGCAGTCAGGCAAATAGCTCTCCAATTTCATGCAGTAGCATTCTTTTTCTACCAGTTATTACATAGTTCAGACAAGAAGGCTGAGTATCTGCATTTTCATAGGTGATTTAGTACTTCTCAAAGAAAAGGCAAAGCACCACCAAGAGTGTGACCTCTCAAAATCAGGTAAAACAAAATTGTTTCAACTTGACTACTTAAGTAGATTAAAAAAGTCCATGACTAAAAGCAGACATGAAAATAAATCAAATGCACATCTATAGTGAAAAATAAAAAAATATCCATTTATCATAAATTTATTATTTTCCTCTTCCTATACTTCAAAATTAATTAAAATCTATTTATCCTACAAGATCCAGTTATGCTCTGTGTATTCGTTAAATCTAAAAGCTACAAACTACACTGTATAGGTTATCTAATGATAAAAATGCAGATATCTCTCCAGATTACAGTTGAGCTTAGTAGCTGTGGGTTATAAATGCAAGAAGAGAACCCTAAAACTGAGAAAAGGTGGAGGAAAGAAAAGCTCTGCAATCACTGCCTGTCTCAACAGCATTATGAATGTTGTGCATGATTTCTGTCAAGAACAAGCAGTGAGCTAAGATATTTGTCACACCAAACAATAAATTACTTAAAAAGTGTTGTATCAGACTCAGAAATTGTGAAACCTGAAATAAGCTTATTACAATTAATAAGATAGTGCTAGTAAGGAAAATAAAAGAAAACCCATCTAGCCCTCAAGGAATGGCATTTCCTTTTTTACTGAATGGTTCATGTGACTCAGGGTTTGGCAGTGAACCTAGGCTGAATAAGATGGAGGGGTTTGATGCTGAAGGAAGGGGTCCAAATTCAGTAGGCATTACTAAATATGAATATTTAACTTTCTTTCTTAAAAAAATATTCAAAGTAGAGAAACAGCAGAAGAGGAAAAAAATTAAATTAAATTAAACCAGTTTCATATTTTAGTAGTTCAGTCTTCCAGTTGACAACTTTTCTTTCTATTTTATGATTGGTTTATTATTCTCTTTAAAGATCTTATGATCTTATTATTCTCTTTAAAATGAATTCAGAAGAATGTGAAGTAGCTTAAATTCACCAGGGTGAACAGATTAGGAAAAAAGTTATGTGCATCAAAAACCCTTTGTATGCCTGCAATACAGAATAATTGAAAAAATCTGAGGAGATAGAGCTGATTTCTATTATGTTAACTCACTAACAAATGTCTTCAGGGAACTCTTTTTGCATTCTTGGGAGAGTGAATAGTATCTTGTTGCAAGTGTCAGATAGTTCCTCTCTCCGGAAAGAAAGAAGAGGTAGAATGGCACTTAGCTTTTGTTAATTCCCTACTTTGAAAAAAGGTTGCAAAAGTAACTCAGATGTTTATGGTTGTTTAATCTGTTTGCCATCTTAATACACGTTACTTTTTCATGAGTAAAATTTTCTAGAGAGATGGTATAAATTCTAATCTACTCTTATAGTTGCTCTCCTGCCTAAAACACCAAATAGTATGAAGACATACATCAATTACCACAGTATTCCTTATTTAGGTTTAAGTTAAGTTCCTTATGTACTGACTCAGTTGTCTAGCTTTGTATATTTGTTTTTCAGTCTGAATGCAGTTCTACCATCTTTGCTTTATTTTATAACAATGATAATTATATATCCTAGTTACCATCAAGCATTCACCCATATTCTATGTGGAAATATTTTAATTTGAATTAATTCAGCTTCTTTAAATCATTGCTCTTCTTACAGTATTACAGTAATTCACCAAAGTGCTCTTTGTACATTATTATAAGTCACCAAAATATTGTTATTCTGAGGCCTGGACAATTCCCTCTCAACATGGTTGAAACCAATTAACATACATAATCTTGTAGTGTCTAATTGCATATCTTAATGATATCTCTGGTCTCTAAGAGGATTCATATGCATGATTTCATAGCCATAGCTTGTTAGGATACTGGCAGGGAAAAAAACCTAGAATGTAGTGTATAATGACTGGAAATTAATTGTACTTGTCAGCCAAAATGAATGCTAAGAAATTAGATTAAGAAATTTAAGGAGGAAAGAGCATTGTTCAGGAGGATAAGAAAAAAAAATGGCAGGGGAAAATAATAAAAAAATAAAATAAGGACAAAGGAAAGCCTGTGAGAGAGATAAATGGTAAATGAGAATATTAACAACTGAAGTTTTCTTTCTGAAAAACACACAGTCTGGCAGTAACCACTTTATGTCATCCTACCACACCTGACTACAGTAACACCAGCAGTCCTTATGCATGGAGGATGAGAAAAAATGCTGAAAACTATTACCCCTAAGAATGGTACAATAAATATAAAAGAAGGTATTTACGCACTTTTATAAAGAATAAAACTTGCCTTAAAACTTGCAGTGAATGATTTCTGAATGTTAACAGGTTTTGTCAGTTTACAGAAAAAAATATGGCCTTCTAATAGATCTATACATTTTCTAATTTACTTCAGTTTCAGTTTCAGGAGCTGTCATGCCTGAAACCCATCACTGAGATGTTGATTTCTGGAGTAAGTAGAGGTTTTATTTCTGGACCTCCTAAAAACTGAAAGGCATATTTGTATTCATAATTATAACTATGGCAGATGGCCATCAGCAGGATTAAAAAAAACAAAACATAATGAGAACATTGTCAGAGGTATATTAGAGGCAGACATAGAAAATTGAATCACTACTTGAAGGAAATAGATTTTCAATTGGCCACAGGTCCCCAGAGATTTGCAATAGAAGTGTCGAAAGACAAGCCAAGAAAAAGTGATGTTTGACATGACAACTAGAAAGAGAAGAATAAGCTGATAGAAACAGGAACTGCTTGTATTGCTACTGTATTTGAAGGGAAAAAAAGTAATGTTAAGCTGTGAATCACAGCCATTAGGGTAGATAAGAAAAGGGAATTTGTTTGGACAAGCTCTAAACTAATTAGAGAAAACACCTGAACTTCTTTGGATTTGTAATTTCTCAGAAAGTTACCAGGAGGATAGAATATCTATATATGTGCTAGTAAAACAGATGCTGGGCACAAAGGGAAAGAAAGGGGCTGTTTGGTTGTTGCAGCTATCGAAGGCAGCCATGCTCCTGTGACCATTCAGATGGATCAGACATGAAGTATGTGGTAGAGTGTGTTTGAGAACTTCTGTTAGCTTCAAATTCTGCATACATAAGATTTTATCTGTTTTTCTGAGGTTTAGCTTTCCTAGCCTCAGAGAGTTCATTTGTGTAGTTACCCTGCCAATTAAAATGGCTGTGAGATACAGGAGAATGAATCTCATAATTGAGGCCATACAGGAAACTTTTGCTTCAATTTACAACTTATTTCTGCTGTATGCATGCTATTATGGCTATTATTATGAGAAAGACAAAAAAATCAATGGGTTATTCTTGTGAACCAAGGACTGAGGCTGCACTGTACTTATCACAGGCACTCTAAAAAAGCAAAGTACTTAAGAACATAATTAACTTGGGATGAGTGGCTTGTCTGACTCCAGTGTTGTACCTTCACATGTGAAAACTTGCCCAAGTGAAATAAAGAAAAACACCTGTTGACATTGATGAAAATTTCTTTCCCCTGTTCTCGTCAAAAGGTATTAATAATATATAAATCAGTCCAATATTGATCAGAATATATTTTTGAGGAATCATTAGCATTAACTATCTACTCCATCCAGTTCTATATACTGTCACAGAAAGGTTAATTAAAATAATCACAGGGGGTTTTGTTGCAACATAAGATAAAGTCATTAATCATATATGGACAAATTTTAAAGAGCTGATTTTCCTTCTTAAAAAATTATTCAACTATTATACTAGTTGCATTAGTCATGTCTGTTGTTCAATATATTGGAAAGGTTTCTTAGGATGTACAAATCTTTCTGGAAAATCACAGGAATTTCAGATAGCTACTTCTGTATCAACTTTTTGTTTCAGAGGTTTTTGTAGCACACATTCACACAAAAAGCTGGCTCCTCCAAGCACAGAAATGCTCATCATTTCTGAAAACTAAGCCCTAAAAGTGCTACACAATACCTGAGAACTGATGGCAGACCTTTTTTTTTGGTTGTTTTTTTGAGGTTTTTTGGTTGGTTTTTTTTTGTTTGTTACAGAAGAATAAAATAAATGCAACAAGGGAAGTCTATTTGCATGACTGAAAACCAGGGTTAAAATCCCAATCAAAAAAATTTAGCATCAGGCTTTCTCAGAAAATTACAGTTGGAATTTCACTATGACATTATGAATATTGCAGTTGTGAATACTTGTAAAAAATATGTTAGCTTTGGTTATGGCCTGCAACTTTAGCTCTGAAAGCCTTGTAAAAATAGTTTGCATTGTTTCTCATTTTCAGCTGTTTCAGATGCTTATTTTTTACCTCCTCCTCACAAAACGAGCAGAAAATTGAAGATCTCACAATGGCTTTTGAATTGTGGTGTCAGAACCCCAAAAAGAATACAGAAGAAAAGGTCTGTGAAGACTGTCTGATGGAAGAATGGTGTTCAATTCTCCTTTGATGGCACTATAGCTTTCTGCAGCAATTGTAGGACTACCTTTTTAAAAATGTAGCATATGGCACCTTTTGGGATAGAGAGGTTGAGCCAACACTAGGCATAGCTAAGAGCTGTCCCTTAAACAGATAGCTTTTATTTCCTTCTCCCATGCCTCCTACAACGTGAAGAACTGGATTCACTGACAGCGTACCAACCAGAAAAAATTTAGAGTGAAATTCATTAGAGAAGATGTAGCTGTCTTTAGCTGAGCTAGTTGACTGTTTTAGAAGTAATGGAGAGAAAGAGGTTGCCTTGGAACATGATTCATCTGACTTATTTTAGACATTTATTTTAGTGTGAAATGAATCACAAGCAAAGTGTGTTTATTTCTTTCCATTGACATTATCAAAAGTCTAGACAAGTAGTTCGGACATCAATGTCTATATTTATCCTGATTAATCCTGTCCATGGAAGTGAAAGAAATAGAGTGAGAAAGTTCTAGAAAGTTCTAGAAAGAGCCTGGTCTGTATGGGTATTGAATCCTGGAAGAAATTTTATCCAATTTAGCGTTGATTGAAATATATACTTAAGAAAAACAAAATGTATCTAGAGGCTTTTAGCTGAGTGAATGCTATTTAACAACACTTTATAGTGGAATTTTATTACTGATGCTAAATTAAATATATCTCAAAAAGTTTTCATGAAGTTTACTTGTCTTTACTCCTTTACTCAGAAAACGTGTATCTGACTCTAATTCAGGAACAAGGTGACTTGTAAGCACCATTCTAGCTGTATATAAAAAAAATTTAAAAGATTTCAATTTAAGACAGCAAGAAATATAAACAGAGCTGGCCACTGGGAAGTACTTCTGAAAGGAGAATGCAAAGTGCAGAGAATTTAACTAGCTTCAATGGATAATTTAGATAGATAAATGGATAATTTAGAAGACAGAACACACCACTAAATAAAATTCTGATTGCAACTATTTCTGTTCCTTTCTGACTCCTGAAATAACTATGTTGTGTTTCAAATTGCTATAGTCTGACCTGGTATCATTTTGGTTATTCCAGACCTCTGAAAGCTACTGTCATGGTCTGAGTAGGTAAAAAGCTTTACTGTTTTCTTTGAGCTACAGGTATGTGTGTACGACTGAGACAAATTGCCTTGTGTCTTATTGGCTACACTAACAGAGGACAAGTCAAAAGGATGAGGGAGCAAGGCTGAGCACTGCCACATGACTGACTAGATCATTAATTTCTCAGAAGGATTCCTGCTGTAGTTTTATCTTGGGCAAGGTAGCATGAATATAGATTAAGAGCTCAGCATGAGACAGAAACTATTTCCATCCCATACTTTGGATGGCACCATCCTGTTACGAGAGGTAAAAGAAATTAACTGTTTTTAATGCAATGCAATTTATGCTTGTCCACTTATCCCAAGGCTACAGATGAAAAAATCTGTTGTTTCCGACATAATTACCGTCATATTGGTCACATTCAGTTCTCCTGACTGGTGGTCTTGTTGTTTAGGTCTTTATATTCATTTGAGAATTATAGGCCAGGGCTGTAAATTGTCTAAAGAATATGCAGTAAGTTTCCCAGGATAAGGAGTTCGGGCTGCTTGCAAAACAAAAAATCATGTATTTTCTTTCCTTAGAGGCCTAAAGAACACGAAATGAGCAACTGGGCTTGCTGTGCCTAACACTGATTAATGCAGTGTCTGCCTGTGTCTGCCTTGCATCAGTAAATGTGTCAAGGATTAAATCAGGGTAATCAGAAATAATTAGGCTTTAGACATAAATCTGAACTGCTGCATGGGACTGAAATGACAGTGACATTTTAAAAGGTGTTTTATTAAAAGTTTATACAATTATTTCATCTTTTTCCAGTGGCGCTTCTACATAAATAATTACATTTATGATATTATGACTATTGTATATCTGTGCAACCATAGGCAAATTCTACAATTTATAAGACAGGGATGGACTTTCTGAAATTGGAAGTCTTGTAAGAAATTTTGTGTCTCTTATGTAATTTGGTTAAAAGCTTATGAAACAGATTAGAAAATATAAATGTGATGCCCCACTGGATTTGGATTTAAATGGCTAGAACACGGAATTTGCTTCCAGGGTAAAAATACAGCACTTTAAATGGAAAAGTAAGAATTAGATGCCATGTTTACATATGGGCAATTTTTTACCTGAAATGAAGTTTTAAAATTAATTATATTTAAAAACTAATTATATTTTTAAACTAATTATAATTATACATTAATTGTCTAATATTTTAATAATGTAATAGCTCTAATAGCTTTGAAAATAGGTAGCACAAAATTTAACCTAGGTCCTATCTTAATTAGTCCCAACCTGTTTGGAAGACTGTCATTTTCTTTTCAGCTCAAATATATTGATATAGAATTACAGCTGATAATTTACATCTGTACTGCAGTGTATATAAAGCTATAAATGGATTGTAAAAATCTCCAAACATGTTTTATTAATTCAAAATACAAGCACCAGAAGCTCTGGGTTAAAATTAAAACTCAAAACCATCAAGTACTTGCAAATGACACTGACTTTCCCCTATTTTGATGAATAATGTAATAATTTTGGTGTATTGCTTTTAATACATCTAGATTTTAATAGTAGAGTATTTTTTATTGTTTTTATTATTTATTTTATTGATTATTCCATTTCCAGACAGAATTTTTATATAAATTAGACAAATTTAAACTAAATATATGTTCACTCCTGAGATTCCAGTGTGCCAGCAGCAGTTACAAACTTCTAAGTGCAGTTCTTTGTGCTCATAATTTTGGGTTTATACTGCAGTTTTTTGTGTGCTTGTACAGTACTTAAATCCATGATGTTGTAATCTTTTTTTCACCTTGAAACAAAGGTGGAATAAAATCCTTTTCATTTTGATAATACTTCTAAACTCTTTAATTCAACTTAAACATATTTTTGGGTCAGGGATAGATCAAATCTAATCAGGAGGTTATGCTTTGAAACACAAACTAACATCTTAGCTTATAGAACAGAGCATTTCCTACTTAAATGGCATTCACTCCATACAAATAAATTTCCTGCCTAAAGTATGTAACTATTTTTATTTTTCTTCTGTTGGTATATCATGCAGTTTAATCAAAGATCATGCAGCATTTCTATTCCTTTTTTTAGTTTAATAATCCCCATACAGAAAAAAACAAAACAACTTATAGTAAGTCAAGCACTTGAGAATTCTTGCTCTCTTTTGAGAGCCAATGCTAGACAAAAAACAGAGGTTAGAGGAAAATATTACAAATCAAATACTACTAAAAAGTGGGCGTTAGCAACTTAGTCGTTCTTATTGTCTAAGAGTCAATGAGGCTGACTTTTAATATTCTTATATGCTTTAGATATGTGTTTGAAAAACATCATCTGGCTAAGCAGAAACCAATCACCTGTTCTTCAGTAGTTTTGTAATTCCTTAAAAAAAAAGTCCAGCTCCTGCAAAAGAAATTGCTGTTCTGTGAATTTTACATTAATTAATCAATGTTAATGAAAGAACAGGATATAGGATGGATGAGCATTAGCTTTGTTGTTTTTTCATGAAAATGAAATATTCACACTGTCAAAGAAGGAAGTATTCAAAATTTATAGCAGTAATCTAGACAAAGAACAAATCAAAACCAAAAAAATCTAGGCAGGTGAAAAAAAGGGATTGTTAAATAGAAGCAGTCAACTAGAAAAAAATATATAAATAGGAAATCTTCCTTTAACAAGGCTATGTTTTGTACAATTCCTATTGATAAGTTTGCATTTTTTTTATTTTGGTGTTTTTATGACCAGATCATAGAGACATGTTTTATAAATGTCACAAAAAAATTTGAACAGGTGGAGGAGGAAACCGGCCTTAGGATTTGTGCTTTAATTCAAATAAATACAAGGTCATTCACCAGAAAGTAGGAAAAAGTTCATATTTACATATTAAGAGGTTTATCATTTCTTTGAAAAGTAGTAACTTCAAGAAGAATGAAGAAGACATGAAATAATACATAGAACATGGATTTTCAGCATCTGTATGCGCTTCTATAATTTCATGGATAAATTGGGAAACATCAGATAAAAATTGGAAAGGAATTATACCTTTATGTGTACTTTCAAAATAACTTTTTATTTAGTGTCCACTTTTGGTAACTGTACCTCAATAAATGATTACTAACTATTAGAAATTGTTTAGAAGATGAGTAGTAATAGATGAACAAATATCTCTTAATAATTTTGACTCAGGAATTGTCAAAGGAACCACAAGAGCCTGCTGGAAGGGTTGAAATCAGAATTTTTCTTTTAGAAAAAATGGATTTCAGTGTAAAACTAAATACATTATTTACCCATGGTTATATTCTACTGTATCTTTTGTTTTGGCCTAACACATCTATGGCTTTTGCCCTGGACAGTGGAGATCGGTTGTTCAGTTGTTCCTTTTTCTTTAAGAATTAAAAATTAAAAATTCTATTCTTTACTGAGTTGAAAGATGACTTTCATATATTGTAACAATATAAAAGGAATTATCAAAAAAACCCTATGCTTCACATCATGAAAGATAAATTCATACAGAAGTAGGTCAGAATGCTCTCTATGGAAGTTCCAACAGCAGTAAATGTTTAAATGCTCTGATAACAGGAGACAGAGTTTACATTGAAATGCAAATATTTGCTTCAGATGAAGAAAAAATAGAAAGGGAAAATTTTCGAAGTGGGGTTAATTCATAAGATATTAATTTATTGCAATCTTGAAAAGAAGGCATAGTTATCACCTTTTTTTTTTTTTTAATTGCAGTTTCCTCTTTACTTTAGTAAAGTAATAATTTGTCAATATTTTTATTATGTGTCACTCCCTTTCTCCTCCTCATTTCCACTTACTGCGTAATAACCCTGTCATAAATTCAGAAAAAATAGTGAGTAGGAAAGAAAAAATACATCTTTCTCACACTCCACAGTTTGTGCAGGTTCTGCCATCTCAGCCTCAGGAAGCTTGCATTCATGCTGAGGTGGTCCTCAGGGGCATCAGAATCCAGAAGATTCAGTAGAGCTGGGCTGTGAGAAAACTGTGGGAACCAGGTGATAATGCTGCTGTGTAGAAACTTTGCAGTTGAACCTAAGAAATACCTCCATGCCATGGCAGTCAATGGAGCAACAGCAAATTGCTCAATAATTTATACTTCTTATTTATACTTCTTCAAGGGTCCTTGAGTTACAGCCAAGGTATATGTATGAACTCATGGTGTTGCTTGTTGTGGTCATATATGTGACCACAAGTCATATGAGTGTGTATATAACTCAATTAACTCAACATTTTGTTATCTATTTGTATTTAAGTTACAGTTAAAATACTAATCATTGAACAGGGTTCCACTAGATATTAATTTGCAAGTGGTGTAGACAAATAGGAGTGGATTTACAGAGTGATCAGTTGATTCCTGTGGGCCAAATACCCATGGGCTCAGTTCCTCGTGATTTCATCAGGATTATGGCACTCAAGAGTCATTGTGTGATATGAACCAAAGCATAGGAGGTGACTAGTGGTGATCAGATCCACTTCAAAGATATTCTAAACTGAAACAAAAAAGGAGATTTCATCACTCTGTATCAAAACCACAAAACACAAATGTGTACACATGGCACAAACCGTGTCATATACTCATGTTTCTGTTATGGGTATATTATACATCTTTGTTCTGAAATGTCAAATGTTGTCCATAAAGGAAAGGAAATTGTAAGAAGTTAAATAACTTTAAAAAAAACCAACCAACCAACCAACCAAACAACCAAACAAACAAAAAAAAACTTGAAGAAAGTCAAATACAAGAGAAATGGATGTAAAGATATAAATGTGGCATTGCATTTTTTTCATAGGGGAAGGTGCTTAAAGAAAAAATTATTAAACAAGGTAACTTATGCAGGGCTATATTTATACCTATGTTTTCATGGAGAATGTCCTATAAATTGTATTATTACATATACTTTTTCTAGAATGTATTTGTTTTATTAAACTTGCTATATGGACCAGATTTTCACTCTCAACCCAGTGTAAAGTTCAACCTAGCATAAACTACTTTATACTCCAATGGTAGATTACATTGAGGATAATAGGATTAAATTCTGAAGTCTTCAAGCCAGTGACATGGAAATGTTACAGTTTCCAAGTAAGAGGTTAGTAATTTTAACCCATATTTTTTACAAATAAATTTAAAAATAATAAAAAAATAACTACATATTTCTGAAACATTTAAGCGGTGCACCTCACATTAACTGCAAGTCAGTGAAATCAGAGTTGTTGGAGAACTTATTTTCCACCTATCTGTAAAAATTAATGCACAATATCAAAATTTTTATAGCAAACAAAATAGTTTAATAAGAGTGTTTGCATTTATTCAATTAATTCTACTTTTCTAGCATACATTAAATGAGTACTAAAATGCTTTAAATGTCTTAGACTTCATCATTTGAGTTTCTCACAAGTAAACAGATTTTAAAGTTTATGGTATGATGTAATATGTTTCATTGACTGAGTTAATTTCTCATATATGCACTCATATGTTCAGATTATTAGGCTTTAATCAGACTATAAAAGTAGTATATTGTAGGGTTAATTCAGATTTCTTTTATCTCCTAAATATTGCAGAGCAGAGTTCTTTTCTGTCAACACCAGGACTGATTATGATGCCATGACAAATTTTCCTTAGAAGATCAGACATTATCAGTATAAATAAACACAGTACCTAGTAGAAAATTATAGTGCATCATGCAGATTGCATTGGTAATTATTCAGAATGCCTTTACGTCTTGAGGAACCAAACCAACCAATCCTAAAATAAAATACATGCGTGGGATAATTTTCACTAATTATAGACTATTTACCTGGGGAACACTTTGTTCAATTGTAATTATCTTAAGGCATGCTTTATGAAAGTGTCTTCATCAAAAGCATAAGGAAGTAAATTCTAGACTTCTTTTCGTTGGGGGAATGAGAAATTTAAAATGATCGTATCATCGATTGGCAGTAATGTACAAAAGTACTACTTTGAAACCTAAGAATAAACATTTGATTTAAAAGTGTTGCCCTGATTTCAGAGTGACCAGGAGACATTTCATGTTTCCAAATGGGTTATTCTGCTGCTGAGAGAGCAGCAGCTGTTGGCTGAACATATTACACGTCCTTTCTCCTTCTCTTTAACGTTGCAACTCCTTTTACTGCTTCTAAAAAGAACCGTTTGCAGGTATTTAGACCCATTCAAAGGTTCAAGTAAAGGACAGATGGGTTTTACAATTTCCACTTAAGGTAACCAGTCTTGGTGATGCCTCTCTTAACTTGACTTTAAAACGTTACTCTGTTCAGGGGCATGTGGACCAGTACTCAGGGCTTGCAGAACTTTTGCACTGGAACCAGACAGAGACTCAAAGTATCCATGAAGCAGGATGCCTAAACCAGGCTTATTGGCTCCACTACAGAAACCAAAACAGTCCTTAGTTGGACTTAAACAGTCCTTGCTGCAGCAAGAAGACAGGAATCAAAATTTCTGTTACTGCAGTTCAGTGCATGGAATAGGCATTTCTTTGTGTATATAATACACACTAGGCTGTGGTCATCAGTATACCAAAATATTAGCCACCAGACCACAGAGCTAAACTTTCTCTGTAGAGCTTGTTTAGCTGAGCTGTGGCAACCACAGAGGCTCAGAGCTTGGCTGTACCTGTGCCTTGTGTGACATGCAGGGCAGCTCACTCCCCACCCTCAGCCCTCTACTCGGCACATTCATGCCTTTTCAGACACAACTAATCTTGTTTGCAGAGCTTGACAGTACCTTTTATTATATCTGGAGCATTTCAGATTTTAAATCAAACACATATCCTCTTTATTCTTTAAAAAGTATCGTTAATAATGACAATATTTGTCATACATAATAAGGTTTAATTACACTCTTTAAAACCCCACTGTGCTTGGGAAGTCAATGAGTTTCAAAACTAATTACTCTTGGAAGATTTAATGCCAGCATCTCTTTATTTTAATATTGTAAATGATGTTTTATTTGAAAGTGTTTTCTGTTTACCAAAATTATTATGCAAATTAATGTTCTAACACATATGCAGAAGACATTTAAATGATATTTGTAAAGCAGAGACTCAATTTGGAAAACTGCATGCCACTTATAACTAAGTGTACAGACTGGAAAAATCATACAGAGTAGAATTCTGATTGCAATCTAAAGTGTAAAAAACCAATATTTGGATTCTTATCTCCAATCCAAATCTAAAAGCATAACACCAGTAATAAAAAAGAAAAAAAAAAGTTCCACTTCTCATTTCCAAAGTTATGCTCATATCCAATATCTTCATTCAAGATCATTTACAGTATTTTCCACATATTCCATTCACAAATCTCTGGCCAGATATTCTGGCATTTAGCAAAACATGCTACTGTCTCCATAGGGGATGGTGTGGATATAGTGATAATAAGAGAAAATCCAGTGCAGGTGCACATTGGTTAATTTTTTTCAGTGAGTGACTTTGTTTCTTTTACAAACTTCCCTTTCCAATATTTTGAGAGAAATTATATTTCCCAGGGCTATACACATCTTGAACATTTACAAAACTCCTGACACTTAGGTATGGTTCTGGAGTGTGAAACCTATGCATTACCTCACAGAGACAAAATGAACACTGATGGTTTTAATCCTTGATTCAAATATGTATCAATATATAGTCATAACCCCCATATAATATTAGAATTATTTTTTAAGTGAATTAACTAAATGCTATTACTGTGAACACTAATCAAGCAATGAAAATATATGGGTTTTTACAGAAGACAACTGAAGACAATGGCAAATCAGACTATGAGTTTTGTTTACTGAAGATGTATTAAAGAATACAGTGACAACCTTTGGTGGATAAATGGAATTTGAAATAATACTGTGAGAGTTTTGAAAAAAATCCTTTCCCACTCAGCAAACTTTTCATCACTTCCAAAATTATGCGTTTATTTGCAGAAAACCTTTTCTTGGATACTCAAGAGAGTGTTGATTTAGCATTAAAGTCAGAAATAATAATTCAAAAACCACTGGTAGGGCAGGGATTATAAGAAAACTGATTTTAGACTTCTGCAAATGCCTCAAAGTCAGAGTAGAATGGTATTAGAACTGTGAGAAAGTCAGCAGTTCCACTTTCCAGGAGATTTCAACATTTTTGTGGCCCTGGGGGCTTTATTCAGCTCCCTCTATGCACTTTTTCACTCTCTTCCACTTTTGCTGCTTTGAGTTCTGTTCATAAATCATGTGCTTCAGACTCATTAACATCTTTTAAGTTTATCCATATCTTTCTTCTATTCAAGGGACCAAACCCTGGGACACTGTTCCAGGTGTGGTTTAATGAGTGCTGAGTAGAGCAGGGGGTGGTTCCCTCCCTTTGTCTCCTGGCTGTGCTCATGGCTGCAGTTGCACCATTGTGCTGCCTGGGTTTGATGCTCCAGCTTGTGCCCATTGGATCCCGGGGCCTTTATGGCAGAGCTGTGCTCCCACTGGAGAGTGCCCTGCCTGAGTCACTGAGGGTAATGTAGAGACATAAATGTATCTGTACATAAATACATAAATACAGTGACATAAATGTATCAGTACATTTTTGTGCAATACATGAATATATGTGTATATGCAATACATATAGGTATCTGATATGTATTTCCATGGAGAGTTAAAGATCTATAAAATTGTGCTACCTTTTTAATTGTAGGAAGTGACAAAAAAACCCCAACCAAACAAACAAAAATTTGTTTTTTGTATACGTTTTTGTAGTACTAGAAGATGAGATAAAATCAATGCTGCAGAAATATTCAACTTCATATGCAATTGTGCTGTTAAATAATGTCAATCGCAGGATCACTGAAGATGAATTATTACATTCCCAATATGATGTAATAACATCATATATATAATGATACATATGACATGTAATGTCACAGGAAGTATCCTCACAAGTTTTTAAATGCAATTATCAGGATTGATGGGAAATGAAATTAATTGCCTCTCTAGATGGTGAGGCTCATTACTACAGGAAGTAATTTAGGTTCTCAAAAAATAACAAATGGGTATGAATATTCTTTTGAATTACCAAGAATTGTTACAGTGAAAAACATCATAAATATTGGAATGTCAGATCTTGTTCTTTAAATGGAATGCCAGTGTAAAACCACAAGAGATCAAAAGAAAATATGAAATTGCTTTCATACAATTGATCTGAACAAATATAACAATTTCCCTAAGGAAAAGAGATGCTATTCATTTTCTGGTTTCAATAATGATTGAAGAATCATAGGTCACTGATGAAGTATTCCAACATTTTAAAGGTTATATAGGTAGGGATAAGCAGCAGCAATTATTCAGATAGAAATGGTGATGAGGATGCTGTATATAAATATATAAATACATAATAATATAAATTTCTCAGATACCTGAAAGAAAAACTTGCAAAAATGTTAAAAAAAGAAAAAAAAATCACTCATATTTCTACAAAACCCAAAGCACAAAGGGAGAGGAAAATAAAGAATAACATCTGTCAAGGAACCTAATCATACACAGCAGGTAAGCAGCTTTCTTATTAGACAAACAACAATATTAATAAAATACAAGGGGCTGCAGACCTTCATTTATACTGAGCCTCAAGCCATCAGGAGTTGGTGACAGCAGTGAATATATCAATAAAATCTATTATAATGCTCCCTTCAGTGCCCTCTGCTGACTAGTTGACTTTAATAATCATAAACTGCAGGACACTATTTGTAAAATAACTATTACCATTGAACTTTATCTCTAAGTAAATATGTATTAAATGAAAAACTCCTGTGGGGCAGGAGTGTAAAAATACCATTGCTCATGCCTGTCTTGTAAAGAGAATTCTCTTTACATTGATATTGTGTTGTATGATATTGTGAGAATTCATACACTCTGCATTTGATGCATTTGTTTTCACTTGTGGAGTCACCAAATAAATATCACAGTTGTTATGTCATTAACAGAACAGTGATGTATCTGTAAAAAAACTCAATTATAAACCTACCTCTCTACGCAGAGGCCTCAAGAGAGGCTGTCAAAAGATTTTATTTTTTTTAGTGACTAGGTTGATATTTTGGATTGGTTTGGACCTTGACAATCAGAAATCAGGAGCTGGAATATTTCTAAGTATTAGAAAATTCAGCTGTACATCAGGATGCCAAAGGGATCAAAAGAAAACAATTCATTTGTATTCTGCATGCTGTGAATATAGAATGCAATCAGACTGTATGAAGAAATTTGACTTGAGGAAGGGCACATGGGTTAAAGCAAACCTTAACAACCAGGACTTAGTCAATAGTATCTATCATCACCCACTTCATGAATTATTAGAATATTAGGATGATCTAGAAATCTACATCTCAAAACCTTGAACTAAGTTTTTTTCTGCTAATGTAGGTGGCTCAGCAAATCCAGCTACCTTGTACATTTGTGTCCTAATTGAGAAGTCCCTCTTTCCCCAGAAACATTGTTCTCTCGTAGAAGACCACTTGTAGAGGGAATAAAGAAAGAATTACATGCTATCAGCCTTATCCTTTGCCTCTTCCCTGGACCAGCCCCCTGTGAGGGCATTTTTTATGAGGTTTTATCTGAAATCCAAGTGTCACAGCTGCATGGGCCTCCAGATTGAAGTAAAATTTAATATCTTTGCTTGTGAATTCATTCCCCGGAGCTTCATATTCTTCTAATTTTCAGCTGCCTAAACTTCTGGTGGGATGGATAAAAGGGACAATGCGGGTGGCAAATACAAGCTAGTCCCTCATGCTGGGAAAGCTAAGAAAGGTCAGGTGGAATGTGTGAATACATCTATCAGCAGTGGAAAGCATTAAACTCCACAAAACAAGGTCTCACATTCAATTTATATTTTATGTTCTTCAGCAATGAGCTGCATAGTCTTCCTGGAAAGTTGCCAGAATTTGAATTACATTATCTGTACTGATTTACAGGATGCAGCTGGGATTGTCAGTGTGGAAATGTTCTGTATTGGGAAGAAAGTTTAAAGATTGCATTATTTGGGAACGTAAAGCATCATTGCTGCTTCTCGGAATTTATGAACTCCGTGCACCGTAGATTTTTCATTCAAAGTCATCATTAATTATAATTGTAAGAACACATTACCAAATTCTGCAGTGCTTACTCACTCTGCCTGTCTCTGGACACAATGAACAGAGCAGCAGGTATACCCATTTTTCTACCTTTCTCCCTTTGATAAGGTCTGCATGAGATAAATGATACCTGTCATATGCCAAAGAACAGTTTTTGTTGGCACAACTAATTCAAAGCATCTCAGAAAGGAATTTATTAGCATCCATAAGACTTCATATAATTTGTCCTTTAGACTGTTTTATCCATTCCTAGTACAGTAATATTCAGGGAATGGCCAGAAGCTTTTCAGTGTCTTCAGTTTTACAGTTCAAGTGCTTTCAGAGTTTTTTTGGCTGTATAATTCTATATTTACTAAGTCTTATAAAGGGGATAGAACAACCACTGTCCTTCTAACCCCCTTTCTCTCCTCATTCATTCTGTTTGTTCAAGAAGTCCTACAACATGGTAAAAGTTGTGAAGTTGCATCACTGTGGCACTGCAATTTCATCCTGTGGAGCAAGGCTCAGACCTAGGAGGCACTGAGCCTTGTCTTATAAAAACATGAAGGTGGAATGCTTAATTCACAAAGTTTTTGAAGCTTTTCTTAATGCATGGCAATGGGAGATAGTGGCTCAGAAAATTACCTTTCAAGGATTTTTTTTCCTTAGTTTCTTTCTCCTTCTCTGCCTACAAGCAAGAACAGCAAGAATAACCACAACAACTTTATGGTAATTTTGATATGGAAATTTTCAGGATAGTTATGACCATGAAACTCCTGCAGAGTTCAGAAATAAGGATATTAGGAGTTTCTTCACAGACTTGATTCCCATCATATTGCCATGCATTGATGCACACAGTATCTCTGTAAGGTCATGAAACATTATTGATTATCACTCCTGTTCTATTTTTCAGAAACTGAGAGGGAAATTAGTTTATCTGAGGTTGCAGGGAAGAACACAGTCTTGCCTCCTTGTCTTTTTTTTTTTTTTTTGAGCTTGTCCTTTACCACAAATTAATCAAATCTTTCTTAGTAGAGCATTCATACAGTCTATAAAGGACAAAATCCCTTTAATATGTGGGAAATAGGTTACATTCTGGGTCACTGCTGAGAGGAAAAGCTACAGCAAGTTTAGGTTTTTAACAAAAAAATTGTGCACATTTCTTCTGGGTGGAGTGAGCTCATGTGAGGAAAGGTGCACCCTGGGTTCAGTTCTCCCTCACTCATGAGCTGCTCCTGGGTTCCCTTCCAGTGATGTGGAGGCCAAGGACTGCCCCTGACCTTATTTTATTTCCTGTTGTAGTGATAAGCTGTAAGGTGCATGGGGGAGTTTGTAGTTGCCTGAAAGCCTTTTCCTCCAAGCTTTGTTTACTCAATTATGTCCATTCACTCAAAGAAAATATTTAAAAGGTATTTTTTTTCCTATGAGTGCATCCTGTAATAAGTTTATAAAACATGAACATTCTCATGTTTAAATAAAAGCTACACTTTTCTCAGTGTAGACACTGTTATTTAATCCACTTATTCTCCACAGTCATCATAGCTTGTTTATTCCCAAATGTAGAAAAATACCCCAAATACCAAAAATTCCACGTTTCAGACTACTCAATGTAGTTGTCAGTACCAGGTCCTACAGTTCATTGAGAGGCTTACTGTGGAGAACAACTGGTTATTTCAAAATATATATATCTTTATATTTCAGTATGTAGTTGTATGAATCTTTGTGGTAAGAATATCTGATTTAGATTCTGTTTGTGATGCTGACTAAAGGTAAGTAGGAAGATAGATTGCATTAACAAGTAACAGAAAAACCTCATGGTATAAAGGTAGTAAACTGATTATTTCTCTCAAATATAAGACACACCGGTGTTCTGATCCACAATGCTGATAATTTGAGTCTTAAAATTCCATATGTTGTATAGCACTTCATGTTTGATGATGGAAAACTCTCCATATTGTAGCTGAAAAGTAATGTGGTCCCTAATACGTAACTTCTTTTTCAGTCAAAGCATTTCCCACCAAATTTCTTGAGTAAAGAATATAAGATTACAGTATCTTCAGGTTTTCATTATAATTGAAAATGGGCACGGAGGTTGTTGTGGCATACCTGGTGAGATTTATATAGAGAATAAAAACAAATATGGATTTGCTCAGAATTGCACCAAAAAACAAGTAAATGAAAGAAAAAATGAAGATGTCAAAGCTACTGTGAATCTTGTGGGTGGCATCAGTATTATATTTGGTAAATATCTTGTTACATTGTGGGATATTCCCCTAGGGTATTATTTTTAATTCAAAATAAATCAGCCACTTCTTTTTCCATGACAATATTTTCTCGCCTTTAGGGATGTGTGTCTTTACGATGCAGCTCTTGTAGTTTGGTTTAATAATGAGACTCTTCTAAACGTAATCCAGTTAACTACTTGGTTGTAGTTCTATTCCAGAGTGCAGCACCACCTCAGTGTTCTAGGTCATAGAAGCACTAAGCAGTGAGCTGACATCTGCCAGATCCTCTCCCCTCCCATCTCATTTTCTGTCAGGAACCATATTAACATTTCAGTGTTTTGATCCAGCTTTTTGTTTTAATTTTTTCATATGTACATTTTCTTTTGTATCTAGGTCAGTGAAAATAACTTCAGAGAAGTATAGGTTGCAGCTGAAGTGAAAAATAAGGAGGTTTGACTTTTGTAGAAGTCATATGAACACTTTCATTTCTCAAAGAAACTAAAGATCCTTAACAGGTAATTCAGTTCTAAGAAGATGCTCCAAGAACATGTAGTTTTCTTTATGGTGTTTTTTTTTTTTTGTTTGTTTGGTTGGTTTTGTTTTGTTTTTTTTAATGTATGATATCATTAAAACATTTTTTCATAATCTGAAATTTTGGTGCCTTACTTTACAAAAAGCCAAAAGTCAAGAACTTTAGTGGGAATTGAGAGACAATTGCCAGGAAAAGGGTAGACAAGACCAAGCCTAGACATACCAAAATAAGAGATCTTCCAAAAATTGTAAACAAAACAAAAATAATATTAAAGAAACTTGCTAAATATTGTTGGTAAAAAACAATAATCTGTGGCAACTCTAAAAAGATAAATTAATGGCCTTAGAAATGTGGTTTCTTATGTTACAGACAAGAATAATTATCTTTTATGACCCAGCTATATTTTTAATATTTATATTAATAAGAGACTAAATTCAAATTTCATCTAGGAAAATTAAATTTTGCATTTTCTTGTGTATTTCCTGCCCTCTATCAATAGCTTGAAAGTGCTAGGTTGTTGAATTTAATTCAATATGATGACTAAGCCCTGCTCTTCACACTGTCTTCTCCAAATCCTCATCAAGGACGATTGTGATGTCAACTTCTATTTCTAATATGAACCATAGTAGGCCAAAGCATGTTTCTAAAGCCTTGTCCACACAACCTCTAGACAGTAAATTTAATTATTTTATTAGTTTTCTTTTTTTGAAAAAGAATGCTTTTGATAGTTCAGCTTACAGCTGGTAATAGTCATGGAGACTTGCTTCCTTTATTTACTGAGGAATTAAATTGGTAGTTTTATTTTCAAATTGTGATTACCCTTTAACTCAGTTTTTCATCCTCATTGCTGCAGTGTGAGGTCTGCAAAATGTCAGGCATTAAGGAGAAATACTGAGAGCTTTAATGTGGTTACTCCTTAGGAGTATTCTAGGAAACTTACCACTTTCTTGGTACTAGAAATGCTAGCCAAGATGTATAATAACAGCAAACATAGCAGATTGCTCAAGCACATAGGCAGACATCCAAATGAAAGGGATGTCTAAAACTACCTTAACTGTTTTGCAGAACAGACCACAGATCTGACCTAAATTTCAACTAATAATCTAAAACCAGGTAGCATTTCCAAGTAGATTTTTGATGAATAAATTTCAGGGTTTAAAGTGTACATATATGATTTTTTAACCAAATGATGTATACTTTCTGTCATAAGACATGGCCTCTATGTGCTTTCCCTACAAAATCTAAGGAACGTCTGAACAAACAAGCAGGTTTTAGTTTTAAACAATGGGTCTTTATTCCGTTTTTTTTTTTAAATCAGAAATCATAGCATGTGTTTTCAGAAATGTGCCCTGGCAATTCTCAGAATTCTGCCACTTGTTTCATCAATTTGAATGAAGAGGAATCCACATGAAATTCTAATTTTTATTTAGATTGTTGCTGTTATTACAGGATATCAGAAACCAGTCTCTGTGACTTTAATAATTATTATAATGCTGTACCTATTTCCGTTTTCATAATGCTTAATTTCTGCAGTGTTATTAAATTCACAATACAGAACATTTTCTTACTCGGAATTCTGAATTTGATCCAAACATCTTTGACTTATAAAATTTATTTTCATCTCTATATAAAGTTATAGAGTAATAAAATTAATTTTCAGGTATTGCAGGTACAAGAAGTTCCTCTCAATGTCCCAGACTGAGGACAATGCAGGTCATTAATTTCACCTTAGCTATTTGAATTTATCTTTCTGGCATTTTAGTACAAGTTAGTTTCTGTTGAAGCCTTGCACAAAGATTGCTTTTTTTTCCTCTTACATTTCAGTAAGAGTCTCACTACCAATGATCAGGTTTCATCTAATGATTTAAGAGTCATCTTAAATGTCATTTAAAATGTCCTAGACTATTCTGTCTGCCTAGAGAGGGGACAAATGTCCCTGTATTTCTTATGTCATGTCTACTATCTCTGTGCATACATATTAGATATGCTTGGCATGAGTCAAAAAGCACCAGAAAATTTTGTGTAGAAAACTGAATTGTGACCAGGGGCACTCCATAATGTGTGATTCATAATATCCAACATTACCCTGCTAATTATGCTCAAAGTAGGAGTTAAGAGCCTACTAATGTTCATGAAGAAAGAACTATACAGGAAATTTAATCCAATCCAATATGGGGCACAAATCCTTACCTAACTGTAAATATTCAGTGACATTTGTGACACCCTGTAATAATTTCCCAAGTCTCCAGTTGCCACAAGAGCCTGAGTCTGCTTTAAGTCCTTTGCCAAACTCCAGTATCTGTGCACCTTAGGTACTTTAGGGCATAAATTCCTGTTGGAAGCAATTGAGTCCCATTCCTGGTGTGGAATGCCGACCTGTATGCTAAGGTCAACTGCTTGTCTTTATCCAGCTGTGAAGTCCTCCTAACTCACCTAAACTTAGGCCTATGATGTCAGCAGAGAGAGAATCAGAACTGTGTGACAGCTGACAAGTATGACAGCATGACACAAGAACTACAGGATATCCTGTATCCTGCGTCCTTCTGGATCAGCATGTAGAAGCCAAGTGAGATTCTGTGGATCTTCTCAGACAATCATACATACTAAAAACATTGAATCAAATATTGTGGCTGTAATGGTAATCCAAACTCTTCTGTGCCTGCTTACATCCATCCAGATATCTAAATATCTCAAACTGAATTGTACTACTAAAAATGATTTGTCTTTCTCCTCAAATACTTGAGAGTAAAAGAAATCATCCTTCACTCCCCATTCTTCTCTTGGTTTTGAAACTGATCATTTCTTTGTAATCCTAAGGAAAAGCTCAGGAAAGATCCCTCAGCAATATATCATATAATACCATTGGTAGTGAGCATCTTATTGAAATGAAAGAGCAAAAAGCAATAATTGCTCAAGGCTGTTGTCACAATACGACATGAAACGAATCACACACGCACGACAGCTTTCCTTGAACAAGGGCAGAAGAAAAAGTTTATTGTAAAACTCCGATTTATATATGTTACAAAGTTTGTTCAGCGATTGGTCTGATAGGTAGCTTCTTCTCAGACCACACTGGTCAAACCAAAGGTCCATCAATCCTCTCTTCCTCTAGGGAGGAATGTAAACAATTGTTTACAGAGGAATTCAAAAACATCAGAAGGCTAGCAAGAAATGCAAAAGCAGGGGTGACGGGCTGCAACAGAAACTAACCTGTAATACAATTCTAAAAAGATAAATTTATATGGATAAGGTGAATCATTGCATGTATTGGTGCACTCTTTAATGCAGAAGGACTATACAAATCAAATGTAAATTAAACATCAGAATGTAGAAAAAAATGCAGTTCTTCCCTTGAATTCATTAGTTTTAGGAAAGCAAAGCAAACATTGTAAGCTACAATGGCAGAAACATAATATAATTCTCTCTCTAAATCTTTTAGGCAAAGAAAAACCCCAATAAAATATTATAAATTCTTTAGCGCACCTGTTTGAGACAAAGAAAATATACTCTATGCAGACCAACAAAATTACATTATGGTGGCCACTAAAATTAATAACATAGTGTAAAGTTGGGAAAAGTAAAGTAGGACAAAGAATACATAAACACAAATTACTAACACAGGAAGAAAGAGCTGAAAAGATTCCTTAGTTTGAGTTTGTAGTTATACATGGGGTAATGCACAGCTCTTGGAATAGCAAACTTGAAAGATTTTCTATGTCTGTGAGCAAGATGAAATGAATTAGTGATGAAGCCTAGGCAATCCACTTCTCTTCCTTAGGAAGAATGGCTGACTACACTTTTGAGTTGGCGTATCATTGGAACAATTTCGCTGTGGGGTATCCCCAACATTATTCATATTCAGGGAGAATACATCAAGAAACACACTGGTATTTCTCATAGTCCCTGTAGTTCCCTTACTGCACTGATTCCAAAGTATCCCTGACTCATCTTTACAGTTGTCAATTGAAGGTTAAGTTCCATTTTTATTGTTGTCAGTGTTGCATTGCTCTTTCAGGGCTCATAAACAAAGCTGGAAATCATCTGAAAAAAGGATGTAGTGGGTGGATATACTGTTAACTCCCACTCAAGAATGGTCAGTGTCCCTAGAAACTGAATTGATTCTCTTTCAACAACTGATGAGACCAAAGTAGTGAAACTCCTATTTGACATTTCTCCAAGCTATGGGTAAACATGTTTAAAATAAGGTAAAATGAAGTTAAGATACAGATGGCCAGCAGCAAAAGAATGACTGTGAAGAAACTGAAAAAAAGTATCTTGTATCAATGCATTAAAAAAAGGAGGATTTGCATAGCAAATGAACATTTGGCTTAATTGATTGTAATTTCATTTTTCTAAATATTTTATCACAAATACATAATGCAGTTTGCATACCCTGTTGTTAGAAAGAAAGAAATCTTCCTCAGGAAGATTCCAGTCATTTTTGTACAAAGGAATAAAAAATTATCTATTAGTTGTGAAACGTAAATATGCAGATTCAAACAGCTGAAATGGGTGATGTGTTCCCCCCAAGATACCAATATGCATCTTTCTCCTTATTCCTTTCCTACGTCATGTTTTAGATTTTTATAGATTTCTACTTCCACTGTTAACAGATTATGGCATTAAACATTGCTTTATTATTCTAAAGTCATCCATTTTCTTTCATTGGAACATTGGGTTTTATCATGAGGTTCACAGAGCAGAATAAAGAATATTCATTATCCCTGCATTTCCTTAGTGTTTGATGTTTTAGCAAGAAAAATATTTTTGCAGAAAATTCACTCCCAAAACAACTTCTCCAAGTAATATGATTTTCTCAAAGTGTTTATGCTTTATATCACCAAAAAATGCAATTTGTGTGAACTTCTGAGCTATATTAAAATACATATATTTAATATTGTATGGGATGTTATTGCATTCCTGTCTCATGCAACAATACAGTTTCTGATGACATGGAAGTAGAGAATATTATTCCGCATTTTGTTTAGATTATCTTCACACTACAGTTAAATTTATTGTGTTTACACTTCACTGCAGGATGACAAGTATCATCAAAAGGCTATTACTGATATAAAACATAAAAAAAATATCCTATTTTTGATTTCATCACTTTAATAGGAAAGGGAAACATATAAACTGATTTGCTCATCTAGATGGAATTCGAGACAACACTACCATGTATAGTTTAGTTTGATACAGGACCTTAGTGAAATTGTTCTGGGAGCTGTCCTTGTCTCCTGAAATGAAATGCTTGTTCCACAGATAATTACTACATCAGTCTGAATGGTCCTACCAAAACAGCACATGGGAAGTTTAGGTACGTGCTTGGTGCTACTTGTAGGTCCTTATGCCATCTCTTAAGGAATTCAGAACCCTCTGATTTATTTCTCATTGGAAACAATATTTTTCTTTACCACAGAGGCAACTTCTTCTCAAGAGGCCAAGTTACTCAAATGCTTCTCTATGATTCCCATGATCTGGCAAGTAAAAGTGCCCTGACAATTTCCAGCATTCCCTCAGACTATTTTCCAATAAACTGTAATAACAAAATCTGCTTTCACACCATAAATTTTTGTTTTTAAACTAATGTTTTCCCGGATCCTGAAGTGAATTGTCCGTGCTGATAAGTTGTTTGTACTTTTGAGGTTGTTTTTGTTCTGTTTTTTTTTGGCTGAGGACAACTATTATTCTCACCTGCAGACCCTAGAATGCCTTGAGGGTTACTGTGAGCCAGGAACAATTCCCAGTTGTTGTCATGCCTGATGCCCTGATATTTTGAAGCGTAAGAGAGTTTATTTGTATGGATGCAAGCCCTGCAGGGCCAAATCACTTCAAGATAGGAGAACCACTGCCTCTGACCAAGTGTTTTTTACCTTTTTCTGTTAGATAGATGTTATATAGCTCACACCTCCATAATCATGTTTTTCCAGATTCAGCAGTGATTTAAGCATTCATATATATATATATATATATATATATATATATATATGTGTGTGTGCGTGTGTGTAAAAAAAATGATAGAGGGAAAAACTCAAACTTAAACCTTTATCTCAGTCTATTACATGATTTATGATTTACCCTGTGATCCACAATAGAGCATGTGCTGTGTTTGGCAAATAAAGCTATTGAATGTATTTCACCTCTCACAGAAGCCTGTAGTTCATGTTCCTTTGCAACTCTAGGGAGTATTGTTGTGACTGCATTGTCACAAAAAGCCTGAAACGTGTATTCACTAGAGCCCTACACAATCCCATAACTTCTCTCTGACATACTAAAGAGAAATTTGAAAAGGAACAAACTTACAAAACCAGTAATTTCCTAATGGAATGAAGAAATTTTTATGGCTAAGGCAGACCTAGCTGCAAACAGAGGTTTAGATCAGAATTTTTTTTCTTTTAGTTGCTAGAAGCAATTACCTTTCCACTCTCACCTGTTCCAAGAGGATGAGATGAATTATTGCTAAGTTCTAAGACATCAGAAAATAATTTTCAGAAGCAAGTTGATGAACTTGCTATTGATCTGCAGCATTTTTTTAGTATATTCATATCTTTCCAAAACTCAGAGACTTTACATTCCCTTCCTGAAGAGGGAATGATGATTTACATGTTGATAAAAATCACAGGCTAAGTTTCTGTGTTGTTGTACATAAATGTTCCCTATATTTTTAGTTGAGCTCCATAACATGCTATTCAAAGATATACTTAGGATCAAATCTTTTACACAAAAAACCACTCTAGGCATATAGAAGAGCATAAAAAATGCTACAGTGATTATTTTGGTTAACATTTTTAATTTCATACCTGTTCTTTGATCTGGTATGTTTTTAACTCTGTTTCTTTAAAGAAAAGGATTATTACACGTGAAGCATGTGCAGAAAGCACAAGTTATTTGCAGTTTATTGTATGACAATATTTAGACTGGTTGCAAAATCTTTTGCCTTGCAAGTGAGAACAAGATTGTTGTATTGTGCCAAACTTTAGCCAGTCTTGCAACATATTTTTGTATTGAAAAGGGCAAAATGTGGGTGAAACTCTGTTTTATTCTTTCACAATGACCTTTATGATTTTGTTTCTAAAAAACCTGTTTGGAAAAAACAAACAAACAGAACATTGGCTATATCTCAATTAGTAAATTAAAGGTTAATGAACAATTATTTGTCATTAAACTTACGTTTTCTGACATCAGGTTTTTTTAGCCCTAGAAGAGGTTGAGCTGTATGTAAACCAAGTAATGGGAATGGTCATACACGGTTCTTTTCCTCTTGAATTCTGCCTGGACAATTTTTGGGAGAGTACAAGATGACTACATCCATCATGAAGAACTAATGATATAACAGGGATTTTCCAGTGCTTCTGCACACTCCCAGGCACTGTTAAAAGAATAGTGTAGACATAATTACTGATGCAAAGTGACAGGTTCTGGCTCCTCAGGCAAATAAAAAGGTCAGGAGTTCCTATAAACAGACAATTTTATTTTTATAATGCTCTTTTCTGTCTGTATTTCTACCTCTGAATTGTAGTATAGAGAAAATAATACAAGATAATATGTTATATAAGAAAGTAACTGTGGCTGTTATCTTTGAGAAGGACAAGAAAGAAGACCCAGGGAACTACAAGCTGGTTAGCCCCACCTGAAACTCTAGGAAGCTGGAATGCTGCCAGCAGTTTTTGAAAAGGGTGATTCTTGCACTCTGCTCAGCGCTGGTGAGTTCTGGGTGCACTTCTTGGCTCCCCAGTTCAAGTAAGATTTGTTTTTACTGAAGTGGTGCTAGTGCAGCACCACAAAGGTCACAAAGGTATGAGACCATGTCTCCTATAAGGAAAGGCTGAGAGAACTGTAATAGTTTAACCTGAGTAAGAGAAGGCTAAAGAAAATAACCAGCAGGCAAGAAAAAAGATGCAGAAACCTGGCTCTTCTCAGTGCTACCCACTAATGGGACCAGACACAATAGGCAGAAATTAAAAAACTGACATTTAACCCAATCTTACTCACTTTTCTTTTTCCTGTGGGAGAGAGTGAGCACTGGAAAAAGTTTTCCAGAGAGGTTGTGGAATCTCTATCCTTGGGGATATTCAAAGCCCACTGGGCAGTCCTGAATGACCTGCTCTAAGTGATCCTGTTGGAGTAAGGGGGTTAGACTAGAAAGTCTCCTCAAGTCCATTTCAACTTCAACAATTTTGTGAAACTCTGGATGGGCATATATGCAGCAGTTTCAAAATGTATTTAAAGGAACAATTCTGTACTTTAACAACAGACAAGAAACCAACCCACTAGATTTAATACAACTTTCAGAGAATGCAGAGCTTAATAAAACAAAAATCTGAATTGAAGGGATGATCCATCAGACTTTGAAAGAGCAGGCAAACAAACAGAGAGGGTAAACTTTTAACATCTGATCTTTAGAAACAGCTTCCTCACAGAGTTCTTGATCCTGAAACATGAATACAACCTTATACAGTACATTGCCATCCTGACCTCCACAGTACTGTTTGTGGAATGAGGCATTATCTTTGTCTTTTGCTGTTCTGTCAAAAATAATAATAAAAATAAACTATAAAATGCACCATACTAGTAATACAGGGAGCAAAACCTTCAGCTGTGATCTGTCATGTCCCTGCTGAATGTTTTGCTTACTAAGCTATAGAAATCACTGTCATTTGTCCCAAGTCACCAACCCTCTGACTCTTGCAGTCGTCATTCAGTTGTAGCTGGAGAAATGACACAGCAGGTAACATTTTTCCTTGCCCTTTCTATTCCTTATGCTGTAGTTTACAGGTCAGAGTACTCTTGTGACAAACAAGAGGTGAGATCTCACTCCTGAGGTAAATCACATCTCCTGTTTTCTGAGTGAAAATCTTAACCACTGGGCTTTAATGCACTGCTCTGAATAGAACAAATAGAACTAACTTAGGTCTTCCCCCTAAGGAAAGGACTCTTCCAAAGAAAGAAAGAAAGACTAACAGTGCTCAAGGGTATATTCTAGATTTTTCCTTATGGAAAATGCCATTCTACCTCTCTGATATCCCACCATTTGGAATTTTTGCCTCTGAAGAAAATATTTTCACTGAATAAAAATCATATTATGTATTAAAGAAGAGAGAAAGATCTGCAGAGGAGCTGCTTAATTATAGCAATTTATCTTTTTGTTCCAATGTGTAAAGGGAATGTTTTGAAGAAAAAAACATGTGGGAAGAGGAGCTGGAAAAATAGAAAAATAGAATACTTCATTTGCCCATGTGTCTCCAATGTGATGTAGTCAAGCAAAGAGAAATTCAGATAAATGACCTTACATTCTGAGTAAGCAGGATATTTACTCTTTCCTACAAGATTAAGAAATATGTATAGTAAACTACTACTCTGCTGCACTAATATCTTGCCTAACAAAAATAAAAGATTCTCTGACTTAGAAATCCTAGCAGAGTGTCAGGGACTGAACATCAGGCTCTGATTTATTCCATTTTCCTTATTCTGTGCAGGAGAGAGAGACTGGTGTTTGTGTTTGCTTCTCTCTCTGATTGGTGTTAGGGGCCACTCTGAGACTGAACAAAGATATCTGATTTAATTATTTTCTTATAAAAGAATGAATTTGCCACTTGTTTGGTTTGTTTTTTTGGTTTTTTTTTTTTTTTCCATTGGACTGTAGTAAACATTTGTGTGTTTTTGTGAAGATTTGAGAGCTGTAAGGAAAATCTAGGACACCAGTAATGTCCTCTATCTGCCCTGAAAGCAGACAATGAGTTTTGTTTACTTGAAAGTACTGAAAGCCCTTACTCCTGGAAAATGTGGTCCTGGTATGTGCCTGCTAGTCAGAACACTGTGTATACAAATACTATATGCACTTTATATAAAAAATAATATAATGTAAATGTCTAAGATGTATACATTATAGTAACACAGAGAAATCAGCATTATAATATTTGATTATATATATGAAGACTATGCAAAAAGTGCCTGTTTGTGCATGTATTTGTATATGAGACTCACACAACAGACAAGGCTTGAAAAGATTCTAGAGATCATCTAATTAAACCCTGCTGTTTAGACTAGGGTTAGCTACAGCAAGTTGCTCATGGGCATGGATTATTCCTAAGAATAGACACTGAGAGTGAATACACACTCTCTTGGTAACTTGCTCCAGTGTCTGACCACAACCACAGGAAATTTTCATTTTTCTTGTGTTTAAATAGAATTTTGTATATTCAAGTTTCTGTCTATTGTCATTTGTCCTATCACTGGATACTACTCAGAGCTTGGCTCCATCTTCTTATCTTCCTCCTTAGGTATTTATTCACATTGAGCCTTCTCTTCTCCCAGCTGAACAATCCCAGCTCTATCAGGCTCTCATATGTCAGATGCTCCAAACCCTTGGTCATCTCCATGACATTTTTTGGGCCTTCTCCAGGATGTTTGTGTTACTAGAAAAAAAACCTGGAAGACCAAGAGCAGAACACAGTACTCCACGTGTATGTCACCAGAGCTAAGCAGAGGGGAAGAGTCACTTCTCTCTGACTGCTGACTGACAGCCCTCTGCCTAATGCAGCCCAGGATGCTGATGGCCTCCATGGCTGCAACAGCACATTTCTGGCTCATGATCACCTTGTTATCTGCCAGGACCCATAGGGTGGGTTTTTCATGGGTTTTTTGGTTTTTTTGCTATGATGCTTTCCAGCATGAACTTTACATGGAAAGGGTTGTGTACATTTTTCAGTCCTTACTCAGACTGCTAACATTTCTCTGTGCACCTGGAGATGGAGACAATCAGTACTGAGCACACAGCCATAATTCCACCTGTACTAATACACAAAAAAACTAGTCACCCATTTTTATGATTGCGAAATTCATATGGCTAAACTCTTTTGATGTCCAAAAGAGGCTGTTGGTGTTTCACTACTTATTGGAAAGGGGTCTTTCCTATACTAAATAACAAACAAGGGATCCTTCTATTTAAGATCATAGATGAGTTCATTGGTCCTGTACCATACGTATATATATGTGTACACACACACACACACATATAAAACGATGTTTAAAGGCATTAATGAGAATATCTTGCCTGGTAAATGCTGAGTCACACTAGTTAAGCACCACTAAATTAGTCATCCGATATATTTACCTGAGAGAGTTCTATATAAAATATATATTAGCTCTGGGCTTAGAAACAGCATGGCTATGTCATCAAGTGCTGCACACAGACAAATTGAGTCTGCTGGCAGGGATTATATGATGCAAGCAGACAATATTCAGTCCTCCATGAAGTTGTTACCAGCTCTCTGTGTCTGCACATGCATAAAGATTTCCACCTAATGAAGGAAAATCCAGTTCCAGATTATGTCAGATGGGCTGAAAATTTACTGGAATGCAGAATGCGTGGTTAGGATACATTAGTAATATATACAGATTGAAATGGGCATTATATTGGACAACAATGCTGCAGAGACTTTATTCAACATTATTTGTGCTATATGAAATAGAAAAGAAAAAGAGGAAGGCAGGCAGGAAGGCAGGCAGGAAGGCAGGCAGGAAGGCAGGAGGCAGGAAGGCAGGCAGGAAGGCAGGCAGGAAGGCAGGCAGGAAGGCAGGCAGGAAAAACACCTGCTGTTTTGGAGAGATATCCTCATTGCAGTGCTCATGAGGAAGTAAAAACCACAGTCATTTCTCAGCAGAAATAGCAGATGTCTAAAGTCTGGAGTATAAAATAAATAAATTCAATCATGCACTAATTTAGTAGAAAGGTTGTTCTGGAATTCATCTATTCCATCCTTTGCTCAAAGAAAGTGTAATTAGATCAGATCAGTATGCTTAGCCTTAGACAAATTTTGGTCACCTTCAAAGATCGTAACTAAATGGGAACTTGACAGACAGTTACTGCAGAAATGAGTCAAAGTCCTATCTAATCAAGGAGGATCTGTCTGCATCAATAAAATCTGAATCACATCCTTACCAGGGAATAAGAGACAACTCAAATAACCCACAAATATCAAGTTTGTAAGGATTTCTGCTTAGCAAGGAGTCAACATTAAACAAAAGACAAAAAAAAAAATCATAAAACCAGTAAAGAAAAAAATCCTAATGACTGGAGATAAGAGATAATAAGAAACCTGAAATTTTTTGTGTTGTTAAATTCTGGACTATTGAGGAACACATTCATTCGTAGATAGGCTTGATGACATTCAACCTTAACTTTGTAGCTGATAAGACAAGAGAAACAAGATGTTCATGGGTCTCATTAGAAAGCATCCTCATTTTATAGGATATTTAAAAGGGCATGTGGAGTTGTGCAAAACCTATTACAGGATTTTTAGTGGAAGGGACAAAGATAAGGACAGGGAAGTACAAGCCTGAAAGATTGGAGAGAATGGTTATAAAAGAGTTCATCTGGGTACAAGCCAGCAGCTGGTCAGACGGTCCTGCACATCATTACTTTATAGTCTGCCCTGTCTTCTTATTAAATTATATTCCAAACTATTAGCTGACCAATGTTAATGTCTAATCTGTATGAATGTGTGTCAGAGATTCATTAGAAAATTTCAGGCTGCAGAGGCTAAATAGGTTAAACCAGCACCTGAAAAGATCCATTTTCTAGTACTCAAAAGATACTTAAATTGCAAGTCCAATACAAAATAGTGAATGAGGTGAACAGAAAATAACTCTCTCTGGGTGGAGAGGAAGGGGAGAGGAGGAGGAGAGAGAGAAAGAGAGGGAAGAGTACAAACTTTATTTTAGATGTCGTGCATGTGAGACACCAATTCATCCATCCGAGTGTGACCTTTATTTGTCCACCAAAACATTCTGCTACTGCAGTGTAGAATATGAAACAAAATAGCTCTCAGTCTTTTCCTACTTCTGCTTCCTAGCAAGGTCTTCCCATTTCACAATGTCTAACTAAAATATATACTTGGCAGTGATAAATTTCACTGTATTTGCCCAGGACATTATTCCTGTTTGTCAAGATAATTTTAATTCTAACCCTGTTTTGCTCTTAAATTTCAATAACTATACTCACTCTTCCATTAAATTGCTCATTATTATTAATATTCAATCATATTCAGCTCTGAATAGGTGTCATCAAAACCATGAGCTCTACTGGATGTCTCCAGATCTAAAAATACTGTTTGGGGTTTAACAAAGTTGGAGACTGGTAGGGCCAGCTATCTCAACACTGCTGTAGCAGAAGGAGAAAGCAAGCTTATTGACAATATACCACAAGCTACAGAGTTCTTTATATTATCCATTCTTCTGGCATCTGAAATTGCTATGTTTGTGCTCTGTACTTGTTCTCACTTCTGCAGTACAGTTTTTCATACATGTGTATTGCTCGGGAATGAGAAAGAACAGTGTGTTCCTTTTTAATATTGGTATAATTAAGTATTGCAAGTTTCAAAATGTGAGATTGGAACTGTAAAAATACAATTATTTTTCTAAGTCTAAGAATTAGACCTCATCCTTTTTCCTATCAATCATTTCTCAGAAGAGTCTACAGGATAAATAGGTTCTGTGCTGAATGGTATATGTTCAAAAAACATCTGCTTGACTTCATCTAATTGTCAGTTTTCAGGGTGAATAAATATATCTGGAGAAGATCTTAGTTCTAAAACTGCAACACCTATTTAAAATAGTTGAACAATTTAGATGCTGAATGAGAATTGCTGTATTCTGACAAATTTTGAATCTCTGGTGCCCTCTCTTGGATTTCCCAAAGGGATAATGACTTCTTTTGAAGTAGTCATCTTGGTCAAAGCTGTAGGACACTAGAGTACCATTCCTAGGCAGCTTAAAAAGCCCAGCCCCAGAGAATGCCTTGATCAAGGTGACCGGACATTTGGAAGACAAAAATGGGATACTGCTGTTTAGCTCCTGCTAAGCGCCAGTAAGTTTATTTTATTGATTTTCTGTCATACGGCTTACTTTCTATCAAGTTCAATTTATCATCTTACAAAATAGACATCATGACCCTTTATTGTTGCACCCATCAAATATGTCTGCCTCTGAGATATTTTTTGAACTGTAATTATTAACTATGATATTACTTCTTATTACTAAAAGTAAATGAAATCTGTATATTACCTGCCCAGTGCAAAAATCTGCTGAAATTGTATGATAAGTCAAGGTCTAATAACCTTCCAGTCAACTGTAGACCTTGGACTTCTTGGATCCAAGGACAGCACCCCTGAGAGGACCATTTTTTCTCACCTCTCATTGTTGCTTTTCAGACTGACTTCAAAGAAAGTATTACCCTCTTCTTAAAAATAAATTTAAGAAGATTACAAAATTATTCTAAAAGTCAAACACAAAGTGTAGAACAACCTAAATCAATCTGGATTTCCAAAGTATGACATTTTTTCCACAGAAGAATGACAAATAGAAACATTGAATCATAGAATTTTTTAATTTGGAAAAGACCTCTTAGATGATCAAGTCCAAAAAATTAACCCAGCACTCCCAAGTCCACAGATAAACGGTGTCCTCAAATGCCACATCTACAGGTCTTTTAAATACCTCTGGGGATGATAACTCAACCACTCACCTGGGCAGCCTGTTCCAGTCCCTGACAAACCTTTCCATGAAGAAATTTTTCCTAATATCCAATCTACCCTTGCACAACTTGAGGCCATTTATTCTTGTCCTATCAGTTTTCACTTGAGAGAAGACACTGACCTCCGACTGGTTAACACTTCCTTTCAGGCAGTTTTAGAGGGTGATAAGGCTCCCCTGTGCCTCCTTTTCTTCAGGCTAAACACCCCCAGCTGCCACAGGTGCTCCTGTGCCCCAGACCTTTTGCCAGCACCATTGCCCTTCTCTGGACTCTCTCCAGCCCCTCAAAGTTTTGCTTGCAGAGAGGGGCCCAGAACTGGACAGAGCACTCGAGGAGCAGCCTCACCAGTGCCCAGTGCAGGATGATAATCACTGCCCTGGTCTGCTGGCCCCACTATCGCTGATACAAGCCAGGATGTATTGCATTGGCCTTCCACCTGAGCACACCCTGGCTAGTGTTCAACTGCTGTTGAACAGCCCCCCAAGTCCTTTTCTGATGAGCAGCTTTCCAGCCACTCTTCCCCAGCCTGTAGCACTGCAGGGCTTGTTGTGACCCAAGTGCAGGACTCAGCACTTGGCCTTGTTGAACCTCACATGATTGGCCTTGGCTCTTCAAACCTGTCCAGATTCCTCTGTAGAGCCTTAAAATTAATTTGAATAGAGCAGAAATAAAAAAATGCTCTTTTTCTTCGGGAGAAAGAAACATAGTTTCAGAGTCAACTCAAGAATTCTTAAGATCCTTCACAGAACATGTTAATGCTAATGTTATTTTAGGAGACCTGCAAGGTTCTGCTATGTTGGAGTCACACATGATGGAATGCTAAATAATCTAATGTCTAAACAAATCCACTAAGCCAATGTACTGATGGGAAAGAAACACAGCTAATTAAACATGACATATAAATAACAGTATGGAAGTAGAAATTTAGCTAAGCAGATAAAACACAAAATGTTTACTGTAATGTGCTACTGAAAGATAGCAAGACACTAAATAGTAAAGTGGAAAAGCTTAAAAATAAATCAAAAGTTCTATAATATGATCATCCTGGGGATTTCGGAAAGGAAAATTATAATATAAGTTTTCAAAGTCAGGTTAAATGGACTTTGGAATGTAAACACAAGGAAGGTATCCTGTACAGAAACCCACTCAATCAGAAAAAAGTAAAGTAGCAACTTTGGACAAGGTTATGAATCTGTGCTTACAGGTATCATGAGACTCATAAGGTTATCTAAACAATCACAGCAAGGGTTTCTCTTTGAAGGGCAGATATCTCTCTTCCTCATAAAAATATGGCAAAGATTTGTGCAACTTGAGGTTCTTGAGGTTTATAACCTTGAGGTTATAAAACAGGAGACTTCTGACCTTTCTGCCTGAGTCACATAGTGTTGGGGGTTGGGTTTCTTATAGAATTTTTTCCCAGAAGTTGTTAGGAAACTAATTACTGGATACTTATGAGTACTTAAGAAAGACAACAGAAGTAGCTGAAGTCAGAGAGGAGTGTGGTACCTGGCTACACTTTTCTGTCAGGGAGTTTTCTCTTGGAGGGACAGTGAATTTGAGGCAGGTAAAGGAGGGGGGCTGTCCCAGCTGTGCTCTCCTGTTCGGCATTGGAGGGGACGGCCAGGCTGTCGCTGACTGCAGGGACAATTCCCCGGCAGCGCTGGGGCTCAGCCCTGAGGGCCCTACCCCCATCTGCTCGTGTGTCCCGGAATCCTGAGCCGCGCCTCTCCCTGCCCTGCTGGGAGCCGGGAGCCGCCGCTGCCCCGCGCCCGCTCTGCCTTCGCTCCTGCTCTGGGTTTCCCCACGCTGTGTCCCGCACCCCCTGCCTGCCGGGATGTTCCACAGCTCCAGCTGCTGCTGCTGAGCTTCTGATACATCTCAGCCAACACCCCGGGGCTTTGGCTCTCTCCTGCCGGCTGTGACGGTGACTGCACCAGAGGGGAAAGTGCCAGCGGCGGAGAACTGGCACTGGGTCCCTGGTTCTGTTTGCTGTTAATGCCATAGTTATTGTTTTCTTTAGCTTGTTGTACATACTAGCAAAGAACTGTTATTCCTATCCTCATATCTTTGCCTGAGAGCCCCTCAATTGCAAATTTATAACAATTCAGAGGGAGGGGTTTGCATTCTCCATTCCAGGGGAGGCTCCTGCCTTCCCTAGCAGACACCTGTCTTTGAAACTAAGACACAGGCACATTGTAACTATATGGGTAGATAAATATTAAAATGTATCCAAGTATGTAGGATAGAATGAAGCAGATGTGAATCAATCACTCTTGTGCTGTCAATAAGAAATAGATATGCACTGCAAAATCTGAACTCATATCTGCTGTGTGATTACTGCACATCTTAGGACGGTCCAATAATACTTGTAGGTATTGCTAAGTTTCTCATATATGCCATGATTGGCTGTGAGATTGTCTTGAGTTTGCCTGAGATTTAGATGAACCTTGGTTCAAATCTATGTTTTTCCTCTAGTTTCTAGATTTTTGGGGGTTTTAGGCAAATTCATGGCTGTATAAAAAAATGCATAAAAATTAAATAAAAAGCCCTAAAGCACACAGACTTAAGAAAACATAAGTAATTGAATAGTGTTGACTTTAGATTAAATAATTTCATTTTATTTTTGGTCCAGGGATAATAAACGATAAGTGACATTATGTTGGTTATTTATAGGAACTTATATAGAAACATGTCTGGAAGGGCTAACAGACTTATGTCCATAAAGAGGTCTATGCCAACTGATATATAACATTGAATTCTGTAAACTACGGTTGGTTTTATCTAACCTTTTCTCTAAGAACAGTTGCTTTAGCTTGAGAAATATTTTTAACATTATAAAACCTTTTCATGATATCATTGTGTGGTTTATTACTAATATATCTAGAATGAAAGAAAAACTAGACATTTTTGTGGTCGTATTCTATAAGTAAGACATCAACATTTTACATATGCAGATATATAACAAATCTGACTATAGGTTATGATTCCACAGAATTCCTTTCATGCTTTGAAAAGACAAAAAACCCACTGAATTTTGTTCCATGATGTGCAAGTAGTGTTACTTACTTATTTGTTTGTTTTGAAGCCTTTGCACAGCTACTGGGAATTCATGAAGAAATAGAAAATCAAAACATTTCATAAAATTTAGCATGAAAAGTCGTCCCACTGGTACATTATTTGGCTTTGGTTTCCATCATTCTCCTATTTAAAAATGTTAAGTTACTCATAAGCTATCTCACTTAGATTAACGACCAAACTATAGAAATTGCAAAAAGGAATATAGAACAGTTAAACAACAGTTAGAATAATTAATTTAATTAGTTACTATTGTCTGGAAATTTATATTTATATTATTTATACAGCTCTTCAGCTAATACTAACTACAAAAGCAGAGAAAAAGAAAAAACATAGGATTTGTTTTCAAATTATTCATTATGCAATCAGCAGGCAAAGCAATAAATATTACTTGCAATGAATTCTTCAATTGTAAAAGTAATTATAAATAGTCCAGGTTAAAAATTAATGGTTTCAAAACCATAATATTTACAGAGAAAAACTTTGAAAAGGTCAACGCTCAAAGTGGAAATTAATTGGAGAAGAGACACCAGAAAAGTGGATTATTGTTCATTTTCTACTCTCTTTCATTGAAGAAAAGTCTATTTTGCAGTGGTTTCCATGATACAGAGTTTATGCTCTCTTCTACAAAAGAAACAGATTTTTTTTCAATGTCTTTAAAATATTCTTGATAGTTAAAAATGGTCATCCATGCAACCTGTTGGAGCCCAGGACACTCCTCTGATTGTCGTGGATGATTTCAAACCCAGGCAGGGTGCTGAGAGACCTTGGCACAGAGTCAAACCCATCTGTGTCTTCAATTTTAGCCCATGGGAGAAATTACCATCTGTCATGGTTTAGCCCTGATTAGACAATTGTGTAATATTGACACCTGATTAAACCAATGAAAAGGGTGGATACGCCTCTAGTGAATACACATTTTAAGGTGAGAATCTATAAATAAATTCCTCTGGTTTCCCGAGAGGGTGACTGGCAGAGCCTTGGCCCAGCTGTTCCCCATGGCTGGGCCTGGCCAGGCTGAGGTTCCCCCCTTCCCTCCCCGGCACCCCTGGCAGGCAAAGGAAAAGGAGAGGCAGGGGTGGGGGGAAGGAAGGCTCAGTCCAGCCTTGGATGCTGAAATCTGCTAATCTAGGGCTGCCCAAGCAGCAACTGGGGGCTGAGCCAGGCCCGGCATCTGCCGAGCAGGGAAAAAGGGAGGAAGCCCGGGTGTGAGACATCTGAAGGCTGACCAGGCTGGAAGGAGGATCCTGGCCTCCTTCTCTCAGCACAGATGGAACTGGGGGGCAGCAGCAGGTCTTGGGGATCCTGGCCCAGCTCCAGCACCCCTGCAATGTATCGTGTGACTGCCTTGTCCCAGTTGCATCCTGTGTGAATTTTTTTTCCTTGACCAGATGAAACTTTCAAAGCATGAATCTTACCCAGAGGAAAAGAGGAGACCAGATGAAATGTAGAAAGACACAGCATGAGACTTGATGTCAGAAGAAGTGAGAAAAGAATCTCAAATGGAAAGGAAGATGGAAGGAGTGGCCTGGTTAGGTTGGACTTCTCTTGTGAGGCCATAGAGAATGGACTTAAATACCCTGTAACCTATGGAGTGTTTTTAGGGGAATGCAAGGTTCTAGACATAGCTGTGAGTTGCTGGAGAAAATTGGACAGAGGAAGACTAAAGAAGTGAGAGATTTGAGGGAAGATGACCTCTGTTCCTTGAGATGAAGAGAACTTTTGTTTTATACTAGAAGAGGCATTCTTAAACTGTAACCTAATAAACTGATATGGCCCACGGGCTGCTGTGGCAGGCTGTTTCATGGGAGGGACTTCACAAATGGCAACATTTCTCCCAAGTGGGCTGAGTGTGGAGTGTGGAAGCAAGAGAACTGGTGTCTTGTGGAAAATCTCTGTGGTACCCAAGAGAGACTCCTTTCTCCTTGATGAACTGAGAACTGGTTATTTTAAGAGTGATAACTGACTAAGAATCCCAGGTTTTGTCTTTTTACATTGGAGTAAGAAGTGAATAGTTGGTGGGGGGAGGAGAAGTGTTTTGGAGGTTTCATTCTGATTTCTTTTTTTTTTCTTTTAGTGTTAGTTAATAAAGTTCTATTCCTGATAAGTTTAAGCCTGCTTTTTTCTTGATTGAGAAATTTTGAATTGGCAAACTAAAACTGAGACAAAAATTGGTGTTTCTGCCTGGTTTCAAACTGAAACCACAACACCATCACTGTGTGAGGGTTTACAGGCCATGAGTTTTTTGAGTAGAGTGTTAGTTAATTTGTCACAGGGTGTCACAGGGTGAAAAGTAGAAGTTTGGGGTTTTTTAGAATGGGGGTTCAGGGGGCAAGATGGAGGAATGTGTCCTGTCCTTCTTCTTGTTCTTCTTGTCCTCCATCTTCTGCTGTGATAGTGGCACTTTGTAATTGGTTTAGAGCAGAGACTGCCTGTCCAACATAGATGATAGGTATTGGAAAGTTATCGTAAATAAGGTACATGTAGTTTTTCGTATAAAAGTAAACACCACCCTAAAGGCAGTGGATTGTGCCTTGGACTGACTTGGTGAGAGGACTTCTGCTAGTCAGGGAGAGAATGCAATAGATAAGGAAAAATAAACATCCTTGGAAAACAGAAGAGATGACTCTTGACTTTCTCTTTGATCATTGGGAGAAAAGGAGGGCTGGGAGAAAAGGACTTTCTAAATGTCAGGAATCATCAAAACCATCAAAAAACCTGAGACAACCTAGTCATCATAAACCATATGTCAGGGTTTGAAAGTCTTGGTGTCTCAACATATTTTGGGGTGTAGGAGAGGGGGCAGGTTGGGCCTTGCCCTGGAAAGACAGTGAACTTCCCCACAATCCCATCCCAGAGCCTGGCAGAGCTGCCAGTCATGGCACACCTGAGGCAGTGCTCCATTCTTGCCTAGCCCAGCTTCTGAGTGGCCAAAAGGTGGGAATTCCCAGCAGGAGAAGTACCCCATGAGGGTCAAGGGGTATTTAAGGTCAAGCATGAGGACAGCATGTATCTTCCTCTTGGAGTTGCTCTCTGACCACTGCTGGAACCCAGGAGTTGGTAGTTGTATGTGTGCTTTTCTGTATCTTTTCTATCTGTCTGTCCTTCTTCTAATTCCATCTTCTTGGAATATTTTGAATAACTCAACATCCAAAGGGTTTAAATCTTGCTAAGTTGAATGGGCCAATTATTGCTGAGGTAAGTGTTTCATGTTGATTGGATGCAGTACTAAATTTTTGCCAAAGTTCCCTGATTTTTCTAAAGTTTGGCAGTAAAATCTTGTCTTGTGTTGACCTTGGTATTTCTGCACTGCATTTTTACCCAGAGTATAACAACCATTGTAACCTCTCTCAAAATCCTTTTAGCAAATTGATTGCTAAATCAATTACGCCACATGCATGAGTTAAGTCCTTTCTCTTTGGTTCAGTGTAGCTTTGCTTCAGAGAATTTTGGTAAGAATAATTCTATTATTCTTAGATCCCTATAAAATAATATCGGGAAGACAACTCGGGTGCTATTAGTACATTTTTGTTAAAGATTGTAACTCCTGTCTGAAATAATGCATTACTTCAACAAACAGAATTGCAGTTATTGAGAAAGCCTTGACATTATGAAATCTGCTGACTCCAGGTAGGCTCACTTATTCCACAAACCCTTAGGAGATACCCAGTAGAGTTTCTTTCTTATGCATGGGAATTGTGGTAATGATTCTATGAAGAGTTTGGAGTTAATGGCATTACTTACAAACCCACGTGGTTCAGGACCTCACCATAAATTTGTCTTGTTCTCTGGGGACTCTGAGGCCAGTCTAGCTTCTACAGAGAGGACAGATGCAACTGCTAACACAGCTGAGTAGTAATGATATATTTCAGTGCCATCTCTTTTTAAAAAGCCTAATGTTTAAATCTAGTGCTTGCTACTTTGGGCTTTATAACCTTGGCATTCTTTCTTTCCCAGCTGTTTATCTTTGTTGATAATATTTTGATGTTCAGTATAATGAAACTGTGTTAGTACATTCTTTAATATTTGACTCTGTCTATAATCTCAGGCATTATGCATGCACTATATAACAGGCTGTTTGAAAAGATATGTTCTGCCGTAATGTAATAACCAGCATTGCATCCTATAAAGATTAATGCCCTAGGAAAAGTATTCTTGGCTTTTACCTTTTCCATGAATATATATTGCTTGTTCTGAACTAAGAATTAGAGATATAATTTCTAAATTCCTTAAGCTTTTAAAAAATGAGCCTATGCATGGAGTGGATCAGCTGGTTTCTGACCTGGGTTGTAACCTGGACTTGTTCACATGGGTTGTGACCTCCAGCCATGGTATATGGTCTTTTTGCATCTTTCTTTCACTGGGCATCATCCCTGAAAATACGTATCTACATGTGTATGCATAAGGGCTTTCATTTGTTTGAGATAGCTGTGCTATTCACATGGACAGGTAAACCTATGTGTTCTCAAGCCACTGGCATGACTGCTTAAGGTTTGCAAGATAATTTTTCCAGGCTCAGTTGCACTTGAGGACATACAATGAAAGAAAAAACAAAAACCCAAATATAAAAATGAGATAAAATTGTTTTAATAGCTGTAACCTTTAGCTATGATGTGCACTGTAAATGAAAATATTTATAATACAATTTAAAAGAAAGAATGTTTACAAAGTTAAATTTACTCTCATGTCTAATGTTCACTTCCACAAATTTCCAATCCCAAAATCTTCAGAAAAATGTACAATAAAACTTTACATTTTTGGAGAAACTGTTAATAATGTCATCTAATCATCTTCACCATCATTATTACATTGATTGTTTTTACCCTGACAAGTAGCATTGCCTAACATCACTTAGTGGATATTGAATATTGGAAAGCAAAGGGAACTTTAAGGAAATGTTATTTTTTCTATGCACTGGTATTTCTTGCAATGTACATGCTGATCCTTGGAGCAATGTACTCTCCATTTCATGTGGAAGAGACCTGTTGTGGAATACTCTCATTTTAATTTAGAAAGTAAATAGCATAAAAGACATAACACTAGATATATCCCCTCACAGTGCAATAAGAGAATAGATAGATAAGCTAATTATAAAATAAAATGTAACTGTGATATATTAGCCATATGTCACTCCATGAAAACTTTGACGTATAAAACTTTATACTTTTTAAAGCATACTTTATATATATATATATTTTATATAATTTTTAAAGTATAAAACTCTATAGCCATTGTCTGGTACTTCAACAGAGGAGCTTAGCCAGGACAAAAGATTAATGACAGACTGCCACTATGTTAATTTTAATTTTAAAGTATACTAGAAAAAAAACCAAAAAACCCAAACTCACTAACTAATCTGATTTAATTTTACGAAGAAACTGTATTTATTAAGCAAATATTTTGAGAATAAGACTTTTTGGTACTTGCAAGTATTACCAGCAGTGGCGATTTTAGACCAAGATTAGATTCTCTGTAGCAGGAATAATTTAAAAATCAGTGAGATTTTAAAATGGTTATCTGTCTCAGCTCAGAAAAGCCTTGTCTTGCAATTTACTATAGAATGTCACCAACACTGTCCTTATTTATAATTTGAATAATACAAGAAAGGGACCTTGTGATGATTAAGGCATAAATAATTGTATGATTTGCTGTGGGATTTCCTAAGAGGAGATGTGCCTAATCAAGGTGGTCTGGTCTTGGATCTGACAAAAATAAAAGTTAAAATAAAGATGCACATAGTGACATCTGTTAGTTACCACCTCTTGTTCTTGCAAATGAGAGCCTTGAGATCATAAAATGGGGGAATGTCTGATTTCAGTTGCAAAGAGATTTGTGAGCTGCTGCTTCTCATGTTGAGGAAATGTTAATGTCTGATGTTCAGTGAAGATAGCTATCATACTGACATTTAAATTATTAAACTTTTCAGAATAAGTGGTTGTTCTTTTTTTTTTTAATGTGCTTCAATAAAAATTTAAAATACATCAAGGATCCACTTCATTAGCATTTCCATGCAATATCTCAGTGGCAATAATGCTTAATTCTTATTTCTCTAGAGTGTGATTAGGAAAAAAAATAAGAATAATTACTTTCACAAAGTGATGATGGCAGTCAATTTGGCTTACACAGGTCCTTTTTGGTCCATTATACCAGCAGTCATTGATGCAGTCCTGATTATGAATACATTTGAGGAAAATTATCAGCCAAATGGATAACTTTGAAGCAGTGTTTGGGTTTAACTGTAGTATCAATGTATTTTCGTAAATATGTATTTATATCTGCAGATATACTGGATGTCAGGGCACATTTCTGAAGGAATAGAAATTATAGGGAGAAGCTTACCAAAAAGTATTTGTGTGAAAATGGTGAAAATATGGTAATAAGAGCACACTATTTAATTTTTCCCTTCACGTCTTCAAACATTAAATTCTAAAGTAAAAAGGATTGCAATGAAATATTATTTAATATAATTATATCTCTGTCCTTAACAAATTTAATGGATACAAATGAATTAACTTACTTGAGCATTAAAGAAAATAAACATTTTATAAATGCTTTTGCTGTAACATAAAAGTGGAGCAAATATTAAGTGTCAGAGGACACAGTAATCTTTTGCCCCCTAAAGTTATGCCAAGATTAATCTGAAGTTTTTTAAAGAAAGCAAATTTGCTTATCCAGCCCTTGTCTTACCAGTTCAGTTCCTTACTGAACACATTCTTTCTTAAAACATAAAAAACTGGAAGTCTTATTTGCAGATTCTAATGTGAAATTTATGGTGATCAGACTTTGCTATGGAACATTAGCTTTCCTAGTTCTTTTTGTATCAAATATTACCAAAATTCAGTTTCAAGTGCACAAGAGCATTTTCTGTTGATTCAGCTCACAGATATTTTTTGTACAAAGGCTTCTGTCCAAGGGCAAACCTTACAGGAAATTGTCTGTCACTTATTTCTTGTTCTTCAAACAAATCTAAGCAGAAAAATCATAATGTGGTGACAAACAGACAAGGAACCATGGATAAGAGATTTTTATTCATATTTCAAAATTAAAGTTTTTAACTCATATGTTAGTTGCCACATCTTGTTCATGTACTAAAGTACAGTAAAACTATGTGTAAAAGATAGTTGAATTTAGCCTGTGCTGAGATATTCTTAGTCAACTCATTTATTTTAATTACTTTTAGGCAAAAATTTGGTCTAATTAATAATTTTTGATTTTTGAATCACCCTTGGGTGTGAAAAATACAGTTGATGCTCTGTCATTACTTCTTTTCTCTCTGAAAAGCTTCTTTTCAGTATGAGACATAATTAGCATTATCTACTTTTTTACCTTAATTGTAGGGGTCTATAGAAACAGTCACTCTATATGCTATGTGGCAAGGTCCTCTCTTTAGTTAGCAGCTTTCAGGTCCCAGAGGAAAACCTACTTCTATGGAAATAATGGCTTCTGCTATTAAGGTTCCCTAAGAATGCTATCTTAGTTTAGCATTCCAAGTGGGCAGATTGCTAGCCAAGACACCTGTATTCCTCATATCTGCCTCCTGCTGAAATGATCAATGCCTCATTTGGAGTTGGAATGAAACTTCATATGGGGTTTCTGGAGAATTATAGAACTGTGCATGTGATGCCATCAGTTGCCAAATAAGTGAAAACTAGAAAGCAAAGGTTGCAAGCACACAAAAAACTATATTTTTTACCAAGTGAATGCTGCTCTATTCCTTGTCCAAAAGTGTGCTTCTGTTCCTGTTAGATTGACAAAAACCTTTTTTCTCAATGAGATTAGCAAATAAGTACTTCAATCTATATCCTGTGCATTGGCTAAATATTAACACCCGTCTTATATCCACACCTCCCACATAAAATGCGTAAATAATTTATATGTAAGGATATAAGATTATCAAATCACAGGACAAAACAGACAGTAGGTTTCTTTTAGTTTTAAATAAATAGAAAAGTAATAGTTTGGTTCCCACCAATTCACTAGGCAGAACCACACACATAGAATGTATTCACTGATGAATACATTATTGGAGACAGAGTAGAATATTACATGAAAAGACATGAGGCATCTCAAGAAATCCATACAGCAATGGAAGTTCTACATATTGTTTAAATACTATTGTATATAAGAGATTTTCTTTCATGTTTACCTACTTGAGGACGGTATATTTGATTTCTAAATTTTTATATACATTAACATTGCTTGAAATGTCAGTACAAGTGTTAATATATTGCGGTTTTGTACCACATGGGGAGCAATTATTTGTACCAATGTATATTTGATTGAGAGGACTTTGCTTTTGTATAACTAGGTTTTTGCCTGAACTTCATAATTCACAGCGTCTGAAATGTCCAAAATCTTATTGAACAGGAATATACCACATAAATTTATAATGGCCACACAGATCTTTTTATTGCAGTCAGAATAGTGATTGCAGCAGTGTGAGTATGGGATTTTTTTCTGATCTGCTCAGTGGTATCTGATGATTTATCCACATCAAAAGAAGTAAGTGACTTTGATTCAAACTTTTTTTGTTCTGTTTCTGCAGACAAACAGTCCAGCTGGTGCTGCCTTCTATTTTTTATTTTTTTTTTCTTTTGAAGTGATTTTCAGGAGGAAACCTAAAAGTTTAATGACTGTACTGTCCAAACTTGGTTAGGATTTTGACTGACAAAGCTGCATCCAGTTCTGGGGTCCCCAGCTCAGAAAGAACACGGACTTGTTGAAGCAAATCCAGAGGAAGCCACCTAGATGATCAGAGGGAAAGACCCTGTCTCCTTTGAAGAAAAGAAATGAGAATATAGTGTTTGTTCATCCTGGGGAAGACAAGGCTTTGGTGTGACCTAATTGCAGCCTTCCAGTACCTGAAGACAGCCTACAAGGAAGATGGAGAGAAACTGTTTACGAGAACATGTAGTGACAGGACAAAGGCAAATGGCTTCAGATTGAAAGCCAGCAGGATTAGATTAGATATTAGGAAGGAATAACACTTTTCCTGAGTGTGATGAGGCAATCAAACAGGCTGCCCAGAGAAGCTGAGGATGACCCATCCCTGGAAGTGTTCAAGATCAGGCTGAATGGAACTCTGAGCAACTTGGTCTAGTGAAAGGTGTCCCTCTCCTCAAGCCATTCTATGATTCCATCATTGGCAATTATCTTTATGTTATACTAGCAAAGGTATATGATAGCACCTCCTACAGTAAATGGGGTCTGGATTCAATGATTCTTAACTTGCTCTATTTCAATATTTATTCCAAGAAAGTCCATAATTTATTATAGCTAAGTGAAAGCAGCCTGAGAAGACCAGATCCCTCTGTTTCTATTAAGTGATTGTCCTGGTTCTGACCTGGTTTAGACCAGGGTTAAGTTTTTGTAGTACCTTGAGAGGCTATGACTAGGACCTGATAGTATTTGGTACCGTCTCACAGTCTCTACTGCATGTGGGGGAAAAGGACTCTCCCTTCCAATGACCAGGGGCTCCTTTCAGTCAAGGAAAAGTGTTTGGGGGGGAGACATTTTTTATTCTTGGTTATTTGTTTATTCATTTATTTATTCACTGGCTTTGCAGTGAGCATTTTTGCATGGGAATAATTTTCTCCTTTAGTTATTAATATTGTGGCTGTCATTGGTTGTTTTCTAATTGCATTGCTGTTTCCAGTAAATTGTTCTTGTCTCAACCCATGATCTTTGCCTCTTGTGCTTCCAATTCCTGCCACAGCAAGAAGGGGAAGAACAAGTAAGTGAGTGCAGAATGTGGTTTGGGAGAATCTTGGTGAGGGCATTGAATTGGGGAGTACCATTCCTAAACCACAACAGTGATCTCATCAATAGACTTGAGAAACACATTCTCCCATTTCCTTGATCTGTTAATTTTTCTGCTATTCTAGTCAGAAGGAAACAGCTTCAACAGAAGTGGTGCAGAGAAATCTATCTTTATTTTCCCCTAAAATAGGATTTAGGGCACTTTTGGAAGGTGTGAGGAGCAAATGAGAAAGTCTCAAGCACAGCTGCAGTAAACCTTAGTCACCCTACTCTTCCACCTCCTGGTTCCAACCTGTATTTAATGGTGCAGCAACTGCTCTTTCAGTCACTTGTGCCACAGGGGTTTAGGTAAATCTTGCTTTGACAGAGTTCAGAGTGCATTCACCATGAGAATCCCATAGAAAACTTGTGGTTTGTGGATCCAGAAAAGTCCTTAATGCAAGGAATCTGTTGAGCAGCCAGCCCAGACAGGACTGAAATGCTTCTGAGTATTTGAAAAAACAGAATTTAAGTTTCTTTATCACCATACTATATGACTTCTTAAAGTAGTAAATTTCTCCTTTTGAACTTGGACTCAAGTTTAACCATAACACCATGAGCATATAATAGCATTTGTCACCAACTTCTCATCAAGGTAGTGATTCGCAGCCAAGTTTGACAGGGGAAAAATATAATTAAAAATATTTATTCTTAATAAGGCAAAAGCCATTGTTTATATCTCTGAATCTGGTTATACAAGCAAATCTATAAAAAAGTAACAATATTAAATTCTTGGAGGTTTAAAGCTGTGAGTGACAGAAGAGTGCAAAAACCTCTCTGATGCTCAGGGTTTTGCAACTTCTAGGAGTTCAGTTACTAGATAAGAGACAGTGCTTGCAGCAGCAAAAGAGAGAAAAAGCATGGTATTTGCAACACATACATAACATTATAGTGTTTTAAGGGATTTTTTTTTTTTAAAGAGGAAAGAAAGCAGGAAAAAAAAATGGTTTATCTTCTTGCTTTCTTGTGCTAGAGACAAACAACCAGTTTCAGTTTACTAACACTGAAATATAAATCTCCCTCAGCAGCAATGATTGTTTTTGCTTTCCAAACAAATCCATATAAACAAACCTATTTTTTTTAACAGAACAACTTTGTGGAGGCATTATTTTCCTTGCAATGCTTATTTAGCCTATGGAAAGATTTCTTCTGTTTTACCAAGAGACTTTGATGCTTATATTATTCTTTCTAGAAGATTGATATTTCACTGCTGATATAATGTTATCTCTTGGAACGGCATCTCTGCTATGCTTTCCATGAAATTACTATAAGAGTACATGTTTATTCATTTTAACTAGAAATATGCTGGGACAGTATGCTGAAAATTCCATGCAATTAAGACAGCTTATTCTGTTCATTTATAAGGACACATTAGCATGCGAGCAATGTATGGATGCATAACATTATTTCAACATAGTTTTCAAATATGTTCTGTTGCATAAAAGGGCAAAGATTTTACAGTAGTTTATATTCATCTTGGTGGCCAATGTGTTCCTGATGCTCCAATTGATGTTCAGTGTCTCTCGTGCTTTTCTTAGACACTGACTTTTTCCCTTCATGTAAGGTTATCAGTATTTCAGCCCATGCTAGAGGAGAACTAAAACAGACATTGGTTGCAAGGGTGCTGGGGAGTTCTGTATAATGTATGCATCATCCAGCAAATTTTGCCTTGGGATATACTTGTACTGCACCATTTGTCTAAAGGGCAATTTCCATTCTAGTGTTTTTATTTTTAACTTTTTACAAAAACTTGGTTGAATATAAGCATTTCATGAAGGAATGCCTGGAGGTTCCTGTCAGTCTTTATTGTGTAAGCCTGAAATAATTTCTGAGTTAAGACTTGGTGCTCTTTTTGATAAGCTTCACCTTCTATTTTGAAACAGTCAAACTGAGAATAAATAGTTGATGAATTTTCAGATCTCTCACAATTTTATCATGCAAAATAACAAAGAATATTCAAATCCATGTTTCTCTTATTTTTTCATTACCTTTTCTACATTGATGAATGATTTAATTATGAAGTTTTAAAATATTTTCTGACCTATTCTATTTTGAGAACAAAACTAATCAGTGATTGCATAAATTCTTAACATACTTTCAGATACTCTGTTTTCTACCTGAAATATTCTGTGATTAGATTTGTCAGATGATCCCTTTACTCTTATGGATTTTGGGTTTTGGGATAACAAATTCATATTTACTTTTAGTCTTACTACTTAATTGCTTTTCATTGTCTTTTTTTTTTTTTTTTTTAATGTTTTGCAACAATGTCTAATGTCTTTTAGAAGACAATTAATATAGCAGATTTTACCCTGGGATTTTCTGGTGATGTAAATAGTGTTATGTAAAACTCTAATTATTTGATCATCTAGTGAAAAATAGAAGTATGAAAAAGTGTTCAAGGCTAATTTGGATGGGACTTTAAGCATCCTGTTCTACTGGAAGGTGTCCCTGCCCATGGCAGGGAGTTTGGAACTAGGTGATCCCTAGGTCCCTTCCAATCCAAACCATTCTGTGATTCAATGATACACAGAATCAATCTAAGAAACAATTGTTTACAGTTTTTCTGGACAGAAAAGACTACCAGCAGTATTGATAGCAAAGTCAAACTTGTGCTAAAGTCACATTCTTTCCCCCAGAAGACATTTGTTCCTGAACATCTTTTGCAATTAGGTAGCAAGTACAAATTTATAAAACATAAATCACCTTCCACGTTTCTTTCTCACAGACAGCTTTCTGTAATCATCTTCTCTGCATTGTTTCCTCTTAAAATCCTCTAAGGGTTCCTCAGCTCTGTTGTCACAGAGATTACCACCTTTACAGATGTATTAAACATGCAGTAGTCAAATTGACAGTGTAATCCACATTTTTATGTGATTGGATGGCGGTGCTCAAGAGTACATCTTTTAGACAGAGATCAGTGATAAATCTCACATTTTCAATCTTGATATTTAGCGTGGGAAATTGACTTTGCTTCTTCTGTACCCAAGGGGGCATTTTAAAACTTGGTTCAAGTTTTGAAGAAATCTCCTTAATTACTCTGGGCTCCTCCTGTGAGTTTTGCCATATGCGGCTTTTGGATTTCAAGGTTTTGCTTGATTTGTTGTGCTAACTATGTACAAAAAGTGAATAGTAATTTGCATTATTATCACTATTTAAAACAAATCTTGCTTTACTCCTTTATTTCTTGCAATGGGACAAATCTAGCCAGATTGTGAATGCTGACCAGAGAGACCAGATTGTCTGTGACTTGTACATCAGCAAGATGTATTAGTGTCAGAGATAACTACAGTGTGTCCTACACTTACATATATTAGGAACTTCTTCCTCACACATCTTGGTGATAATGAGTAGTATAGATGGTTTAATACAGTAACTAAACTCCCCTATATTTTGCTATGCACATATTTGAAATAAAGTTAAGTTTTTCCAAACAAAGGTCAAATATCTAAATTTTATAGGAGGATAAACAAGATATACAACAAAAAAATTGCCAAATTCTGCATCTGGGAAACAGTAATGCTGGGAAGAAGTATAAGCTGGAAGAGCAGTGGCTGGAGAGCAGCCTTGTAGAAAGGGATCTGGACGGGCTGGTCAACATGAGGCTCAGTATAAATGAAAAGCATGTCCCTGGTAGCTGAGAGGGAAAATTACATCCTGGGATGCACAAAACAGTATCACCAGCTTATTAACAGATATGATTTTCCTGCTGTGTTCAGTGTTAAGGAAGCTTCACCTTGAATCCTGTGTGATGTCCTGGACCCCATAATTTAAGAATGGTGTTAAGGTACTCAGACGTGACCAGAGTAGTGCAAGAAAGGTGGTGAAAGGATTAGAAAGGGTGTGTTAGAAGTGGCTGAGGACCCTGACTAGTCATGAGAAAAGGAGGCTGAGAGGTGACCTGATTACTCTCTGCAGTATCCTAAGGAGGGGAATTGGAGAGGGAGGTGCTGAGCATTTCTCCCTGTTATCCAGTGATAAGACACATGAGAATGGTTCAAAGTTGCATCAGGGCAGGTTTAGACTGGACATTAGGAAGCATTTATCTACAAAGAGGTTGATCAAATATTGGAACAGGCTTCCTGTAGAAGTGGGTGCCCTAAGCCTGCCAATGTTTAAGAGGGAATTATACAATAACCTTAATAACATGCTTTAACTTTTGGTCAGCCCCACAAGTGGTCAGGCAGTTGGACTGGATGTTCCTTGAGTCCTTTTCATTGAAATATTCTGCTCTATTCTATTCTAGTTGTAAAGAGAATTTTTTTTTTTTTTTTTTACCTCTGAAGAGAGCCACTGGCCTGGATAGGGAATTAAAATCCAGGATTTACAGGCTTGAAGTTTAAGTTGGGTCAACTAAGGCTAGGTATGAAAAAATCAGATAACATGTATATGTGCCCAAAGGTGAAGAACTTCCTTCAGTTCGGGAATGGTAGAAAAAATAATCTAGAAATAAACTTAAACCTGGAAAAATAAGTATGTGTTTTAAGTAAGTCAAATCCATGCTTACATTGACTCTTCTAATGTCTGTCTTCATTTGCTTTACATCAATGCAAATGTCCCTAAATTGTTATGGCTGATTTAAGACCAATTAAGTCTTTTTTAGTGTATCTTTTTAATCATATTCTACACAGGTACTCTCATCTAAAATCATGTAAATATGAAACCTCACACAGACAGTGGTAGAAAATAGGAATGATTTTTGTACTGCTGACCTTGCTGCTTCCATTACGCATTCAAGAGTGCTCAGAAGTCTTATGAGTGTTATAAGTGTTAATGTCACAATTGCTGCAGGCATTTTAAATGAGTTAATCCTGTTGTAATATTCATAATGATTCCTACAGCCATGTGGTTGTTCAGAAAGGAGAAAGATACCAGAGCTGTGTAAATTATAGCAGAGTAGAGACAGAACAGAGTAATGGGTTTCTTTCAAGCTTGGCAGGTGATACTTCTGAATAGGCAATCATTTTGCAATGCCTTCACCAATTTTCTGAAGCTGTAACTTATCACAGTAGCATTGATTTTCAGGTGTGTTTTTTGGCGTCTTAAGTCAGGTATCCCATTTCCAACTGAGACTGGTACCTTGTGGTTCAAAAGAAGGTGGACTGCTACAATTTAAACAGCTTTGATATCTTTTACCTGTCTGAGCAACAACACTGTGAGTTGTCAAGAAAACTGAGCAGGAACAGCTGCACCAGAATCACCAGCTAAAAAAAAAGAACGTTTTTAAAGCAGTGAAAACTCTTAAATGAAAGCAAATGCTTTGACCTGGAGATTTTGCTGCTTTCCTTAAGCAGTGACAGTTAAATGAAAGTAGAATAGTTAAAAAGTTCTGTTAAGTTTTAGTTGCTATTAGCATTAATTTTTATAGACAGATCTAGCAGCATATAAGCTTTATGAGTTTAAATTTAATATAGCTCAGACTGAATGAAATCTCTAGGCTTTCAGTTGTACAAACACTTTTATATGCCCTGATATATAGACTTCCTTTCTCAAAGAAATTCCTGGTATTCATTACTTCAATGAGTAGTATTTTTTTTTTCAATTTGGATACTTATATGCCAAGAAGATCCCAAAAGAGGCCAAAGTCTGTTCTCCCTGAAGAAGAGTAGCAACCTTGCTGTGCACAATCCTCACTGCCCTAAGGATCTCAGTCTCCAATGGTCATGGTCACTGCAGCCATGGCTGCCCTTGAGTTTCACAGTCGCCACCAACCCCTCCTTGGTGGTGCAAACATGGTCCAGCATAGCAACTCTCCTCACTGCTGCTCTATCAGAAGGAAGATGTCCAGGATCCACTTGGATTGCCTGTGCCCTGATATGCTGTCCCTCCAGCAGATATTGGAGTGGTTGAAGTCCTCCATGAGGACAAAGTCTTGTGATGGCTGCTCCATCTATAGAGGCCTCATCTTCTCCATCTTCCTGGATGGGCAGCCTGTAAAAGATCCTGCTGTAATATCACTATTCCCTGCCCTCACTTTAATCCTGACCCACAAGCTCTCTATCAGGTTCTCATCCATGCCCAGGAGGAGCTCCATTCTCTCCAACTGGCCCTTGACATACAGGGCAGCATGGTTGCTTCATCTCTCCTGCCTGTCCTTCCCAAAGAGGCAGTGTCCTTCCATTCTAACTTTCCAGTCATAGCAGCCATCTCACCACATATGGGTGGCCAATAATATCATAGCCCTGCAAGTGAGCACAGGTCTCCTGGGCTCTTGTATATTCCCCATGCTGTGTTCATTTGCATAGAAGCATTTAAGTTCGGCCTCCAGCAAAGCTGGCTTACTGTCTGGAATGCCTGGAATTCCTTTGTGAGGCTCCTCAGGTGCTATCCTGCACCTGAATATACCTGAATGACATAACATTCCAGGCTCTGGCACTGGTATTAGACACTGGTATTAGGTATTAGGGATGGATTGAGTTTGATCTCCCCAGGCAACTTTATTTTAAAGCTCTCTTGACAGGGCTGGCAAACCTATGACTAAAGATGTCAGAGATAATAGTAGAACATAATAATAGGAGGGTAATAGGGATGTGAATGAAGAAGATAACACTCTCACAAATAAGTAAAGAGTTCATATTCCCAGACTTTTAATATGTTAAATAAAAGTTAATATGACTTTTCATATAGGATACAGTACCTTTGTTCTGGAGTGCTGGCTATTAGGCTTTTCAACCTAAAATTGTAAATTCTGTGCCTGGTGTGATTTTATCACAACACACTATTTTAACTAGGCCCACTGGATTCATGGAATTGGCTTGCTTTGAAGGCTGGGCATATCACAATATTTTACAGCATAAGAGTTAGGATATTACAGCGCTCTTATTTAAACTCTTTATTTTTTTTTTTTTTTGTAGAGCAGACGAGCATTAGTAGCCTCTATATTCATTCTTTTCCTCAGCTATACAATTTGCTAAGGGCCTTGGGGAATTATTTGTAGTAACTATCAAAGCTCTTTCTAGTCAGTATTCTGCAAACCAGTTCCACCCTATTTAAGCTTCTGTTTCATCATTTTTTGCTAAAATACATGTTTTCATAGACTCATTTGTTTGTATTTAATTGCTGACTTCTGCAAATGCTCCACACACAATTCCTCTCACCTCTGCCAGAGCTGTTAATTAGAGTTACCCCTTCCTACAATTTCTAAATTAATTACAGCACACTTGCTAATTGTCCCTGTGCCAATGGTTATATGTTTTGTTTCAGCAACTGCTAGGTCTTTCTCAAATCTAACAATTGTTAAAAATACAACAATCAAAGTATGTGCTTTCCCCAGTGTGGCATTATTATTAAATCAATTCTTCCATGCTGATATAACTCTACCTCAAGGACAGCATATTAGCCTAGGGGAGCAGTTCTGCCTCTGAACTGTTCATCCGTGGGAGTATTTATGAATATGAGCAGAGCCGAACTGAAACTTTCTAAGGTCAAAATATTTTTGCATCTCCCTTCAATGCCAATTCACTGTGACGCTTTACCTTAGGTACTATTTCTTAGCATTTTTTCATTGTCTCAACATTGTTTAGTAACAATTCCTTTTTGTTTTATACTTTTTCCTGTGCCTCCGTTTTTGTGATATCATTAACAACAGTGCGATAAAAGTGTAAAAGGCTGCCACTGCCGTACAGAGACCAGAAGGAGTACACATCTGTTCTAGCCGTCTCTACAAGTGCTGAATTTTCCTGGATGCTTGTTTTCAGTATTTATTTGCTACTGCACTTTCCTTTAAACTCAGCTCTTTCACTGAGATTTTATGATTGGCCACATTTTGTCTCTGGCATTCTTCTTTACACAAAAGCCTGTATTTTCTTTCAAAAAATATACTCAGTGACACTAAATGCTTTTAGTTTCATTTTCTTCACTAGCTCTCTGAATAGCTTACATCTTTTAAGCATGTCATCCTGATTACCACGTTTTTGCCACATAACATCTGAGACAACGTTGATCAATAGAATAATGGTAACTGCAGTGCAGCCTGTGAGGAGGATTTGCAGCTTGGCCTCCATAAGGCTGTCATCATCAATAGCAAGGGAATGGTTGCACAGCTGATTTGCAGGAGTTCTCAATGTGCGTTAATTAAATCTGTAATATAGCTGCTAGGCAGCCAGATTTTCAACCCTCCTGGACAGTGCTCATATAGCAGTTCAAAATATTGTAATTCAATCGAGATACAATGACTAACACATATATATAAATTTAACATTATCCCACATTCTGTTTTTAGTTTATGCAAGCCATCTGAATGCCAAACTACTGTTCCAAAATCCTTCCTTCTTCTCTTATTCTGGGTAGTTCTATTTGGCATTTTACAGTCATGTTTCAAGACGCAGATCCCAAAATTTATTCCCGTATCAGTCATCTTCAAAGCCAAATTACATTGGAGTTACAATTTCCAGCATAGACCTTCAACAGCTGCAACTTATAAAGAAGAAAAAAAAATTAATTTCAAATAGTTTTAGTGAAAAAAGCCACTGATGAAACACCCTGATTCAGAAATGGCTATAAATATAATTTGGAATAGAATTATATTAAAAGATTTATAAAATTGCATATTAATATTAGTCTTTAACCCCTTTGGCTACCTTTAAACTGTTATTATTAATTTGCTTATGATTGCTTCTTACTGAGGAGAAATTTTTATTTTTTCAGATGCTGCTATTTGGCTAAGTCTATATCCAGACCTGTGTTTTATGACTGCTTTCCAAACCATAAACATGAATTACAAGGAACAGAAAACTTCAAAAGTAATTGAACCCAGTAAGTATCAGCACTAAGAAACAGTGATTGGATGCTTGAGACCAGTAGCCCATCATCTGAAAAGCCTTTGCAAATTCTTTGTTAGTGAGTGTAGTGTGTATTTGGGTGGAGAAAAATACAGCCCCAGGAATCAGTTAAGGAATGGCTGAATAGTGCATTTATTGTCCTGTTGTTGGATAGATGTAAAAGAGAAAAGCAGTGACATTTGGTTTTCCTTGCAGAAAATAGCAGCAGCAAAAGTGGGGCTCGAATACCTCGAGAGGAAAACAATAGATCATTTCCTTTACAAGCAGATGCTATCTGGCTGAAGCAAGCAATCCTGGCAAAAGGATTCAAGATACAAGGTTTGCAACAGCTGGTCAAAGACTAAGATGACCAGAAATAAAAGTAGGTCACCTCACTGGGTTACATTTTTAGGCCTAAAAGATGTGGCTATCATGTCTTATGTGCCTGAGTGGAAACTTTGCATACTGTGACTGAGCACCCTCAGATTCCTATTCATTGCACTGTGAAGCATTGCTGTTGCCTCTCTAAAAGACTACAGATCAGGAAACAGATATTGCACATATTGCACTATATAAATAAATTCACCAATCAGACCTTGATTGGCGTTTTCTCTACTGAAGAGTTGAACTACTGCTGGCAATAATTTATGAGAATTTATTATTCTAAGAATAAATTATAAGACAAGAAATTATTCTAAATTTATTTATGAAAAGTAATTTTTAGTCAATTGGAACAATGTAAAAACATCTAGATACTATAAAGAGGTTAAATTTGTGTATAATCTGATTGCCATTAATAATTTGATTTTCTCAAGTTGCTTAGATGTATGTTATAAACTGTTAAACATTATGCACGTTGTTACAATGAGCTTATATCTATATTTATACAGAAGAGAGTCTTTTTTGGGCAAGTCGTACCGACCAATAGGCATTTAAAATAGGTGTTACATGGTACTTTAACTTGTAGTATAATTAGGATAGTATTTATAGTACATTATTAACTCCACAGTTGCTAGATTTTATGGCTCATATTCTATTTTATAGCAATTACACTTTTACAGAGTAATTATATGAATTAATTTGTGCACCAAAAAAAACAGACTTTCTTTTACTTTGGATTTACATAATGTACAAAATCTAAGTCAAATTTTTAACTGTTTAAAACTATACTGTTTATTGGAGTGGCTGAAATCTACCCCTTATTCTGACCACAACAGAAGGATATAGATATAGATTATAAAGATTTGGACAAATGGATACAAATTCCTAAAATATGTCTCTCTTTTCACATGCATGTGAAGTGCTAACCTTTAAAACTATGAGCTGAGGACTTGCATAGTGATTGAAATAATTTGAAAGCAAATTTTTTTTTTTTTTTTCTATTAAGGTACGATGAGTTCAGTGACATGTAAATTTGAAAGTGTTTTGAAAAAATTTTAAAAGGCAATCAAAAATTCACAGCCCAAAAATTAAGAGTAATTTGCCTTTATTTTCTCCTCCCTCTTCACTGTACTTCCACAGATATTTGTTTCTCTGTGAAAGGTTGTTGAAATACAACTCAGAAGAATTAAATTATTTCTTCAGGTTTGTTTGGTTACTTCATTCTTCATCACAGCACATAAAGAAACCCCAAGCAACAAAACCTGTGCATGTATAACACAGGAATTGGATAGGGATGATGGGGAAACAGATGAATGGGGCATTGGCATAAAAATTGGCAAAAAAAAAAAAAAGCATAACCTTCTAATTTTTGAAGTAATGCAACTGCAGTTCTGACTACTCTGAGGAAGTCGTATATCTCTGCCTTCTCATATTTTGTTAATTCAGTTTCATATGTAAATCTTCCCTTCTACATTTTGAGCTTTGGGTAGGAGGTTGGACATGCACTACACTGCATCCTCAGCTTCATCCACACCAGCCAGCTGCATGCACAGAGGGAATTGTGTGCCAGGGTGCATCCCTTCAGTCCTGAGAATATTCTGGATGGGTGAGATGAAGTCTATGACACTTGACAACTGAGGATTTGTACCACAGACTTTTCCCTGACCCTTCATACTATTTAAATCCAAATGTAAGGAATAATTTGCTATTTCTGAAAAAAGTCAATTCAATAAATTGGAAAATTTAACTAAAGGAAATGTCTATGAATTTTTTCACTTCTTGATAATCACTTGGATGCTTTCCTGGGAAAGCAGTGACTAAAAGTTATTGCTGTTAGTGAGTGCATTGAGTGTGGAATGAGTTAGTGCTCAGGCCTGTTCCCAGTGGGCATCCTTAATCATCGCTACTGTTTTTTGCTTGTATATTTTCAGCAAAAATGTGAAAATCTAAGTAAAAATTTAGAAAGGACTGAGATTTTGAACTAAAATTTCATGGTGAAACCTCGTACCTCTTTTGAACAGAATTTCTTTTAGAGTAAACCACAAAGGCAGTGACTTTTCTCCTGACTTGGGTCATGAAGAGACAACTTTTGCCCATTTCTCTGAAGCAGAAAGGTTTATCTCTTCAGTACTGCTCTGAGGGAGCATCTCAAGGGTTGAGAGTGTAATTGAGATTCCAAGCTCACTCAAGCTTCTACCTTTGGGGACAGGAGTATAATTTTCTTTCCTTCTTTCCTCCCCATACTCCAGTTGCTACAGAAACTTATACTCACCTTTTTTTCCTACAAATGCAGTTTCTAGTCCATTCTGAACACCAGTTTTGCTTTCAAAGTGAATTTGTCCCTTGATTTCTCTCGTTGCTCACAGTCCTTTTGGTTTCTCAAATTCCATTTTTATTTTGAGGGAATTTTGCTTTTCCAGTAACTGATGATACAAATTGTCTCTATGTCCTTCAAAATATTATACAGATTAATAATTTTATTTTAGTTCTTTGTAACGACAATAAATCTGAACTTTCTAGCCTCTTTTCAAGTATTAGTTATAGCTTCCAAAATAATTCATCAGCCTTTTCTCAGCTTTCAGGCATTTGATCTGCTTTCTTTAGCAAAGTATCCAGATTTATGTACAATACTCCAGGTAAGGTCTCAGAAGTTTTGTGTATACAGTACCATTGTCTAAAATTATTTCTTCAGGTATGTGATTTTCTCCTCTATTTTTGCTGCAGTTTTTTCAGGTATTCTGTTTATTTTTATTTTTAATTGCTTCCAAATTTGTATCTGATGGCTTTACAAATTACATCATCAATCCTGCCAACACTGGCAAATCCCAAAATGATACAAAAAGCCAAACATTTTCCGTTCCTGACAGACTTATTTATCAGTGTAGATCAGCTCTGCTTTGCATTGACAAAAAATGTGCTTTGTGCATGCACTGTGTTACTGCTGCATGGCAATTTCTAATGTCCAATGTCCTGGGCCGATGTCTGTGGAAAATTCAGTACTGCAACTTAAAAAAAAAAAAATCCATAGTGGTTTTATATAAAAATTATATTACAACAAGATTTGTTAGCTCTCCATCAAATGTTCTTTTTTCTAGCCAATACGTTAACAATTTTTAGTAGATCTGATTGTGAGACAGGCAGAAGGAAGAACCTTCTCAAACTTATACGGCCGTATAAGGGATGCTGGGGATTGGATCTCACCGCAGTTTTTCCTTCATGTGTTGTTTGATTGCTTAAGAGAACTGCAGCTGCATGGTATGTCAGAGGATAATTGCACCTCTAAATTAAAATTCAATATTTTGCTGTCAACATTTTAGGAGGCAAGAAGCTTTTAACACCCAATCAAGCCCAAGGAGCCAGACTTGTCAAAAAAGAAAGCCACCAAAAATCAAGACAATGTTTTCAAACACAATTAGGTCCCTAAGATGCTTAACAGGACCTTTTGTTCTAAATCACAGAGGAGGTTACTCAAAATTTATTTTCTTTTCCCAGAGAATTACTTTGATCTCCTTTGTCATATTTCGCATGGACCATGGGTGTGACATTGTTCCACACTTTCTTTCCCCTTTTTCTTAGTGCACTTTAAAACAGATCCTTGCTTATAAAATAATCCTTTTTTTTTTTTTTTTTTTTTTAATCTTCAGATATATAATGCAGTCTTAGGTTAAGATATTATATCTGAATGTGTAAATTTACATTACTAATATAACCAGTTGACCAAAACTTCCTAGTTTGAGAGCTAACTTATTCAAATAATTCCTTAGAACCTAAGCTTTCAGGTCTGTTGCAGTTTTGTATCCACTGACAGTATCCCTGGTGCCCATCTGCATTTTGTGTTCCCTGAATATACCATTTGATTCTCAAGGGATATCTCAAAGTTAATTCAAATGACAGTGATAAAAAACCCAAAAAATTCTTAGTGAGTATTGATTATTAAATACCTTATTTCAGTCTCTCAGATGAGCTATTATATATGCCTACAGATGTGTCCTCTGTGAAACCACTTCAAAGAAGTTAAATATAATATATGCACATATCTGCGTTCTCCCCAGCTTCAAATACCTGAAAGACGATGGCACTTATTGATGCACTGAATGAGCATGTTTCTCTGGACAAGATGCATAAAGCTGAAACTCCCTTATTGATACAAGCTGGAGATGAATTTTTGTTTTCTTCAGTGACTATTAAATATTTTTTCTTTGATAATGGAATGCAGCATTTTCCTTAAGGCTTTTTTTTTTTTTATTTGATATATATTTGTACATTTCATATAAAATATATGCATTCAGTTTTGACTTGAGTGGGATTGATGCAATATTCCAGGCTACAAGTGTTCAAAAACTTACGTTACAATGCTCTTACAAAATACCTTGGCAAAAATTTGCTCACTTCAGTAAGGCTAAGTGTTACGATAATATTTTGTATGTCTAGGAATGTAGTTTGGCTTGACTAATTAACTCCATCAAACTCCAGCTTATCATTTGAAATTGTCCTATGTCAGGAAACAAAAGCTTAGAGAGTTCCGTAGCTGAAAACTGATGAACCAAATTAAAAATAAAATAAAAATCTATAAATTAAAAAACCTTAGATTGGAAATATAAATATACATTGGAATATACCTTGAATATACATCGAATATACATATAAAAGGCATTGACTATTTTCTCTTGGTAAAAGAATAAATGAAATAAACCAGAACCTGTCATTTAATCAAATTCAGTTGAGCATAGAGACATACAAAGATAGTTACAGAATGGAGTGACTGAGACCTAGGAACTAGAGTCATATATCTTTGGATAATTCAAGATGCAATACTATCACATTATCTGTGAATAGTGGTTATTACAAATTGTACATATATGCCCATTGTCTTCTTAAATTTAAAGGGAATATAATGAATGTCTTGCATTTCACCTTAAAAAAGAGGAAAAAAAAGCCTGTATTACACTAACAATAGATGGCAAGAATGCTGACAGGGATTTGGTTTTCAGTAAATGTTTAGTCAATAGTAAACTGATCGTTTGCAATATTTATTGTGACACATATGTAATAGATGCCAAAGTGGGCAGAGACCTGCAAATTTCATTTATTAGTTTATTCTGCTGGCAAATCTGGCAGGTACCTCGGAGATGTATCATTTTACTCCTTCTTAATTGGTGTTTTTCATTCATCACATTATACAGCTGTGCAGTTGTGTCCCTATTGACGCCAGGAAACTGATTAAACCAGCTGGTTTATGGTTCCTACTGGCTGTAGCTGAGTATATTCTGTTCTGTAACATATGGCACCTTAGGGCAGTGTGTTTGCATGGAGCTTGGGAAGCAGGGCTGGGTTCATGGTGTATTCATTTGCTGAAGCATATATTTGTCCTCCCTTCTAAACTGACTGTCTGTGAAACCCTTGTTTAAGGGTTTGACAGACCCTTGTTTAAGGCCCTTTTTTGCAGCAATTTTCTGCATTGTTTTCTAAAGTTATTTAGCATCCTGTTGATAGTTCTTAACTGACAACCTTTGACTTAAACTTCAGATAAAGTAAACCAGTGGTGGATAACTCTCATACACCTTCTGTTCTTTTTGCATTTCATATTTTTGCCATGATAAAGATTATTAGAACCCAGATGTACTTCTTGTATGTGGTCCCTTACCTTTTCTTAATGAAATAGGTAAAAAAAGAATATTTTAGTGTTTCTTTTTCTTAGTGTGACAGCAAACTTATGCTCTTGTCTTGGACTTTCTCCCTCAATCCATTCTCCTTGGCTTCCTGTTTTAAATAGGATTCTACAACACTGTCTTCTCCATCATGACATATTCATTAGAATTCTATGATTTTTTTCATATTTGATTTCCTTTAGTTTATGTATTAATAAGGACTTGATACCTTGCTACTTGATATCTTAGAAGTCTATTGCAATATTTAGTGCAGACAATATTCTTACTCATCCAGAGTACATTTCTCATTTTAAGAACATCCAGGTTGTTTCAGAGATTTTTTTTTTTTTTTTTTTTTTTTTTTTTTTTTTTTCTTTTACATCTATCCTAACAGATTTGGAATAATCCTTGGCTATTTTCTCTCTCATATGTTGAAGAAATTGTATCTCATTTTGTTCCTACAAGTAGCAGCATATGACTCATGTATTTCATTGTCTTTTGCATTGCAAGCAGCAGATTAAATAATATTTTCTCTTTATTCTGTAATATATATTATATTATACAGTCATGCTTGTCCTTTGGGTTCTTTTGCCCTAAAGTTAATTCCTAGCATGACAGATTCTACAGCTTAGACATATATAGGTACAGTTAAGAATAATCATAAAGGACCCTTCATTTGTGGTTTCTCTAAGTGTTCTTGTCTTACTGATTTAGTTGCTCAAAACTATAAAGCTGTTACCTTATTTCCTCTTCTCCTCAACAAAGCCTTCTACAATATATTATTCAACATTTGTTTGTATTGATTTTTATTTCCCCATTATATTTCAGTTAAATATTTTCACACTTCTATTCATGAGTTTGGTTTTTAACAATTCCTTAGCACTGTCATGATCACTTTATCCCACTGGATGGAATTTTCGTTTGTCTGGAAGTACAAACTTAAGTCTCAGCTGCAGGCATAAATATCCATCCAGATGGAAAATTTGTACAAGCAACAAAACTCCACTAGGTGTTCCTCAGAGAATTCTCTTTCACTTGATTCAAAATTAGGTTTACATCATTGATGGAATTTGGGAAACTAATTTTTTGGTTCTTAAATATCTTCTGATACTAGATATAACTATGCAGAGGCCCAAAATACCTGTGACACTTTCTATCCCAGTAACACTGCTGTCCTTCCTGCTGTCCAGAGAACAGAAAATTTTTCTGTTGAACAGGGAAAAGCTGTCGAATTTTCCTCTTGGAAATCCTAACAGGCTAACAAAATGTTAGGTCTCCTTGCAAATTCCCATACTTACCTTTGTGAACGGTTTTGCAAAACCTTGTTAGTTTCTGTATCTGAGGAAAGAAATCTATCTACTGCTGTGTATTTTTGATATTTGACAAGTTCCCTTCCCCAGAGTATTTCCCTTTGTACCCAAACATTTACTGGTATTTAGATCCTCGTTTTGTGTACTTTGGGTGATGTGTGAGTTTTCTTCCCTAAGAAGGACATGCATGTTTTTAGAAATATCTTGCTTTGAACACTGGGCTTTTCTCTGATCTGAGGAGGTCAGTGAAATATTTAAAATACTTAGTTTCTATAGAAGGAATTGGTTCTCTTATGTTACTGAAAGACAAAGTCACTGCTATCTAACAAGGCTGAAAAAATTTAATCTCAGTGATTCAATAGGAGTTAATAGTTGCCCTTTCTTCACATTTTATATCTTTGTACTGAAAATAGATGTTATGCTGTTCACCAGAAAAGAAGATGAAATAGCTTTCCTTAAAGTGAAAGAAGATATGAGATATTATCAAATATCTGTTAGCTTTTCTACCAGCCTCACTTTGTTTTGTAGCAATAGGATGGGAGTACTTTCCAAGAGAGAACAATAATTGCTAATAATGGTTCACAGTTCTGCAGGCTGACTGTCCATTTCTTTGAACAAAACAGTTGAAATTCTTTTCACTAATGACTGAGTCACTTTAGTACCTTGCAGGTAAAACAGCTATTTGATTCATGTAACTAAGAATAGCCAACAGAATTAGCCTTCAGGAGTTGTTCCAGTGCTATTACTCATTCAGGTGGTCATGCTGACTTCAAAGGGGCTACAGCGGCCTCTGCATTATTCAGCAAGGTCTGCAAGACTGAGCCTTTAAACTTTTGCTGCCATACACTCAAGAGGTTTTTAAAAGATGTTTTAATTTTAAGGTTGAACAGAAGTGTCTGTATTAGACATTTGATTCCAAAATATCTTTATGGCGTAGACAAAAATGAAACATAGTAGTTGTTATCTCTCTCTTTTACTAGCAGGAAAATAGTGGTTTGCCCAGAACAGGATGGGTGACCAACACTGGAGGTATAATTAAACCAAAATAATTACTTCTTCACATTTCTATATTCTTTTTGGTCCTAGAATTTAACATATATGTAATATTTAAAGACCAATTTAAGCTTTTCACAATTAATTCAGTTAGTGGTGTCCCTCACTACTTCTATCTTCTCTTTCATTTTTCTTTTTAGTCACAGGTTTTCATTCTGAGAGGAAATTAATTTCTATTGTGGCTATCAATTAATCATTTAAATGTGAATTCCTTAGAAATTTTTTTCCTGATGAATTTTCCTGAAACTGTGCAGATGAAAATATGCATTTCAGTCTGGACTATTTCTCTTTAGAGAATCTGATATAAAATAGATTTTTGCACCACCCTGTTTGGAATAATCATTCTCATTCTTGTTCTATATAAAGTAATTTTTCATTGAATTCTAAATACTGAATGAATATTGATGATCATTAATTAAGTGAATAATATTTTTAAAAAATTTTAGTAAACTTTTATTGTCAGCAGTTTATCTATATGTTGATGGTACTCTGAATTTTATTTTATTCATCTAAGTAAATGAGTTTCCTAAGTATTTTGTTGGTTGGTCTGGGGGACATAGACAGAGTTGTAAATCCTGCCTTGTCACACAGTCTTTCATAAAATACCTGTGTGCTTGAAGTGTAATATTCATGTACAACAGCATCTGACTTTTACCCTGATCCACTGGGAGTTTTGCTTCCATCAACTTTGGATGGGGAAAAAGAAGAATTTCTGCCAAGTAGAGTCATGGCACCATCATCTGTGATCAAAGCAGCTGTGCTCTCTTTCCAGCCAAACAGCAGATAACTTTCAGTGAATCTTAGTTCTTTCCAACTTCTAATTGACTGAATAAATTCACACTGTGAAAGCATCACTAGTGACATTGGCAACCAAAGATTTTTTGTAGCCACATATATTTTTCTCTCTAACATGAGACAGAAGAAATATTTTATAACATTTTCTTTCCTCTGTATCTGTGATCTACCAACAGTGTAAAATGCTTTCTTTCTTTATGGATGTACTTAATATAATTTTATGTAATTTAAAGAAATTTTATTATTGTATTCTGTAAATAACATGTAATTTTATTGCATAAAGGGTAAGAACAAGAAAGTTCTATTTTCCACTTCTTTTGTAGAACCTTTGGGTCAAGTTCTAACTGATGTAAGAGTGTAGCACAGCTCTGACAAATAAGCTCTTATGCTTATACCATTGAGTGGCTCTTTTCATAATATATCACACTCTCATTTTACACTGCTTGAAGTGATATTTGGTACCAAATTGATCAAATGTCAGTTCCTCGCTTGAAAGCTTTACTCAGTACATCTTCAGCATTAAAAAAGTGCTTTTTGCTCAATCCCATCTGTATCTGTTGGAGTATTCAGACAGAGAGATAACTAAATGACAGTATTTTTAGCTGAAATGGACTCAAAAAGTAGTGCAAATTGAATGTTTGCTTCTAGCAGATAGCCTCTCATTGCTCTGTACTCTGATTTTTTTGTGCAGGGTAATCCAAAAGCAGAGAATTTCTACTACATCTCATCCACATCTGCAGTCTAGGTTCAAATGGATTTGATTTGGTAGAATAAATTTTGAGTTTGAAAAAGGTACTTGTGTTTTATCTTTGAACAAATCTAGCTAAACTGAAAATGGCTCTAAGATTTTGTGTTCAGTAAATGGTGAGTTATCTCTACAATGACATAGTTCACAGACCATTCTGAAGCAATGTTTCTATGTTGTGTGTTCTTTTGTTACCCCCTTGAATAAATTTGCAATTGCACCAAGAATACATTGAAAAAGGAAATTCTCTTTCACCTTTTGAAGACTGTAAGGAACTATATGTTGTCCTGTGACATAGAAACTGGGGAGAGTTAGAACAGCAGATCTTATATCGTAGCAAAAGTTATCATGCTGCAGATATTGGAAAAGTTTTAAATAGGTGAAGATAATTCATAACAAATACCTTTTCTTTTCTTGCTTAGGGAAATTTCCAACAAATTTGAATTGCACTAAATACAGTATCAGCAACATCTCAATAAGAAAAATTATAGGAAGGATTACTAGTGATAATCAAATCTTTTATTATTAATAAGCAAATTAGTTTTGAGGGGATAAAAAGAGCTTTTAAAAATAAATGAAGAGGTTATAAGAATGTATTTGAAGATGAAATAATGTTTTCAAATACACAGCTTGTCATCTGTCAAATCAATGTTAATTCTTCAAGTTAGCTGATGCTCATATCTATTACTCAGTCTGAAACCACAGTATGCTTCATATTTCCTGCTATTGCAATCAGTTCACTTAGCTTTTCTTCTGTTATGTAATGGACAGGCTAGTTAATGTCAATACAGATAATTTAATTTCTTGTAAAGGAGATTGTTATCAGACTTTTATCAGTGTTTATTGAGAAAATATGGAAATAGATTAATAAGAAACTTTTGTAATTGTCGCTCAATTTTCTAAAAGTAAATTTCCTTGTTTATCTTAGAGTGATTGTCTACATAAGTGTTTTATTTGCACAAAAGTTTCAGATCATTTATGTTTATTGATGCTGTGGAATGGAATAATCATCAGCAAGGTTTTGATACATTTTGTGTAATATGAGCTTTCTGCAATGTGTTTCCATGCAATCAAACCCTGTCATCCTAGATTTCCTTTTTAGTTGATGAATAGAGTCATGGCCTTTTATGGAATGGCGTGATATATTTTCAGCCTCTTTGGTAAGATGAGATTCATTTCACGTCCTAAGTTCCTCTGTCAACATTTACTAAAGATTCACTGTTTACAGAGCAAACTGATAAAGATGTAATCATCTGCTGTGTGAATATCCACACTTGATGGGAAGTATTCCACCAAAGAAATTAGTAACTTTGTCACTGTCTTTCTCAGTGGGGGACACTCCCTTTTCTGCGGGTGCTCAGTGGTTTTCCTTTAGAGAACTACATGCAGCCTAGTGACCCTGACAAGCCAACAGGCTGTGAAATGTCACCCAGTAAGTGATGGAGAGGTTTGGGGCTGTAAAATAGTTGGGACACTAGAAAAATTGTCCGGTCACAGTGTTCTGCGTTGCCACATTAAATTTGTCACAGACATTAGCTGTTACATACTGAAGTGCAAAACCTAAAAGGAGCCTAATCCTCATCCTCCACACCTGCAGTATATTCTTCTAAAGAGGGAAATAAAGGGAAATGTCTTCTACTTCTGTCACATTCCCTAATCATTCATCTAACTCATCTGAGGAAAAAAAAAAATAGTTCAATATCTTACAAAAAAAAAAGTATTAGGAGCTAATCTTGTCTAATAACCCCAGCTACCTGAAAGTAAAAAGTCTGTTCTAAGATACTTAACTAAGCTCTGTCCATTATCATATTAATCTTAGAAAGCTATCTAAAAGAGGAATAAATCCTCCTTTAAACATTCTTCTCTTTCTACTGATGAGAAAATATGAATTGCATGTTTAACATTTATGGTCTGAAAGGCAGGAAGATCTATTCCAGCAAGGGAGTATTCTGGGATTCATCAGATATAAGATGCAAGCTGCATCAGAATGGTCCATCCTGAACTCAGGAAAACGAATGAACTATGTAAAAACTGTCTTAGCTAAATGGGTAAACAGTGGAGTTCCAATACAAAGAAAAATCCATGGGAACAGGAACAGACTACAAAGGAAGAATTTCAAAACCCTGTCAGAGTGTGAGAAAGTGCTGCTGGGAAAGCCAGAGCTTGTACAGAGTTGTCATTTGCAGCTCGAGTTGCATCAAGGGCATGATCTTTTATTACTGTATTAATAGACAAATGCTTAGAATAAAATATGAGCCTGGTGCTGAATGGGATATAGTGAAATGGACACTGCCTAAAACCAGACTGAATATAAGGCAAATTTTCTTCTGTAAGGAAAGTTAAGCAATGGAAGGTGTTGAATTGAAGGATTATGCAGGCTTCCTCCTTGGAGATTTTCATGACCAACTCAAAAGCCCTGAGAAACTTGTTCTGACTTTAGATTGACAAGGCTTTGAGCAGGAGATTGGAGTTAAGACCTGTTGAAATCTCTATCAACCTGGATGATCCTGTGATCCTATAATTATTTTTTTCATACGAAAGAAATTTTCATAATCTCTCCTTGGTGAATAGTTTTCTAGGCTGTTTAATAAGATGCAAATTTGCTAGAAAGAAAAGGGTAAATATGAGTGAAGACCAGATTCTGCTATTACTCCCAGTAGTAAATATTCACGCCTCTGAGGAATGGATAGGATTCTGTCTTTGGCTGTCTCTCATTTTAAACATCTGTCAAAAAAAGCTCAATTTTTACCTCAGTGTCAAGATTTTGTTCAATTCGCATGTGGGTTCTTCCTAATTTGTTAGCCTTCCAATATAGTTCAGAAATTCTTTCCGTTCACTTGGCTGCTTTTTACCCCAAACACAGAGATTGTTCATAACTGATCTGCCCCTCTCAGGCAAACATTCACACATAAATAGATGAAGGGGAAGGGCTGTAGCACTGGAGAGAAATTTAGTGATGAGCTAATTCCCTAGTGAAATTTGTAGCAGGTGAGAAAGACAGAAGTCACCTCTGGTATGCTTAGTCATGAGATAACTTTAGAAAGCTACTAACAATTAGGAATAAGGTAAAGTGCCTTATCTGACACACACTGTACCAACAGAACAAAGATAAATATGTGTCAATATTTATCTCTGAAGCAAGCACCAAGATATAACATCCTTATTTTAATTATCTACCTGTTTCATTGCTTTTAAAAGTAGGGTAAGTCTATTTCGTTTCAATATCCCAAATTGTCAATAGATGGTAATCAGTGAGATTATGAGTCTGAAAATTTACATATTTATTCGGAAAGTGATGGTGATTAACATGGAGAGCCTTCTTTTATTGATCACATACTGCTGTCTTTTAAGAATGAAAGTAAATAATATAGACAGCCTTTTAAATTGAAAGCATGGCAAAAGTAAGTGAGTGCTGACAGGGATTTGTGTTAAAAGCACATCTAACCAGAAGTCAGACATCACTTAAGAGGATAGCTTGATTTTCAGACATACAGACCTTCAGCAACTCTCTGAAGCCAATGAAACTACTTGCACTTTCCACACTTCAGAATCAGATAATATGTATTTAAAAGATTGGAAAACCTCTAGGAAGTTTAATTCACCTAAGTCTTAACATCTATATAGGGGATTAACATGATCTTAATATCATACTGTCTACGGACTTCACAGTCAGTAATTTCATTTATTAATCTTTATAGCATTCCTGAGAAGTATGAATGTACTATTTTCTCTTCATTAATGCCAGTGAACCTAAGTCCACCATTACAGTAAAACTCAGTGGTGAAGCAAGGAACTGAATCCATGCTATATAAACTTGACACTACCATTTTCTTCAGTGTCGCTTCCCCAAGTGATCAGTTATTTCCTTAAATTTCTTCTGATTATTTGAAACAGCAAAAGTGTTTAGAAATGAAAACACATCAGAATATCATGGCAATATTTCTTAACTTCAGATTTTCAGAACAGATCTCAGCTACTCAATCTTTCACAATGAGTCTTGGGTCTTCTATTATAGTAAGCTTGTTTTATATGTCCTGATAATTTTTTGTTTGTTTGTTAGTTCATCTTAGTTATTTTGCTTTCTTGATTCATATGCTACTCTCATTTGATACACTTGCATGTGTTTTAAACTTACTCCATTGATGTTTCTCTCTTTAGAGGTAGGCAGAGATTGGCAAAGTTACAATTGAAGACATAAATTTGGAGTCCATAATTGTCTGCTAATCTGGATTTTGAATTAACAGTGCCTTACTAAATGAAAAAGAACCAAAACTCTCAAGAAGCACAATTCTTTGCACTTACAGCTTTATTCTGTATCTGTCTTTCTTTTTGTTGTTGTTATTGGCAGCAATTACAGTGGGTGTAGTACAACACTACAACTAATTTAGATCTGTTTCATATTTCCCATGCATTTGCTTTTTCTATGTTCTCATACTTCACTTGTTACCATGTGTCACTGGAAATAGGATGCAAAAGATTTCCTGAAAATTTGTGTGTTTAATTGAGAAGCAGAAGGTAAGGGAGAATAGCAGTACCCCAAAATTAGTTCAGCATCCTTCTATATTTGTGCAGTTCCCTGTCTTTAAGCACCAATTTTGACTTTCACATAATTACACCTACACATTGGAATGGAACTTTCTGGCCTTGTTTCACACTCTGCCCGCTTTGTTCTGTTCTTTCATTACAACCTACCCTCCCTTTCCTTTATATTCTTTGATGTCCCATTCAGTTTTCTTATTAATCCTGCTGCCTATCCCCTGAGCCATGTGCTTTATTTACATTATGGGACTCAGTAGGAGCCGTGTAGCAATTGATTGGTAGTCAGTCAATAGTTCAGCAATTGGTAGGGAACTGCTGAGCACCAAATCATTGATTTCCTCCCCGCTGATGCTTTCACAGCTTGTTACCTTTTAGTGTCATTACAGCTAAAGGGAGATAGAAACTGGAACTTAAATATATCTATTTTATATATATATGTATATTACATATAGAAAAAAATATCATATGCATATACGTTTGCCAACTTTCCATTGCAAGGAAAAAGTAGATAAAAATTTGTTTTGGCAGCATGATAATAGTCAACAAGACAGAACACAAATCACAGAGAGGAAGTACATCAGATAATGAAATCCATTAACTTTAATATTGAAAAATGTGAATTTTTTCCAGAGCTGTTGTTCAGCCAATGCCAAGTAACTTAAATAATGAACCTGAATCAATTCTATTGATTCTGCTATAGTTTAATTATTTTTTTATGTTTAAAATTGGAAGAATTCAAATAAGTTCTCACTTCCATGATTATTGTTGATATGGTCTGCATGATACACCTACCTAAATCCTAAATTCAGAATTTTATGAGTCATGTCTTTCAGAAGTTTAAAACCTTCAGTTTAGCCTTAAATTTCACACACACACACACACACACACACACACACACACACACACACAAAATAAAAATAAAAATTAAAAAAAAAAAAAAATATATATATATATCTAAGCAAACCCCAAAAAACCCAGCAGCTACTGTCCTGAACTACTGGAACTACTGAACCATTTGGCTTTGGCTGGTTGCATAAGTGAATGGGGGGTAGTATGAAACTCAGAATCCAACACTTTCCCTTGTTGAACTGCATACAGTTTGTGAGTGCTCTGATTTGCTGGGGTCTCTCTGCAGGGCCTGTCTGCCTTGGAGAGGGTCAGCAGCTCAGGGCTGAGTATGAACCCCATTAGTGACAGGTGACCCCATTTACTGTCATCATTTGAGCCCAACCCATGCTCACCCATTGCAGCCTGACCTAGTGGAACATGTCCCTGCACGTGGCAGGGAAATTGGAACTTGATGAGTTTTAAGGTCTCTTCCAACCCAAACCATTCTCTCATTCTATGTTTATATATTGAAAAGCTACAAAAAATTATGCCATGATTTTAAGCAATCAAAGATACGCCATCTTTTAGATACAGAACTTAATTTGAGGGTTTATTTTCTTTTTTTAAAACATTTTTTTTCCTAATTCGATTCTTCTTCATGCCTTTTTGGCTTGCATAACCATTAAGTCCAGTATTGTAATTGACAGCAACATAGTGCAGACTTTTCAACATATACGTTGGGCTTCAAAGCAGAGGCTTGTTAAGTTTGAATTCTCTGAACTAGATCTACCTGTACCTCTGTTTTATTTTGTTTAGCTGAGACAGATGTTTTTCAAAAACACTGGTTGGCAATGGCTTCTTGTTTTCAGTTTTATTTCGCTCTGTGGCTTTATTATAAGGGCATTATGATCATAGACTGATAGCTCATAGAATGATAGAATGGTAGAATGGGTTGGCTTGGAAGGGGCCTTAGAAATTATCAGCTGTCATAATGATTTAGTACAAAGAAAGCAGGCCTGGTGTGATAATGGAGGCATTGAGAAGTGGTGACCCAGGAGATTACTTACAAAAGTACAGAAATGTAGGAATGGTGGGAAAGGGCCTAACACTGGCCCTTTGGCCCTGTGGCCTAACACAGGCCTAACACTGGCAACCCCATGGCTATAATCTGTGCACCAATGTTCAATTAAAGAAATAGAGACCTGGAGCTAGACAAACCCAGCTTTGGGAGTAAGAAAGAAAACAAAGACATAATCTCCAACACCCTCAAAACACAATGTTAAATTCTGTTTACATGGGAGTGCAGACCAGTGAGAAAAAAAGATACTAAAGCGTGCTAAAAAAATGACCATGAGAGGACCCAGATGCAAACTGAGGAAATTATCAACTCCATCATCATATTGTTCCCAGCATAAGATCACAGATGTTGGCCTCCTGTTATGATACATCCCATCACCATTGCCAGAAAAAAATTATTTCAGTACCCAGAGGAACACTGGATGTGTGAGCAGAACATCAGAAAGAGAGGTAGAAAACTTGTGTGTGTGTAACAATTTAAATTGATTATTACTGCTATTGAACTTCTGTATAGAAGTTTCTTTCTTTTTTTGTGATAATTGTATTGCAACTAATAAAGATGCTTTGATCAGACTAATAAGATTTAAATTGTGCTAACAATAGATTCTTGTCTTAGTGTATAAGGTAGGTTTCCTCTTTGCCCATAAAAAAAAGGTTTTGAGAATAAAGTTTTAATTTCAAGTTGGTTAATTCTGTCAAAGATCCTTTTTTAAGTTCACTGAAGCAAAATTAAAATGACTGAACTAGAGTTAACTCCAAATCCTTCTGCCTGTCCAAATAAATCCATTATATCATTGACATGGTAAAAATATCTAACAGTGCTTACAAACAGTATAAGAATCTGCAGACAAGTTGATTTTATTGCCATAGTTTACCGTACTTACATGTATGCACACACAAAACTACATACCTACATATGTTTGTCCATGTAGCTTTCATTTCTTACTTTAAAATTATCATTAGAAGGAAAATAAAACAAAACAATCAGCTGAGCAAAACAAACAAACAAACAAAAAGAAAAAAAAATCAATTTAATTTGCATACTGGAGTTAATTTTACTGAACTTATTTTCAGTGAAGACAAAAGAGTACCCTCTTTGACATTGAGTTATTTATCTGTTCATTAAATGATTCTTGAGGACATCTGATTATGTGTTTTTATTGCTGTCAGATCTAGTGGTTGACCTCCGTGAAGCTGTTTGTGAATCTGTGAATCAAGTAGTGTTTATGATTGCCACTTGAGGTAGGAACTAATATTCACCTAGTTCATGAACAGGCATCTGAATTCTGCAAAAGCCCAGGATACTAAATATGATGCTGGGGATGATTGAAATATCATAGTGTGCAATTTTGAAAAGCTGTCACGTTCCACTAAGACTCACCTAGAGTGTACCAGGAAGATGTCATTGGTGAAGCAGTGTCCCAACAGGCTTTAGAGGTCAAGTTTAGAAATAAAATTTCTTGGCAGGTAGAGTCCTGTGTGTTTAATAATGCTGAAGATATTAATTTCCCCATAAATCTACCTCTGAATTTTCAGTTACCATGTATTTCGTAAAGTGTGTCATCTGTCTTTTACACAGACAATCCATTTGCATCTGAAAAAAGTGTTTTTATTGATTTATCATCTACACTCTAATGACTTATCTATCTACACTTATGTTTCACTATTCTTCTCTTTTTTTTTACATATTACCTAAAAAAAAATTGTGATGATTCTGACTTTTTTTTTATGCATAACATAACCTTGAGAACCCATTATTAAATTTGCTTATTTAAACACTGGTGACAAATTATCGAGGAAATAGTTTCAAGGATTATTTTGCTCCCGGTGCAATAATTGTTCATAAGTCTTTGTTCTGTAATGTTGCAAATATAAAACTGTTTGACTTTTGTTTCTTATATCTTAAATATAAGAATGTATTTTTAAATTTTTCCTTTACAATGTTTATATTTGTTTTTTCCCTTCTCTTTTCCACTTTTCTTTTTCCTTGAAAGGCAAATATCATTGTTCTTAGTGCAGATGTTTCAATTAAACTCTTTGAAGTGAACAGTAAGGAGGATTTAATGATGTATTGAAGCTCAGACAATCCACTGATGAAAGACTGGAAATTCTGTATCTAAATATTTCTTTAGTACAATGATGAAAATCTCTTTAGCAATGGTGAATCTAAGTTGAAGTTTAGATAGAAGTTATTAAAAAAATATTCTTCATTTTACTTTTATTTTATATTTTTCTTTATACTAACAGCTTTCCTCATCATCTGCTACTTGTTGCTTCCAGGAACATTGTGGCGGACTCAATAAACTTTCCTCTTACTTACATTTGCCATTCTATATTTTCAAATTTTTTACTTTCATAATATTTTCATATATATTTTCACATATGAAAATCTCATTTAAGCCTCTGTTGAGATACTTTTTTTGGGGGGTTTTTTTGGCTTTTTTTTTAATTCAGGCAATCTACATTTATGCCTTGTTGATGCTGTTTTAATGATCAAGATGTGGGCTGTTTTCAATATTCCCCTTCATTGTTGCCAGTCACAGATGTTTCAAGGAATGTGGATAGTAAAGGAGACATCTCAAGACATCTAAATCAATAGGAGTATTTCAGGTGTTTCTCTTCAGTAGAGAGAGATCATTAGTGAGATCTACGCAAATGTTACCATCTACAGTTTGGGTCACATATATTCAGGATAAACTACATCAAATAGTAGAATTTCTAAATATAGTAAAGGGCTGTGAGGAGATTTATACAGAAAACTTGCCTTAAAAGAGTTGCACCAGATAGATCTGATCTGCCTAACTTGGACACCTAACAAAGCTAGGCTTTGGATACCTAAGGAAGTATAAACTTCCCCAAGACAGTGAGTACATGTATGTGAAGAATAGTGTTGCTCTTCAAGCTATGAATTGAAAACACTTTGGCTTCTGTAATTACATTAAATTTTGGATAAATCTTAGTCAGAAGCCTGTAAAAATTCTGTAAATATAGTATAAAAATATCTCTAGATGTAAAATTATTGGTCCTAGAAATTTTTCAGTAGACATCATGCTCATGACCTTGAACCAAAGCCTGATATGCTTTGTGACAGATCTTCATCTACTTTGTTATCAAAAAATTATTCATAAATGGTATAAAAGGTCTTTTCCAGTAAAGGAGTATTATTACTATTAGAGTGCTTTTCATACTGAAGCTTTCTTGCCCCAAATTAATTTTTTGTACTGTCATGGCAGCAATTAATGTCAATAGTATGTTTTTTACTGCCTTTTCTGGATTTAAGGAGTTTTTCTTATGAAAGCATTCTTTATTTATTTACACTAAAATATTAGGCTGAAGTTGAACACTTTGAAATTTTTTTTGAAGGGCATGTTTTTTTAACTTTTTATAAATTTTATTGGTTTAATTAATTGATTTGACTAATGTAATTGATTTAATTAATATAAATGATTTAGCTTAAGTCTCTTCAAAGTGAATGTATTTTTTATATGTCTATCTGAATTCAGATACAGGCAGTTGATGCCTTATTAATACCAAATAAGTCAGTATTTATGACTTTAGATTTATAAGCTGCATTCTTGCTTAAATATGAAGTGTTTCATTTTTTATAGAATGATAGTGCTAATACTAAGCTTCATGTCACTTTTCAGTGACCTTAAGAACTACAATTTTTGCATAAATAAATTTCTTGCTACTCTGTTCTTATAAATGCTAAGAATCTTTTCAGTAATAACAAGTATTACTTTTTCTCTTACTACACTGTTTCTTAAAAGGTTTTTTTTCCTGGCCTTTTAAAATATATTAGTTTTGCATTTTTACAATTGATTTTCTTTTTTCTATTTCTCCAACATAGGGTTTTTGAAGGTACGTCCACAGGTGTAGAAGACACTAAATTACAGGCCAATGAGATGTTCAGTCAGAGCTGCATTGCTAATAGCTTAATAATAGTTCTTTTTTTTTTTTTGAGTGTGCTAATAGAATTTTTTTTCTGGCACAGGTTAAGTCCCAAAAAGTGTTTAAAAAGTCAAGGTGTTGATTTAGAGGATAGGAGACTGGCTTTTAGACTTTTGCTGTCTTTCAGATTCACAACCCAATTATTAATTAAAGCTCAATGATTTTTGGCTGGGTTTTCATTGTAACTGCTGTCAGAAAAGGAGTCCTTGGTGAAGAGTAACAAAGATATATTGCCTTGGACTTAATTACTGTATAATGAGATTTTTGTTAGTTTTGATAATGGATTAACACTTTGTTTGTATATGGCCATTTACTATCCTTGAACAGCTCTGACGATGTTATAAAGAAATAAAACATTCTCACACTTTTAAGTATCAAAACTACCCAATCTTGAATGCTGCATAGAGGTGGTACCAGTGCCAAAGGAGGGCAAATGTGGTCACAAGAAGTCAATGAACACTGGGCAAAAGTGGGGTCCTGTTCTAACAGCATTTGTCCATGAGTAATCTAAGCAGAAATAAAATGAGACACAGACAGCTGAATTTAAAGAAGATTTAAATCAAATGTTTTAATGTGGAAAATGAAAGAAAAAGGTCATGGAACCTTCTGATGACGTATGTCCTTAAAAATATCCAAGACTACAATGTTTTCTTGAAGGACACTTGTGATTATTAATGAAAACTATTTTAAAAGAAATGAAATAATTAAAAATAGCATGAAAGGAAGTAAGAGTTGATGGATCAATTGATATTAAATTTAATTGGTATGAAATTATATACATAAGCCATAAAAATTATAAAGATTGTTGAAACAAAAGAAATAAAGGGCATATTTAGATTAAGAGTTGGTTGGAAGAGACGAAAACTACTTCAGTGGCAAATAAATGGGATGTAAATTGTTTAGTAGGTAAGGATGCAAATAACATAAGATCAATTCTTACAAATGTGAACATAATGCTTTCTTGTTTGTTGGTGAAGGTTTTGGGGTGAGAGGTGGGGGTTTTGGTGGCTCTTCTCTTCTCTTCTCTTCTCTTCTCTTCTCTTCTCTTCTCTTCTCTTCTCTTCTCTTCTCTTCTCTTCTCTTCTCTTCTCTTCTCTTCTCTTCTCTTCTCTTCTCTTCTCTTCTCTTCTCTTCTCTTATCG
>CM031859.1:11490947-11578721 GCA_018697195.1 Certhia americana | reverse complement strand
ACATCCTTCCCCCAACCCCTCCCCTCCCATCCCCCTCCCTCCCCCTCCCTCCCTCCCCTCCCCTCCCCATCCCCCATCCCCTCCCCTCCCCTCCCCTCCCTATACCCTCCCCTCCCCCGCCCCTCCCTCCCCTCCCTCCCCTCCCCCTCCACTCCCTCCCTTCACGACCTTGGTTATCCAACAGACGAATATCTCCTAACTTGATTATCATCAGTGCTTAACTCATTTAAAAAACATTATTTCCTGATTTTTTCCAGTCTTGATCCAGATAAAAGATTAAAAAAAATCTTCACAGGTCATGTTTTAAAGCCAGGATAATGAATAATGAAGTTCCAGAATAGCCGAAGAATTGTCATCTTAGGAAGCAGAAGAAAATATAACAGAAATACTGTAACTGGAGGTACAGAGCAATGATAGGAGCTTCTTCAAGGGCCAGAGGCAAAACATCATGCAAAAAACTTGAACCTGGCTTCTGATTTTTCTGTACCTCAGATGAAAGCTCAGGGGAATGTTCTGGACCATTCTGAGCATTTGTAGATTTGTGTGGGGCATATTTCACTATCTCTAAAGGTACAGTTTTATATTTATAAAGAAATAAATTTCAACAGTTGAACAGGTATTTCAAAATGGTGTTCTCACCCATTTCAGCTTGTTGTAAACTGTACTATTCAGAATGTACATTCCCAAATGTAATTCTACAATATATTTCTAGATTTTATATGTTAATTCACTGACTGCTCTTTTTGTTAAAAGCCATCCTGGGTATCGAGATGAAAACAATTACCATAAGACACAGAGCACTTTTAGCCAGACTAAGTGATAAGCACACTCTTCCCTCAAGTATGCCATGTAAAAGGGTTTCTTTTTCTCTGCTCTAAGTTAAAATGTTCTCACAGATATTTTTTTTTCCATATAGAAAATTAAACTTATATTTCTTAAAATACATTAGACAGTAACTGAATATAATCTAGGAAAGTCATTCCCCTTTCATTTCTAGTGCCCAAAGTTCAGTTTCAATTAGCTCTACACATGCACAAGTACATCAGAGTTGTTCTTGTAATAACAATAAATTTAAATGCATACATTGAGTAATACAAATTCTAGATGAAAACTGGTAGTTTTATTCATTGTCAAGGCAGCTGCATTGATGCCTTCTGGAGGCTGACCTGGAACAGAGACTAGACTGAGCAAAGGGGTAAAGTAGGTATGTGTTAAAAGGTTTCAATGGATACATCTGGGCTGCAAAAGAGCCTGGCTGGGCCACACCCAAGATGAACCCCAAAATCGTCGCAAAATGGACACCTGATCACAAGGTATCACACTTTTATAAGTTCTGGTCCATTAGTATATTAGAAGCAATCGTCCAGCCACAGCTTCAGCTTATGAAGCTCCATCCTCCTTTTTTTTTCTTCTCACCTCACCGTTGTTTTCGGTTTTGGGACTGAAAGTTGTCTTTGGTATCAAACTAGAGAAGGAATTGTTTTGCCTATCTACTCTGTGAAGAGAGCTTAGTAGCACTTAATTTGAAACCTAAAACTATCCACCAAAAGAGCACAGAATCTAAAAAATAAAAAACCTAAAATTTAATGCATCAGCATGAAAGCTGAACTTTTACATTTATTCTCAAAATTATGCAACCATCTGTGTTCTAACTGAACCATAAGACGAGAATTCAGGAAATACTGATTTCTATACAATAGATGTGTAGATTACAAGAAACAAAATCTTTCAAAGAACTCATTTTCTGTGTCTGCATTATACTGTAGCTGTTCATGGTATAGTGGTATAATATACCTTCCATCTGTAGATAAAAGGTTTGTGTATTCTCTTCATGAAGGTGCCTTGTCCTTGCCTGCTGTCACTTATCTGAGGCAGATATTTTACACAAAGTTATGTTTACCAAGGAACAACAAAGAATGTGCAGGGAGATTTATTTTCTGAGGTATATATCTTTCTCTTTCAGGTTTAGGCTGAAGACAGAAGATGACCTCAGAAGTTCTGAATAATTTAGTCTTATCTTACCACTGCATTATGAGATAAAAAGCAAAGTACAAAATGCTACTATTAAAAGTATCTATGCAAGAAATGAGTTTAGGCACATAAGACTGAAATAACATTTACGACAACTTGCAAAATAACTTGACAAATAAACCAGTAATAATAGTTATTATAGATGATAACAATATGATTCAGGGATGGTTTTGAAGGTTGATATTGTTCCCAAAGGTCTCCTGGAAGTAACACAGTCGCTATCCCACCACGGGGCTGGATAGCAGTGGGTAAGGGGCAGTGGTGCTGTGACTCCACTGGCACTCACTCACTACTCACACTCACACTACACTGGGCAGCTGACAATGTGTCCAGCAGCAAAGGAGCAGAAAGGGTCTCCACTTGGAGTTCCAAGGTGGTTTATTAGATCCAATACAGAGTCCAGGGGCAAAGACAAACTAATGGAGGGTCCAGGGGTTAAATGAGGGGACTGTGGAGGGAGGAACAGCAAATGGGGAAACAGGGGACAGGGGAACTGCAGCAAAATGGGGCCAATGGGAAAGAAGGGAAGGAAGAACATGCTAGGAAAAGTACATATAAGGAACAAAGGGGTGGGGAGGCCAACGGGCCAACTGGGGAGGCAGAACTGGGGTACATTGGCATGTACATTTCTGAGCCCTGTTCCCTTGGGCCAACTGGCCTCCACACAACACTATTTTTTGTAATTCAATATAAAACTTTTGATTCATCATGTATTTGAACAAAACAAGCATTTGTGTGCAAGGGGATCATTAATCACAAGCCAAGATTTTCTCAGAAAACAATGTCAGTCTGTTTTCATGCCTCAGAGTAGCTGCCTAATTGCTACAGGTCTCTCTTATTTAACAGAAGTTAAAATTAGTTGTGATATTCATATCTTAAAGTATAGTGAAACTTAAGGAAACAATTTTTTAAGAAAAACTAACATATCATAACTTACATTAGAATTTAATAGCATAGCATATTTTTTACAGAATTTTTTTTTTTACAGAATTCCTTTTACAGAATTCCAATTAGATATGACAATCAGAGGAAATGGTTGTTATAAACAATATAAAAAACTCTGATAATAAATTTTTTACAGACATGCATGTACATATATACATTTGTATATTATGTACACCCACACTGTATATTATGTACACCCACACATAATTTTGAAAGCACATTAATGAGAAATCCTATACTTGTCATGTTTTTGATAGGAACCTCTATAGAAACTTAAAATATCTGTGCAAAATTTTGAGATCATCAAAACCAATATTTGATTTATTTTTCTTTCTATACATGGTGATTAGATATGCCTCAGGAAGAATTTTTTAAAATAAAAATTATTACAATTTTTGCAAAATAAAATTATTGATTATAAAATAATTATGAAATTGTTGATTGTAGGAATGCCTCACTGTTGCCAGAAGGCCTTGTGACAGCTGTAGCATGCTCTGTGTGTTTTCCTTATCCTAGGTCTATTCTTTATACATGTACATGCATCTGAAGTGAGATATATGATAGAAAGGCAAAATCAGGTTTGGGTTTTTTTATACTGAAAGCCAGTATTGGCTCAACAACAAGTAGAGAACATTAATTCAGGAAAAATTATCTTTGATATACTTACCTTGGAGTTTGGAAAAAGGGGAAGCTTCTTTCCAGATGTGTATTTTATAAGCCATGGCTGATTTGCCTTCCACTGATACACTTTGGTTTTCTTGTTCGTCTCGTATCTTTCTGTAAGTGGAGGTGACGTATGGAAGACATTTGGGCTGTAATTTTAAATGGAAGTTCTACAGTACAGAAATTAACTATCTTTCATATGAAAGTTTTGTTTCTTAAAATTTCCAGAGGGAAAGATATTGATGTTCTTTCTTGTTTCCTAGGAGTTTCTTACATTTTTCATGGCTAAGGAATCTGTAGTTTAAGTTTGTGTAGTAGAACCCTGATTTTTTTTGTTCAGTCTTCCCTTTTAAAAAACCTTTTAAAAACAAGGTCTGATCAGCACATAAACCATCTCAGCAGCACAGGGCAAATTTTAAAAGGAATTTTACATGAACTTTTTCAGTGTCATGAAGAAAATCTTTTAAGGTTATAGAAAGAACTTTTCCAAGTAATGTTTTCCTGCTTCAAATATATGTATAAAACCATCACAAACCCTCACCCAAACATATTTATTTTTCAATAATTATAAAATATTCTAAGCAAAGATCATGGTGTTTAATTTTTTCTTCAAAACTCTTATTCATTTAAAGTAAAGCAACCCATACTTAGGAAAAAATTTAAATCAAATTTATGCCAACTTTGTTGTTTATAAAATAAAATATGAAATTGCTGAAATAAGAAACCTTCATAAAATAAACAAATGAACAAAACTGTAAATGTTTTCAGTATTTTTAAATTGCATCCTATGCCTAACGACCTGGAAATCAACAAATGATAAATAATAATAATGAAATCTGAAACTGTAGTTCTTATGACAGATGAGTTCAAGAACACTGAAACAGCAGCTATTAGCACAGCAGAACTTCCAGGTGTGTTGTGCTAATATTTGCTTGCAAGTGATTGTTGTCTCTGAAGGAAATGCTGGATTATGAGCTTTGTGTCTTAAACAGAGTGTCAGTGTGATGCACTAATTTTGCTACATATATGAGTTCATTTTCTTTATAACAGTATATTTAGCTTCTTGGTAGAACATAAAGATAGTAATGAAATAACAACCTGACTTCCTGAGATGGTAGAAGAAATGTGCTAGAAACATACAAAATATATGGCTAAAAAGAAACAAAGACAACTGAAAATAGCCTTAAAGCTGTAGATTGAATGATGACAGTACCCTGCAGACAAAGGCAAAAAAAGAAAAATCTCATAATGCTCAATGAGAAGTCATGAAGGGAAATGGTATATAAGCTTAGATTAATCTTTTCAGACTTGTAATCTACATAAGAGGAAGGTTAACAGGGAGCTGTTATGAAATAGAACACAACAAATTCATTCAGTGTTCTAAAGGGAGACTTCTATGTTTAACCTCAAAAATGTCATTTCCTATCATAGTGGAGGAAAAAAAAACATACTTGAGATTAGTTTTATCCTAATTTCAGGAGTCTCCCTGAAGAAAATGAAACTCAGATGACATGAGTCTGGATGTGTTCATTCCTCAAACTTTAACTTATTTATGAAGCTGCTGAATTCTATAATTATTCTAATTATGTTTTCTAAAGCTCTCCAGTCACATGAGCTGCAGCATTAACCATTATATTGCAGTGTACAGTATATACAATTCCACTGCTGGTGCCCATAATTGGACTTAGGTGCTTAATAGCCTAAATCCATGCTATTAAAGTATCTCAGACTTTGAAAGAAGAAAACTTTAAAAAAAAAAAAAAGGGTTTTAGAAGTAGGAATTGGCCCAAGCCACAGCTTTATTAGGGATGACACTATAAACTGAACACTTCAGATGATTGGATCACGGTGCTGGGAATGGTCCCTGACACTGTAATTTACTAGAACAGATGTAGCTTAAATTTATGCTTCTAGGTAGAATCCTAATAGCACTAATGTGCCCAGCATCAGAAAGTTGATACTACCTGTGGAGCAGTAGTTCTCAGAGCACAGATATCATTTAAACCTCACTAAAACACAGATATAGCTCATTGATGAGGGATTTAACCTAAATTTGGGGAAATAGAGCTTCCAACATTTATTTTAATTCATCTGGGCTGAGATTAGATTTATATTTCCTACCAGTGTCGTTTTATCTGCGTATCAATTTAGGCTTGGGAACTGTAAGTGTCTATTTTTTCAATATAAATATGTTTTCAATATAATATACTCTGCATTGTTAGGATTCTTCTGCATTCCTGTTCCTAATGGGCACTTTTTTTGGTTTTGAGTTCAGCAGCGACTGCATTACTCTATACTGGTAGAATACATTAAAACGAAAAGGCCTGGAAAAGCTATAGCCCTTAATAAATTATATCTCACTGGTGAAGGGTGAAGTAGAGGATGAATGATGGCTGCTGATGTGAGGAGGAGCAGGGAACAGAATGCAGGGCACCCAGCTCTAACTGGGAGAGGTGCTACTCATAATGGTGGAAGCCCCCCATAAGTCCTCCCAAGTTTTCGCTTACCCACTTCAAGAATTCAAAACTTCAAGATTCAAGATTAGAATCCTCAAGTAAAAGAAAATATCTAGCTTCCCCCCAGGAAGTGTGATTTACATTTATTCTTTCAATGGCAGCTTCTATTTTCTAGCTATGGTGTCTTCGCACTTTGTGAAACACTGAACTTTCCTTATACATCATACAAAGAATGAGTGTGATTAAGATTTACAGTGATGAACCATCTCTTTTGGACCTAGACATTTTTTTTTAAACCAAATGACCTGGAAAAGACAACAATTTTTATTACTAGTGTTATAAAGCAAAAAAGCAAGTCAATCATCCATTAAGGTTGTTTATTTCTCTACAAGAAAGAAAAAACTTTTAAAACTTATGATCCTAATCTGGCAAAAATTAGAAAGTGTCACCATGAAAAACATTGTTCAAATACTCTATAAATTCCAGAACCGAACACATTTTAGAAGTTTATTAAAGTCAAACTTTAATTTATGCACTTTATGTTTGCACAAAGCTATTGAAAATGGGACCTACTTCATCAGTCTGACTTCTCAGTGCTATGACCATACAAAATAAATAAAATAAAAAATTGTAATTCCTATGTTTAAATTTCTTATTGTTGCTTTAATAAATGTACAAAAATATGACCACCATCCTCAAGAGCTATTAAGAAGTTTTTGTTTCCTGACAAATTAACTTCAAAGGCAGAATTGTAATTAATAACCTAATGAGGTAATTTTCTTCAGTACAACAGATTACTTGCAAGACCTGAATACCTAGGTTATAAAATAATTTCTCCTCGTTTTTAATCCAGGGTAGTCCAATTTATATCAGCTGGAGTTGTATTAAAAAAATCTGGATATACTTACAAGGGCTGTGGGGACAGCTTACAACTGTTAACAGACTGGCTCATGCTTTTAGAAAGTTGACAATTTTTCCGAAAAACATATATTCTTGAAAGAATAAATTATTAAAATGAGAGCAATTCAAGCAATTCACCCTTCAAGCCTACAGATATGCAAACACAGTTAGCAGATGAATATTCTGTATTACATTAAATACCCTTCATTTGACTTCCATGAATTGTCCATTGTACTAAATATGTTTGAACTCTCCAGGTCTACAGATAGTTGCACTTTTGTTGGTCACATACACCTGTGGTTTGAAAAGATAAAACATCAGTCAGAATGACTGATGGACTAAATAAACTCAAAACAGTTTATAGAGACTGAGAACAGTGAAAGAAAGGATGTTATGATGTGCAAATGAAGACAATATCAACTTCATTATATAAAACCGAATGCAATAGTTGGCTTTCCTGTTTTCCTTTGGTTTGTTTTGTTTTGTTTTAATTTTCTGTCAGAGATCATGTTTTAAATGCTGATGACTTTCGTTTTCTACAGATTAATATTGGACATAAAAATATACTCTGGAAAACTGGTATATTTATGTTTGTTTAGCATTTGCTAATCAAATTACAAATATAGGTGATTTTGATGAGAGTTTTACGTGTCACATTTCATAGTATTCTGATTTCTTTTACATACTTTACTAAATAATTGTTAAACCATTTTAAAACTTGGGTATTTTAATTAGCTTTGTCTTTCTTTATGCACCAATCAATGACTGAAGACCATTTTTTCATTGCTTCGCTGTGAACTCCTTTCAGGTAAATTTCGGTAGTCAAGATAACTTCAGTATATTTGAAGTTATTCATGTTTTCTAAGAGTTTGTGAAATGCCATCCAGAACTTAATGAAGTACAGACATGAACTGAAAATAGAAGTTTTTTATACAATTACGTAACCAATAAAAAGCAAACTCAAAAATGTGGTTAGTCTGAAGTGAAGATAAAAGATATTCTGAAGCAAATCACGTATTAGTACAATCCCTACAATATTAACAATTACAAGTGTAACTGATGTAAATATTTACTAGGTCAACTGCTAGGTAAAATGCTATTTTGTTTTTCATAACTCATATTTCATTGATTCCAGCAGAAATTTTAATCTGAAAAAATTGTCAAAAGTTATATTGTTCTGTGAACATATAAGTGTGGAAAATTCCTTTTTGTGTTTTAAGCACTTGATGCATAAAACATGCTATTCTGGACCACCTGTGAGGTAGAAGACTACAGCTGCATAAAATGGACGATGTTACTAACCCTTTCACTGCGTTGTAAAAATATTTTAGCTTTGCAGTCAAATACCAATATGGATACTAAATTTAAATAAGCATATAAAATGTCACACTGAATTTTCAAAGGCCTTGTGACAATAATGTGTGTTTTTGGAATATCACCATGTAAGAAAAGGACTGATCCTAGAATGGGCCTTATTTTCAGATAATGTGATGTATTCAGTTCCTCTACAGGATTATCAAAATGAGCACCCAGATAATTAAGCTTTTAAATAATAAATAATTTTCAAAAAGAAAAAGGGAGGAATATTCACTCTTTTGAACTCACATCAAATATGTAAGATACCATCCTAAAAAGAATGAAGTAAATGCAATATTGCATTGACAGTGATAATGCTAATTTTAGTTCTTTAAACTAAAGAACTAAATTAATTACTAAAGTAATTGTATACGGCAAGTAACAGCACTGTATTTCAAGGTAATTCATATTTAAGTAATAAACTATTAAGAAAGTAGTTTTGTGCAGAAAATCTATTTTTCTTTTGCCATAAGACATCATACTGGCCAACAGATGTGGAGACAGTAGCTATGAAAAAGAAGGTGACAAAAAAGTTGGGAATATAAATATACCAACTGAATAATATGAAATTATATTTGATTTGCTATAATATGTTTTCTTGCTATGTCTAAAAACACACAAAGAAGTATGAAAAACATATCTATATCTATATCTATATCTATATCTATATCTATATCTATATCTATATCTATATCTATATCTATATCATCTATATCTATATCTATATCTATATCTATATCTATATCTATATCATCTATATCTATATCTATATCTATATCTATATCTATATCTATCTATATCATCTATATCTATATCTATGTGTATGTATGTTTGCATGCACACATATCCTATATATTCATAACCTGTTATATGAAATGCTGACCCCTAAGAAGTAGTGTGTTTTCAGCAGATAAAAATTAGCTAGATTCCCAGGGCATTATCTCAGTGTTTGCAGGTATTCCCAGTAGAAATAAGAGGAAGGCTTAGATAACAACACAAGCCGATAAACTTATCTATTAGAAGTCTCTTTTAAAGCTGACTGCTTAATATATCCAGTTCCTTTCCTAAGCCATTTTTATTATCATACTTATCATATTTTCAACACTTAAGATTGCAATATTATCCTTAAAATATATTGGCTTAGTCAAAGTCTATAGAAAATCTTGCTTTATTTGTTTCTTGTGGTGTGGGTTTTTGGTGTTTGCTTGTTTGCTTGGTTTTCATTTGAAGCATCAAAATTTGGTGCAAATGAGCTGAAATGTACTTTTTCTCATTGTAGCCAAGGACACACAGATGAGTAGCTGCTGTCAGACTAAGTCATCAGGATCTTTACAATGATTTACTATTTTTCCTCTCCCTGGCATCCAAACAAAGAAAAAGCATATTCAACCTGGTCTAAAAGTGGCATCTATTTACATGCCAGACTGAGAGGCATCCCAGAGAAGGAGGTAGCAGAGGCTGTAAGAACCCCTGCAGTACATTTCAGTTCGATATGTGTTCCACAAGCCAACTGGAATGTGAGATGTTGTTCGTGTGTGCTGCAGCAATCCCTTCCACTCACGTAAGTGTTGGTGGAAGCTGAGGGATTCAGTAGCACTTTGGCCATTTCAATATGTGGTGTCATGCAGAGATGCTGTGCATTGCTGAGAGAAATCTTCCTGGTGTGGGCATTAACATTTCCTTCCACTGGTGCCTTGGGTTTTAGCTTTCATATTATCCAGTTCTGTTCTGCATTAGTATATAACTCTGAACTTCATAAAAAGTGCTAGCAGGTTCTCCTCACAGCTCAGTCAGACAGAACAATCCTTTTCTAACCCAAGAACCAAGGATACCGTTGCATCTTCAGGCCCAAGAAGCGTAAACAACAGCAAATTGAGGAGAGCAAACTGGAAGGATGTGACTTCATAACCTGAAGTTGTAATTGGACAATTAACCCCAACATGTAAATTGACCAAAACTTATACAAGTGTGAAAATGTGTAATCTGTCATCCACCTTGGGAGTATCCTTGTCCAGGCTCTTGCAGTGCCCAAGGTGCATCCTTTGAAGACCTTTTAATAAATACTTACTTTATTCCTTTAACTTTGTCTAGCCTCTGTTCTAGACAGCCTCTCAAGGCATCACCAGCTTCATGTGTTTTCTTTGTCCTCTCACACACAGCTGTTTGTTCTTCCTGATCATCCTGATAATTCCTTTTTCTTCTTCCTTCAGTGCAAATACATTGGTTTTGATAGTAAATTATGAAGAATGTACAGAAATTCAGATGAGTTCTCATCAGCACCTTCCATAGCTGTATTACTACTTTCAAACTAGAGATATCTTTCATAATGCCTGTGTCATGTGACAAGATTCATCTTTCCTTTCTAACTGTGCTATCATTCTGGAAATGACATCATACTATGCCTTTTAGTAAATTATGCCTTTATTATTCAAATAAAGATAGGGAGGCATGTAAAAAATAATTCAAAATGGGATTTCTTACTATCTTTTGATGTCATTTCTGCCATTTTAAATTTAAAATGCATTTGGCTACTTCTGTTAAAGCTATGAGAGTGGGTTTTATTTTGGCTAAGTTTATATGTCTGGATGTAATTTGTGGGGCAATTTATCTCACCTGTTGTTGATCCTGTCTGCCTAATTTCCAAAGATGTATCTCATTGTTTGCAGAGGTATTGTTTCATAATATTAGATACAGCAGATATTATATGTAGTCAGATGACTCCACTATAAAACAACTTTTTCAAAAGAAATTGAAATACCTAAGTCATTATTTTCAGTGACCCCTGTGGCAAGTCAACCCCATAGCTTTTAATAAACCATTTTATGGACTTCTGTAAGGATCAAAAGCACTGGGAGGTGTGAAGCAAAGTTCCCTAACATATGGTCCAGCTGACAAGTATTCACATCACAGAGCAATGATGAATTATACAAATGTGCTATCATACATCATGAAGTAATATTATTATCTTTGAATGAACAATTTTCACAGGTTGTCTATTTTGTGCCCTGAAGCATTTTGTTTCCATGGAAGAACATGACATAATATGACCTATTCCCTCAGGAAGGCATACCACATTAAACCATGTTGCATTTTTATGGTGTAGACATGTCATTATATCAGGCACAATTTCAATGAGAAATTCCAAAGTCAGAATTAAGAACAAATTGGAGTTAGATCCAGTGAAGAGTTAAACATTTCCAGAAGGTTTTTCATCCTGTCCAAATGTATATGTCTAAGATAGGTGTGATGAATTGCCATCTGTCTCTTTCTATTCAGAGCAGATGACTAGTTCAAAGTAAGTGCCAGACTGTTACATAAACAAAGACACATTAAAACAGTTTCAGGACAAGTTTAAGCTTTCAGTATCAAAATTCTCCATACATCTAAGCTTCAGCTTCTAGACGTATTGAGAGGAGATTCAGTTTCACTGCACCTAACATTATCCAAATCTTCAAGCTAGCAACCCTTTTCTTATTTTGACTGATGAGCTTGTGATGGTGGTGGAGGTGGAGGGAAAATGTTATGTGAAAGGCACTGAAAGGCTCCTTTAGGATGCTATAGATAACTGCTATTGAAGCTCTGGAACACTTATTTACTTGATATCCTCCCTGAATAGTCATCTAATTTCAATAGGCAGCTCTGGAAATCACACTCTTCTCTCTGTTTCAAGTAGTTATATGGCCTAGTAAAATGGATATGAAATAGTAGAATTGCATCATTTTGCTGTCCAAAAATATCCCCTGACAAAAAAAAAAAAAAAAAAAAAAAAAAAATGCTTCATGCATCATGGACTAGGAAACCCAGGAGCACCAGTGAGTAACAAGAATCCTCTGTGGAACTTGTCTAGTACCTCTTAGCTATCAGGGAGTGGGGAAAATTGCCAGGAATTTTTTTTTTTTTTTTACTGGCTCAGTTCTTAAGAGCGCAGGATTTTGAAGCCCATCATGATTTTCTTTTTACTGCACACACTGTGCTTGTTTTGTCTGCTTGTAATGATTCAAAGGCTTCTACTTCACCTTGTATCTATGCATACAGAGGTACCTACAATATGAACAAATGCATCTAAGCTACTTTCCTTAGTGACTTTTTATGGAAAATGAAAATAATAGATACAATTCTTATCTTTTAAAATATTAACTTCTTTAAATATTAAGTTTAGGGTGTGTAAATGAAACCCTCACAGTGCTTATGTCTCTGTATTTTCCTAAAGAGAACATTTTTCATTCTACACATCTATATGTTATCTGATGAAGTCAACAAGCAGTGGAGGAAGATGATTTCTTTTTAAAAAATATTAATATATAAGAAAATATGTATTTTATAATATATAATATTAAATTATATATTATATTTTATATATATATTAATAATACATTTTTAAAATATATATTTTTAGACTTTTTTTAAAAATTTATTTTTAATTCTTGAACACTGGTGTTTCGTTCTTGAATTAAACTGTTTTGAACTACCATGGGCTTCCTTTGCACAAACACATTTTTCAGAAGTCCTATTAAAAGCTTCACTTCAATATAAAATTTTAAGTAGATCATTTGTTACAAGGCATGGGTAGTCCATAGTATAGGCTGTTCACTTTGGTAATAGTATCCTAAGGAAAACTCAACATTACTGATTCAGATATAACAGCTATGAAGTAGTATGACACCATTTTTTAATGCTGTGAAAGGGGTTATCTTGAAGATGAAACAGAAAAGTTCAGCACCGATCACAAAGAAGTATAAAAACTCCAGTCACACTCATATCAGTTACTCAGCTAAGTCATGACAGCCTGTGTCCACCCTGCTAACAAACTGCTGGAATATGACCTGCCCAAACAATGTCATTCAAAGCAGCTGTCAAAGGGGTCACAGAATCACAGAACTGCTGGGATTGCTGCAGGTCATACAGTTCAGCTCCCACTTGAAGCAGGACCATTGACAATAACAGATCAGGACACCTGCAAATTTATCCTACTGAGCTTTAAATACAACTGAAAGGATGAAAGTTTTCTTCAATTGCTCTGGCAATCCTGCTGCAGTGTTACATTGCTTTTTTAATGTTAAATATTTTCTAAAAGTCTAATCTGAGCCATCTAATCCACAGTTTGTTCTCATTCCCTTTATTCCTTTCATCATTTATTTACTGACAAGTGTGACACTCTGGTCTGTAACTGCTTTTCAGGTAACTGCAGCTCATGTTCTCAGTCTCCTCCAGTACACAAACTCACCTTTTAGCCTCCTTGTTTCCAGACAGAACAAGTCCAGCTCTGTCAATGGCTGTTTTTATTTCCAGGAGTGTGTGAATAATGTTCCAAATGATGGAGATTAATGGGATCATAAGGCTGGAAGTGACCTCATTTAGCTTGTCCATTCTGCCCCAAGTAAGATCAATTGCATCTATAACATTCTTGACAGATATTTCTCTAATCTAAACATCTCCAATGATGAGGGCTCTCTAGCTTATCTGGCTCAGACACTGAGATTTCTAGTAAAATATTTTGAGATAAGTTTACGCCCAGGCTCTTTTTTCCTGTCATAGCCCCATATTTTCAGGGCCACTGAACTTTCATGCTCTCAGCTCCAGCCAGCAGAGCAGAGCACATCCCCTCCACAAGTACTAGAAATACCACATAGAGCCACGCCTGTGCTGCCACACACAGAGAAACACAGTGAACAACATCAATGGCTTGATCCTGTTCCTGCCCTGCTGCAGAGCAGGGTTAAAGCTTGCTAGTGGAATACACTAATATGTACACACACACACACATATATACACATACATGCACACATGGACCTTTTCCTATAGTGAGGTTTATATGGTCAAGCCAGTTGCTGGCTCCCAGACTCATATCTCCCCTAGTTGCTGTCATCCAGAGCTGGGCCCCTCATGCACCAACTTTCCACTCCATGTTAAATAGAATTCTTCTCCTAGGACTCAGCTTATTTGGCTGTGAGCTCTCTAGCATACACATGAGCCTCAGATAGGAAATGCACTCAACCCCAAGACAGGAAAAGAATTCAACAAAAGTAAAAAATAGTGAACAGGTGAAGAGCTTTCTAGATGAGTATACTGGCCAATCTCTATCTCCTTTTTGGTCCTTTCCTCAAACATGTTCTACCAGTTTCCTTAAGACAGGTCTTAAGTTTTGCACAATTTGCATGTTTTCTTCCCACTGGACTCCAAGATAAGTCCTAGAACTCTTTTGGCAATTCCCTTTAGATTTGATGGCTTTCCAGAGACTGTCTCTTTTTGGTGCATCTTAGTGGCTTTCACAGCAGGGGCAGTGATCTGATTATTCTCTTCTGACGTTTGTTTTTGGAGGAGATTATTCAGTGTGCTCCTTATTAGGTCACTGTAGTCTTTTCACCTGTCATTGTCCTCTGCTCCTTGCCAAGTTTTTGTGACTAGCCTTTACTCACATAACCTAGGAGAATTCACAAACCATGGAGAAGCATTCAAATAAAATCACAAGACAAATCACAGCAAACTGCTGTCACTACAAAAAAATGATAACGAATGATGCAATGAAGGGTTTTGCACCCTTGTTTTAGACGGCATGCTTAGAAAGTATTATATCCCAAAGACATTGTTCAATAATTTTTCAGCCACTGATACCTGAAAAACATCAAACATGTTTTGGGAATTTTTTTCCAAAAGCAGTGCTAGAAATGTTTCCAAAATTCATCCTAAAAAATTAAAACTTTAACCGAAAAAGAGTGTAGAATGCACTCAACTAAATTTAGTGCCAGATGAGTAATAAGCTAAGGTCATAAAAGCAGAGCTTTATCTTCACATTAGATTTGCTTTCATTCCTGTGCAAATCCTAACTAGCTAACCAAATGATTTAACTGCTCTAATCCTTGCCTTCATTCTACTTTTTCTTAATGTGCTTTCTTGTTTTTGTGATGATCATTTAGGCTGCTTGCATTTCATGCAAAATGATTATATTGGAACATCTCCAGGGCATTGAAACTTGCATTTATACATTTTTGCACAGTATTCACCACCTACTTGTGTACATTTTGGCATTGTTTTAAGTAAAGCTAAATGTAAATATCCAGGCATAAATTTACTAGGTTCTCTTGTAAACTAATATTAGAAATAATGTGGTGGTGTTTGTTTTTTTTTTTTTTTTTAATTGACATCCTGTTCCTACTGTTCAAAATTATTTTTCAATCAAGCACAGAGAGTGCAGAGGAAAATGAATCAGGGGAGAATATTCTGAAATGGAGCTCCATTTAGAGGATTCAGCAATAAACTCAAGGGTTTTTTTATTTAGATATGGCAGACTCAATTAGCATCTCATTAGCAATAAGCTGTATAAATAGACATGTTCACCAAAGAGGGGAAAAAAGTCAATAGTCTGCTGGCAGTCACTCAGTATCCCAGCACCAAGCTTTCAACACACAGAGAAGCTCTAATTAGAAGCTTGTCCATGTGCGTGCATCACTCATTAACTGCCTCTTTACTGAAACAGAATAATGAATTGAGCCCTTTAATGTGACATTAATAAATTGTCACCATTTTGGGAGTGTTTGAATGTAAAATGGTGATGTTCATTACCAAAATTATGTTTGATGAGTTGGGTTTGTTCTGGCTCATTGAGAAGGATAATTTTCCTACTGTTAGGGCTCCTTCCAAAAAACAAGTCTGGATGCTTTTGGCTTACTCCACAGAACTTAATGGGAGAGTCTGGATGTCTGGAAACCAACACCATAAACTATAGATATGATAGATGATGTAATGTAATTACACGTTTCCTTCATCATGGAGCTACATGTGCAAGGGTAATTAAAAATAGCTTGAATGTATGTCTTAGGGAGAAATTCACTCATCTCCCATTTATAATATTTCTTCTGTACTACCTGAGTCCATCAGAATTAATTCAGCTCTCCCTACATATGGAACCTATCTGACAAATATACAGGCCTAAACAAATCATCTGTGTAGTTCTGAGTCAATTTCCTCTCTTGCTAAGTTTCCTTTAAATTGTATTTCACCTTTTGTAGAAAACAAAATAGACAAAACTGACTATTTTGTTTGTTTGTGAGTGCTTGTTTACAGAAGACACCAGTCTACTGGATTTTGAGCCCCATGTTGCTCACTAAACAAGGGTCAAATTTGGTTTTTTCAGAGCTACATTGTGCCACTGACGGAGTTGTGAAATAGGTGGGTGACCTGGTCCCCTCTCTGCTGCAAAGCACCCCTTATCCCACAGTGTAGTGGGAGAAGCAGAAGCTGTTAAAATTTTCCCTTTGTGAAATATTCTCACAAACTCTTGCCCTTGGTTCCAGTTATGTGATGGGTATGCTTTGTGTCCTTAGTCAGCCATACAGCTACCTTCGTATGTGGGTTCACATGGCTGATTAGAGACAATTGCACTAGAGGATAAACCTGACAAAGAGCAAGTTAATAAAGCAGAACTGTTGTGGTATGCATAAAAGAACTGATAACTCTTCAGGACAGGACACATGCAGATAAATTCTATATTGCTCAAATGAAAAACAAGCAAACTGTATTCATCTGTGACTGTAACATGACTGTCAAAATGTGCTTAAGAAACTGTGCAATAGCAAATATGATTTTTTGCCAAAGTAGTTCTACACAACAGGCAAAGTTAGCTGACGAGAAACATCATAATGTTGTCTTTCAATGTTCAAAATTCAGAGAAAACCATCCATACTGACCTATCTCAACTATCTATCAAATTTTAAAGGGCCTTGAAGAAATATTGTTAAAATAAAATCATCAAATTTTCTTATCTACATCTGTTAACATTTCCTCTGTGAACAGCAAATTCATTAGAATTAGAAACCAGGCACACTCAATTATGGTTATTGAAAATGATTCTAATACTATGAACACAACAGGCTATTACAGATTTGTCTTATACAAATCTTTCCTGATTTTAGTAATCTTTAACAAATAAATATCATAGTCCTTGACCATATTTTTCCTAATAAAATTTCAGTCTCTGTGACAAACTGAGTAACAGCATATATTATTGTATTCTATACAAACACTTCTTTCTTTTTCTTTATGTGACAGTGTTTATCATACATAAAAGCTATCAAACAGCTGTTTCCCTATACTGTATTTTATGCTGTATTAGGTATATTTATAATACCAAAACATCAAATCAGATATCTTTTCTATTCTAAAAGTTTCTCACAAAATGCATTTTGTATACATTTTCTGCAGAAGACATTTCACAGAAATGATGTTTCTCTAGAAATAAGAGTAGAAGTTTTTTAGGAATTAAATATTTCTGGGTTTGACAAAGAAGAAATAGTATATAGTCTTTACATTACTTTCCTCAGCTATCATAAAGTTACTGGATGGTCAATGGACATTTAATTTTCTAACAAATTAATTTAATTCTATATTCTCTAAGACAGGCTTTATATTATGAACATGGGAAGAAATGAGTTTGCCATATTTTTCTTGCCAGTTCTTATTTAGCATTTTTTTATCCTGATTTTGATATGTAGAGTAGTAGCTTCTTGTAGTAGGACAGTGTATGGAACAGTGAACCTGACATTCTGTGGTACTTCAATTTCATTAATTTTAATATAAACATTAAATATGTTTAGCTTATAGGAATGATTTCTTAACTTAGAAAAGCTGTTCAGGAAAGTTACTTAAGATCTTGTAATTCATCTAGTAACTTAGTGCAATTTAAGATGAGGTACTGGGCAGAAACCAGTACTAACTTTATGTGGAAGTTAAATAAAAAAAAGTACTTGTTTTTTGTTTTATCTAAGTCAACCAGAATTCCCCCAAGAAATATTTTGTCTTTGGATTTTCAAGGCAGAATAGGATAAAAAGCTATAGGCCTAAATTAACAATAAGTCAATACTCTTAATTAAGACTTATTTCACTAATAGTCTCTCTGATCCTTGACAGTGTTTTGTCTCACTGAAGACTCCAGCAGACATATGATGAAGGAATAAAATCTGACAGCTGAAGCAGCCACTGCCATCAGACAGTCTCCCACATTGTCCTTGTCACAGATTCTGCCACTAAGCAGAATGCCTGATGCTTTGGAAGAAAATTTCTAAACCAGCATGGCAAGAAGAAATAAGTTTAACTCGACATATTAAATTGAAATAACTCTATTGTAAATTTAGGAAGCTGGAAACTTTAACGATGCAGAACCTGTTGCACAAATAACTCAGACATCTGAATGTTTGAGCAACATCTGTGAGAGAATGATGAAGCTGGCTAGGGTGATGACAAATTGAGCCATCTGATTTCCAACTGCTGTCATATGATTTCAGACCTCTGGATGAAGCACAAAGCTGATGAAACATTCTTCTTGTAGAAAGAAGAAAAGTATTTCTTTTCACTCAGAAAAGTATTTCATTTTTTTGTATGTGTTATGGAGTTAGATATCTTCTGGTTCTGAGAAATTCTATGTTCCTAATTATGACTACCTAACCCTGACTACATATATTTAAGAAATGTTTTTGCTAATTTCCTACATAAGATTCCATGAAAATGTATAGAGGCACTACACACATATTGTTGTAATTTCAGATGTAATAAACAATGGCTACTTAAAATCTTTATCTTGACAAGATATGATGTCTGTTTTTTCTCTTCCAAATCCCAGAGAATTTTCCTTGTGTTTCACAAAGAAGTTGGATTGGATAAATATGTCCTTTGTGGGTCACTAGATTTTTTTTGTTGTTGTTGTTGGTTTTTTTGGTTTTTGTTTGATGAATATCAAATTTCCAACATACCCCATCAAAATGAAATTATTTCTGCTGGAAAACCTTTATAGAAGAACTCACCAGGCAAAAAAAGAGAATTTTAAAGTGTAAATGCCTATATTTAACTTACCATATCTCTTATTTATGGACAATGAAAACAAAGAAACATTTCTAAGAGTGCCTGCTCTTTATTACATAAACACCTGATTATTTAAAATCTAAGGTGAACTACTAGGAAAGATTAGTTGAAAGAACTTCAGAAATGCTCCTTCATCTTCCTGAGTAATAAAACTCTAGGATGACTAACAGATATGAAAATTTATTTTGCAAAGTTTGGTAGAAGGATCCTACCCTACTGATAAAAATATATCAGTTGTAATGTCATCTAACAGTGAGGCTTCCTCTACAGTCAGTAGAGGGAAGTCAGCACTTCCTTAAGGTGCTTCATATCAAAGCTCATTGACAGATTTTTTAGAGCAGGATAAATTGTTACACTGTCATTAGAAATTGTCATTTGTCATTTGTCAACTGCCACTGTCTTGAGGGAATCTAGACAAAGAGCTGAACACACAATTTCAGTTTCAGGTGGCTTTTAAGGAGGATGAATTTTATCCATTCAAACTTTAGCGATTACTTTTCCATTTTTCTCAATCACTGTCTATTTGAAATCCATTTATGTGATTTTTTAATAATGCTTCAAGACTTCATAATAACTGTCATAAACAGACTTAATGCAGAAAGTTTGTTTCTGGCTTTTCTTCACAGTTGTCGTTTTGTGTCCAAACATATTGCTTTCAAGTGTTGTTTCTACAAAATGCTTCAGGATTTCTTGTGTCATTTTCCTACATTTGATGAATAATGAATGCAAACATCTTCCAGTAGTTCCACACCTAAAATTAATTTTACTGAGCTTTTTAACTATAAGTTAAGTGTCAATTACAGAATATAAACTAATTCTGCATATTTGAATTTATAGTATTTTTCACATTTAAAAAGTATCAAAGTATCAGGCAAAAAATATGTCCAATTAAATAAAATGTGCAAAAGGCAGTAGGATTTAATTGAAGAGCTGAGTTTAACCTCTAGAAAACGTTTCCTCATTATAAATGTAATTATCCTGGGCTTAGGGCATAGTTTTCTGTTTGTTGTTATGTTTTTGTTGTTTAGATATTTTGTTGTTAGGTTTTTGTTTGGTTGGTTTGTTGTTTAATGTATCCATAGCTTTATATTATAAGTCTAGAAGTCACTGATTTTGTAACATTTTACTTCAGACGAGAAAAAAATATATTTAAACTACTACATTAGGTGATGTTGGCCATCTTAAAATAAATCAATAAATTTCTGCACTTTATGCAAATTTTGATCTTTATGTTGAAATATTTTTCTCAAAGAAAAATATTACATTCTGATCATTTGTATAATTTATAAGCATCTCTCCAGGTCTTTAATAACATTGTTTAGACATATTTGCTATATGATACAGGGCTAATCCGGCAACATTCATAAAATTATTCCAACAAAAAAAATATTCTTTCTGCTCCTTCTTAGGTTTTAAAGGCAAGGTTTTAGTCTTATCCAAAAACTGGTCTAACAAACATGGCTTCATTTTGACTGGTCAGACAACAATTCTGGGTTATTTTTGGACAGAAGTAGAGAATCAGACACACAGCTCTGAAGGATGTGTTTGAAACCATGTGGTTTTGAGAAATATCCATGAAAAGAATCAAATCTAATTGTGTTTACAGAATTAGAAGGATTTTGGAAAGCTTTTTAGGCAATATAGAGCTACAGTATAAAGCAAATACCCATTACAGATAATGTCATATAGCTTCATAACACATCTACCTCCATACATTAAGATTTTGCATTGTAATAGTTAAAGCTTAGGATAACATATTTATGGAAAAAAGTTGCAAAATACATGTTTGAAATGAACATCATTCAAATGTCTTCTGAATCACTTAGCATTTTGCTGTTTGTCCAAACTAAGCTTCATTCAGCCCATTGGTGCTCACTTGATTCTCTGTTACATATTGGCCAAGCTACTGAACTCTGCAATCAGACAAACTAGGAGTAAATGGAATATACCTTCAACAGTAAATTGCACAAAATGATAAACTTGCTTGCCTATACTGTCAATGTGTTAGAGAGATCCCTGGCATGGGTTTGGGTAATGTAAACTAGAATTAAACAAACACTTCCCAGGTCTAATTTGGGAATTAGTAAGGATGATTTGGCAGAGACCATCTCAGAAAAGTGGTTTGGATGCACCACTTTGTTTTGGGTAGTAAAAGTGTTCAGTAATGTGGAAGCTGACAAATCATGCCAGCTTGGCAGCAAAACCCCCAGCTTGCTTCAGTTTACTAATGTGTATTTCCTCTATGTGATTTGAGGAACTTATGGGTTTAATAATCTGAGACAACCCTAAGAACACCCAGTAAATTGCTCCTGGGAGCAGAGAGAGAGAGAGGAAAGAATACAAAAGCAGAAGACAGAAGGGAGATGGGAATGAGGAAAGAGTGCAACCGACCTTCTTTGGCATTCACGGGTTCTTAAAATGGCCCAGATAGTTATGAAACCAGCTCAGCACAGGACTTTTAGTGAAAGTTCGGGCAACTAATCTAATATTTAACTTTTACAGTGTATACTCATTTAACAAGAGGCATCCAGGAAAGGAAGATGGAATTGAAGATATGATTGTAGTCTATAAAATTATTTAAGGAATAAGGAGTTTTTTTACTCAGTGGCTCTTGGTCTATTATTTATAAATAAGGTTAAGCAAGCAATGAGACTGAAATTTTTTTTGTAATAAAAAGGTTCCCAACCACTTTAATAAAATGTCTGCTCTATGCTTCTACTCTTCAATAACCTGATACATGTATCAGTATCCTAGTCCTGAGAATGTTTAGGATCCCTGTGCCTTCTTGGGACACTGCATTTGCACATGGCATGGACATGTATGACAATCAGTCCGAGTATGAGGTAAATCAGCACATATCAGATCAGTTTGGAAGAGGAGGACAAATCTTTCTTGGGAAAACACATAAATTTGCCATGTTTTCTGACACCAGGAGCAGATTTTTTCCTGGGATGACCTCTGCTTGCTGTAACTGTCTTTTGGAAAAATTGAAGAGCCAACTAATTTCTGGCGCAGGAGGGAGACAGAGCAGTGTACAGACCATCTTCTTGCTCCCATGCAGGACCATTGCAATTCAGGACCAAGGGAAGAGGAAAGCAAGGCAGTCTGAGGCCTAGAAAATATCAATGCTCCGAGGATTTAGGATCCACATTGCCAAAATCAGTTATGGATATGCTGACAGTGGGCCTTATGTACAAAGAATGCTCAGCCTGGTGAGCCACAGAGTTTCTCTGGCTGTATTATTGCCTATGTATCACACAAATAGTAAATTCCTGAACCTGGCTAATCATACACAGCTCTTGCAATCCTGAGATACTTAATACTGTAATTTTTTCTATTCTTAAAAGAATAATGAGGGTACCAGTGTTAGTCAGTCTCTCTGACACCAGTATCTTTTTTATTGTCATAGTTTACCTTTCAGACTAGTTTAATCAAATGGGAAGAATAGACAGTCCTATTTCTTTTTGTGCCTTTGTAACCAGGCCTTTCAAGCTGACAATGTGAAAATATGAAAAAAAGACTTTCTATCATCCAACATGACTTACACCCTATACTCAAACTGTTTGAAAGTTAGTGACCAAATTCAAAATAAATTTATAAAAATAGATTTCAGTTAGAAGAAATAATGTTGTAATACAAGTCTAGAAATAGCTAAACTCACTGGGTAACCACTAAACCAGAGGCTATTTTATCGCAGCCGTGAGTGTTGCACACATTAAAGAGAAAGGACTAAAGAGTTTGAGCATTTCTAAACTGTGAAGAAAACACATTTTGAAAAAGGGCAAAGTTCAAACAATTTTCAGTATCATAGAAAAAATGTCTTTAATGCATTAAGTACTAGCTAAGCAACAACACTTTTCTAAGCTGTTGATTGAAATACATTAAATGGTAGGAATGAAAGACTTTAGAAAGACTTTGTACAAAATGAGGGAAAAACTTCAGTGAGGTACTTGCCATAGTCAAGTAATATAGTCCTCAATCTCCTTTCTAAAGAGACTCATCTTTCTTTGAAGTTTTTGATTGTTCTTCAGGTCCAGAACTCATTTTTAAGTCAGGACAAATGAGGGAGCTTTTTATGAAAAAGAGCAAAAGAAATGTCTGCTACAGAGTGCAAGGACTAACACTTTGGAATACTTTTAAAATTTTATTTCTCAAACTTCTGAAAAAAATCTTATATTTTCTACCTGGAGTCTGAGATTCATTACACTATCTTTAGCAAACTGAAAGTCAGAAGTTTTGTCTATGCTAGTGATGTCTTTAAATCTAATAAAGGCATAAAGCTGGGGAACTACTTACCCTATTTATCTTAAAGAGCCGGTTATAATGGAATTAATTTCCTTTTCAAAATGGCAGTGTTTATCTTTTGGATGCTTCCCTCTAAACCTTTACAGCTCTTGTGATTCTAATACAGTCTTTTTTTTAACTTGATGGTAGTAAAGAGTTTAGAATAATGGGAAATATAATTATAAACCATTTATACTATTAATAAATCTGCAAAGTAAAATTTTACATTGCACACATTAAAATGTATATTTCACATATGTGTGTACCATTTAATTGTAAAATAAGTTTTATGCTGTTCTTGGCATTCACTTAGCTGGCCTTGTACACACAAATGGGTTTGGGGATTGTGTGTATAAATATTTATTCAGAAGAAGGGTTTACAGCATGTTTGTGCATTTCTCACAATTTAATTGATAACTAGTCTTCTTTTAGTAAGAAAAAAACAACAAGCAATAACATATTTTCCCTTTTCCTGAGAATAACCAGTTGCCACCAAGTCAAATTGGGAGGTTATAGAATAATTATAGAATATAAAAACATGGTAACTATCTTCACAAATCTATTAAACAAAATTAATTCATAGGCAATATAATATTAACCCTAAAATTGTCTTGCTTAATGAAAAAAACCCTCAAGTAATCACATAAAATAAAAAGTTGTATTTAGAGTTATATTTACAGAAAGGAAACAGAGTGCAGACTCAATGTCTTTATCTCTTCAGAAGTAATTACTAGGAACATATTTTATATTGCTCAAGTTATTTCAATGAAATAAAACTTCTAAACCACACAATGCAGAAAACAATCTTTCCATGGTTTAAAAAACAAAACAAAACAAAACAAAACAAACAAAAAAACCAAGAGTTTTGTGGGTTATTTAACTTGCTCAGTAGAAATCTCTGAAAACACTTTCGACAAGTTTTATGATATCTTGGTATGAGCAGGTGTTTCTGCCAAACTGCTCTCTAAAATATTCTTATATTTGGCAATTTTACACAGTTGAAATGCACTTATTTCCCTTGAATACTTTCTCCCTTAAAAAGAACAGGGGAAAAAAATTAATGCAATAATAAATCTAGCCTTTTATTTCAGGTGCTATTAAGTCCATAATGTTATATCTTTTTCCACATGTTTATACTGTTTATGACAGTTATCTTCAGGAAGTCATGACAAAGTATTGAAATAAAAACTAATTTGTTGTACTAGGATGTAAAGAAAAAGTTGCTTTCTAAGGCTATATGGGAAGATTTTGATAGAAAAGGACTTAAGTAGAAACTCTTTGCTGGAGTCCTATCAACAGTGCAATAACGTGATTTAAACATTTCCCTCTTTACCTTGTAAGATTTAACTTCTTCTGAGACTGCTCCTGCATGCATGTTATTAAGAGCCCATTCTAAAATTCATATTTTATTGGAACTGCCTCAAGTGGGATTTAGCTGCAGGTTTAGAAGCTCAACTTTTTATGCCTGCACATAGGTGTGCTATGTGTCTCCCACTCTCAGCTATGGAGGAATCATTAAGAGAGAATGAGGCTTGGAAAATATTTCATCTTATTATAAAGCAGATTATTACAGAGGAATTAGTGTGTGCTAAATTAATTATTTAGTGTTTCCTGTGATGTTGTGAGTTTTCCAGGATATCCACATAGCATCCACAGATGTAACAGAGATCATAGGAGAACAGAAGCCTCTAGTAATATCGAGTAGAAAGTACATTGTTTGTCCAGAACTAACTAAAATTATACCAATATTGTGGTTTCACCCAAGCCAACAACAAAGTACCACACAGCCACTCTCTCACTCCCTTGCCAGCAGGATCAAGGAGAGAAGTGGAAGGGTTAAAAAACAGAAAACTTTTTGACTGGTACGAGGACAGTTATAGGGAAACCAAAAGCTACACACACAAGCAAAGGAAAACAAGCAATTAATTCACTGCTTCCCATGGGCACGGAGGTGTACAGCCATCTCCAGGACAGCAAGACCCATCATGCATTACAGTGACTTGAGAAGACAAATGCCATCAGTCCAAACATCCCTCAATTCTTCCTTCTTCCCCCAGCTTTCTGTTCTGAGCATGACATCATACGGTCTGGAATTTCCCTTCTGTTATTTTGGGTCACCTGTCCTGGCTGTATCTCCTCCCAACCTCCCATGCATCCCCAACTTCCTCACCAGTCTGGCAGTAAGAAAAGCAGAAAAGGCCTTGGCTTTGTGCAAGCCCTGCTCAGCAATGACAAAAAGCATCTCTATATTATCAACTTTGTCTTTTTTTTCTAGACTAAAAAAAATAATTAATTAATTAATCCAAAATACAGCACCATACCAGGTACTTGAAGAAAATTAACTCTACTGAAGTCAAACCCAGCACGACTAAATGACTATTTTGAGAAACTGAATCATATCTCTGATGGAGAACAGCTGAATATCCATTCTAGGACATGACTGACTTTTGTTTCAAAGTGCAATTCTGCTGTTAATTCAAAAGCACAAAATTCCATTTGAAATGTTCTCCAACAAGACCCCTGCATTCCATGGGTGTTGAGTTGTATCTGCCAGTCCAGACTCGCATGTGTTTTGCACAGGTATAGATGATTGCATATAAACATTTCTATTTGATTGCCTTTATATTCAACCAAATCTTACCACAGACAAAATGTGTTGGGAAATCTACGCTCTCCTGAACTTGTCCTTCCTTCTTTGTTCCCCTCAGTCCTGAAAAATCAAATTGTCTGCACAAATCTAGATGAAACATCTGAGCTATCAGAATGTAATTAACTTGAAAGTCTACAGGGATCAATGTCTTTCCTTCTAATAAGAGTACATAAGGACACTGAATAAAAAGAAGTTTTTCAACTTTGTTTAAATAGGCTTAATTTCAGCAATCTATCATTTGCCTTTCATCTAAGTCCTCTTCTGAATGGTTTTGTCAAGATAAATCTGCTGCTTTATATTTTCTTAGAAAAATTGTCAAGACTCACTATGCTTTATAGTATATAAAACCGACTTATTTTTACCTTTTTGTTTTTAATTAGATGTGACCTGCAACATATTTTAAAGATATAGCTTAAATATTTGGGGGCGCATTTTTAGACATTTGTTTGATTTTAATGCAAAATTAGGGTTCATCTAAAGTCAGATTAATTGAAATTCAGCTCCTGAAATTTGGAAAATATGTCTAATTTGAATCATATCTTTAAATTTCTTTATTTTTAGATAGCATTCATGCTTATTGAGTTCTTTTGGGTGTAATTTCAAAGTGTAATTTCTACTGAATGCAGAAAACCAATCTTCGAATGTCTTCCTGCTTCCAAGTTTATATTCATTTGTGTGAGCCTTTTCATTGGAAAAAAAACCCAAACAAACATATATGCAGATGACTAATTTTATTGGTTTAGTATGAATAATTTCAGGCTTAAGGTCTTAGTCTAAATTTCAGGTGCAGGTTCAAAGAAGTAAGTGATAGGAATAGATCTGAAGCCCCAACTGGAAGCTATTAAATAAATATGAATTCTAAATTGTACCACGAATTCAGGGTGGGAGAACATGCAGAGTATGGCTGAATTGCATCCTTGCTCTGCCCAGGCTCCTGTATTACAGTGGGAAGGCATCTGATGCTCACTACTGCATTCATTTAAATGAAGAAAGGGAGTTTAAAGATCCATGTGCTGTAAATTGTATATGAAAAATATGGTGTCTCAAATATGTTGCATGTATTTATTGTTGTTAGAATCCATGTTCTACTCAAGAATAATTTCTCAAAACATGTCTGAATTTTTTACCTATAAAATAGTGGATATCTGTTCCCTATCTACTTACCCATTGAATTATATGTATAATGCTTATATATACATATATATATATATGTATGTATATATATATATATGTATGTATCTCAATATAACAATCTTCCTACATTCACCGTCAGAAGAATCTGCAAATGTAATTCAGATTCTGAATGCCTTGTACACTGTTCGTAAAACAAATTCCCTCCTTCTTCCTGTCAGTCTGACACTTTTTGTCCACTATTTATTAATATTTTGTTGCCTTTGTGATCTACTCAGAATTAAATTTACTTCATTTCTCCAGTGTAATTGTCACAATAAATATTAAAGATATTGTGCATATTTTATGAAAGTTTAGTACAGCACATCTACATTCTCTGAAATAATTGTGAAAATTTCAGTTTTGTCTCTCTAGTTGTATACTTAAATTCTAGTCATCCCACTCTAAACATAATCACCTAGGCTCCCTTTAAAATCAATGAGGGAATAAAATCAGCTCAAAGGGTTTTTATTTGACTTTGTTCAAATCCTTATTTCAGGAAGATATTAATCTTCCTTTGGAAGTGCCAATTTCTCTCAATTAACCATAAGTAGAGTTAGTGTAATTAGCTCACAGGCATATGTCTACTTCCAGTCATCCCAACCCTAGTTTAGCTGCAATTTATTTTTTCACTCACCCATTTCCCTTAGTATTCAGAGATTCACACTTTCTTGCTGTGAATTACAATTCAATGAAAAAGTCCTTTAAAAAGTATTCCACAGGCACACTGAATTATATGTTTAAGAATTACAATTATCAGACAGATCAGTTAACTCATTTCCCCATTATTCTTCAGTTGGTGAAAAGAAATTACATATTTGGACAGTAAATTAATATATTTAATGTTTTAGTATGTTTGTGCTAAAAGCCAATTTTAAAAGAATAATGTATGTTCATTTCTTTTACTAAGCAAGAGGAACTGTGCAGCTCTAAAACTATTCTACTGGTGTTTAGGCTGCTAGTTATATTAATATATGATCCTTCTTATAGATCTCATATATTCCTTTTTTTTTTTGCTTTTTTTCTTGTTGATGAAGAAATTATGTTCCATAGACACATTCTATGTGTATATTGTATGTATTCCACATTCCCTCTACATTTGGTATATTTTTGAAATGTTGGTAGTGTATTAACTTGTACATCAGCAGGAGCTACTGCAGAGAAAAACAGCAAGGAAAGGGCAGCTCCTGCCTCCCATTGCTGTGTCTTTGAGCCATTCATCCCTCAAGTAATTTAATAAATGTTCCATTAAGAAGTGGATGCCCATGAGTCCCTGTTGTCAGATACAGAACACAAGGCTTCAAAGAAAGCTCATAATAATTTTGTGTCTCTGTGTAATACTTTAATTTCTTGTACATATTTTTGTTATTTTTTTTTTTTTTAACACGAAAAGCCAAAGACAGAAAAAGTGCTTTTTCTAAGTAGTGCAGCAGAAAATTTTTTATAAAACTTGTATTTTATCTGGCATGGATTGCATCTTTAAAACAAAAACACAGCCACCAATCACCCTGAAACTTTATTAGAAATCTCTTGGTTTGTTCTCAGTTGTGCCTCTGAAGTTTATTTGAGCTTTGATACAGTTTTGATCTGAGCTTTATTTGAGCTTTGATAAAGTTTTTATCTGTTCAGTGATACCTTTTTCAGAACATTCTGATTGCCAAAGGAGTACACAGACTTGATTTCATTTATCATTTTTTTATAAATGGTTTTTATTTGTAGAATTTTATTAGTAAATCACCTCCAAGAGTGATGCATAGACATACTGAAATTGAAACTCTCCAAGATTTTATCCATAGAAAATGAAAACATTTATTTTTACACTAGGTTGTCTAAGAGTACTTATTAGCTCTGCTAATGAAATACTGCAAAATATTTATCTCTTGTTATCATTTTGAAGAAAGGAACCCTGTACATTTAAACATGAGCTGATTAATTTCCTCCTCCTCTCATTAATTAATATAGTTTTATAACTATATAAAAAAATTAAAGGGAATTTAAATTGAAAAAAAGTGTTGTTTCTTTACTTCCCACCCTTAAAACACAAGAGCGATAGGATAAGAAACTCCCTTTGGGAACTCTATATAAGAATTCTTTAAGGATAAATTTATGACTGCATGAATGATAGTTTTGATAGATTATCTTCTGCAATATATTCAATGCTATATAATAAATACTACAAATTAATTCATTAGTTCTTCATTTATTCCTTGATCTGAGCAATCTCATCATTACAATCATACATTAGTATTAGTATTGTCTTCAAATACATCAGAAGCTATTGATAAGAAAAAAATATTGGGGGGAAAGAAAGAAAAAACCCCAAAACTTAAACTTGATTTTCAAGTGCCAAAACAGGAGAAATAAGGGGTTTTTCTGCATTACAAAGACTTTGTGTAGTCCAATAAAGACCAACAACCTGAAAAGTGTCAAGTCCTTGTCTTTTTAAAGTGGATGGGTGCTTCCAGACTAACATTAAACCATTGAATTGAGGAGAGCTACTTGAACTATCCAAGTGCCTGCCAGGGACCAGTCTCACAATGTAATTGTCCAGCTGATGCAGTTCCAGTGCTTGGACACCTGTGCTGGCACTCTGTAGTTTCCAAATATACGAGCTGCTGAAACACATCTCTCTGCTTCCACAAGAGGAACAATGCTTTGTAACTGTCAGAGAAATTCCTTTTCCACATCCAACCTCTTAATCTCTTGAGGTGACTTTTCAGGTTGATAGGAGAAATTATGTGTGTATATGAAAAATATATCTCAGAATATGGGTTTCGGAGATGTTATCGTATAATATTTGTTTCAGTGTAAAAATGATCACAGTTATGCCTCCCCCAACCACATTTTTCTGCTCCCCCAGATGACCAGACAGCTCATAGCTCAGGGTTGAATGTGTGTGGGGGTGTTGTTTTCTAGTTTTTTCCTTTATATCACTGTATCTAAGCCTCTGGTACCTGAAACAAGTTCTTATTTTTTTTTTTTTATTTCCCACTAATCTTGGATTTATAAACTGCACAGCTCTGATGCATATGCTCACTCTTGGAGATGAGCAGACTCTTTCAACCCAGATCCAGCTGTCTGTACCTCTACTGCAAAGATAGTTCTGTTGGGCCACTAGTAGCTGTTAAAGACCCACCCACTACAAGCCTGGTAAAATATATTAAAGGCAATTGGTGCCAGCTATATTCTTACTCTGGGTTTGGAACTGCAGCAACTTGGGTGCTGCCAGGCAAGCAATGGGGTTCTTCCTGCAGTGGTGCAATCAGACAGATGTAGGCAAGATTAGTCAATCCTCCCCATATATCTAAGCCTAGTTACATTGTCTTGAGGTAACTCAGTTTTGGGGGATGGAATGAAGAATAAATCACTTCTAAGTAGCAATGCTTAAATGTGGTGTATCACAGGATGTGAAAATGTCAATTTGAAACCCTGGAGATGGATAATGATGTGATGTTTGTAGTATGGGCCATTAAACTCATCATAGAAATTCAGCTAGAGGTAACTGAGAGTAATTATTGTGCTGTATTTATTTCATTGTTGTGATGGACAGACAAAACACTTTGTAAGTCTGGTTTTAGAGTTCTGTAGTAGAAGGACTTTTTCTTGCTGAATGTAAACATGAATGTTGAGTAAAAAAAAAAAAAACTTGATAAAAAAATAAAATCAAACCTTAAAATAAATTTTTAAAATAAAGTGTAAAAATATAAAAATGCTAAAGAACATTTTGAGATATTTCCTGTGATCTGTTTCCTAGAGTTCCCATAACAACTATTACAATGTTCCTGAAATTTTCTGTGGCATTTATTGGGAAGAACTTTTAAAACCTATTTGCTTTGCTTTGAGATGACACACTATACTGAATTATGTAGTACAGTGTGCTATTTGAGTATCACACACAAGCTTTTAGCACTGTACTGCACAGAAGCCCAGAAAGACATTGAGGTGCTGAGCATGTTCAGAGAAGAGCAGCAAAGCCAGTGGGAGTTCTAGTGAGTAAATCCTTTGAGAAACAGCTGAGGGAGCTGGGAGTGTTTAGCCCGGAGAAAAAGAGGTTCTGAGGCAACCTTATCACTCTCTGCCACTAGCCAAAAGAAGTTATAGCCAGGTGGGGATCAGCCTTGATCCTGATGATCTTGGAGGTCCTTTTAAGCTTAAATGATTCTGTGATTCTGTGACAGAAAAGTAATGGTAGAGAACGATTCACTTCTTTCCCTTGGAATGGCTCATCCATTCTTTAGTTTCTTTAATTTGGGTTGTGTCCCTCATACATGGGCTCCTGATTAATGTTTACAAAGTCTGAACTAATAGATATATTTTCATTTCTCTCAAAGGACATTATTATGAATGTCTTATTAAAGCTTTTTCTGTGACAAATCTTTTTGACACAAGCTTCAAAATGGCATAAAATATGGACACACACATACTATGTATGATGTCAAAAAAACCCCAACAAACCAGTGGCTTAATGAGAATTTTAAGATGATGACTTTTACACATTGAATTGATTTTCTAGGATGTAATTTTTAAATTAAAGTTTCCATAAAATGTTTAGCTAGGCCCAAAACATTTTTATAATGGCAGATATGTTGTCCAGAAAGGGAGAAGTTACATAAAATTTTATGTAATTTTATTTACTGAAAGAGCCTATTTACTAGGCTATATTAACAGCTCTTCAAGCCTGACATACTTGAAGAACATTCTACTTGCATTCCACTAAACAAACAGTGTAAGCCAAAGCTTGAATATATCCCCTCACTTTAAACTGAAAGAAAAAGATAAGAGTTAAAAGAAAAATTTTAAAAAATGTTCAGATCTTTCATTTTTTGCCAAAAAATGACTTTATAACACCTAGGTTTATTTGGGAACTTTTTAAAAAACAGTAATTGGGAAATTAAAAAGCTATGAGTTGCCATGTTGGCTTCACTCAGATAAAGCTTATTTTCATTTTATGCCTTTCTCAATTTTAAAGTGGATTCAGAGGTTTCTATCAAACAGCTAGTTCTTGCATTTCCATAGTCATAAGAAATCCAAATAAAACTCTTTGTAAACCAGAAAAGTTTGGAAATTAAAGAAGCTGGGCTATATTCTCTAATTACAAGAATCAGTTTGTAAGACTATTATAAATATCGTAAAAAGAGGTTTGCTAGTCTCATAAGGGTGTTAATGGAAACCTTTCAGCTGATGGAAAAAAGTCAACAACTTAAAGGAATTGCATATTATTACTATTTACTAAATACTCATAAAAATTTATATGAGGAAGGATTTGGAGTACCAATCTGATGAGGAGTAGTCAAGGTGATGGAGATCTTCAGCCCTGAAAGAAAGGAGGCTCTGGGGGGGGTTCTTCTTACCCCGATTTCCTGAAAAAGGTTGAAGCCAGGTGGGAATAAGTCTCTTCTCCCAAATAACAAGTGATGGGATGAAAGGAAAAGGCCTCAAGTTGAGCCAGGGGAGGTTTACATTGGATATTAGGAATAACTTTGGCATGGAAAGGGTTGTCAGGCATTGGAACAGGCTGCCCAGGGAACTGGGTGATCCACCAGCCCTGGAGGTATCTTAAACATGTACAGATGTGACACTCAGGGACATGAGCTGTCTTGTGCACCTTGGCTGGGGTCCCAAGGTTTTAATCATTAACTTCGTATAGCTTATGCTCCTTAAGCAGGTACACAGACTGACTTTCATGATGGAATGGAATTTCCCATGTGAAAATAACTGATCTATGGATCAAGTGATATATTATAACTGCAAGTTAATAGTTACATGATTTAAAAGGTCATGCCTGGCACATGGCATAGCTGTGCAGAGCAAAGTCCTCTGCAAACTGTAGAAATAGATGCACTCTGTGACAAGCAGCACTCATGAACCAACTTATGCCTCTGATCTCTTCAGTTTCATTCATTTTCAATTTGACCATTGTGAATGTATCTGTATGATTGTGTCCTAGCCCAGCATCCCATACCACTGACCTAGAACATCAGTTTGCTGCTGACCTCACCATTTGTGTTCATGGAGAAATTTGGATGAGAAGATGAATAGGGGAGGGGACGGTATTGACACCACACTAAGTTTTGTTCCTGCTTGTAGTAGGGATAAGACCAAACACAAGCAGTTTGTGATGTCTTTCTCACTCACAGTCTTATTAAGATACCTCAGCAAATCTTGCAACTACCATGCAGGCACTGACCTAATCAATAGGAAATGGATTTTCAAGAGACACACTTAGGCAGGGTCACCAGTCATCTGTCCATGAAACAGACAGTCTGATAATGACTCTCCTTTACTTGTTTTATTTCTTGTTTTATTTCCTTCCTCTAAACTGGAAACTTCTGAACAGTTACTGAATTTATTTTCAGGGTGCTGTTTAGTTCTGATATACTCTTTATCATATCATCCACAAGAAAAAAAAACAACAAAGATTTGATAACTCCCCAGCTTTTTAGGAAATTGATTGTTGCCCCTAACCAAATTGATTGTTCTCAAAAAAAACTTACCATAAACATACAGGGAGAGTACTTAAATGGTGAAAACAACTTCTGTGATAGAAGAGGTGTATAAGGAGGGCATGTGGCAAAGTGAGATAAAAATTTATTTACCTGGAAAAATTAAGTGGCTACTGATTTTCTGCTACTTCAACTAAAACACTATAATAGGCATCAGAAGAAAAAATGTAAACAGTTTTACCAAAATAGCTGATAACTTTTATTATCCCATATATCATTAAATTGTAGAAATCAGTGCTGCAGGGTGTTGTGGATTCCACAAGTTTTAAGAGCTTGTATTTAAAAAGTAATAAGGAAATAGAAAACCCATAAAAGTCTGTTTAAATTTCTGATCAAGCTCTGGTTGAAGAGGTCCTTTTAAGATTTATATTTTTACAGAAAGGAGAAGTGTTTGTTATATATTTGAAATATGAAATTATCACTTGCCACGTGATTTTTACCTATATACTTTCTTTTATTCATGAGTATGCTGGTCTCATCTCTCGCTGTATCTCAGCACATACTTTCCTATACTCCCTCAGTAGCCAGGAAGTGTCCTCTGCCCACAGGCAGGGGAAGCTTAGTGTTCTGTGGCCTCATCTCACCAAAAGTTATTCCCAGATCTCATTGAAATCAATCTGAATACTTGAGATATATAGATATTTCAAGATATTAGATGAACACTAAACTGAAGAATGTTTGAGGAGGAGCAAACCTTTTGACACATTTCTCATTGGAATGTAGTCAGGCCTCAAACACTTTTTATTAAATAATCCCTGTCCAAACTCTCATTAAATGTAAAATTTACACTGAGCTGTCTTCCATGGTGACAGTCTAAGCCATTTGAGAAAGGTGAAAATTTCATTAGTAAAAGAACACAATGAAATGGACACAGGAGATGGAAAACCTGAAAAATCTGAAATGACATGGTTGCTCCAGTACTTTGTTCTGCTCTGTAGTCCTGTCTAATATCTCTGTACTGATATTACTCTGATGCAAACAGACATCACTGTGGAGAAAGACCAGTTCCAAGTGTTCAAAAAGATGCTGACATATCTTCCCATTTGGCTTGCTTGGATACATTTCAAATGTATACTATTAATCTTTCTCTGACTCAAAACTGCATTCCCTAATTTGGAAGAAAAGAGAATACTCTTCTGGTGCACTCATAAAGTCTGTATATACTTCAAGTAAGTTTGCTGTAGAAAGAACTTGTCATTAAATGAGTCTGGGGATCTACAATTCCAGTATAAAGAGTGCTTGTATTCTGCTGGATACAGTTTCAAATGTTAAATTCAAACCAGGGTAAAATAGTTATAGGACTGTAATAAGTCAGAGAAGTTCAAAGCATAGGAAAGATAGGACTCCATACAATACTCCCTAGGTCTAATTCAGTTTCCAGGCAAGATCATGTGTCTGTCAATAGTTGTAAATGCATGTTGATTATGTCTGCCTGTTGGGAAATACAGGGAGCTATTTTTCCTTTATCTATTCAATTGGAAAATATGTCCTATATGGTACAGGCAGATTTTCAGTGTGAAGTAGGAAACACATACCTCAGTCCCTTCTTTTCCAATAATAATAACAATAATAATAACAATTGAAATTTTAGTACCTTATGCTGAGCTATAATAACCTGAAATAAGAAAATATATTCTGTTTCCTACTAAAGCACTTTTGGTTGGTTTGCTTTTTCTGTCTTCAAGATATATTGAAAATTTTATATTAAGATATAAATATCAGCCCTATAAATATGTGGTTGAAATAATAAAACCTATATGCTTTTTTATAAACAATATCTGAATATACTTCAGATTCACCACATGAATAATGCTTGGAAAGAACTCATAGTATTAAAATTATTTTTATGGATGTGAAGATGCTGCCATAGAATTTGCATTTCTATTCAACAGAAATCAGTAAATTAGAGTTGTGATGAAACTCCCAGTCCTGTAAACTGGAATGCTGGAACTATACGGTTTCCAGATTAGCTAAAAAAGCCCTTAATTTTTAAAAGATTTGCTGTGCAAATTCTCTGCTTTTCTTTTCTCAAATCTCAGGATAATATTCCCTCTTGTACTCTGTTTATAGTCAACAACTTTTTTCCATTAGAAAGTGTCCTAAGCACATTTATGGTGCCTAACTAAGCATGTTTTACTCTCTTGTCCCTATTTGCATGCCTGGACCAGCTTGTAATGATTCAATTAGAGATTTAATTAATAAAGCAATTTGACTCATATCACTGTTGAATGGACAGGATGGAGGACAGAAAAACATTAAAAGAAACTAGTTCAGAATTCTTACACACAAATCATTAACTTTGGATATATGCACCTATATTGCCATTGAGTAATTCAGCTAATTCAACTGATTTTAGAGAAACAAGATTTTCGAACTAAGGTGATAAGATACCTCTGAAAATGTTGTAGTGTTATATATATTATGTAATCCATAAAAATGTAAGTAAGCACAAATGAGATTGGTGCTGTAGGTCATAACTTTTACAGCATAATCAGGAGAAACAAGTTTATAATTGAAGGGATTAATAGTGACTACAGACAACCCCAGAGCAGTAACCTTATCTAACAATTGAATACATTTTAGGAAATAAATACACCTTTGCCTTGCCATATAGCCATGAATTATCTTGAAGTTTTATAGAAAGATATAAAAATTGGAAGAATGGACTTTTGAAATGTAAATGGAAAAACATAATTCTTTCATGTAGTTGCTCTAATGCAGGAATCTAGACCTGACTGGTGTTTGGATTTGGTATCGGAGTTGAATCACTTGTAGGAAAAGCATGGTTTAAAACAACTTACTGTGATTATTTACTAGACAAAATGTTAGCAGAAGGTTTTAAATTGATGCATTCAGAAATGGCTACTGAAAAACTACTGAAGATGTATCTTTAAAAAGTGTGGTACTGTCCATGATAGAAGGATTTGAGAAAAAAGGAACATGACAGAGGCTCATGAAGTAACATATGCTCTAGAATCTATGAAGTGGCTCTCTTGTGTTACTTGTTGTGCTACAAGAACAAGGACTTGTGCAGTAGAATTGATACACAACAAACATAATGATAAAATACAATAAATTACATAAAATTCACAGCCATCCTGTAGTAAGGAATGCCACAATTACTGCTCAGGCCAAGACTTTTACCATGTTTTAAAAAGACTAGATATTTATAGATGTAATAAAAAACTTCTACTATCTACAATAGAATTAAAAATTGCTACAACAGTCTTGCTTCATGACAGAAATGAACTTTGCCAAAACCTCAGTCACTCTTCAGACACAGAAATCCTTCCAGTGATGCTAAAAAGATTTTATATACATATTTTCAATAAGTGGGATTGTGAAATCTCCTACTGAAATTTGCTATTGAGTAATTTTTAAAATGATACAATAGAGATCAAATTACAAGAAACATTAATATGGTCTTTTCACATTCTTCCCACATTTAAGGTATTAATTCTTTGGACAGTATTCTGCTTTGCTTTCTGAGGGGTACTAATTTGCAATGTTTGAAGTATTGTTGGCAATACAAACATATGCTACTGTAAACAAAGTTTTTCCTTTAAAGTAAATATAAACATGAGATAAAAGAATTAGTGAGATGAATCTGAACAAACAGACATACTAATGTCAAGGCCCAGGAGAACATTGCATCATTTTAATGAGCAGCTAGTTAGCCTAGAGTCAGTGCTTTGCTATCACCAAAACATTTTCACTTGCACATTTGTCCTCAATGAGGCAAGATGGAAAACAGGAGCATAATTTTCTGACAACTTTGATAGTTGTCTTCTCCTCTCATCCCTGCTGATATGATAAGAGTGAGACAATTCCAAACAGAATGTCCTTTGTGGAACAAAGGTCTGAAAAGAAAAAGCTTTCTGCTTGCCCTAAATGACTACTCAGGTGTTGAAAACACACTAAGGGGCTTGAATATGAATCCTAACTGTCCTGTCATTTTTTTTTTATTTTTTTTTCCCCTTAGAGAGGAGTTCTATTTTGGATGAAAGGAGCCTTCCTGATGAAATTTCACTGAATTCAATCCACTTTCACAAAGTCTGTTGGTAAAAGTTAACAGGTAATTTTATGAGTAAAAACTATGTAGCACTCTTTTTTCTCTTATTTCTTTTTTAATCATCTCCAATCCTAATGTTCCTTTGCCACAAATGAAGCTTGAAATAAATATGAACATAAAATATCCAGTTCATGATCTTTGCAAATTGCCACATTGTTGCAAGAATACATCTTAACCATAATCACTGAAGCATAACTTTTGCATGGATTATAAAGTTTATATATTTCACAAGAGACACTGCTCTTACCTATCTCAGTTTTATATCTGGGTTTTATACAAGTTCAAGTCCATTGACTTTACTCTCATTTACCCAAGTTTGCACCAGTACAACTGAGAGGAAACATGAAGGACAAACAATAGTATTATTCTTTTTCCAGTTAGAAAAAACATTTTTTCTCATAATGTGTTTCAAAAAAGATTTTTTTCTGATAAGTTCTCCATCTTAAGGGAATTTTGCACTAGCAAGCAATTTTGATATATTACTTTTGCACTTAAATTCTCTTTAAATATTTCAGCATTTTTCAAAAGAAGAGCTATTTAAGCATTTATTGTTTTGAAGGCTTCTATATTATGCTATAGTGAATTATCCAAAATAAAATTTTAGGGTTTTTTTTCTTACTCTAACAAATATAATTTAGAAATAATTAAAGTGCAAGACATTTCTATTTATGATGTTTTTACACCATATCTCTATGTAATGTTTTAAAGTCATTCTTGTAAGATTGTACAGGAGAGAGGAGAGAGGAATGTAGGAGACAGAAAAAGGAGGTGGAGAACTTCAAATAAGCAGCCCCAACAGCTGGAATTTGTATGCACTGACTATTCCTTTTACCATGTTTGGATATATATGAGTGTGATTTCTTTTTCATGAGTGTTAGATTTGTAAGTATCAAGGACAAAACTTTAATTATGAAAAAATGTGATAATTTTGATGTTCTGATTAGCTCAAAGTTTGATAGTCAATGATTAATATTTTGATGTTTACTGTGATATATATCAATGCTTTCTGAATCATTCTAGTGACTCTTAAGATAGGCTTTCTTCTGCTACTGGTTCTTTCTTTGTCTTGCAGGATTCCGAAGTACAAATCAGTTTTATGCTTGTTTTGAGTAGAGCTACTATTGATCATGTAACTTATAAATGGAAATAAACAATGATAGCATCATAGATTTATAAAATATCTTGACTTCAAAGGGACACGTAAGGTCAATCAAATCCAACTCCTGGCCCTGCACAGCACTATCCTCAAGAGTCACAGCATGTGCTTGAGTGTTTATTAAATGCTTATTGAACTCCTGAACAGGTTTGGGGCCATGACCACTTTACTGGGCAACCTGTGTCCAACCACATTTTGAGTGAAGAATCTTTTCCTAAGATCCAGCCTTAATCTTCCTGGCTTATCTTTCCAGCAATTCCCAGCAACAGGACACGGAGCCATAAGCTAAATCACAGGAAATTCCACCTCACCATGAGGAAGACCTTATTTACATTGGTGGTAGCATAGGACTGAAACAGGCTGCCCAGGGAGGGTGTGGACTCTCTCTCTAAAGACAAAAAATCCCACCTGGACATATCAGAATAATATCTGAATAAGAATATTCCAATTTCAGAGTTCTCTCCCTTCTTTTGAAAGGGGAGCTGTATGCTTGAGTAGTTTTTGTCATGGCTTTCTTTCCTCTTAGGCTCTTCTTAGGCTATGCTAGTTGTAGAAAATTATGCTGAGTCAATGACTGAGGCTATGAATTAGATTGCTTTTTCTGTGTCCTTGCTAAAATGGGGACTGGTTCAGTTTTGGCTTGAGATATACAAAATTCATTTGCAAAATTCCCACACAGCACTGACCAGGTGGCATGCCCCATAAGCAGAGTGGATACAGTTTCTCTGTGCTGGAGGATTAGGGAATGATCTTGGCTATAGATTTGAACAGACCATGTAGTTGACCTCAGGAGCAGAAAACAAAACCTTTTGCTAGTTTACAAGTAGTTACTTAGCTTCAAGGCTCACACCCTTCTGGAGAGGATCATAACCCAGATTCCCACTTCAGTAGAACCTCAGGCTTCCCTGAGGGAATGTGTTCTGCACTCTATTTTGATTCCTCCTGCCAGGAAAGCCAATCAAAATGTCTGGGTGTTAGCAATGAAATGGAAAAGTTGTGTAAATAACAGCAAGACTGCAAAGCACAGAGACACGATTCAAGGTCAGTACAATTAGTGTGCGACCATTATTAATCTCCAGACATCTTTCTGTTTGACTTTTAAAGATAATTCATTTTTAATAGCATCATAGTCATTATTTTGATAAATGAATTATATTGACATGTAAAACCACACTTTATCTAAACAGTTATGTTTTCTTTTTCAGATTCCCTCATAACTAGTTTGTTGGCACCTTTACTGCTTTTCTCAAAGGGGTTGTAGCCTACATGACTCTGAAGATTGAACTGCCTGTTTTATTCCCTGCAGAACAAATTTAGGTAGGAGGAATTCAGTTATGCTAATTTGAACTTAGCTCAGACACCAGAGGCAACATTAGTTTTCCTGCTGAGATTTTTACCTCTGTAACAATGCAGTCATCTTTCATTAGATAGTCTGGTAATATCTATATCTTCAGTGTGGATCATGGACATGTTTGGAGCATTGTATAAATGTTTCAAAAGGAAAAATAAGCAAATTAGAAACACCCTTATTTGTCTCAGTACTACAGATTCCCGGAAGAGCTTCATTAAAATTGCCTCATTTAAAAATATGTTTAAAAATGCAACCACTCAAAATGATCAGATATATTAAACACTATCACACAAATGAATAATTTACAATTAATAACCAAATCATATAATTATAGAGTTTTAATAATTTAATTTGCTTTATTCATCTCTTCCTTCCTCAGTCCTTTAAAAAAGATTGACTAATGACTTTTAACTCCTGTAAAAATTTTCTGTATGCTGCTAAGGGATTACAAGCCTGACTGTTTCTCTATCTGATTGTCTTCAAATTTCCCCTTGCCTCCAAGCTATTTTGTTCAGAACCATGGACTGTTGTGTTCTTCATTTTCAGGTTGAAGGACGTGGATCTGTAGGAGCAAGCATAGAGATGGGGCACAAAGTTGATAAGGGAAATAGAGCACCTCCCCTACAAGGACGAGCTGAGAAAGTTGGGACTTGTTCAAGCCCAGAGAAGAGAAGGATCTGTGGAGACCTGAGAGCACCCTCCCAGTAACTGAAGGGGGCCCATGGGGAAGTTGGAGAGGGACTCTTTATCTGGAACTATAGTGACAAGACAAGGGGGAATGGCTTCAAACTAAAGAAGAGTAGGTTTAGTCTAGATATTAGAACACATTCTTCACTGTGAGGATTGTGGAGCACTGGAACAGCTTTCCCAGAGAAGCTGTGGATGTCCCACCCCGGAAGTGTTCAAGTCTGGGTTGGATGGGGGCTTGAGCAAACTGGTATAGTGGAAGGTGCCCCTGCCCATGGCAGGGTGCTTGGAACAGATGATCTTTAAAGTAACCTTTCATCCCAAACCATTCTATGATTCTATGATTTTTAGGTTCAAATATGAGTTAGCTTCAGAATTTTGGAGGTAGTACCATGATGTTTTCGGAGTAAAATGGTTTTAAATGCATTTAAATTAGACCTAATTATTTTAAATTAAATGCATTTAAATTAGATCTAATAATTAGATGTCTACTCTTAAAATAATAGTACCCTTACTCTAAGAGTAATATGCAAGTTCTCACACCCAGAGTGATGCCATTTATCCTTATATTTTATCACACAATTCCAGCAGACCTTTTGCACTTCTCCCACTCACATACCCTCATGATAATTCCTAACACATCTAAGTTTTATCACTTTTACTGTTGCATAAAAATGTCATTCCTGTAGATTGAAAGTTCATGCATGATTTCAAGCCTTGGGCCTGAAAAATCCTAGAAAAGCCCAGTCATTATTTTTTGGTCTTAAGATTTTCACACATTGTCTATAAAAATATGTAAAAATATTAGGAAAAAATACAATTGCAACACCATCAAATCAGACAGCCTGAGCTCATGTGTGTGTACATTTTAACTGACTTTAAGCTGTACTGTAGTTGTATTTTGTAAATGTAGAAGTTCTTACTCTTTTCTGGCCTGTAGTTTGGTTCTTTGTAGCTTTGTTTTAATATTATAATTTTCTTGTTTATCAATAGCCATTCTTCTATATACTAACATTTATTAGGAGAGCCTGTCAAAGGTAAGCTATGTGGTGTCTGTTGACTTCTTCCTTGCAGGAATGTCCATAATAGAGAGAAATGAAAGAAAAAGCCCTGAACACTCCTAAGCTCTGCACTGCCTGAACTTCAATGCACTCAATAGCTAAAGTCACCCATAAATCTCATTGTGGTGCACCCTTGAGTGCAACTTGGATCTTTAAAAGACCAGTTTTATGTATGAATTGAATAAAAGGAAATTAATAAAAGGACAATTTTTAGCAGATCATAAATAATATTAAATTCTAGATCTGCAGAAAATAATAATATTTATTTATAACATTTATTATAGAAGTAATCCACTTATCAGATCAATATCTGACTACTGTGGCATTGTCTTTAGCAGAAATTTTTATGGTAATAGCGGTAAATTCACTGGATATGATAAAAAATAGGTTCTTGACCTTATAGTGCAAAGTCAAAAGTATCACCTGCAGGATATAGTCTGCTCTTATATATGTAAATTAGATAGAAGTTCAGTTCACATAAATATATTTTTGACCATATTTTTCTGTCTTCTGCTTGTGGAGAAAATTTGTTATTATGATAATAACCAGAAAATGAAACCTATATTTGAATATAATTACATCAAATGATTTTTAAAACCTATGAAAAATTCTGTTTTAAACATCGTAATGCAGCTGTCAGTAAACTAGATACATCTGACACAATAATTACCCTTGCTAATCAATAACTGCTAATTAATCCATTCAAACTGACATGAATATTTTAAACATCTCTAGGAACTTAGAACAAGTTTAAGGGTCTGACTTGAAACCTCTTTTGGTATCGAGGTTTTGCTATGCTTTGAAAATATGTGATTTGCCCAGCAATGACTCTCTTGGGATTGGAGTGTGCAAAAAGTGTCTGCTTAATAATAACAACAACTAAAAAAAGAAAACAGTCTTAACTGCAGCTCCAGTAAGTAAAAGAACTCTTAAGAGAAGGAATGTCTACCTGGTTTTATTTTTAAAAAGCTCTAAAACTACTTTGAAGCATGTCTGATCCACACACAACATCCTCACCATATTTCCTCCTTTTTCTCTTCATCAGTGGTTTCTGTATTCCTTTATTCTTTGCTGGGATTATGTCCTGATACATCTCAGGCTGTTCAAAAGGTACCACCTCCTAAACTGGCAACACTTTTCAAATTTAAGTGTCTACATCAAAATGTTTACAACTGAAAGTTTGAAAACATTTTGTTATATCAGCAAATGATTGTATTTCACCACCTCCAGAATAGTTTAGAGTGGCCAGAATAGTTTAGGTACACATTTCAGAATAACAACCTAGGTGAGGCCGTATGTCTCCTACCTCCACCCCCTCATGTCCAAGACTAGGACAATTATAAAGACAGGTGGAAAGACAAAATACAGTAAGGTTAATGAGAAGTGTCCACTTGAAAAACTCTGGTACTGAAGTGAATCCAGTTCTGTGTGCAGTGTACATCGTCTCCAAATATGTGTATCACATTCAAGCAGCACTTCAGCAGAACTGAAAACCACACAAACCAATATTCTGTAATATGTAATTTTCTTACTTAGGGGTGTATTTAGGTACAATTCTTATTAAATGGGAGAGGTTTCCTCTTGGGTTCAAAAAGTGCTGTCACACTTGTTCAGGTTTTAATCTCCAGAGTTCAGAGAACTGAACAGTGTAAAGCCCGGTTTGAAGCAGTTGTTCCACCACCAGCAAATAAACCAATTACTGAAGGAAGCAGTGATCATTTTCTAAATTAAATGATCTAAAAGGTTATGAGTTTTCAAATATTAAATTAGAATTACCTATATATATATATATATATAATGTTAACATGTTGCAATAAACAAGTACATAATTCTGAATAAATATATGCTTTCAACAATAATAAAGTACCACAACTCTATAATGATTATTTGAAGCAAAAATTATATCAGAAAAGTATTGAAATATTCAATTAATGCAATCAAGTCAGTTCTCTTTCCACAAAACTTTTATAATTATTTGCACTGATATAATAAAAAAATATGAGAGGCTTGCTAAGGTATTATTTGTGATTTGTGTTCTCTACTGCCTTCACTTTGGGCAGGCTATCTTCCATTTAAAAAGAAAAAAAATTGTTCATGTATAATCAAAATTGGGAAATGCACATTCCTCAAGGAGGAAAAATATGTACCTTTTAGTATATCCTGTGGAGGTATCAAAAGTATAACTTCATATAAAATTTAGTACAGTCAAAGTCAAATAATAGTTTATGTATTCTACAGTGCATAAAAAAATACACCAATACATGTAGCAGATGTGAACAATGGAAAGAAAGAAAACTAATTTTCTTTCAGGGAATCTACTGTTTATTTCCCTTCTGCCAAAACCCCCCAGTTACTCAACATATTATCTAAAATTTTCCTGTTCCTGATGTTCTTCCAATTTATTTCTTAAAAAAAAAAAAAAAAAAAAAAAAAAAAAAAAAAAAAAAAAAAAAAAGAAGAGTATTTCCATCTCCCTTTACATTTGCCTACCTTTCTTTTTTATTTTCTTTCATCCCCTGCTTAGCTAAAGCAAAAAGGTAGGAAGGTAGGTGGTCTTGCAGCTGACTGGGAGAACTTTTTGGCAGACCAAAAAGCCAGACATAACTGTTCCACCCATTTTATTTTCTTTGTGAAGATATTAGTTTACATCCTCAATCCCAACCATTGACCACACTCCATGAAACTTAATATTTCACAGAAATTTAGTATCTTTGAGACCTTAACCCACCTGTGAACATTGACTGAAAAATCCCAGTGAGATCAAAATTTATTAAAGGAAACAGACAGATGTGGAGAGAAAGAGATGGACGAAAAGAAAGAGCTATTTTGAAAGTCTTATACATTTAGGAAATAAAATTAAAAGTCTGATTTGGGATTTACTACTTATCTGAGCAGGTATGTAGTGCAAGTTACATTCCATAAAATGTTTATTGCACTTCTGAACATCCTAACTGCAGCTTATTATCTGTCAATAAATCTGGAATAGAATACGTTCCTAATTAGTAGTATGTTCAAATATAGTTCAAAGCAAATATTTTTTGGCTCTGAGAAATTAAAGTTGTAATTTTCTTAACTATTTAGGCTGAGGAATGTTGACCTTCCCAAGTTAGCAGATTAAACTTAGTCATCTCAGTTTATTTAAATGAAAAAAAAAAAAAAATCTTGACTCCATCAGTCTAGATTTCATGGCTTACACTTAGGGAAAGTGGAACTAAATCTCCCAGTGACACCCAAATTGAGCACTGCACTTACAGTTCACGCACTATCAACTGTAAGTTATTAAGGAGAGGGTGCATTTTCTGGCTAATACAAAGATATGCACAAAAAACAATAAATCCTAAGGATGCTTTTGTATCCTAGTAGCTTTAGCTTTCAGGCATAGACATACCCATTTTTTCCATCCCTTCAAAGCATTAAATGACCTATTAATAAAAAAAAAACAGTAGTACGGACTGTGAATGCTGTAAAAATCTTGGATCAATGATTTTGGGAAGGAGTGAGAAGGAATCCATTTATATTTCTGAAACCAGTATTTGCCCGTGATTCATGAGTCTTCTGTTCTATGTGTTCAATAGTAGAAACTCTAAATAAAATGTAAAAGAGGCCAAAATTCTCCCAGTGGCTCCTTTGTAAGTTTATTTTAGGAAAATTCATCTTGATTATGGTTAACTTGCCTTATTGTGCAAGATTAAACAACTGTGATCTTGCAATTATTCCAGACTGCTTTATTGCTCTCTCACCCAGAATTATGTATTTAAACTAATCCTCAACTGCTTTGCAGTCACCTGTATTTAAGGAGTATATAATGACATTGCAAACCAGAACACTAAGTTGAAATACCATCTTACATGTATTACTATATCAGCTGAATTATTGGAGAAGAAATTTTGGTCACATCTAAACAACTTACTCTCATTTTTGCATTTATAATATATGAAAAATCCATTCATGCTAGACTAAACCACTGCCAGAACAGTTTAAAACAGAGAGGTCAGTGGAACTTAATTATAATGTAGAAACTTCTCCAAGACTACTGACTTTATCTGGGCTCTAACCAATTGGATTGGATAGAATGGGAGAAATTCTTCCAATTTCTTCTCATTACCACCCCTGATTTTACAAAATTCATTACTGTTGGTAATTCAAAATTACCAATACATAGTAATTCATGTGTTAAGGCAGCATTTTAAGATTTTGTATGTCTACCTTGTTGGGTGAAAGAAAAACAAGACTAATTATTGTTTTGTTAAATCGAGTTGGTATTGCTGATTATATGTATTTACCTTTAAAAAAATGTGAAGAGAAGTATATAAAGGAAGAAGATATATAAAACAAATTAGTTTTTAAAAAGCAGCATATGAAAGAAGACTTAAAAAAATGTTACCAGGTTGTATAAGTGAAATTAAAATGTTTAGGAACCGTAAGAGTCTGCTTTTCAGTCATTTACCACAAAAATGTACATGGAATGTTTTTCTCTTTTCTAACTAAAAGAAATCTCACTGGTATTAGCAAAGGCCAATAAAAAGCTACTTTTATTGTGAGTGAAGAGACACTGCTGCTTCACATCATTAGAAACAATTTCTAGTCTCCCAGAAGACACAGTTTAATTGATAAAACATTAGTGTAATAGACCATTTGTCAAAAGTTAGACTTGTGAACTTACTAGAGCTTAATGAAAATGAGCTGAAGTTTTCTGTTTATTTTTTAAAACTAGAGCTTCTTTAAAAAGAAGTTCCATTTCTCTTTTATTTTTCTTTTTAATTATCTGCAATATTTTTGTATTTAGAATGGAAAATACCAAAAACTTGTATTTGAGGGATGCATTGGGTTTTATTGTAGTGCTTGTAATTTAGCTTTCATTATGAATATTTTCTTGGTAATTCTCTCTGGTCTTCTAATGAAGTGTTCCTATGGACATGATTTGATTTTAACTTCTGTAATTATTTTCTCAGATGTTATTGCTGCTCTGCATAACATTACAGACTTCAAGTTTATATCATGTTCTCAAACGTTTTGCTTCACCTTTGGTGAAGTAAGGCCCCATAGCCACCCTTGATGCAACAACCAAAGACCATACTATATCTTTCTACAAAAAGATGTTTGCGAGGAGTAATTACAGAATTACAAAATCACAGAAATGTCAGAAGGAGGGAGTATCAGAAGGAGAAAAAAATGAAAGAATTGTTTATTTGTTAGAAACCATGGAAAACAGTTGGAGGCCAGAGAACAGTCACGTAGGAATGAGGGCTTCTTCCCTTAAAAAGGTGGTGTGATCTATAACCCTACTGAAGTACATCTACCAGCAATACATACAGTATGGACAGTAAACAGGAGTTAGAAAATCCCACTGTGGGGATTGAGTGCACCCTCAGCCAGTTTGCAGACTACACTAAGGTGGGAAGGAAAGTTGTTCTGCTGGAGGGTGGGAAGGCTCTGCAGAGGGATCAGGACAGGCTGGCTCAGTTTGCTGAGGCCAGTCATATGAGGTTCAACAATGCCAAATGCCAGATCCTGCCCTTGGATCACAACAACCCCTGCAGTGATGCAGACTGGGGAAGAGTGGCTGGAAGGTTTCCCAGCTGGAAGTGCTGATCAACAGCAGCACAGGAGGCCAAGAAGGCCAGTGGCATCCTGGCCTGTATCAGCAGTAGTGTGGCCAACAGGACCAGGGCAGAGATTGTCCCTGTGCATGTAGCATTCGTGAGGCTGCACCTCGAGCCCTGTGTTCAGATTTGGGGCCGTGACTACACTGAAGAGCTGGAGGAAGTCCAGAGAACAGAAAGAGCCAGTGATGGGTCTGGAGCACAAGTCTAATATGGAATGGCTAATGTGGCAATGGGAGAATAGCAGGTCTCTTTTCCAAAGTAATGAGAGAGGAAACAGATTCAAGTTGTGCCAGGGGAGATTTAAATTGGATATTAAGAAAAATTTCTATACTGACACAGCCCACTGGAGCCTGGGCTGGCTCAAAGAACACCGGTGCTGCTCCAGGTGTGGGGAACAACTGCAGTGTGGGGTTTGTGCCCACAGCTGAACCTTTAGAGCCACTTGCTCTGCAGTGGAAGGGCTCTCACCACAGTCAGGGCTGATTAAAGGAGCATGAGGAGGCTCTTCAGTGCTGAGGCTCCAGCTGGAAGTTTATTCAGGTTCAAGGTGTCAGGAACCAAAAAGTCCCAGTGAGGGATCAGCAGGGGCAGAGTGAAGGGGTTACCGGGTTTCTTTGGGGCCAGCTGGGGCAAGTAGGAGCAGAGGGCAGGGCACAGGGTCCAATGGGGCATCGAAGGTTAGGAAACACCCAGGAACACCCAGGGGGAGGTACGCTCAAAGGATTGGTTCAGGGTTGGAGTGACATGGAAGGTGCCAGAACAAGGGTCAGGGTGACAGTGATTGATAGGGAAGGAGCTGGAACAAGGGGTGGGGAAATGCCATACAGGGTAACTTAAGGGAGGATACAACTTCAGGAATAAAGCAAATCAGGGATAACATGGGGGAACATAAGAACAAACCATTAACAATGAAACTTTAACAATAAGCCAGTTAAATGAAACAAATATGGGCTGCAACACTGAATGGTTTGTCAGACTGCTGAAAAAGGCTGCCAGGAAAGTGGTTAAGTCACAGTCCCTGGAGGTATTTTAAAGATGTGTAGATATGGCACTTAGGGGTATGGTTTGGTGGTGGGTTTAGCAGTGTTGGTTCTATGATTGGACTTGATAGTCTTAAAGGTTTTTTCAAGCCTAGGTTATTCTATGATTCTAGAATTTTTAAAATCCTTAGCTCCTTAGGAATTGGCATTGAGTATAAAAGAGGTGTCCTCAAATATCTAGAAGGAGAACAATTACTTTTTTTAAATTCCTGAAATCTTTCTGGTGAATTTAAAGTTGCAAGGCTGAACTGACTGGAGATCAGGTTTTAAAACCTTTCCTTTCAAACCACTGTGAAGCCACTCTCTTCTAATGCTCAAAATCATGGTACAGAAGGACGCTATACAAAGCTTCTGTGATGCAACAAGGCTCTGCAAATGTTCAGCCTTATAGTATAGAACAATTTATCATGGAAGCTGCAGTATAAACTTGCATCAAGATTTTCCAATACATAACATTTCAATAATTATTCTCATCAGAAAGAACTAAAGCTTCAAGATAGAAAGATTACGAAAGATACTTCTGGCTATGAAAGGGACCCTACTGAATATGGAAAACCACACCTTGAACTCTAAAAGTTTATCTCCAGAATAATGACTGGATTTGCAATACTCTAAATCATTTTATGGATGTAATCAACATTAAGCAAATGAAAAGGAGAGGAACTCTCATGCTCAATAAAATGATTGGCTCCCTACTAAACAATTCTTGATCACTTCACTTTACAAGAGATTATATTCTTTTCACCATTGTTTGAATTGCAGGTAAACACAAATACTACTTACACCAAAAACCACATTACAGTCACTTTATTTTAATTATGTTTTTTACCACTCTTATTGCTTCCTTCTTAATACACGAGCTGCCTAACAACAAAATAAGTTTTCATCTAACTTTTATGTTTTATATAAAATTCCCTTACTGACCTCAATAGAATTGTTGTCTAAGACATGAATAAAAGCAAGATAATGACTATCATTTGCCCTTGGTTGCTCTTGGCTGGGTTTTTTGATGATTTTTTTTGGTTTGAGATTTTTGTTTCATTTCTTCTCTGAAGTTCAGATGTATACTCATTTAAGATTTGCTTACAGCATTGTTATTTTGCTGCTAACTTATAGCACTGCACTCAAAGAGCAGTTAAAATTTCTGAAATATCCTCTACTAAATAAAGCTTCCTGTGAAGTATTCAAGTGAATTATTTTTAAAATATTTCTATTTTGCATTACCTGAATTCTAGAAAATACTTATTTTTATTGGCCTGAGTATGTTTTGTCTTCCATTTTGACTTGTTTACCCAAAAATTCTTTGTCCTTTAGGTTATGCTAGTTCCTGATAAGGTATTAAAAATACAGTTCCATGTAATGCTGCTGCTGAAATGAACAGAAATTATTTTTCCTGATTATAGTCCTAATAAAGTTAAAATTTATTTTTGATGTACTGCTTAATGTCTTAGTCTGCCAGTACTTCAGTCTGTTTAGTTTTCTGCGCTTTCTTCTTACAAGGTCCTGTGGCAGTGCTCACTCACATTAGGACAGCCTGGACTGTTTCTATTTTACTCAGCTATCTCTCCATGTTCCAGCTGTCTTCAGAAACAAATAAGCCATTTATCTGAATTGAATTTCAGAGACACTTTTTGGACAGGATGAATCTCTCTAGTGTGCCTTTTTTTCCCCCCACTGCTTTTTGAGGAATCCTTGGGCGAGTAACTCAAATGACAACATAACACTAGAGACCTGACACTGTCAGACAAAATCCACTCCTTGTATTCCCATTTCCCCGACTGAGCTTCTTTCCCCAGCATTTAACTGCCCATCTGCAGACACTTAGTTGCTATCTGTAAAACCAGAACTGAAGCTCAGCCCCTGAAATGGAGTTGGAATCAGGTGCTGGAAGGTCCTGGCTATGGCTGAATGAAGGGCATGGACAGATGCAGAGGCCAGGGCCAGAGCTGAAACACAGTCCCCAGATGGAGGATGGCCCTGTGGATGTCTCACCACCCTGGCTCACACAGCTTGTCTCTTTTCATCCTGACCCCAGCTTTGGAGCACAACCCTGCATCTCCATCCTGGGGCACAGGCTGGCAAATCCTCATGGAGTTGGGTTCTAACCCAGGGTCTCATGTCTCTCTCTGGGAAACACTCAGGACTGTGGATTGTGTTTGATGAATTTGATCCTTCCAGACTCACTTTTCTTAGGGATCTAATGACCTCTCACCACTGTTGCTATCACTTCTTTCACAGACTTCTCATAGTTGCCAGTATTAATATCAGCTAGCAATCTACACTCTATGCCTAATAAATGGGACATAAAACACCCTCCAATTTTTCCTAAATGTTGAATTTAAAATTTCATTTTTCATTTTCAAACTTTCTATTTTTTTGTCTTACCAGTTTTAACTTGCCCATATATACTCCTTGAAGGCTTTCATTCCTTCATTATTACTACTGTTTGGGAGAAACACAAATACCATATTGCAGGGTGCTGTCCTCATAGATGTGCAATTAAGGCCTGTCAGCAGAACAAATGGAAATGTTACCAATGGACTATATATACAAAACCATCACAAGAATAATGCTCTGCATTGTTGGCTCTTACACCTCAGTGACAAAGCACTCTAATAATAGCTATCTACAGAGATTTATTTTATACTCCAGTGAGTTAAAAAATTCTAACCTACATAAAAGAATAAAATAACCTAAAATAAAGAATAAAAAGCAATTTTCTCCATCTGTTGGACTTTCTTCTCCTGCTTCTAATGACTCTTCATTAGCTTTCAAACAACTATTCCCATTGCATCTGATAGAAATACATCTGCAAATATTACCACTCTGTTTGCTTTATTAGAAGTGTCCAAGGTATATTTATTGCCAAGTTAGTAGTAAATTATATTAAAGCCTCGTTCAGAAATAAAATTAACATCAGTGTCAAAATCTTCTCATTTTACATCTTTGTTTTAAATTAGCACAATTCTAGTAATTAGTGCTATGCAGTTTAACTAAACTAGCAACCTCATATTGAGTAACAAGTTCAGATATGAAAACAATGCACGTTTCTGTTTCTTAATTAGTTTATATATCAAATTATCCTCAGAGAAAAAAAATAATTATTTTAAAAGTAATTAAATAATAATGTGAAAATAAACACAGAAAGAACATAATGATATTGCGTATCAAAAATTCTGAAATGCATTGTGCTCCATGGTTTAGAAATTTGGACATCCTGCATTTCACTTTCTGAGAAAAATTTCAGGATGGTAAAAACTGTAAAGGTGGCAAAAATATGTTTGAGGGATAAATCTACCAAAGTGGGCATCATGGTGATCTCTACCTACCTTTTATCAAAAGACTGAGAAATAATATCATGACTGCATGTAAATATCAAAAATTTATATGTAAATATAAAAGAACACTACATACCAAGGGCTATAACATCTATCAGGAAAGAAGAAATAAGTACCAGAAACTTAAACTGAGCATTCTGAAATAGAGAGGTTGATTTTTTTTTAAGAAATAAGAATAATAATGGCAATAAATTACCAAGAAAATTGTTAGATCCTCAGTATATTTTGATTCCTCAAGAATTCCAATAGATGTACTTTAGACAAATAAAAAGGCAAATTTCATGGCATGTAGAGGAGAGACAGAATTCCTGATGTTCTTTATTGAGCTTTGCCCTTATGTATTGTGGTGAGTAGGGCCATTCAAGTTTCAGAAATCTTTTTATGAATCTAGTTGCAGAAATGCGACCTATAGAAAATGCAGAAATGAGAGGCAGAAAACATAGTGAGTAGAAAGTTAATAATGCTACTTTTATTTATGTTTTGAGTGCTGCAATTTACCTTGCATAAAAGTAAACAAGGTGGCAATATCAAGGAATATCAGTTATACATTCCTGAGCATAATTTTGTCCCTAATGTATATTTGATATGATGTATTTAGTAGCATTATCATCCATTTATTTTCACAAGACTCATTCACTGGGCACAGAGACTTGTGAAATAAGCATCTGAGAAAAATTTAATTGAATTCTATTTAATGGGTTGTTCTCTGTCTTGCACATAGTTTATCAGCAAATACACATGCATAACCCTTAGAGCTGTTCTTGGTAATATTTTTGGGCTTCTTAAGTGTTTATCAGATCTGATTCATATTTTTATTACAAGAAATGCAAATATAATTTGGACAAAAATTAATCATGGATCCAAAGGATTATTTTGGTCTCATAGAAATTTAGTATCTTTCTCACATATTTTTCTTATTGTTCAAATTATCTATTAACCAGGTAGAGTCAAAGTTTTGGGCAGGGGACATAGTGAATCATCATATGCACAAAGAGATTTAGGAAAAAAGTACAAGAGATTTAACATAAACTGATGAGTTGACTTTATTCCATAAGACTGTACACAAATACAGTAATGAGATTTGGGGGAACAGTTTAGATATATCTGTTTATTGTCTGGACTTACACATAACATCTGGTCTAAATAATGAGGAAGAGCGAAAATACTGAAACAATAGGTGGTGACTGGGAATATTTCACGTGGATTTATTGTAGGAAAACCATGTCTGAAAAAACTAAAAGATAGAATAACTGTCTGTGTGAATGTGGAGAAAAGAGGAGATGCTGGTAACTGTCTCACAGGACCAGTATGGTTTCAATAAGCTCACGGTGTGATGGATGGACCAGAGGCTGTTTCAGTGTTCCCATTTAGCACTAAAGAAACTGAAGTACTCAGGTCTCACATGGAAAGCTTGATGATTGCATAAATTGCTCTTGTGCATGCTGTTTTAGCTTTTTATGAAAAGTTCCAAGCTCTGATCAAGAAGAATTTTATTTTTTTCTCTTCACAGGTTCATATATATTCTGAGCAGGTTTTGATATAAAGGAATTGGGTAGAAAAACTGTTAAAGTGAACACAAGAAAACTTGAGAAAAATTATGATCTGCTTAGTAATTTTTAATGAGTTTAATAAGAGAAAATAAATCAAGGAGAAACTAACACTGGAGTGTCATTCAAGTCTCAGTATTTTTAATAACGAAAAATGAAATATAATGTTGCTGTCCTTAAACAGGACTTTGCAGAATAAGCTCTTAAAAGAGAAATGAATTCTGTTTTTTCCATGATAAATTCCAAGGCTTTGCTTGTGTTTTTCTGCCTTCAGGTTGCCAGGTTATTTAATCCATTGCTCAATAGAGATTTAGAATATATTCTTCTCCAAAGTATTAATTCAAAACTAGATTATCAGAGACTAAAGCACCATAGTTTCATAACTACTGCAACAGTACTAAGCAGAAGTATTAATAAGATAGATTTCTGTGGGTATAAGAGAATACATGACACTTTGGACACTAATACCTAAATTAATTTCACTGACTATGAAAGCAGCAACTGATAGCCAACAGTGTGGCTGCTTTCTGCATTCATTAATGAGAGAAAAGTACTGCAAGAGCTGCATTCCTCACACCTCTCCAAAATGGCTTAAGGAAACATGAATAATGCTGTTTTAAAATAAAGTAGTTTTTTATTTACATGCAAACCATACATGTGAACATTGTACTTACAGTGTACTCTTGCTTCCTGGACAGCAGAGAAGTAAAACATTGTAATTCATAATTTTTACCACCTTCTAGCCAAAACTTTAATACAATTTTAAAATTCCTTCACTAAATGCCTAATATAGCAAATTTATTACTCAGTCTCTGGCTAAACTTCTCAAGTGTTCTTTTTGATCCTCTTTTATCACCTTTTAAAAGAAAAATAATAAAATATTTCTTGAAGATCTGCACTTGAAAACTACGTTCCATGATGCTGTAGGATTCTTTATCTATTTTGGAAAGAAAAATCTGAAAAATTATTAACAAGAAACAGAGAAAGGTCAGAACTACGGTTACTATTAACTCACAGGCACACCATAGTGGGATAAATACTGCAGGAATTACAAACCCTCTCCTCAGGCTTCAATTTGCCAGTGTGTGACTGTCATCTGAATGTACAGCAAGGAACAGCACCGTGGGACATTACAGTTTCTGTGTGTTTTAGCATAGATAGCGGCTTTGGGCTTAAATTTTGAATTCAGATTTAAGGGTATTCTCCCAGCATGACTAAAACAGACACGTCATCTGAAGTCATCTGAAGTGAGCTAGAGAAAAATGGAGAAGAGATGCACAAGTAAATTTTTGGTTTTAACTTGCAGAACAGCATTGTAGGTGTGCTTCTTATGTTATGCTTTTAGAGAAGAGCTTTAGTACATGCTGATAACAAATTTGAGAAGAAAATTTCTGCCAGGACTTTCTTCACTTTTTGGACAAATGGAAAGGAAACACCTGTCCAAGCTCACTCCAGGTAAATTTTTGTAAAAAATATTGCAACTAAAAATGAGATATATTGAAGTGACAAAACTTCAGAAAATAAGCTCAGAAACCCATTATTATTTACATGTTTTGGGTAATAAAATAAGACAATGGTTTGAAGAAATAGGGCAAATTAAATATTTTAAATGTCCTGTATACTATATTCTAAAATATAACTGTTTGTGAGTCTGTGTTTTGCTCATATCCTGATAGGCATGATTATTTTATCAAATTTTAGCCATTTAGAAGACATAATCAAGCTTCCTATATGGTTGGGAATTGTCTTCCTATATTGGTATGGAATTTCTAGACAGTGCAGTGCTTTCCATCAGTCCAGATAACTCTCCTAAGAAGACACTGATTGTCTGCAGCCATTTCCTTCCACCAACTGCTGAGGAAACCTTGGACAATCTTCTTGTAATACCTTGAAACCTTTTTGTTCCTTTTATTTCCTAAATTTCTTCTTCTGTTTTCTGTGTTTGCATCAAGATATCTTCATACAAAATATTTCAAGACAGCTGTGTATAATGTGCCATCCATATTGTCCCATCCATATGTGACATCTATATTAGATGATGGCACTGAGCTGTGGCACAGGTACAACACTGTCTGCAGCTGTTCAAGTTGCAGTTTACACAGTCTTTACTCATGCAGACTTTCTCTCAGATAGCATCCAACCATGCCTTGGGGGTGGCATGATGCATACTTATAGAAGAAAAAATAAACATATTTGGAGACTTAATCCCTTTTAATGAATGTTTCCAGAATATCTGCAGCACAGCATTTCTAATTTTAATGATAAATTTCAATTAATGTAACTCAATCAGATATCTAAAATATTTTTGTGGGAAAAGAAAAAAAGCAAAATAAATCAAACCCACATATTCCCTTTAAAGAACACCACAACATGAAAATGGATGGACTTTTATAGCTTGTTAAATAACATCACAATGTCAAACTGAAAATCCTTTAAAGTTGTGAGCAATCTTTTTCAAAAAATCAGTCTTAAGCATGATTTTTTAAGATGTCTGGCTTTGGTTTTCAGGCTTGTTTGTTTGTTTGCCTGTGATTTCAGAAAATGTAAACATGTACAGACTGAACATAACTCTGAAATGCTTCAAAAAACCTGACATGCAGACTCAGAATGGAAAATTTGAACCAGGTGGTTTAAGTTTTGAAAATGTAATAAAACTCAGTAAAATGGATTTTGATTAGAAGTAATCCATAACGTAATAAGACATGGTGCTGCCAGGGGATACACTTGTAAAATCATGACAAGTGACTTAAATTTGGGGAAATTTTATAACAATCTCTTAAACTTCAACTATCTGAGGGGAAAGAATATTGTCAACTTATAATCTACATTTTAAATAGAGTTGTTACATCACGTTTAATCATTTATGTTCAGCCTGCATTAATTTCTACAGTTCAAACTATTTATAATGCAAATAAAAGAAGCGTGATAGTAATAGTAAAATGACACAGGGAATTCTCTGGACTGCTGTTGAACTCTATCGTGGCTCAGAAAAAGTGGACATTATACTTACTGCACATGGTAGTGTCAGCAAAGTAATAAATATTTAATCTGTCCCTGCAGGGAAGGACAAGACGTTTTATTAATATGAGCTAAGTACCTGGGGTTATTAAAGAATTTTCTTCTTATCAGCTTTGAGAAGCAGAGTAAAAACTAAAGCTGACATAGCAGTATTGAATTAAATTTAGGAAAGCCTTTCTGCTGGGGAAGTTTACAAAAATTGGCAGATTATTGTAACAATACAACAAATTCATCAGAACATCTAAAGGGAACCTCTTTAAACTTAAACTTACATGGTTAAAAATGAAGAACATAGTGGAGAAAAGAAAAAGATTGTTAGGTATTACTTTTGTAAATTCATGACAAATTACTTAATGTTGGGGAAACTATAATAATCTCTTAAACTGCAACTATCTGAGGGGAAAGAATATTGTCAATTCATAATTTATATTTTAAATAGGGTTGTTACATCACACTTAATCATTTAACATGCACTAATTTCTGGAGTTAGAACTACTTGCAATGCAAATAAAATGTGTGATGACTAGTGAAATTTTAAACCAAGACCTTTGACTGTCCATAAAGTTGCCATAAAACTGTACAAGTGAACACTCAAAATGAAATCTTTTGAGGCTGCCTTCTATTTCTTTCCATTTATTACCCTATTTTAATCTCAGGTGTTTTTGTAGTTAGATGCTTTGTCAGCTCTGTGCCTCCATTTCTTAAAATTTATTTTTGTCTCTGTCAGCATCTGGTTTGTCTAATTCTTTTGAATGTAATCAAAGCTTATTTTCTATTTATGAATGCTAGAAAAACAAATGGCACCCAAATTGAGGTTTATGAAAATACATTTTTGGCCCCTCACCAATATGGCAACCTGTCAGAACTCCTTGCCAATATCTCTTGAAATTTTAATGTAATAATAACAATAACAATAGCAATAACAATAATAATGATGATGATGATGATGATAATAATAATAATAATAATAATAATTAGAAATCTAAGTAAATTCTACCTATACTCTGAATCGAAATGGTTTCTTTTTTTTCTGTCAGATTACTTACTGGTGTCACTTGATAAAATATTTCTGTTCTCTAAAGGCTGTGGAAAACAATCATCTGCAAGCCTTCTGAAGTTCCTGTTTAGAAATCAGAAGGAATATGCTCTTGGAGACAAAAAGAGGAAATGTTATGGAATAATGACACAGAGGCTTTAATGCAAATATATCAGCTTCTCTTACCATATGGAGGACTATAACCCAAACTAGATGTGTCTGTATCTATCTCTTGCTAAAGGTATGAATCCATGGCTTTAAAAGTACTGGAAGAGAAGAATAGTTCAGTAGTGTATCAGTAGGATTATTATGTGTTTTCTACCTCAGCATCTGTTGTTGTCTGTGTGCAGCCAGGACATTTCAGTTTCTCTGTGCTCATCAAAGCCACCACATGGGAGACCATCTTACCTTCATGGTGAGTTATTTATGATTTATTTATTTTTATTTACACCAATTGTTTTGCATCTTGAAAGTGTTGTGGTGTTTGTTTTTTTTTTTTTTTTTTCCTTATATTTAGGGGGCTTGAATTTTGTTTTTTGTTGTTGCTGGTTTATTCTTTGGATTTCTGGTGTGGATTTTTTAGGGGTTTTTGTGGGGTTTTGTTCCAAATTTTTTTTCTTCTATTGTTTGCTGTGTCTTCAATACATCTCATGGATTTCAAGCATTTTGTTTTTCACCAGTGGTGGTGATTTCTTCAAAGCATAGCCACTCCCCTGCCTGTGATGCATGAAACAAACATTTTACCACTCAAGTAATGTGTTTAATTCACATGCCCAAGGAGAATTGGATAAAGCAAAATGATGCAGATTCACCAGGCAGGTGAAAGGAGAGCTGCTTTATTGCAAAACCAGGCATTTTTAAGCAGTTAGCTCATTATCAGGTACCTTCCATTTAAGTACAACAAATGTAATCCAACCAACCACCACACACAACGATGTGAGCATGTAATGGTTATAGAACTTGTTTTTCTACCTCCAATTCAGCTGAGTCACTTTCCCGTAGTCCTTTTCCTTAGCCAAAGTAGCAGGCCTGAGCTGTGATTTTACAAGGGTAACAAGGCCCTTATTTTAAAAGGCTTTACATATATGGAACAGAGAATGACTGACAGATGAAGAATGAAGATGAAACCTGAAGAGGTATGAAATCCTCTTGAGTATTGTGAATTCTTTTTTTTTTTTTCCTTTTATACTGAGATATAACCAATTTCAGAGGACAACACAACTCTTCGTCCAGAACTGAGATTTCTAAGGATTTGGGTACTTCAACAAAGAGGACAACACAACTCTTCGTCCAGAACTGAGATTTCTAAGGATTTGGGTACTTCAACAAAGAAATACACTGGTGGGTATGCTGACTTTAAATGCATTTGTCTCAATGACAAAATGGTGAAGGTGCAAACCTCTGTCAGAACAAAGGTATAATTAGGATCCAAGCAACAGAGCTCCTTTGCTACATTTCTAGTTACACCATTTGCAGAAGAAATTCTTGTAGATCTTTAGCAAACTAAGTACTGTAGGATCTGCCTCCAGGTGATTGTTGTAGAATACTAGTGCTTTTAATGACAATCAAAATAAAGAAGCACTCAATGAGAAAAAAACACCACCCAAATCAAACCCCCACAACCATTTCTTCTTTGTTCAGAGATATTCTGTATAACTGTTTACACAATCCCTGCTTCCTTTCTGTCCAGCTCCCTAAGGATCTGGAGAATCTGAGCTTGAGGGGGACTTTGAATGACACTTCACTCTTTTCTATGAACAGAAATTTGGAAGTATACTGTACTGAATTTGACTGGGGTAGAGTTAAATTTCTTCCTAGTAGCTGGTATAGTGCAGTGCTTTGGATTTAGGATTGAACATATTGATTATATACTGATGTTTAACTTATCAAGGTGTTTTCAGCTTCTCGTGCTGCCAGCTGTCGTGTCAGACATCCATAAGCTGTGAGGGGATGCAGTTGGGACAGCTGAACAGAGGGATGTTCCACTCTATGTGCTGTCATGCTGAACAACAACACCTCTGAGTGGTTGGCCAAGGTGTGGGAGACACTGCTCAAGGCTGGACTGAGCACCTGGCAACCTATGGTGGGAAATTGCATTGTGCACCTCTTTTTTTTCCAAATTCTTTTATCATTATTATTTTTTTCTTCATTTTCTGTCCTGTTTAATTGTATTTATCTCAACCATGTGTTTTGCTTTTTATCCAGTTCTCTCCCCTATCCCACCGTGAGGGTGTGAATGAATGTGGGTTTTAGCTGCCTGCCAGGTTAAACCACAACATATGCATGTGGAATTACACCATGGATGCAGCTAGATCAGCTCTTACCTCTTAAAAAGGCATCCAACCACCTCTTTCCTCTGCATTATATTTGCATGTGTTGTCTGTACATAAATTTTATAAGGCATTTCATAGGTTAGTCCCAGGTAAGTTATCCACCTTTAAATTACCTGCCACCTCCTTATCCCAGGTACTATACAAAAAAAAAACCTTAAAAAACCAAACCAAAATAAACAAAAACCACAACTTCAAACCCAAAGAAAGCAAATGTCAAAGTTCTGAAAAAATGCATTGGTAAAACTTTATGACTAGATGAATTTATTTATGTATTTACTTATTTAAGGAAAGTGTTTTCTTCCAGGTAAACCCCACCTGTGCTTCTGAACTGAACCATTTTCTCTAAGTTATGAGACCTCTATTATATGCCATGGCTCAAAGTAGCACAGAATCACTTTTTTTCATTACAAAAAGCAATGTTCATCTCTTGGGTGGATTGATTTTTGTTCTTGGCAGCTAGTCTGATAAAGATAGATTTCAAGGCTCCTTTTGGACACTGGGGGTTACAGGTATGTTAATTTGTAAGGTCAGAGGTGAATTTCCTGCTCTTTGTCTGATATGGTTTCAATGTTGACCACAATCCTTTATTTCTGTGTTTGACCAAAGCTTTGCATTCTTATTTTATTACCAAGGTAAATGCCATTAATAGAAATGAAGTAGAATAATGTTCTTTTGAGATGTTCATTATAAATGTCTACAATACACTTGTCAATTGAAGGATGATATATTGATTTATTTTCTAATTCCAGCTATAAAGCTGCAAGGCAGCTGACTAGGTTAGCATTTTCAGATGCAAGATGTGTTCCCTCTATGAAAGAAATAGATTTTCTTATTCTTTCTGATGGAGCAATTGTTCTGACTACATTAAAAACATACTACAGCAGTTTATAGTTGTTCAACGCTACTGTACATGTCATTCTAAATTTAAATATGCTGTATCAAGGCAAATGCCCATGATTTATATTCAGGTTTGGATGTTAATCACAAAAATGTCTATCCATTTTCTTTACTTTCCTAAGGCTAAAAAGACAATATAAAATAGTGCATCACAGCAGTGCATCTGAAATAATTGATAGACCTTACAGAGGTGTTATGCAAATAATTATAATTCTTAACTTCAGCAAAGGGTTGTAGAATGGGACATTTAGGACTCTGTTTTGGTTTCTAAAACAATTTTGCCATATGGATTTTGTCAAAAGTATTGAATAGTGGTTCATCTTACCTCATCTTAACTCTAGAAAATGAAGTATTTAATACATATTCCCTTTCTCTTCCAAGGAGAAGGACATGTACTCTGGACAATAACTCATGTAGTCTTGGGCATGGGGAAATAAGCTAAATAGATTACTTGAGTCTATGGTAGTAAACATGGTTGCTGTTAGTGTTGCAGCCTACTTTTCATGGATTCTGACAAGAAGGAATGACATAATGCTCTTCATTCTGTAGATAAGCCATAACTTGTTGACTGTTTGTGATAAATTGTCCTTGCAGAATGTATTTGGCTTGAGAAAAGAATAAATGTATCCATGTCTCCTTTGTCCTTTAAATTCTGAACTCTTTCCATTTTGGAAAAAGAGAATTCTGCTTGCTGTAAAATCAAGTGCTGCAATTCAGGGCCAATTAATGATGTCAAAAACTAAAAGTCTTAGATTAAGTAGAATCCAAACTGTTACAGCTGAAAAAGTCTACTGAAAATTAGTCGTGATGGTGTTTCTCTATGTGATTGTGCTCAAAGGCATTCCCAGAAGAGCAGGAAATAATAGGTTGATTTTACTGTTCCGGCTTCTGAGAAGCATTGATATTTCCTGTAACCAAACTTTTCCTTTTGCAAAAACATAAGTCTCTAAGTTAATGCATTGAAAAGTCAAAGTCATGGGAAAATGGGAGATGACTATAGGGGTGCAGAAATCCTAAAAATATGGTGCTGATTGTTAGTTTGCTTTTTAATGGAGATATTAAGAGATATAAGTCAGAATCTTGAGTAGAGGTGTTATATGCATTTATAAATTTAGCACTTTCATTTATTTACATTTTTACCAGGTATTGAAGTATTGAACTTTTTTTTTTTTTTTTTTTTTTTAAATTCTGACCTATGGGTTTTCATTTTTTTTAAATTAAGGTTGTTTTTTTCTCTCTTTAGTTTCCTGCCAAACACTGGAGTTGGTTTCAACATCATGCTCAGAATCTCCAAGGTCCATGTGCTTTTCTAGGTGAAAACAATGCACACTGACAAGTTGCAAGCTGAAAATGGAGCACAATTGTCAAATTATTTTTAGACCACTTCCGTGATGTTACAGGGTATCGTTATGTCTTTTATTCTTTCTTCTTCCTCTCCTTTCATATGAACATTTGGAAAAGATTTTGAAAGGAAAGTTGAAATATTTTGTAAAGTAAAACTTGAATTAGAGAGGAAATTAATGAATTTTGGATCATCAAACCCAAGGTACTGATTTCAAAACGGAGAATTTAGACACCTTCATTTAGAAACTACAGTTTCATCCTGGAAAAAATAAGGCTGCTGAAAGTCTCTCTCAACACTGGCATTGGTAAACCTTTTACAAGTAAACTTCTTAAAGTAAACCTCTTACACTCTTGACAACCTGCAATAAAAACTATAAAACACTTCTGTAACCACGCAGTAACAGATCATTTTAAAAACCATGCAAAAAAAACAAAAATAAAATGGACTTTTATAAACTCTTTCTCTTGTAAGTTGCTTTTTTTTTGTAGCCATAATTTTATATATAACAATTTCTGAGTGTGAGTCACACACACATATTTACTTTCTCCATACTTCTGACTCTATCAGAGCTTAATTTAAACTCTCCTCCCAAATTCATCTCATTGTGGCACAGAGAACCTTACACCAGGAAAAACCTTATGGGTAGCTGCTAAACTCCCCAGACACCTGAACCTGGAAATTCCTTCTAATTGTGGTAGGTGGCCTGTTTGGAGGCTTAGGAATTGGTTGGATGGTCACATCAAGAGGTAGCAATCCATGACCTAATGTCCTCACGGAGATCAGTGACAAGTGGTGTCCTTCAGGGAGACCAGTGCCATATCTCTATCATCTGTGACACAGACAGTGGAATGAATGTACCTTCAGCAAGCTTGCAGGTGACACCAAGCTGAGTTGTGGGGCTGACATTCCTGAGGGACAGGATGCCATTCAGAAGGGCCTGGACAAGCTCAAGAAGTGAGACCACAGGAATTTCATGCGGTTCAACAAAGCACCATGCAGGGTCAAGGCAAGCCTTGGTATCAATCAGTCCAGGCTGGGGGATGAAGGCAATGAGAGCAGCCCTCCCAAGAAGGATCTGGGTGTGCTGGGACATGAGCTGCTGGACATGACCCAGCCATGAGCCCACAGCCCAGAAGGCCAAATGTGCCCTGGGCTGCATCCAAAGCACTGGGCATCAGGTGAGGGAGGGGATTCTGCCCCTCTGCTGTGCTGCATCCAGATCTGGGGTCCCCAGCACAGGAAAGACATGGACCTGTTTGAGCTGGTCCAAGGGAGGGCCTCTAAAAAAAAATTTAGAGGCTAGAGTATGTCTCCTATGAAAACAGAGACTGAGAGAATTGGGGTTCTCCATCCTGGAGAAGTCTCTAGGGAGACTTTATTCTGGTCTTTCAGTACTTAAAGGGGACTTATAGGGACAGACTTCTTAACTGGCCCTTTTGCAAAAGGACAAAAGGATATGTTTTAAACTAAAGGAAGATAGATTTAGACTGGATATAAAGAATAAATTTCTTACAATGTGGATGTTGCCCGGAAAGGTAATAGATTGTCCATTTCTGGAAACATTTAAGGTCAGGTTTAATGGGACTCTGAGCAACCTCATACAGTTGAAGAAATCCCTGCTCACTGCAGGATTGTTGGAATAGATGACCTTCAAAGGTACCTTGCAACACAAGCTATTCTATGATTCTATAATTTTATGTCAGAGATTTTAGAATTTCCCTGCATTAGTTCTCAGCTGAAATGGAGTGGGTCATTTTGATAAAAAAGACAAAAAATCAATAATAATAATAATAATAATAATAATAATAATAATAATAATAATAATAATAATAATAATAGTGGTGAAGTAACCATTCAGAATTTTAAACTATTTAAGCAGACTTTTAGTCTCTTTTGAACCTTGATATTAAGTTAGAAATGACAATTCTTTTTTTTTTTTTTTCCATTGGATATTAGCAGACTTTTTTTTTTTGGTGGACAGGAAAGCTCCTGATGCTACAAGGATAATAAGCTAAGCGCAAGGTGAAATTTGTATGGATACATAATGCATCTTTTGGCAATCTACAACCAGCACAAAATTTTCCAGTAGAAAAAGTCATGTACTCTCTGAAAAGTGCATTTTTAAGAATCCTGTCAGAGTCCATCCACAAACCTATTACTTGAAGTAGTTGGGCTTGCAAAGGTATAGTCATCAGGAGCTTGTTTTTGGAACCAAAACTTAGGAAATAATTCAGCTGATGGACACCACGAGACAAAAATACAATCCATCACACATAAAATCTGTAAGCACAGCATGACTAAAAAAGTTTCAAAAATTCATTCTTGTCACTAAGCAGATAAGGAAGAGTTGAAGAGAAGATTTATTGATTAAGAAGGTGACAGTCACTTTCCAGATTATAATGTCACTCTGACCAGTATTGTAATACTGATTTTCCAAGGAGATTCTAAGGTAAGAGAAACCTCCAGGAAAAACTATATCAGATATGAAAAAGATTTTAAAAAGAATGCATTTAATCAATATTTAGTCATCTGGTAATATCAGATATGCAAAGCTTAAATAAATAGCCTTCTAGCTATATTGACAATTGTTATCTAGGACAATAATCCTTTAGATGCCTTGTTTGTGCCTTAGCATTTTACATAAATATATATTTCTTTTTATCAGTATACATTAAAACGGTTGTAAAGTGTGAATTTTGCATTTCTCTCTGTTTTTACATTATCTAGCTAATGGTTTTGATTAGAATGCCAAAGTATTTAGGTGATTGTCACTAAGACTATTGTTTTCTCATTCTATAGCTTATCACAAATCCAAAGTGATAGTCTTTTGGACTAAGCATTGTGCGTTCTGACATAATGCCTGAATGCTTAGAAGCACAAAAACCCAGTCTAGTTTGAGATACAATGTGCCAATTCACAATAACAAAAATAGGCCTTAGTCCATACCCTCCTACAGTGCTGTGTGTTTTGAATGGTTCACTGCGAGTATAAAATATTTATATTTGTAGAATTAAAGAAATACTTCAAACAGATTTCAAATGGTCTGAAGAGGAAATATTTCTAAAATTGACAGAAATAGCAACCAGTTACAGGTTTGTCCTTATGACTTATTTTATTAACCATTTTCTTAAATAATTTTAAAGTAATATACAAATTGTTAGAAACTTTACTTTTTTATTTTGCAGATTTCTTTATCCAAGGATAAGCATACTCCCTTTCATTTTTTCTTTTGTGATGGAGCTGATCAGGCCTAGGAATTAAAAACATTTATACTTAAAATTTTCCTTTACATTTCAATTAAATCATTAAAACATGGACATGTTCATTTTTGGCCTCAAAAACAAGAATTTTTTTTCTAGGGTCTGAAATATCAAACATTAAAATATTAAAACATAACTTAAAAGAGGGAACAGCTATGTCACAGTAGCACATTTAATTCAGTAGCTGAGGTAAAGAACAGAGACTTGGCTAAGATAAAATAAACAAAAGTTTAAATATTAGGTGAGCCTGAGAGAAGAAATATTTCTCTATTTTACTTCTGAGGACAGTAAAATCATAATAATTTTATTCAAAATGGGGAAAGATAACACTAAATGCTCTGAGATAGCCCTTCCTCAGAATGGATTTAATTTCTGCAATCCTTAATGACGTTTTGAAAATACAAATTTTCTTTAAAATGTTTCACCTGAAAACCTTTGACGAGTAGGAGAAATATGATATTTTTTATATTTTCACCTTTGGCATTTATGAGCCAAGTAAAATCTACAAGGGTTTTCATATTAAAATTTAATTGGTTTTGCAGGGGAAAAAAAAATTAAAAGAAAAAGCAGCCTCCATTGGCATGATTTTGGGAATAATTTCAGATGTATAATTTGTATTTCAGACGCATAATTTGTATTTCAGACTGGGAATTATCTTTTTATACTTTAGACTATACATTGTATTTTGAATGTGACACACCGACAAAATCCTTGTATACCTAGTTCTTAACCAGATTTGAGAGCCTTTGTTTAATTTATCAAAACCTCCCCAAGAATATTAGTCTCAACAACACCCTGAAGTGTTACAGATCTGGGGAAGAGTGGCTGGAAAGTGGCCCAGTGGAAAAGGACCTGGGGATGCTGGTCAACAGCAGCTGAACACAAGCCAGCGTGTGCCCAGGTGTCCACAGAGGCCAATGGCATCTGGCCTGGCTTAGCACTGGTGTGGCCAGCAGGGCCAGGACTGGGATCATCCCTCTGTACTTGGTGCTTGGAGGCCACACCCCAAGTGCTGTGTCCAGCTCTGTGTCCCTCACTGCAAGAAAGACACTGAGGTGCTGGAGAAACTCCACCAACCAACAGAGCAGGTGAAGAGTCTGAAGCACAGACATATGAGGAGCAGCTGAGGGAGCTGGAGCATTTAGACTGGAGGAAAGGAGGCTCAGGGGAGACCTTATCCCTCTGCAGCTCCCTGAAAGGAGGCTGTAACTGGGTGGAGGTAGGGCTCTTCTCCCAGGCAACAAGTGATGGCACAAGACAGCCTCAAGCTATACCAAGGGAGGTTCAGCTTGGACATGAGGAAGAATTCCTTCACTGAAAGGCTTCCAAGAACTGGAACCTACTTTCCAGGGAGGTGGGTGGAGTCACCATCCCTGGAGGTGTTCAAGAAATGACTGGATGTAAGACTAAGTGGTGGTGATCAGTCAAATGTTGGAACCAATGATATTAGACGTCCTTTCCAACATAAATGCTTCTGTGATTCTGTAACTAAAATATCTGTCCTTTAATAGATGTGCTTTTCTGATAAAGCAGTTAAGGTTTTTTTTGTTTTCATTTTTGAAGTTTTGCCTGGTTTTTGTAAAATAAGGGTCTCACTGACCAATGATGGAGAGGAGAGAAGGAAAAAAAGAAATTATAGAAATTATATCAAGAACAGAAAGCTTGTTAGACAAATGCCAAAGGCTCCAAGCTGGAAGAGAGAGAAATACCAGACTTTCAGTTTGAAATCATCAACATAGCAAGAAATGGATATGGAGTCAAGAATGTTTGTTTGAACAAGGGAAAAGAAGCTGGAATATGGACAGAGGTTTTCAGCTGTTATGTGCTCTTGAATGTTTACAAATCCAGTTGTCCACAGAACTCAACGCTTTAAAAAAGTGTCCACTTCATCTGCTGATGGGCTGTAATAAGCCTTGAGATTTTAGATGAACCTGGATATGAGGACACTTTTTTTTTTTTTTTTTTGATGAGCATTATTGCTCTAAAGCAAGTATGGTTCAGAGGTGGGTGCACTGCCACTTACTCATGTCACATGAACGTTGCAATCATGTCCCAGTGTCCCGGAATCCATGAAAAACTGCCAAACAAGTGCTAAGGGGTTTCAGTTCTTTGAAAACCGGGATGTCAAATGCTTTATAATTTTGTAGTGAAAGCAATGACCTTATTAAATTTTCCACTGGGAATTTTATCTTGAACTTTTGGAAGTCAATTAAAAAATCTCATTATTTTCTGAGAGAGCTGAATTATCACTAAAATTATTTTGTGTAAGTTATATTTTTTATGTCATGTCTCCATTACTTTCTTCAAAGTAATCCTAAAATTCTGTTAAGTGTTTAAACCCATAAATTCTCTGAATTTTTGAAATCTTTCATTACATATATACAGATAATTGCTTTTCAATTAGTAATTTTATTTCAGGTCTTTTAGCAGAGTATTACTGTGTTTTCCTTTAAGCATCATGTTAACAAATCCTCATTTCTACTTCTAATTTTTTTGATACTTATTATTGGAAGGTAATTAGGAAATGTTATCAAATTCTTTTAGTTTGATTCACTCTTTCACTCTTTATCAGTTTTATTACTTACTCTTTATCAGCCTCTCTCTTGTCAATCTATTTCTCAGGTTTGCTTTGTATATCCTGAAGGATTCATGTTTATCACATGCTGCCTATGAGACCTTCTTAGTATTTAGCAAGAAAAAGTTCCATTGCCAGTAGCTTACAGCTTTTTCAATAATTTAACTCTCCAGGCTGATATTCTTTACGCTTCCTTCAAAATTAATATATTTCAGAGGGAAAAAAAAAAGTTTTTTTCCAAACTAGGTCTATTTGACATGCCAGTCACATGGCAAATAATAACATTTGGTGATAAACAATATATCATAAATCACAAGGAGAAGAGGAAGATTCATTCATATATTTTTGCACTCTATAGGAATGTAATTTAATGTCAAAAACATTTTAAAATGCTAAAAATATAATTAAATTTATCAGTTTTGAAATGTCTACAAAGTTATAGCCGCAGCCTTAGAAATCCTTCAGAACAGGAATGAGCAAAAGCAGTCTTCATCCTTATAACTTTGAGATGGTATATGAAACTTTTCATTTTAATGTAGTATGTTTCTGTAAGTATACATGTCTGTGTGGGGTATGGAGTGTCAGTATTGAGAAATCTACTGCTTTGAAGCTGAGTAAACTAGAGCACATTTCTAGAGAAAGACAATCTGAATGCACTTACCCTGCAAGTTTTATCTTTCTTCTTTGCCTGCTCTAAGTTGATACAGTAACAGGTTTTGTCTTGTTACAGAAGGCACTGCTTGGAGTTTAAGAGCGGGGCTAAGGAAAATTTGGAAAGATCTAATTTACCTTAAGTGTTACAGTTCTGGATACTGACCATAGGTTAGCCAACAGTGAAGACTGCTGTGTTACTCCTGAGGTGTTTCTCCAAATATCACATGCATAAATATTAAGATTTGAATGTTTATTCTCCTGTTAATGTTCCTGTATGTTACATTTGGCCTCTTCTTCTTATTCTGTTTTCTTTTGTTATCTTGATCTTCTAGGAAACATGATCTGTTTATTTCATCCATATGCATGACATCAGTCAAAATCTTTTATTACAGGTGATGCTGAGGTGATACAGTTCATGAACATCCAAATAGGTCTCCTCCAAAAGTAATTCAAAAAATACATATGCTTTCTAGAGTTCAGTTCCATTTTTTTTAAACCAATTTAGGTTTTGTGTAGAGAGTGATCTGTGTAGAGAGTATTGTTCTTTGTCTAGCAGAATTTGTTTTACCACTTAGGATAGGGTGCTCTATATGAAAAAAGCTTAAAACAGGAAAAGCTGTACGAAAAAAAGAACAGGGTAATAAGGTTTATAAATTGGTTTCACTACCAAACTAGATACTTAGGAGAATAAGAAACATAGGAAACCATAAATGTTAGGAGGAGGTTTGAGATCATGAAGTATTTGTTGATTGTCAGTATTTAGAATTATGAAAGGTTCTCCAGAAATAGTATGACTCATCCAGCCTTAATATTTTTATTGGGACAATATCTCTATTATTTTCTCATAGCAAGCGTTTCCTAGTGGGAAACTGCAGAGGTGACTTCAGTGAGAAGATGCCATAACTTGTCTCCTTGTTGGACAAAGGCAATTCCCACTGGCTACAAGATGGACCTGACACTGGCCAGAGCTGAGCCAGAGACATTGGTAGTGTCTCTGTGGTTACATATTTAAGAAGATGTTAAATAGTTATGCAGCAGCTGCGTGAGAAAGAGGGCAATATGTGAGAGAAACAATACTGAAAACGCTGAGGCCAGTGTAGAAGGACGGGGAGGGACTTGTCCAGGTAGGAGACCAGAGACTTCCCTGCAGCCCATGGTAACACTGCTTGTTGCCCCCCTGCTGAGCATGAAGGACTCCAGGCTGAAGCAGGTTGTATCCTGAAAGAAGGTGTTACTCCATGGAAAGCTTGCATAGGAGCTGGCTTCTGACAGGACCTGTGGCTCCATGGCGAGGAGTCCATGCTAGGCAGGTCTCCTGACAACACCGCCTTTCCTGTGGGTGACCCACACTGGAGCACACCATGGAAACAACACACATTGGAGTCGTTCCCAAAGTACTGAAGCCGATGGGAAGGACTCATGTTGCAGAAAGCCATGAAGGACTGTCTCACATGGGAGAGACTCCATACTGGAACAGGAGAAGAACATGAGAAGAAAGGAGCAGCAAAAAAATGTGATGAACTGACTGGAATGGCCATAACGTGTCCCTGCTGCTGCTTGGAGGAAGGAGATAGAAAATTCAAGAGGGAAGTTGAACCTATGAAGAAGGCGAGGATGAGATGCAATTTTTAAAATTAGTTCTTATTTCTCCATGGCTTGTCCTGTTTGATTCTTTAGACATTGAATTCCGCAAGTTGATTTGGTTTTGCCTATGACAGTAATTGCTCAGTGCTCTCCCTGTCTTTATCTTGACCCACAAACATTTCATCATTTTTTTCCTCCATCCTGTTGAGAAAGGGATGTGATAGAGTGGGTTGGTGGGCACCTGGAGACCAGTGAAGGTCAACCCACCACCCTCCCTCTCTGCATCTTCTTTCCTATACTGAAGATTAAAGAAGATTTTTTCCTCTCATCTGACACTCTTCAGCCCCATATAAAGGGACACATAAAACAGAATAAAGGTGTGAAGTTCTTAGTAGTTTCAGTTGTTTCTTTAAAAACAAGAATCAGAGATTTTACGGAATCAAATACCTCCTTCTTGGACACATTTCTCATCTTGTATTTTCAGATGATGTGAAGATCACTGCTGGTTCCTAGAGGCTATAATTTCCTTTCCTTTTTTTTTTTTTTTTTTCTTCATTTTCAAAACTTAATTGCCTACAGAACACAAGGCAGGGTGAGGGAAGAGAGCAGCAGAGAAATGAGGTGGTAAAAAAGAAAAGAAGAAAAGAAGAAAAAAACCCTTGACTTCATTTAAATATCATCTTAAGAAATCAACGACAGGGAGAAAAAATATTTACAAGTTTGGTATCCTGAAGTTAGAAAATATAATAATTAGCATCACTATTTATCTTCATCTGAATTCCAATGTTTTCATAAATTTTGAAAAACTCTGTAGTAATATGGATATATTTTAATAAGACCACTTTTTCACCTGGCCATATATGACACTTATTTTTGAGTCAGAAGTCAGCCAATATAATATGCACTCACAAGACAACCATTTTTCAGGGACCTGAATGCCCTTCCAAAGCTTACTGGCCCTGACCATCTCCTGGGGCTTTTATGTTTCTTTAATGAAAGGATAGCCTTGAACATGGCAAGCATATGGTGTAATCTGGACTGTGCCCAGTCCTGCTTTCTGCTCTTCCAGCTGATCTTCCAAAATGGATCAGTGCTGTAGGTCACATTGTTTTCATTTTCTGGACCTGCCTGATGGATGGCCCCAAGACATGTTCATTTCCTTGCCTTCTCTGTGACTGTAGGTAGAACCTGTCATTATCACCAATCTGGTACAGCTCAGATGATGCAGAACTGTGCCCAGGACACTGTACTGCTCATCACCCTTAGCTCTTTGTGCATCTCCCTCATGGACCAGTCATACTCCTGCTGCTCCCTTTCAATGAAGTTTGTTTCAGGGTTCCTTTTTGTATTTTTTTCATGCATCTTATTTAAATCATGCTTATAACAAAGAATTATAAACCTCAAGTTTTACTGAAATATCAATATAATACTCATGCATTTGAACAGATATGCTTCCATGACACTGCTATGAAGGAAGAAAGGTGTTGGAAGACTTCTTCTCAAGGGTGTAGGTAGAAAAATCCTCTAGAAGGCCTCAGGAAATTTTTTTCTTTATACAAAGTTGAACAATTAAAATTTTAGCATTGAACAAAAAAGTTATCTTCTGTTTCCCAATGCCTTCTTGCTGAGGTTACTTAATTCGACCCATGCTTTCTGGGCTGAATAGATCATATTTTGGCCTATCAAACTTTTAATCTCAGAAATACATAGAGTGATAATTGGTAATATTACTTAAACACCTATTGCATGTTTATCTGTCAGTGAAAAAAATGTTAAAAGAGAATCTTTAGTAGTTCTCTGACTGTTTCCATCACACTATGTTAATATTGCTAAAGAGTTAAACAGGATCACCTTTCAGCACCACAGGACCCAAGACAGATTTTATAGCAGTGTCCCAAGACATTTCTTAAAAGCCCTTTAACATCTTAGTCAGGAACATGGACAATGGGACTGAAGGCACCCTCGGCAAGTTCACTGATACCACCAAGTTCTGTGATGCAGTAACGCAATGGAAGGAAGGGATGCCCTCCAGAGACACTTGGGCAAGCTGAAGAGTTGGGCCCATGATAACCTCATGGTTCAACAGGGCCAAGTGCAAGGTCCTGTTCCTGGATTAGGGCAATTCCAAGCACAAATGGCTGCGTGGAGAATAGATTGAGAGCAGTCCCTGAGGATATGGGGCTGTTGGTGGAAACGAAATTCTACCTGAGTTGGCAATGGGTACACACAGCCCAGAAAGCCAGCACAACTTTTGGCTGTGTCAAAAGAAGCATGGCCAGCAGGTTAAGGGAGATGATTCTACCCCTCTTCTCTGGCGATATCTCACCTGTAATTCTGCATCCTGAACATAAAAAGGACACAAATCCATTGGGGCGAGTCCCAGGAAGAGCTTTGAAGATGATCAAAGGGCTGGAGCATCTCTGCTATGGAGACAGACTGAGAGAGCTGGGGCTGTTCAGCCTGCGGAAGAAAAGCCACAGAGAAGGCCTTATAGCATCTTCCAGAAACTTATGGGAGTCTGAAAGAGAGCTGGACAGGGACTTTTCACAAATCATTGGTAGTAATGCAGCAAGAGGACAAGGGGTTATAGCATCAAACTAAAAGAGGGCAGGTTTTCATTATATATAAGGAAGAAATTCTTTACAGTTAGGATAGTGGATCAACTTGCCCATAGAAGCTGTGAATTAAATCTCTTTGTAGTCACCAGAACTGATGCCTAGAAAGGCTGATCTGGAACAGAGACTAGGCAGAGTTAAATGAACAAAATAGGTATTTATTGAAAGGCCTTAAAAGGATATACTTTGTGCAGCACAAGAGCCTGGCCAGGGCTAAACCCAGGTTGAATCTAAGAGGAATCCCAGGCATGAGTTTTTACCCTCCTATAAGTTTTGGTTCATATATATTTGGGGTTCAGTTGTCCAGTTACAGCTCCAGTTTATGAAGTCTCAACCCTCTGGCTTGCCCCCTTCTCTTCATCCTTGTTTATGTGTTTTGGGTAATGGTTGTCCTCGATTCTCCAGCTGAAAAGGGATTGTTTTGTCTAACTACCCTGTGAAGAGAACTTACTCACACCTAATATGAAGTGTCAGAGTTACATACCAGGCAGCAGAGAATCTGAAAAATATAAAAGCTAAAACCCAAGGCATCACCCAATCCCTGGAAATGTTCAAGACAAGGTTTGATGGAGCGTTGAGCAATCTGGTCTAGTGCAATGACAATGGCAGGGGGTCTGGAACTAGGGGAACTTTAAGGGGTTTTTTTTTCAACCAAAACTGTTCTATGATTCAAAGACCTACCATGCTATGATTTTGCCCTGAAAAGATTTTCAGTACTTTGCCTTGAAAGTTTCAAGACCCAGCCAGATAAAGCCCTGAGAACCCTGGTTTGATCTCATAAATGACCCTACTTTAAGCAAGAGACTGAGCTGGAGGCCTCCTGAGGTCTTTCCTAACCTAAATTATTATCTGATTTTACGATCCTAAAAAGAAGTCCAAACCACCATAAGAGAGCAATTAAAAAATCAAGGTAAAAATTTTAAGACTGGAAAAACTAACCTTCTGCCTACCTTCTCCTCTATAATGCAGTAACCTGAAATTATCTTTTATTATTATTATTATTACAATGCTCCAAGCACTGTCACATTTAGTATTTTCTAGACTGTGAGTGGGAGAGCCATGGTAACCAGACTTAAGTGCATTTTGAAGCAATTAACCTGTTAGAACATTTTGTACTGCTGAGTTTTGTGGCCAGAAATAAACAAATATAACCTTAAAACCCACAAAACATGTAAGGTGGATGATCCACATGAACATTCTAATGATATCATCATTTTAAATGCTATTTTTTTCCTGCCTCATGAACTAATACAATTTAAAATGCATGTTTTTTCTTGAAATTAATCAGGTACATGTTGATGTTCCCTGTTTAATAACTGCAACAAATGACAATGAAGGAAAACATATTTCCAGCTTTTGTTATTAGATGTGTAATAATGAGACATTGATTAATCAATTGCTTAATTTTAGCTATTTAGAAGCAAGTATCTTCCTCTAGCTGAAGAACAGAAAAGAATATCACAAAGAATAAGGATTGTTTTAAATCAGTTTATTAAAACTTTTACAATTTTATCCCTATTTAATTAATGAAACATTTCTTTGAATTGTTACCTGAACATTTGCTTTATGATTACTTTTACACTGGCAGAGATCAATATCATTGCAACCAACAATAAATAACTAGCATTATTTATTCTCATCTGCTGCTGAGAGGTCCTTCAGCTTCATTCCCTTTGCTCATCTACTGAAAATACTGCACAACACAGAATCAAACTTTAAGATGAACCCTTTTAAGATCAGCCTTTTTTTCTCTGAGCCACTTGAACAGGACTGAAAAGAATCACAAATCTATAGTCTTTGTTAGCAGGTACAGCTGTTTTGTCCTTTTTTTTCTCCTCAGACATGAAGTCATCTAAACACTTATGCTAGTCAACACAAAAACTTTAGAGGTCAGAGAAAAATGTAAAATTAAACGTGAGAAAGGTTTTTAATTTATGTATGTATTCTTCAAAGAGACAGTTTTCCCTTTCTTCTCAGAAAAAAACGGAAGATTTCCTTTCTCAAAAGCAATGTTTTCCCACTACTTATTTTGTTGTATGTGCCCTAATTCCCTGGGCAGTAAGGACACAGTTATGCAACACTTACTTTCACAATATGACTTTTCATGTGTAGCTGCACCCCTATATGTCTAAGATATGCATTCATGTTCCACATACCATTTTTTAACAGTTATCTACATTTGCAATACTTTTCCAAACCCATCTCTTTCCCTTAAAAATAGCTTATTGAAGATACCAGATCCTTAATGACGATTTATGGTTCCTTTTCAAAAGCTTAACAACCAATCTTTTGTGATCCCATTTCACAGATCTATGTGCAATCCTCATGACCTTGCCAGCATTTGTTTTCTCCTCTCACAGAGACACTTTCTTTAACACTAGCTGTTGCCATTGTAAGTTCTATCCAATTTGTTTTGGAACATAAATTAGGCAAAGAAATCCTGAACCTCTGTCACATTCTTGATGGCCACTTTGCCGTCCCCTTCCCATTCCCATTCCAGTTTATAACTATATTTTCTGTATATTATCGCAAGCCTGCAGGAATGGGAGGCAGTTGCTTTTTCTGATCCATGGTCTGCAGACCATAAAGTCACAGCCAGTGCATGGGTGTCCCTGTGATCTTTCAGTTAAAGCAGGGTTTTACTCTCTTGTGAGGAGTGTGTGCAGTGGGACATTCACAGGCAACTGTGAATGCTGTGCTCCATTTCTGACGCTTCACAGGACGTGCATAAACAATGATAGGTATGCTGTGACAAATTCTGAAGCACTTATTCTATCTCTCTGCTAGGACTGTGGTCACCATAAGAACATTTTTACTCTGTCAAAAACCAAAACAAACCAATTCAAGAAGAAAACCCAAAGAATATCGGCAAAAATGCAGCCACTGACAAAGAAACCATGCAGTCTGTGATATATAGGTTACAATATGGTTGAACTATAGTTAATCCAGTAACACCAAACTACAAACCTGAAATTGAGGAAACAAAGCAAAGATGTGGAAAGCTGCCAGTGTGGCTGCACAGCTTGATATGAACTCAGTGAGGTCAAGCATCAATTTTACAACAGCAGCACTTCCTTGATGAGAAAATCAATCTGCTGTTTGCATGTGCTTTCAGGTAGTAGAGATTACTGATATGTCTTTAATCTTTTAGCTATTGAGCCACATGCAAGCAGTACATAAGAAATGGTAGGCCATAACTGCAGTTGTCTTTGTAGTTATATATTATTTGTTTTAGAGGTTTTCTTCCTGTATTCTGAAGTATTTGCATTATTGGGGTATAGCAGTTAAAAAGTCTGCCTTAAGCTTCTCTGGAAGAAGGGAGTGTGGAATATTCAGGCACTGAAAAAATTATAAGCTGTAGAAAAATATATTGGATGCAAAATTCCGTAGGTTATTTCTGGGATTGAGTATACATTCCTTAGTTCACAAATATTGTAGTTTTAAAATGTATTTTATTATGACAATTTTTTAACTTGATTTCTGATCTTTAAAACTATTACAATTTTCTTTTCTTCCATGATTTGTATAGAAAATAAAAATGATTTCTAATGGTGAATATTCATTTTTGTTACCTAAAGAAGAATTAATTATCTTTTTAGGACTTTACCAGTCTGACACATTAACAGTATGCATAATTTTGATAGCAGCTGAAAACATTTAAAAATATTTTTTGAATCTTTTCTCAGATACATGAGTTTAAAAAGAATTTTGAACCTGTCAAGAACATAATTGTCCTGTGGCTGGATACATATAAAGAGCATAAAAATGAAATATCTGGGTACATATACTAGTGAAATTGACCCTGCTTAAAGCTCATGTATGCTGCCAAACTACAGTATGAAATATCATATATAGCTCAATTAGGGCACTAAAAATCCTTTTGAACCATGTCAAACACTGTTGGCAGCAAACCCTCACTATGAACAACCAAGTCAAATTTAACCCTACTGCAACTTCATGAGGTTGTGTGAGGTGGTTGTTATATAAGTAGTAAAAGAAAACCAGGTCAGAGATTATACTAACTTCTGAGTAACCAAAAAGTGTAAGCCTGTGAATTTTACAAATAATTTGCATTGATATGACACAGGGTATAGAGGAGCAAAAATTCAGTAACTCTCTCTTGTTAGGAATTGAAAACAACAAGGATTTAATTTCAGTGCTTTTGTAGATATTATGTTCTTCTGCAGATACCAATTCTTTTCATGCACAGACAAGCATTTCATCAAATTTACATAAAATTTGTATAAGAATGATTTAAAGATAAAAAATAACATTCATTAGTGAGTTCTAGAGTCTTTTCTCTACCACCCTCCAGGAGCTACTCCTACTTCTTTTTCTACCATCTCTGCATATCCAGCATAACATTAAAACAAAAAAAGCCACAAACAAAAACCAAATCAAAACAAAACCCCCACACCATTCTTGTGTTAGCACTTAAAAATTCTTTAAAATATGATATTCCCAGGAAACTCATGCAGGCTTTTATGGCTTGTACCATTAGAAAAAGAATATGAATCCTTGCCAACTCTGAGATAATACAGAAGAAAATTATATAATTTCCATATGCATTCTTTCTCTATGTGTTTGTACATGCACAAACATTCACATAAATGGATTTATTTATATATGTCAATACAGATTGAAAAGACATAATTAGATTATATAAAAATCCAAATGCCAGTAACATTGCTGACAAATTTTAGAATATGAGAAGTGAACCCTTTTGGCATTGCTCTCAGAAAACTGAACATCAGAAGGAATTTTTAGTACCTGACTACAAAAGAATTAAAATTATTTTAATATTTTTATAATGCTTCCAAAATGGAGCATACTGGGAAAACAGGAAATATATGGACTCTCTTATATTGTGACACCTTGATGATCTCATATTATTATTTCATTTTGAAAACTTGATTTACAAAGTTCTATTAAGAAATATTACACTGACATTTAATTAATTAACTAATTTAATTAGTGATAAAGGATGGCTTTCAAAAGTTTTCCAGGTTCTACTAACTTATTACTACAACTTCTAAAGCATTCAAAAAATAATGAGTAATATCAGAAGCTTTCTATCCAGAACACAACTTCCTATAAAGTCCTTTGAAAGAACTGTGATATCAAAATACTAAATCCAACTAGGTGATTTTGATACACCTCAAAAATCCATGTACAGTTAAAGCCTGAATTCCATCATTTGCTCTTTGTAATTTTGTAATGAGCAGTAGTTGCAAACTTGTCTTGTTATGGTTTCGTAAACATAAGTGCACAGAAGAAATGGTTACACTTTACAGAATGCAAAATATCAGATTACAGTCTGAAGAAAGTCTGGAGTTCATCTTCTGGACAAGTGGCTTTGGCTTATTATCTTGTCTCTCTTTCCAGGATATTTATGCACAGTTTCCCTAAGACCAAAAAAGATAAGATACAAAAACGACAATGTGTGTTCGAGGTGCAATGCCAATATTAGACTCTACTTTGATTGCTTTCCAGTATGTTATGTCAGCTGTCTTGGATAAAAAAGACCTCTTGCCACTGACTTAATTATAAATCTAGAAAAGGTTCTATACTAGACAAACCACAAAATTCATTACTGTTATTCCAATTAGTTTAACGGGCAGAAATTGAAAAATTCAACAGTATGTTGCACATAATATTTTTGATAATGTGCAAAAAAATGTCCCATTAGAAGTATATAGTTATTTTACTGTAAGAAGTTTTGAATCAGCACAAAATATATATAAATATATCACAAAATATGTATAAATATATCATAGGCAAAGTCATTTAAGATAGATTTTTGTATGCATGACAGATGTTTTTAAGGGAGGTTCCTCCACTGGAGTTATTAACTGTTAGAGAGGTTCTCTAGGAAAAGTCTGAAGAAATTTCAGTATCAGTAGAAAATGTTCTCAAAAAAATAAAAATGAAAGAATAATAAAATATCAAGATTAGATTGCAATCTTCCACAAGTACTATTCAGGATCTACATTGAAGACAAAGATTTTTAAATCTAACATACATGCTAATAATTAAGTTCAACGTTTAAATTTTTTTTTTTAGGTTTGTAAATTCATTTATAGTTTTTATTCTTTCTGTGGGTTTTAGATGGGATAGAATTAATTTGCTTCATAGCTATGTTTTGCTTTTGTGCTGTAAAGTATGTTGATAGCACAATGCTTACACAGAGCAAAGCCCTTTTCTGCTTATCCCATTGCCCTACCAAGTGAGTGTGCTGGATGTGCACAAAGGCTGGGAGGTGACACAGTCAGGACACCTGACCCCAACTAGCCAAATGGACTTTTCATACTGTATGGCATCATGCTCAGCACAAAAACTAGATGGGAGCTTAGCAGGGAGGCCACTGCTTGGGGACTGGCTGAGCCTCAGTTACTTGATGGTGATCAAGTATTTTCATTGCATTCCATGTCTTTCTTAGGATTTATTTCTCTTCTTCTGCTATTTTCCATTTTTTTTTTACAATTTATTATTGTTTTATTTAATTTTTTCCCCCAGTTATTAAACTCTTTTTATCTCAGCCCAAAAACTTTCTCACTTTTGCAATTCTGATTATCTCCTCAATCCCACAAGGGAGGGGACCGAGTGAACAGCTGTATGGTGCTTAGTTGCTGACTGTGATTAAACCTTGACATGTAGTTATGTCTTTTGTTATTTTTCATCTGACACATGAAAGAATAGTGCAACATTGCTATTTTCTATTTTAGTTGAGAAATAAATGAGAGGAGATAGAAAATGTATACAATAAAATAAAACAGAAAAAGATTTAAATAGGAAATTCAATTAACTTGATATATCAAAAAAGCTCGGCATTTATTTAAAATGATGAGATATGTGCCCAGATTTCTAAAATTCTTACTGAAACTTCTCTAGTCTATTTCTGGCAGCAAGATGGCTTTTATCAATACAGTGCCAGGCAGTTTTCTGTGTATCCTCACCTATTACATAGCAATTAAAAAAGATAAGATGGACATAATCATGTCATAGGAGTATTGTTGATGATGACCAAAGTACAGAAATGTCAGTAGATGAGAGATGGAACTGAAAATATAGGTAAAAGAAAGCAAAAAGCCTCTAGTAAAATCTTAATTCAAAGTCCAGGCAAGTATCTCAGGTATATATTTCAGAGCAGAGAAGTTGCTTGCCATACCTCAGGCATGTCCAAATATTACAAAATTATCCGTAGAAAGTACTTGTGAAAAACTAACTTTTTGAATCCTTTTAACTTGCATCCAAATACTGTTGGAGTCACTAGATCTGTGTAACTTGCCACTGATTCATGCTGCCTAACCACTCTGGTGTGCACTTCTGTCATCACACTTATTTAAGTGCATCTGTGTTATATAGATCCTGTGTTATATCTGGAACTAGTAATGCAGTTGTAAGTGATTTGTCAAAATCAATGTAAAATAGAGGTTCAATTGTCCTCTGAGGTGTGAGTTAACTATTTAATCTAGAAGGCTGAATAAAATCAAAGATTTAAAAACTGAGTAAATTAAAAATACGCAGTATGTTTTAAGTGAAGACCATTGTATATTAATAGAAAATCTCTTGAACTTCTCATTATCATTTTACAATTGTGCAAAAGCAAATAAATTAATATCTTGCTTATTTCCATAGATTATTAAACCCTATATTATTACAACACTTATCTTGGTTTTTGTTTCTTTTTTTTTTCTTTCTTTTTTTTTAAATAAAAAATATTTTTGCGGATATAACATGCATATAAGTGACCGTGAACATAGATTGCCATCAGTTTCAGAAGAAAACAAACCGCAGAATAGAGGTCTTGGTTAGAGACAACTAAATCCCCTGCTTAAATCCATAGCCTAAGGTTAAGACAAGTGATTTGGCTTCATAGCAGGATTCTTCTGTGACCTAGTCCTATTTGTTTATCTCTGTTCATAACTCCTCCCAATCAGCAAAATGTGGACAGCAGTTTTTCACAGGTAGGATTGCATCTACTCAATTTATACAGAACCAGAAACTGCCTTCTGTATTCTGAGTAACTGCCCTGGGTTACTATAATAGACAAGCCAGAGATCAAATTTCTAGACAGGTACTACTACTTTAAAATTTCCAATAATTATTTCAAAAACATGGGCCATAAATTATTACAAAATGTTTAAGGTGAAATAGTGTCTTCCGTCTACATGGCAAGGTGTTAAGGCTGCCAAATTTGTGAGATGCTTAGTCACCATGATCCAGGGAGTTATGTAAACACAGACAGGTCAGAGTTTAGGTTCTTTGGAATAGAGGGATTGTTGAGGAAAAACGACAACATTGTCTTACTGCAATCCAAATGAAAATCTTGAGAAAAGACTACATTAAATTAGTTCAAAGAATTAAGGGTGTGGGAAACCTAATGAGCATATTCAGAAAGATATATGTACTTCAATTTATACAAAGTAGCATAAATTAGATTTTCAAATCTAATTGATTGAGAAGGATTCTAAAGCTGGTTTTATTTTTTAAGATAATCTAATTGTAAACAGGAGAACACATCTGGAAACAAATTTTCAGGACTCAGTAATTTTATGCAATAAAGAGTTGATTTTGTTAGAAAAACAGACTTTTTTATTATTTTTTTGTTAGAGCTATCAGTTCAAAGTTATACTTGTCACTTAATTTTCCTCACCAAAAGGACCCATCTTCATTCCCCATGGAAGGAAAAATAGATATCAGAACTCAAACACTCATTTACTTGCAAATCCATATACATCCATGCATATGCCTAACACTCCAGGTTTGGAAAAGTAGAATTCTTCAGTGATAAAAAAATGGTTGATTTTTTTGACAGAATTCAGAGTTATGTAGAATTTTTTTAACTTTTACAGAAGCAGTAAAGTAGACATGATGTATAGTAATTTTCAGTGCTCCTCTCTACACTTGCTGTTCTCTATTCTACCCTAGGAGGCTCTGAATCTTCAATTGCCCTTGCACACTCTCACAATATATGTCATAGCTTTGATATCTTCAGTTTCATTCCAAAAAAAAACCCAGTGACTGAAATGAGCATCTATTTCTCTGCACTTTATTTTGGACTGGAGGGCCTTCCTCTGAATAGAGAGCATTTTTCCTGCTCTAGCTGTCGGCCTGAGGGTCAGATGTGTCCTCCTGATGCACATTCTGGGACTTGCAAGAAGGCAGCTCCATTCAGCATCACCGTTTTCAGTACCAAAACTCAGTTATAGGCAGTTCTCACTGCACAGCAATCCACTGCTAAAATACAGCAGTGGGATGACAGAAATATTAGATGAAGCCATAATGATGCAAAGCATTTTAGCTTTTCATTTTCTAAACAAAGGACTAATGATTAGAATGGTACAGTACACTGGCATATCTTGTAAAAAGCTCAAGTTTCTTTAGATCAGTCAAGCTCTTACTAATTCAGATACTAAAGTTACTTCTTGAAAAAAAATTACCTGTAGTTATGCAGAGATAGCAGTTTTTTGGGGATTTTTCTAATAACTAGGAAGAGGAATCCAGGATTTTCTACTTTTCCTTATTGATGACATTTTTAAAAACAATGTTGTTGCTTTTCAGAGAACCCTCTAGAGCTATAAAATTTATTCATAAACTAGTTCTGCTCACACTATGTCTTTCATTCTGCTAAAGGGTGTTATTTTAATTTCATCATTATCTGTGTATCTTTAAGTGATAGCCATAAGCTTATGGTTTGGCTGTCTGCAACTGATTTAAAAACAATCAAAAAAATCCATAGGTAGAAGAGAAAAGAAGAAAACAAAAACAAACTGTGAAGTCTAAACAATTCAACTCCTACACAGCTGCCTTGAATGTATTTCAAGTAGAAATAATTAGTGTTACTCAGACCAAAGGAAAATCACCTTGCTTTCTAAAATTAATAACAAATTTTTTTCCTTTTATATTGCAAATACCAAGACTAGTTCCATTGCTTTTTTTTGTATGTAAAGCATAAAAAACCCCATTCAATAAAGCATGTTATGGAGGTATATGAAAAACAAAGGCATAGATTTCTTTATTTTGTCTACAAATGTAATCAGTAGTAATGGAGAGCAGTGCTAAAGAAAAATAAATTTAAGGCTTATTATAAACAAGAATTTTAAAAATAAGTGAAGAATCCAAAACCCAGCACATGAACAACCATTACTGCAAGGGAAAAACCAGTCTCAGTGCAATACTGAATCTTACTAAAGTGAGATCCACAAACACAGATAATTTACTGTGTTCAGAATCATCTTCCCTTTTTGTTTTATCTTATAAAAGAAGAGAGAATGTTAGATAATATTTCTTTCTCAAACGATTCCTTCAGAAAATATTAATAGATGTTCCAGTACACTTCACAATTTATACACAAGCTGTCAATTTTTTGGAATAGGAACAATGAATTGCACAAAGAAGGCACAGAACCACAGGACTGAAAGTGCCTTCAGGAGATGATTTGTTCTGTATCCCTCATCAGGGACATAACCAAATTACTCTAGACATGGTCTAACAGAATGCTTTTGTCTGGTACTGTTTGACGATGCCTGTTTAAAATAAAGTCTAATACAAATTTTACATGTTCCACAGGTAATGTGTTTAAGAATGATTTTCTAACCTATATCAAGAATATTTAATTACTTTAGGCTTTTTTCTTATTATTATGCACATCTACCATTAGTGGATGTAAAGACATATTTGTACTGTTTTTTCAAGAATATCTTTCATATAGTTGAATATTATAGTTATATTCTTAAATCCCTTTCCCACTCCTTCATTGCTGATCTTTACTAGATTCATTTTAGCAGCAGATCAATGTTTATTATCAATTTGAACAGCCTCAAGCAGTTTTCTTTTTCATGACTCATTTTAGTGAAAAAAACATCCCTCCCCAAAGTGCTGATAACCTAGATAAGAGATCAAATTGTGTCCTGCTTATTACAGTCATATCTTGAGGCAGGCAAAACTGACACTTTGCAAGAGTCACTTAAAGAAGCCAGATGTCCAAACTGTGTTGTTGCTACAACCTCAAGAAGGATTGCAAGTTTGCACTTGCATCAGTCTGATAAAACAGCTCAAAAGATACTGATGTAAAAGAGGAAACATATCTTTGGTACCAAAATGATCTATTGTTATTCCTTTGTATTAAGCAAAAGACCTTAAATAGAAAAATCAGATTTTGATCTTGCTACTCCATCTGTAGCTGCAATTTAGTTCTCTGTTGAAATGATTTACCCATTTTTTGGCTAGTTGGACAAATTGTCAAATATGAACTATTGCTATAATTTCTATGAACTACTGACATAACACCATCTTTTCATTTGCATTACAAGTGATTATAAAATAGACATTTCTTTCAGTAAAAGTATTCCCAGTGTACAGTTGCTGGACTTTTTTTATCTGCACATTGTTAGAGGTTTCTATAGAATTCCATCATGAATTCTTCACAAAGAACATGCAGAAATATCTGTAATGGTACTATGGCTGCAGCTACATTAATGGACAAGGATCTGTCCTCACAAGTTAACTACATTCCTTTGTCCACAAGAAAGTCCGCATTCTTTAAGCTACAATAGTAAAAGACATTTTTTAATTTTTTTTTTTTAATCATAAGAATTCATTTCAACCTCAGGTATTTTGGAATCCAAAATCAAACTATTAAATAGACTTTTCCTAAATTAATTTTGATATTAGCCCAAGTAGCTGTTGTTTCAGTTGTTTTTATGATTTTAATATACATAATGGTTTTTATGGCTTCTACATTCTCAAAAAAAAAAAAACAAACAAAAAAAAAACCAAAAAAAACCCAAAACAGTTTAATGTCTTTCAAGGTGCCTGAAGGGATTTTTTTTTTCTGAAATGAATACACATTAATTGATTTGCATCCACATTGAAAATACTGCTGTTTTTAAAAAATTAAATAGATGTGATACAATAACAGATGCCTGGAAAGAAACATCAAGTATTTCAGAAGATTGGATACAGGAATAGTACTCAACTTTACAGTTATGTTACTTTCTCACATGATAAACCATAACAGGGTGGCTCTAGAAGAAAAGATTTTCATTTAGTAAAATGCCAAATTCTGTAATTAGACAAAATGTTATGATTGGAAATATAAAAGCCAGTATGTTAAATGATTTCTAATAGTATTGATCTTAGTAAATATTTTAAATGCACATATATATATATATGTATATATAATTTCTGGTGTGCACATATATATCTCTGTAGGAACACAAAAAGACATTTACTGTTTTATCACAGTTCAGTAATTTTAAAACTCATTAAAGGCTTTTGCAAAGAGCTGGATCAAACCTTTGCTGTTCAAGTGACATTCAAGTTCATGTGAATTCATTTCTTTTTTACTTCTCCAATGGTTTATTTAACCACCTGCTGGATTCAGTGGGATACACCATCTGTTAAACTGGAGTCCAAGACTTCCTCCAACAGCAAAACTCTCCTAAAATCTACATTTTAAACATCCAAATTCACATTAAAACATTTCTTCAGATCGTATTTCAGAGAATGTTCAGGGCCTGAAAATAAAAAGCAAGACACAGGGATAAGGATTGGTATGTGGTTTTCCTTATCACTGAACTGATAATCAAAAATGGCTGGGTTTTGGCTTGGACAAACAAACTCCCTCTTGCCCTATGCCTGATCACAGAATCATAGAATCATGGAAAAACAGAATTGCTTTGGCTGGAAAAGACTTTTAAGATCATCAAGTCGAACCATTAACCCTGCACTGCCAAGCCCACCACCACCATATCATGTTCCTAAGGACATCAATACACGCCTTTTTAATGCCTCCATAATTACTGTTAACCAACAGCCTTTCCCAGCAGCCAGCTTGAATAGGACAGAATGGTTTCATGGAAGAGTGGGGAGATTAGCTGCATTTGTACTACTCATGCTGGACTTGGAATCTCTGTTATTTTCTGATTTGGTTTTATCGAAGAAATACTCAGATATCATTGATTTCTTGTTTCTGAGCTCCAGTGTTCACGTCTCACTGAAAAGCCTGAGTTATATCTGCCCTACAATGAACACTGCAGACAGACAATACAGAAGGGTCCTGGCTCCAGCCAAATGCTTTTTCAGGTCCTCTCCTCATTGGTGATGGAGGAACCTCCAAGGGTTCTTCTGTTGACTTCAATGGATTTTTTATTTGAACCCAAAATTTTCAAATCTTACAGGACCATTCTTAAGAGAAAGTGCAAATATTTCCAAAACAAGACAAAGAGCTGAAACAAGCTCCTGGAGGCCACTGCATTTATTTTGCTTTGAGTACTAAAACCTGTTTGTCTTGGAGTTAAAGACTGAAAACACATGAATTTATTCAATCTTAAGCAGTTCAGCTACTTTACTTGAAATATAGGCACCTATCCATGATGGAGGTGGCATTAGTGACATTAAAAGCAATGAGGACAATAATTACAAATATTAAAATTTGTTAAGAAAAAATAGTATATTTGCAGCCAAGTGTTATTTGTTCACTTTTTTCCATGTAAGACTCCTTTTTAAAATTGCTGTAAGGTTTAGTCCATTTTAACCCTAGCAATTCCTAGTGCATATCAATTCTGTTGGCACCCTTTAGTCAGAAGCAGTTAGCAAGCCCCAAAATTGCCCCCTGCAAATTGCATTGCAGTCTGGGCATGTGGTGTTTCTATATGTCTACCTACACAGCTGAATTTATACGATTGTCACTAATAGAACAATAAGTACCTCCAATTTTTTATATGCTTTTGGATAGCAACCTTCTCTTCAGAATTATAGATTTTTGCAGCATTACTTGTCTTCATATTTGCTATAAGAATGTAATTAAACCGTATCTTAATTTCAACTGACAGAAAATCAATTGCAAGTTCTTCCATCTGTGGCCTCTAATTTAGAAGAGTTTTTTGACATTATATGGATTTTTTACTATGATTTAGAATCATAATAGATTCTTCGTTGATCCTTTTTGTTGATCCCCATGACGTTTCTTAAGATCCCTTGGTACCTTTTGTATCCCACCCCTCAAAAGTAGTAATTTATAAAAGCACCAGTGGGAGAAATAGTCAGGCTAACTTTTGTGCTGACCACAGTTCTAGCTCCGAGACACAATCTGACATCATGATAGATGAGACACAGCTTTTTTGCATTTGATGCAATGACAGTGTGAGAGACTGAAATGTTAAGGGTTAATGACTCAAATAAATGTCCATTTGCAAAACCAGAGAGTGTTGTGCTGATGATGGTAAAAACCCAGGTTCAGAGGTGCAACCACCACTGGAGGTTACTTGCTGGGGTTTGAGCCAGAAAAATGAAAATGCAGATCCTGTGAAGGTAGAATAATGCCTTTTATCAACTGACTCAGGTGTAAAAGTCCCCTTCAGGGACTTATAGACATTCACTCCTAGGCCTGAAGATACTCATTCCTTCTGATGAGTTATAACCAGCTCAACTACACTGGGTAAGAAGGAGCTGTCATGTGTAGAAGGTGTCATAAACCATCAAAGATCCCTCCCACATTTGGGCATTCCACCTGACCCTGACCATCTATTGGCTTTCTGGGCTTTCCCCACCCCTGAGGGATCAAAAGGCCACCATCAATTCAACAAGCAGACTGAAATTACAGCAATCAAGTCTTGTCATTTTACTCATGGATAGTGATATCTTTCTGCTTTTGTGTTGTTATATTGCTATTGATAATGATGACCAAAAGGACTACATGCCTCTTTCCATTGCAGGAAAAATGTTCTAAAATAAACCTTATCTATCTATCTATCTATCTATCTATCTATCTATCTATCTATCTAT
>CM031859.1:11447499-11490937 GCA_018697195.1 Certhia americana | reverse complement strand
TATCTATCTATCTATCTATCTATCTATCTATCTATCTATCTATCTATCTATCTATCTGTCACTTAGTTCTTTCACTCTTATCTGCCCTAGGGCATCTATTAACAAGAACCTCAGCTACTCTTGCCTTCAGGGGCTAGGCCAAAACTGCTCTGGTCTGGATAATCAAGGGCGTACTAGAAATGGGTTTGAAATTATTATTCAGAGCTGGGTGTTAAGGCAGCTTTATCTGATCATGAATAAAGAGAAATGACCTTTCTATTGCATTTTGAAAAGTTTATCATCTCCATTCCCCTGTAGGAGAAAATAGTTCATGCAATAAAATCAGTTCATCATGCTCTAGAATGATTAAAATCCAGGCAGAATCTACAGAAACTAGGGAAAAATCTAATAAGGAACTCTGATAAGGATAAGGATAAGGAACTCTGATAAGGAACAAAGATCTCTCTAACTTGGTTAATGTCTACTAAATATCTATTTAACCTATATTGTGGATTTTCTTTTTTTTTTTGAGCTGAGGGTCTATATTGCCAATACAATAATGTTAACAAATGACTGACCTTCCTTTTCTACCTCAAAGGTTTTATATGATTTTTCATGTGACACTGTGTGATTCCCATGATCTTATGGAATAGTGTTTCACTAATCATTCTGTTCTAATGGTACTTTTCTTTTTTTATCTTGACATTTCATCGCTGCTGTATCCTATAAACTTTTGCCTTGCAGATGGTTTTGTATTTGCATTATCACATCTTTTAGTTTCCTTCTAAGGCATCTTACTCAATCAGCATTCCTAATGCATCTACTTCTTATCTCACAATGTAAGATTAATGACAAATTGAGTTGTACATGAATTAAGAAGTCTGAAAGTATATGCAGCACAGAAAAAGCCAGCCTGAGGCACATGAAACTATACATAATCTATTCCAAAAATATCTGGGTACTTTACCCTGCAAAGCTGAAAACAAATATGCTGGAAGTTATAAGGAGTTATAAGTAAAAGGACTGGAAGCAGTAACATTTATTTGTGAATTGCCTATTTAGCAACTAGCTTTTTTTTTCCTGTGTGAGTGATTTGTGAAGATAGTGCAAAAAATGGATAACCTATTCCTAAGATGTACAATTTTAGCAACCATTTTGCAGAATAAGTGAACAATTTGCACTAAATGTGAGTAGTGAAAATTGTGACAATTAAGACCATTTCTATAAGCATCCATCTTTTAAAAATCTGCAGAAAGTATTCAGTTGAAATGTATTACTACAGTCAGTATTCATTTAAATACATTACTAAATATAATCACATTTTGTATGGCCTAGACATTCCACATATGAAGCTGAACTGAGCTCTGTCTTAACTGGAATGATTATGAGAGTGGGTTTGTGGCATGCAGCTTAATGTTTGAGCTGCTTTCACCTTGAAATCATAATCTTGTGTATTTCTTCTTTCATTCAAGAGAGGCTATATTTAATTGCTTTATTAAGTAGGAACGAAAACTCTTCTTTCTCAGTGTACTGCCATTTAAATAGCAGTTGATCCAGGAAAACTTGTGTAATTTGGGAGCATGTCTGGAGCAGTCTTATGTTCAAAACCACTCTAGAAGAAGAAATGTATTTTCCCAACTTCATGGAAGAGCTGGAATGCTGTGTCCAAGTATTCATCGTAAGAAGGGAAGAAGGGGAAAACATTGTGGTGAGGCTGGTCATCCAGTTCCAAGAGAATGGGTAGAAGAACAGATATCAGGCCATGAAGAAATTAAATGCGTTTTTTGATTAAATTGCATTAATGTGTGTCTAGGATTGTCCCTGTTACTGAGATAACAAAGAAATTCCATTGAGAAGACATGACTCTTATGAAGTGACAGTCTTGAGCATACAGGAAAAATATACAGAGATATATTAAAATAAAACAGCAGTTATTTTACAATTCCATATAAATGGAATTAAAATCATGCTCTCTATGCAGTTAATGCTATTGCTGCCTTTGTCATTTGAAAATTTTTAAATATACACACAATTTTTTATGCTGATGGGGAGAGGGAGACCAGGAATTGACAAGTACTGCTTTCAGAGTTTTAAAAGGTTTTTAATAAATAATCACTAAACCAGAAACTTGAAAATGTAGACACATCATTTTCTGTGTTCTTGCAGTTTATTTCTGAAGACTGACAAACTAGAAAATATCACACTTCTTTGTATCAGATAGGTATTCAGAGTTCAAGCTCATTAATATTTTCCTTTTATAAAAGAAAACAGACTCATTCCAGCACCCTTGTCAGCTGTCAAAGTCTTCACATGTTCCTATTCACTGGTCCCGATAAAAGCCTCAGATAGGTCCATTAATTTCAGTCAAACTATACAATTTATGCTTGCTTAATCCAGTTTGCTGCTGGAACAGTTCTATTCACTTTTGCTCAAAATTAATCATAATTTCAGAAAGGGGGGAGGAACAGCATCAGACACATCATGACTTTTCTGCCTCTAAATCAGACCAACATTTGCCTATTGTTTTATTTCTTCCATGCATTTTCAATTTTTTTCCCTTTTATATACGTTTTCATAGCAGCACTTCATTCTTCAGTTTTCTCAGCATGACTCTTGTCTCCTGCATCTGACATTACATGCATGTGACTGATTTCTTACATGTGGTATCACAATCCAATCTCAAAACCTAAACTTATTTTTCATGTTGTGCTTATGGAATTAATTAGGAAGGTATAGTTCTATACTGATATGACTTCAGAAGTAGCAGAGCAACATGATTTTTTTCTTTTTAGTAAATTATATTTGCTAAAATAAATACATTTAATATTATATTTACTCTTTCTACTAAACTGTCCATTAGGCAGACGAAATGGTAGTGAGTATGGAGAGTTAAAGTCAAAAGAGAGATACAGCTCTGCAGCTCTGTAGTTGTACAAGTTATATGCAATGGCAGTTGATGATGGGACTTTAATCCTGCTGTTTGAAATTGCTTTTCTGTCTTTTTATTTTTACTTGTCATCTATATTCTTTTCTGTGCATTTTTATATTCTTTCCCTACTGTTCACATTATGTACATTATATACAGTAGATATTTGAGCTGTACTGTCAAAGTCTTTAGGCAGTAATCCATGAAGATCATCTTATCCCCTATATATAGTACAGGTAGATTGTAGCATGGAAAAGAAAGTGGTTGGAAGGTCAGATCCAGAGGGTAGTGGTCAACAGTTCAGAGTCCCAGGAAACATCAGTGACAAGTGCTGTCCCTCAAAGGTCAGTGCTGTTTAATACCTTCATTGATGATGTAGATGAAGGGACTGAGTGCCCCCTCAGCAAATTTACAGATGACACCAGGCTGAGAGTTGCTGTTGACAGATCTGAAGGGATGGGACATCATCCAGAGGGACCTGGACAAGCTTGAGAATTGCTCCCATGGGAATCTAATGAGATTCAACAAGACCAAGTGCAAATTCTGCAGCTGGAGCACAGAAACCCCCAGTATCACTCCAGGCAGGGGGATGAACAGGTCCAGAGCCCTGCTGAGAATGACTTGGAGGTGCTGTGGGTGAGAGGCTGGACATGACCCAGCCATGAGCCCTTGCAGCTCAGAAAGTCAAATTGTCCTGGGCTGCATCCAGAGCAGTGTGGGCAGAGCACGTCTCCTGTGAGGAAAGGCTGAGAGAAGTGGGATTTTTCAGCCTGGAAAAGAGAAGATGTCAGGGTGATATAATTGCACTGTTCCAGTAGCTGAAGGGAGCCGACAAGAAATGTGGCAAGGAACCTTTTATTATGTAAGGACAGGGCAAAGGGGAACAGCTTCAAATTGAAGGAGAGAAGTTTTGGATTAGATATAAGAAAGAATTTCTTTACTGAGAGGGTGGTGATACACTGGAACAAGATGCCCAGAGGAGTTGGAGATTCCCCACGCCTGGAAGTGTTCAAGGTCAGCTTGGATGAAACTCTGAGAAACCTATTCTACTGCTAGGTGTCCCTGCCCATGACAGGAGGTTTGATTAAGTGATCTTTAAGGTCCCTTCCCTCAAACTATTTTTATAATTTTTTATTACATGTAAAGAGCAAGTAAATAGATGAACTTCTAAGCATGCCTAGCCCAGTTCCTATTCACCTGATTCTAGTTTGGCTATATTTGGTTTCTGAAAAGTACTTTGCCTAATGCCTCTCAATGGTTTGAACACTTTCAAGGAATTAATTCAAGAAAAAAAAACAAACAAAACAAACAAAACCCTTCAGGCAATGTTTTCCGACCTTTCATCTAATTTCATAACTGACTGCTCTTTTTTTATGTATTTCCAAATATAATTTTTCAGACCATTTGGGTGACATTTTAAATCACAATGCCAAAGCATGTGATTAATTGATTATGCAAAAAATACCTGATAAGCTAAAGATTTCCTTAAGTTTACCCAAAGAGGCTCCAAGATAGCAGCCACTATGTTAACCTTTTGTCCTAAGAGTCACTTTAGGCATTTTGAACAGGTTGCTAATTAGGCCATCAAAAGTACAGGGGTTCACTTGTCAGACTTCAAGGTTAAAGACGCTCTAGATGACAGACATAATTTTGGCTATCTCAGGAAATAAAAATGTTAACCAGCTCCACTGATTTTAAATTGCTGCTGACAGGATCTGAAAAAAAACTCTGACCCTTGTCATATGGAATTCATCTGTTAGTCAGGCAAATGCTTATGGATGGGAAGATTGACACCTTTCACTATCTTTGATGTGTTTAAGGTTGCAGTGTGTGAATATGTGCAGGGCTTTAACAAGGAGGCACTGAGAATATGGAAGATTGAAGAAGGTTGTGAAACCCTGTAAGATGGCCTGTTTTCTTCAACTGTCATTTGGCCTAAAAATCCTTGGCTTTCTCTTTAAATAATGTTGCTGTTCAGGAACTCAGTGGCTTATAGGTACCAAAGACAGACTGATTTTTCTGAGGTATGACAGATAGAGATTTACCACTTTCCAATGTTGTTAAGAAAATATATATATATATATATATATATATATATATATATATATATATATATATATATATATTTATTCTTGAAAAGTTCAAAGAAATACTATCTACAAAGAGAAGAAATCTCTAATTTTTTTTGTGTGTGTTAAATATAAAAATGACTATGTGATTCCTCCTTTTTCCCAGCTATCACTTTGTCATTGCTACCAAAGTCCCCCAAGGAACAGTCCTGTCTGAAATCCCTCCATTTTCTCTTTTAATCCCTTGTTATTTCTCTCTGCTTTTTCAAATTTTTTTCAAATATCTCCATATAATAGACAATGCTTATATAAAAGATGCCTATAATTTTTAAACTATATTTTGGATCCTCTGACTCTACACTTATCTTCAGTCAAATTTTAGAACATTCAGAACAACATAAAGAAACATATAGAACATATATATATAAACAAAAAGAAAAAATACAAAAATTCACAATTTCTTTTACAATCAATACAGGCGTAGAGGCTGTTCTGTGACCCAGCCCAGAAGGGCTACTGGTTATGCTACATAAAGTAGCAGGACTTCAGCTGAATGAAGGAGAGTCTTTCACAACCCAGGAGGAAGAGTTAGCTACCAGTAGATATGGGTAAATATCTCAAAAAGAAGCAAAAACCCCAAATTTTGACATCAGCTTTTTAAGTGATACTTTACAGAAAAGAAAGATCTCTTTCAGGACACACTTCATCAGAATGGTTGATACATTTTTTGGGGTACAAATGGCAGAGAGAACAAACTCAGGATTGTGACTCCTGAATAGGAAGAGGCCAGTCTCAACATCTCAAAATTGAGCATTTAGGTCTGAGAGTGTGAAAGGATTTCAGTTACACTTTCACAAATGTGATTCATGTAATATAATATAGATAATTAATTAAATGGTTTAGTGAAAATAATATGGCCCATGATATACTGCAGTCTAAAGAGACCTGCTACAGGGAGCAGCTGACTCAACAGCTCACTGTTTCAGCACCTCACTTCCTTTCATCACCTTGAATGTGAAATCCTTTTCCTTAAGGCTCCAGTTCCATTGAAACCAAAAATAAAGCTTTTTATATTTTTCCTGGTTTCTTTTTCTTGGGTCATATAACTGTAATTGGCTCCCTAGAAAAAGGAATTGGTTCAAATAAGAGCAGATAGAACATGAGGGTATGACCTCCTCATTCTGGTAAAAGTAAGTTTTTGGATTTGTTTGCCATAAATAGGGTTTAAATCTGCAAATCTAACATCTGTATTTCCCCTGCAGATTTTCAAAGGTACAGTGTAAAATCTTAACAGCATTTTGGGGGCTAAATGTTATTCCTTGAGAGAGAGTAATTGCAAGGAAAAATGTCTACTTCATCTCTTCTGCTCCACTTTTACTTTAAAAAATACTCTGAAAATATATACCTAAAAAAGTAATAGAACAGGAGATTGCAGTGTTATTCTCTTTATTGTAGCTGTTCACAACTTTTGAACATGCTTCAAACACCAGTTAGCATGAAAGTGAAATACCAATGATCAGAAGTTTAATAATCCAGTGATGCATTAGCAAAGTCCCATTTCAAGTGTGCCAGCCTCAACATGATGCTGATTTTTAAGATGCCAGGTATGCACTAGTCCATTACTGGAGCTAGAAGGGCTACTCTGTTGTACCTGTGTAAAAGTATAAATGTATAAACCTGACTCACATCATGGGCTTACAGCTACTGTCATCAGGAACATAGTGTGAAGATGTACAGTGTCAGTTCCAGTCATTACTGGAACATGCTATTTTACTCTAGGTCATAAGGCAGAAAATGTTTAAAATAAAGATATACAGTATGAAAACTGTAGTAGTAGAAGTATATATGTTAGCTAGCTCCTGAGATGGAAGCTTTACTTTTTATAATGACTCTCATGATTTTGGACATTGCAGTTTCTTTAAAAATTCGGTGGGGTTTCCAGTCCCAAAATACCTCATTTATGACTGCTCTGTAGACACAGGCTTGGTTGAAAATGAGCTGCACTTGTTGAAATTGTCTTTGTTTCTCTATAAAACTAGGGAATACGAGATCCATTATATCAATGATCTATACTGTTCATTACAAAAATACAGAAGATTCAATGACCTCTAAAATAAAATAATCCTTCTTCATTTCAAAGGATCTACAGAACTTAATTCCTGAACAAGTATAAAAAAGAACGTGAAATTACAGTTTTTATCATTATATAGTTGCATAATACTAAAGTGAAATAGAGTGTTCTGTCTGAATTAGATGGCCCACTGTTGGATGATGTGCACATACTGTGTAAATGTTCAAACATATAACCATATACATATTTTTTTTTTAGTTTTTCAAAACATTGCATATCATAAGGTATTTAAAAAATGCAAGTAGAAGAAATTCCTCCTATTGTAAATAAAAGAACAGAAGAAATATTTTCTTGTTTCTAAACATTTCATTTATCATATTTAATCCTTTATCTGGAAATAATATTACATCTTTATAGATTAGATTTATATCAGAAAATCAATTAATTTTAGACCATAGATAACATTTCTAACTGAGATACCAATGGAGTAAGGCATGCAGTTTTTAATGTTATTTTTAAGACTTCTAATCAAAAATCACAGAATCATTGAATGGCTAAGTTTTAAAGGTCATCTGGTCTCTGGAGGTCGTCTAATCTAATTCTACCATCTGAACAGGGTAACATGTCCAGAACTGTGTCCTAGGGGCTTTTGAATGTCTCCATGGCCTGAGATCCCACCACTTCTCTGGATGACCTGTGATAAGTCACCCTCATAGTGAAAAGATGTTTCCTGATGTTTGGATGGGCCCTCTTGTGTTTCTGTTTGTGCCCAGTATCTCTGGTCCTGTGACCAGACACTGCTTTAAAGAACCTGTCTCTGTCTTTGTGGTTTGTAAGCATGAATAAGTTCCCCCTGAGCCTTCTCTTTGTCACCCTCTGTTGGACTCTCTCCAGAGGTACATCCATACCTCTCTTGTACTGGGAGGGTGTGGCATCACCAGTGCTGAGAAAATGTGAGGAAAATGATGTAAGGATACTCATGTCAGCTAGCTGGGAAAGGAAAGAAGCTGTAAGAAATGTCTCAAATCTACATCATTTTTGGAAGGGCTTAGAAGGACCTGAGTCAGGACAGAAAATTAATGGGAGCATTGAACATGCTAACCTTTTACTACCTGAATTGGTTTTGGCACTAGGGAACTGTTGAAAGAAGTGGGAGAAGTGTTCAAACCAAGCAAAAGAACTTTCTTATATCATGTGCTCTGACCTTTTATTACAAAGAAGACAAAAATGCCTCTATACCAAGTAGCAGAATATTCACACAAGCTGCAATATCTCAATGATCAGGTTATAATTAAAAAGAACAAATGTTACATAATATTTTGGAATACCCACAACTGAAATATTTTCAAAAAATGTTCAAGGCAACTCTTGTTTTTAGTGAGGATCCAGAAAGAGTGTGTTTTCTCATACAGTTCTATTTCATGTTTCTTCCCTTCCAATTTGTTTTTACTAAGAAGATAATATATGTGAATTTGTACAGTAGACATATCTGCTAAAGATGATGCTGAAGAATCTTTCCAAAATGACTGTTCAACAACAAATAATGGCATCTGAGAGACTGCTTCTCTTTATAATAAGAAAACTCAGTCCAGAAACCTGCTCTCTATTGGTCAGTGCCGACCTTTTTTTTCTCTCTCTCTTTGTTTCTGTGGGTGGACATATGAGGAAGCAAGGGAGTATCTGAAAAAAATTCTGCAACAAAAGAGAAGAATAAAATCAAATTCAAAAGGCCAAATGCTTAAACCTGTTATTAATGCATGTTAGATAGTTTAATATCAGACTCTAATTTGTCCTACCCAAATCACATCAAGATATTTTGTGTTGCCTTTCATCTGCAGTGTTCTGTCTCCATTTCAGTCTTTTTACCTCTCCTCATTTAATCCTGACTTTCTCAGATATGTTCTGACTGTAGAGAAATCACACATACAAGAAGCAGAAATTCATTATAGCAGCCAAGAAAACCTTTTTTTTTTTAAGTTATAAAATACGTTCCAATCCAAGTTTTCAGACTAAGTCAACATAGATTTCTCTGTAGTTCTGTTTTCCAAGACAGAACTCTTCTTATGTGTTTTATGTTTATATAGAATATATAAATGTCTGAATTTTGAAAAGTTCTTTCTCAAAGTGTGGATGTCTGAAAGAATCATAATGTGCTCAAGTATATGGTATTTCTGATCTTGGAAACTCACAGCTCTGAAAGGGTCAATGATTTTAACTGAGTCACAATGTAAGCCAGTTGACTTCAGTGGATCCACTTGAATGAGACACGTACAGGACTCAGAGGTAACTGCTGAAAATGTTTTGAAATTAATGTCAGTTTGCTGACTTTAGCTGCTCTACTGAGAGCAATGATTAGAGGGACATACAGACATAATAGCAAAAATTGCTCCCTACTTTTGTTCTGCTTTCTAACAGGAAAGAAGGATGAAAGATTACCTCTCTGTCCCATGACAGGGGATGTAGTCAGTTGACTGCAGCATTCTCTGCTGTAACTATGTACAGGGATGTTATTTCATCATATTCTTTAAAGAGCTTCCAATGGTGCAGTAGACATGAGAGTGGAAAACATGAAATCACTAAGGTAATCATTGGCCCCAAATACACCCTTAGTGAAAGTTTAAGGGTTTTGACTGATTTTTCATTAATATATTTTTTTCAGACTGTCCAAAACATGCATGTCATCAGAGTATTTGAAACCAAATGTGAAATAAATGATTACTGTGTTTTATTTAAACACCTTTTATATGTCATAAATGGGATCATTATTTAAAATCATTAGCTTCAGAGGGTCATAATTTTGTGAATGTTAAGTACATGGATTATTCTACTTATGTACGTTTGTCAAGATGTATTCGTATAAAACATGCTTAGGCCTGGTCTTCCACAATATTCAGTAAGGGATTACTTTTCAACAAGGCATTTAATAAACAGTAAGGCCACAAGAAGCATTCAGTCACCTGGATGGGATGGCATCCTGATGATTTTCTCTCTTCCAGTAGCTAGACCTGTTATACTTTTAATTTCTGCACTAGAGATAGCATGTCCATTCAAAAGTAAACTTTCCAGTTGGAATAGGGAGCAAGACTGAGAGCTGGTTCACAAATATCTGCTTAGAATGATAGGAGCTACTATTTAGAAACTATATAAATTTTGCAAACTTAATTTTCAAAAGTTTAAAAAGTTTTTCACAACTGATACACAAGGAGGTCATAACCCTACTGCTCCACAGTGCACAGTTTTGCAGTTTTCTTTATTAACTTTGTCTGTAATCTCTGCAAATCACCTATCTGACCATTCCAGTTACAGTTCCTGTCCTTTCATACAATTATAGAACAGCTCAGGTTTGAAGTGGGCCCAAAACACTATCTTTCCCAGCCTTCTCTGGAAAAGTGCTAGTAAGATTATCTAGTACCTTCTCCAGTTTCATGCTGAGAAACCCCAAGGATAAGAACTCTATCACGTCTTTGATAGAAAGGTGTTTGATTTTTGGTTTGGTTTGTGTTTTTTATTTTAAGAAATGTATTATCTATTAAATCATTCAAATTAATTAGCTTCAAGTCCCTGGATATTTAGATTTTTTAAATAAAATAAATTTTATTTATCTATTTGTTTCTATTACTTTATAGACACATTAAAGAAGTGTAGTTCAGAATCAAACAAAATACTTTATAGGATCCAACAATTTTATACTGAATAATGCAGGACTGCATGACTTAGATGTTCTACAATACATTATGTAATACATATTTTAATGTGTATATGTGGCAGTATCTGTGCAATGACAGATGGCATATCTATCTATATCTGTATCATCTATATATCTATATCTATATCTATATCTATATCATCTAATATATGTAAAATATATTTGTAGTGGTTTATCATTATAAACCATTATCCACAGTTTATTACCAGTGAATGCAAGGCAAAGTTAGAAGTTATTTGCTACTTTCAATATTAGTCTTCGAATATAATATTGTACCAATATTTTTTTAAACTTCCAAAACTTTCAAAAGTAGTTCAAAACTTTCTTAACTGAGGCAAAATAACAATCATGTGGCTTATATTTACTGGCTTCTCAACTGATAATTTTGTTGCATGGTAATGGTTTTAAGGTTTATATTTTACAGATATTTTCCAACACACAAGTTTCTTCTGGCCCAGGTTATTCTGATAGCACTAGGAGAAGAATGAAACAAAGCAGAACTGAAAACCACAAACACTGGTTTGAGGCTTTGTCAAAGAACTCAAGGCAGCCTAAAAATTCTTTTCATGCTTCCTAGTCTGATAAAACCTAGTAAGAGAGAGTGTAACTCATAAGAGAGAAATAGAGCTCACCAACACAATAAATTCAAAAAGCCCAGGTCTGCACATTTGTCAAGTTACTGCAACCATGTAATAATGTTTCTTATTGTTGAGGATATTTTGTAGGAAAAATATTGTTGATCCAAACAACACTATGCAATTTCTGTAAGGAAAAGAGGATGTTGTCCATTCCTTGGCTTCAGCCCAACTTTTCATTTATTCTCAACTTTTCCACAAAGGAAATAATTTTGACATATGGAGATAGCATCTTTTGACATAACTTTCTTGATCCCCTTCTGAAAACAATATTCCTTCCTATGTGATTTGAAAGCTTTATGATGAAAGTGGATGTGAACTATATAAAACATGATAGGTTGTACATACTGTGGAGAGGACAGTAACTTTCTGTGGCCAACTTCCCCTAGAACCAAAAAAAAAATGCCCTGCTAGAATAAAGATAAAAGCTTTTGTGGTGGCTGTACATATGAAAATTAGCATCTGTGAGTGCCAGGTATAGAAACTGTCTCTGTAAGAATTTAGCAAAGAAAACCAACGATCTGCTCTGCATGTTTGTCAACATCACACTGTCCCTTCCAGCAAATATCTGATCTGCAGACTGAGCTATAGCAGTGCAACTTTTTCCAGTCATGGAAGAGCCACTCCAGGGAATATCTGAAGTCACAATCTTTAGTATTACTGTTATTTTCACTACTGTTACTACTACTGCTGCTGCTGCTGCTTCTATTTTTATGGCTGCTGCATTTTCTTTTCTCTGAAGGTGGAAAGTATCTTGGTTTTATAGCACTGCCCCATCTGGAAATGTGTCCTTTTAGACCTCTGTAAAGAAGTCTATCTCTGTTTATGTGTATCCCCATTCCAGGAGGAATTGTGTTGTGTTTGTCTCCTGTTGTAAGAGTAACAATGGCTCTTTTCTGAAACTCCAGCCTTTTTCCTTCTAGGCCTGTTTTCTTCATCTGCTTAAATGTGATTATCATATGCTCCTGATTCACAAGAATAATGTTAGAAGAAAAAATGTATGGGTCTCATGAAAACAGGGCTTCATATTCAATAGGGGAAAAAAATAAATCTAAGAAATATAATGATGTGTACTTTTTTTTTTTTAGTAATTCATCTGGAACTTAATAGGATGTGTTTTGCTTACAATATAGATTTTGAAAAAGAGCAATTTTTTTTTCAGAGAAACATCATCATTACAGATGTTAATATCTATAAAGTAGAATAAAGAAAAAAGCAATCAAATAAACAAACAATAGCTAATGTTTTAAATCCAAGTGGAACATGATATTCCTTGATACTAATATGGAAGTGTTAGTGCCATTCCCATGGCATGGGAAAACTGTTTGTTTATTTCCATTTTGTATTTCCCTAAGGACTTTTTGCTCCACCAGTATAATTAGGATGACATTTGCAGCTGATGTATTTTAACACAAGAGCAAGAGACACTGTGCATCTTGACAAGAGATTATGATGTCAAGTCAATTGCTGCAGCAATATCAATATTTATTCCCTCGTTCCTTGTGTCTTGTTTTATTTTTGCTCCTCTTTTTCTATTAGGCATAAAATAATATACGAAACCTATCCTTTTGTGCAGCACATTATTTTGCTCCAGACATCCTCACTTTTCTTTAGTTAATTTCATTTTTAAATCCTCTCCTTTCTCAGGTAAATAGTAGTTAACTCTTTCAGCAGTGCAATTATTTTCATAGAATGAATTCTCAGTTGATCTAGTAAAACATTCTTAGTAAGCTATCTTTTATTTTAATCAGAAAGTGATCTCAGAACTATATTGTGTATTTTGAGTTTTATTTGCTTCACTACCTGTGAATACATATCAATTGAATGCATCCATTTTATTCACCAGTAGTGACTCAATCAAAACTGAAAAAAAAATGTGTCATTATTATACAGGTAGTGAATTCATTAGAAATGTTGTGCCAATCCATCAGGTTAGATTCTTAAAATAAGAAATACTTGCCTGCACCACATAGCATTAACTGAGATTCCTGACTGTTTGTTTTTGTGAAAAGTAAATCAGTGCTCTAGTTAGAAGCTCATCCATGCTTTATTTCTATATAGTCGCAGAGAAGATTTACCCTGGAGTGGAGTCAGATTAACAGGTATATCCTGATGAGCATTTCAGAATTGTTTCTGTGTAATAATAGCAGCAGAACACAGCAGCACAGATGCTAGAGTTCAGAGCCAACAGTGAAATAATTATGTATAATTGTTATTAGTTTATACTTATTAATTTTCTTTTATATTTACCTGATTTTTGTAGAAAAAGTAAATATATTTATGTTCAGCAAAACTCTTTTCTAAGAGTATTACTTAGAGATACATGTTGCTTAGAGTTGCTTAGAGATACATGTCTGTCTCTGTATAAGCAGATTATCTCTTAGTGAAGCACAATATCATTGATAGGATTATTTTTTAAATGGATTAGAAAATCAGCCTCCCAGTTTAAGGGTCTGTTGAAGTTTAATGCACTAGGTCTTGCTTGAGTATTGTGTTTATTTCTCTACAACACCACCAGGAACTTTTTTTGATGTATGATCTGGTTAACTTTGCACGACATCACTAGAGGGCAGTGTCCCTTCCAGCCTTGATTTGTGTTCTTCATGTTTCTAAGACATTTATTTGTGATTCATAATCCTTCAACTTCTATTAAGGATGCATAATAGTAAAAATTATTTTATCTTCATTAATAAACACAAGGTAAATATCAGAGGGAATAATGTTATTTCCTCTAGTCACTCTAAGTTTTTACAAGTATTTATTGTTGTCCTATTCTAGAGTAACCTTGATGTTTATTATACTTTTTATCAGTATAATTAGGTCAAGTTGTGCAATATTTCAACTTTCTTGAAATGAATGCTTTTAATTTCATGTTTTTACTTTTGTTTTTTATTTTTGTTATCATGTATTAGCTGTTCACATGGGGGTCCAGATAATACTGAAATTTGTATTTTTCAAAAAATAACTTTTTATGCCTAAGAGAGGGAGAAAGAGAAGGGACAGGGAAAGAGAAGGCAGTGGGTCTCTAAAGTCTTACACTACACTGTGCTTTATTCTGGAGAAATTCATGCCAGTGGAAAGAGTCTCAAACAGGTCCAATGTTAAATCTAGTCCAGTGAGGCTGGACTTCCATTATGCTCATTAGAAAGAGACACCTTCTTACAAAACACATCTGGAATGGTTAAAAATGGTCTTGAAAGCAGGCAAATTTGTGCAGTCAGAATATGCTGGCTGTCTCAAATGCCTCTGGCAAATACACACTGTGGAAGTTTATTATTATTATTTTGTGCTGGGACAGCAATTCACTCATTCATGACAGCCTTGAGGCAAGCCAGCTCACCCATTTTAGATAAATAGTTTAGGATGTGTCTTGTAACCTGTGAAGACACCTGTCTTTATCTATTAACAGTTATATTAAATGCACCTCAAAATGTTTCACAAATTCAAAAAGCAGTAAAAAAAAAAAATTACTTTAGACTCCTCTCTATTGATTACAATTGAGTAAAGAGGCAGTTTAGTCTAGGCTTGAGCTAAACTTTATGAGTAATTCCCCTAAATGATCCCAAGAGTTTCAAATTAGCCTTTCAGTATGTGGTAGCAAATGTATATTTGTTTCTTTACCAAAAGAGTACATCTGATGTTCATGATTTGTTGAAGTTCCACCAAAGAACAGACACAACAAAAGCAATTCTGAGTTACTGGTCTTTTTACTTTGAACATGGATGTTCCTCTTTCTTGTGTTAAGTAGAATGTCACTACTCCTCTCTGTAAAGTTTTTTGTGCTACCATAGCTACAGTGTCATCACAGCTGTGTGGAGGAACTCTGACATCATAAGTATTTTGGCAATAGTCTAAATCGTTAATAAGAATAACTGTTATTATTGCAATCTAAACAATGAGAGCTGCTTTAGGAAACATTAACTTTTAGTATGTTGCCTTCTATTCAGTGTAAGTTGAAAACAAAAATGAAGCTTTCCTTTTGTGAGATTGAATAGTGTTTCCTCCAAAAATTACAGTGAGAACTGCAATTGTTCATTTGCAGGAACATCTGTCTTGATCATTTACAGAACTGCACAGTATCTGTTTGAAAGACACCAATTCTTCCAAGAGTGAGCAGTCATAACTGTATTAAGACAGACAATATTCCAAAAGAAATTAAAATACACTCTGGTAAGGAAGGTAAATTTATAACTTATGCATATTTTCTGAATATATGCAGTTAGTTCTCAGTGTTCAAAAGTTTAGTTTTAATATTTCCATAAATCTTTGTAAATAGTAATGATTTATATGCAAACAAAGCCTTGCATCTGCCCAAACCTTCAAACTGGATTGCCTGGTGGCAAAAATCCATAAGTTTTATTGAAGTTCCTGAATAAAAAATGGGCTCACTTTCAAAGGTTATATGCATCAGTGTTTTTTTATGGCATAGTAGTTGCTCAACAGTTTTGGTAAATGAAATATTGTTAGCATGCACCAGTACAGAAGAAGCCAACTTAGAAGTCAAAGATTGTCTTCCCTTAATGCCAAGTTAAAAGAATTTTCATTATTCTATTGAAACTCTGATTTGTTCTTTTAAATACAAACTTGCTTTCATTCTTTTTATTCTCTAGAGGTTGTTGATACCTCCCTTTTTATATCCAGTTTTTAGGTTTTTATGCATTTCATTTTGAGTTACTCTTTCCTCCATATTATTTTTTCCCTATGCAACTTTTGAGATACATTTGATTTATATTTCACAATTTATTTTATGAAATTAAATGCAAACATTACTTAACAAAATAAGACTTGATTTCTTTACCTCTTTTTTTATCATTAATTATAGTTTAAAACAACTAGTAGTGAAATTAATGAACTTCTATTTCTTATTCCTAGAGATTCCTAGATTTAGAACAAAAACTGCAAAAAAATAGCAAGATTAAAATCAAGGGTCATTATTGCAGTATTTATGCTAACTTTTACTTAATAGAGAAACCTTTATGCACTATTAATGACGGAGGACTGAAATCTTTTTCACACCCAGTGATAGAATTATTCTACTTTTTAGGTTCTTTCAACTATATCCATGTTTTGCAATATTTTAGGAGCATAAAACTGTCTTCTGGTAAATAACCCATTTAAACAACCCACATTTCTGCTCTTACCTTTTATTTATGCAGAATACTCCTACCTCTTGTACACCGATGTTAACAATTATTTTACAGGGACAAACTCACGTTTTCTCTATTAGTAAAAGCAGTGTGTTGCTGTAGAGATGGTCGCAACACAATAACTACCAAAAGTTCCCAAGGCAGAAAAAGCTTTTATTTCAACTATGTTTTCCCTTTTATACATTCCTTTCACTAAAGGTGTGCACTTCACTCATTGGTTATTAAAAGGTATTTTGCTTGTCCATCAAATCTCTCTATTCTTGGTTAGTTTACAGATTTTGTTCTCTGATTCCCATGAGACAGATTTCTTATTTACTGCAGGTGCAGTTGTTTTTCACCTAGGAATAGTTTGTTGTGTTAACAAACTCTCATTCCCAAGACTGTTTTCACATAAGAACTTGCAAGCTGCTTTAGCTGCACATAGAAATGACAAGCTAGCTATTAATTTAGCAGAGCAAGGCCTGGTTTTATAAGGCCTTTCTTTTATAATTTATTTACCTTTCTATCACAGCAGCAGACTCAGTCCTACTTGCAGGTTGTGAGGGTCCAGGGGAAAGAATAGATTTTTGTAACAAATGAAGTGAAATTACCCACAAGTAGTATTTTAAATCTTCCTTTAACTTCAAAGGATCTGTGATTTTAAGAAAATATTATTCTTAGCTGTTTTAAAATTCTTTTTTTCCTCTCTTGACTGTACAGCATTTTGGAATCTCTCCAAACATGAGCTGCTGGGTCTTTTATCCCTTTAGGTTTCTTCCTTATAAACCATTTTCATGATCATCAACTCCTACCTTTTTGCAGAGACCTGTAAATTATCAAGAACTTCTCTTTAAGGGCTTTCTCCATTGTTATGCCATAATTGCATCCAAACTTTTGTTTGGTTGAGTCATTTTTATTTTTTTTCCTCACCTGCATAACATTGTGTTGACTTGAGAGTTGATGAACAAACATATTGCAGAAGCAATTTGAAAAAGGATTGAGTGGGAAGCATGGAGCGTTTTGCATTACTGAAAACTTGTCAAAGTGGCTTGATTTGTATCACCTTGGAAGTAATAATGAAGGCTTTGGGAAAAAGAAAGACTATTTGAAATGTTTGGGGGGTTTTAACTAAAACTTTTTTTTTTTTGCATTTTGTGTTTGATTTATAATGGGCAATTATCATTGTCTAAAATCTCATGCTACTCAGCCTCTGGACACATCATAGAGAGACATCTTTTGCTGAAAACTATTATGCCAAATAGTAGTAATAGAAAGGTTATCTCTGTCAGAAATATGGAGAGCAAAAGCAAATTAACAAATGGAATATTAAGGACAATATGTTTATTCCAGTTTAACAGAATCACTGCATGCTTTATAAGAGAAAGTCTGATCTGCAGCTTGAAGTTCCCAAATGCAGTACAGCATCAATTACATTCCAACTCATGTGAGTACCTGTGACCATTTTAATGAGCAAGACATTGTCAGAATATTTTCACAACTAGAAGTGGGTGTACTCTAAATCACAAGTTATTTACCCATATGTAGCGTTCTATAATCTGTGCTTCTCTTCTAGTCAAGATAAATCTGTACTTAGCACATATGGGAGTCTGAGATACCTATGCTACAGGTGTTTCCTCCACACAGATTTTACTAATTTTCCGAAAGAACAAAAGACTCTTCTGATTCTTTCTGCTGAAACTTTTCTTTTAATTACTTCATTAGAATCAAGCACAATATGGCAGCATTGAACCACAAAGATGGGGGAAAATTCTGTTGTATTTGATCATGAATGTTCATGAAACAGACTATATCTTCTCATAAAAATATGTAGTCCTTATGTTGCACTTATCCCTTAACTTTCAGAAGGAATTACTATACCTCTGCATGTTAATTCAGAATATTTAAGTTCTAGATTCATACACCACTCAGGTGATCTATTTTCGTAAGCAGACAATGATAAATCTATTGATAAAGTCACTTTTGCAAGTCATTAATTCATAAGCACATGTTCATAAGCACATTCTTGTTGATCCAAAGTGACAACACTTTTATTCTGTACAGTAAAACTAAGAACCATGTTATCAGCTGTAGAGGCAAGTATTTTCTTACATAGTTGTGGAATCAACATTGCAGTTTAAAAAAAAACAAAAACCATCAAAACCTACTGACTAAAGGCCATATCCTTTTCACTCTTTGGCATAAAGCAAGATTTATTTCAAAAAATTACTCCAGGAAAATCTTAGCTTTCTGATTTTAGCTGTATATAAGCAATAACCTCAGCTTTGGGGAAGAATGACAAAGTGGGGTTTGCGTTGATTTTTTGCAGAACATCTTACTCCTTCACTGCTTAGTGTGTTTGGGTTAAGTTACAGAACATTTGCTACATGTTCTGGTTTGTCTTTGTACTCCGTAGCATACATTCTACCACTATAGAAAAAAAATCTATAATCACATGGTAGAGTATTATAGATTATTAGACCGGTTATGAAAGCCAACAATTAAATAGCTTTGCTCTTGTAAATGTATGCACTGTAATAATTTTTTTTTTTTTTTGAAACTACAGTTATTCTAATCCAGGTCTGTGAGAGGCCCAGAATCCTGTCAGAGAAGCAGCAGCCTCCATGCCTTGGAAGGAGAGACACTGAGTTATTAAAGTAACACACAGCTTAGGGTGACAAAACGCTTCTCCCCCAAAGTCCTTTGTGACTCTATGTTAATGAACCTCAGTTCTGTTCTTCCCATTGGAGTGTTGGCCGAGACCACCCCTGTTTTCCTTATATAGTTATCCCCTGGAATGTTCTCCCCTTTCCTGATTCCCACTGGCTCCAGTGTGCTGCAGTGCTCCGCCACTGCTATCCCATTCACTCTCCCAGTTTGTTTCCCCTCCTCAGCACCACTTTTACCTATTCCCATTGGCCCCTGACCTGAGATCCATCCCCCTCTGTCCCATACTTAAACCCAGACCCTGAGCTGATCCCTGTCTTCGTCTCTGGACTCCTTCTTGCGTGGCTGGAAGAAGTCTCCATGGAACTCCATATGAAGACCCTTCCTGCTTCTTTGTTGTCTGGGATTTATGCTAGAACTGTCTGGTGTGCCTGTGTGAGTGCCTGTGCCACGGAGCAGCTTCTGTACGGAGATGCACACGGAAGGTCGTGGCACCGTTGCCTCGCCCCACCGCCAACCAGCGGGCAGTGGTCTGTGACATGGGTCCACAGAATTCTCCATTTTGCCTTGAACAGAGTAATACCCAGGGTATCTCCAGGTTTACTGTCAAGCGATTAAATACTGCAATTTTCATTATAGCTTAACATACTAGATTTTGTAGAGATTGAGAATGAATTAGGCAGTACCATTGTATTAGCAAGTAAAGCGGAACCAGCAACATCTTTTATTTGAACAGGATCTAAGCCATCATTTCTTCTTCTTTGTCAACCCTTCCAAATAAGTACAGAATTTATTTTCTTCCTTAGTAGTTTTTTTGTTTTTTCATTTAAAGTTCAATGTGGAAAATAATAAAAAACAGGCATTTTATATGGCCTTGTCTAAGCTTCAATAAATTACCAGTTCTAAACTTGGGAAGGAGTTTGTAAAAACAATCTTTATTTGTCTAAGTTTTCTTATAGCTGTGGTGGTGAAGTAGTAATATAATAATATGTTGATGTATTTGCTGCTATAATTTTTACAATCACAATTGGATAAGTAGATTCTAGTTGTGCTTCAGTTTTTCAGCCTTGAATTTGGTGATTTACCCAGGATCACAAACTCTGAATCAATGAAAGATTCACCCCAGAACTGAATATAGGGTACTAGAATAGGGGTTCCAAGGGAGTGGCCAGGGCACTAACTCTTAGAGTTCAAGAAATGTTTTGAAAATGCTCTCATGCACATGGTGTGGTTCTTGGGTCTGTCCAGTGCATGGCCAGGAGCTGGATTTTGACCCCTTTGAGGCCCTTCCAAAATTTCAGACATTTCTTTATACCCCAAAATCTTTTAGAATCTCTTTTCACATTGGCTTCAAAACTTAAAGGTATTTATCTTGATATATGTGCTGTTTAAAGAAGATGTTTTTAGCATCGTATTCTTGGAATTTGTTTATATAATCCAAAAATATTTGAACAGAATTTAAACCAATAAATTTTACAGGAATAAGGTACCCCTGAGTTAAGTCCCTGGATAAATAAAGGAGACTTGTCTCTGACATTTCACGTACAGAATATTGCCATCTCCTTGTCTATAGGCAAGTGACTGAGTTTTCTCACACCAATTTATATTGCTGGTGTTAGAGTAATCCCTCATCAATCCTACTACTTAAATATCTCTAAATAAGTTTTAACAGGGCCTTCAAAAGCAGTTAGCTTCACAAGAACCTAAGAAAGAAGTTGTAAATTTAAGCTCCTGTATATTCAGGTGTGTTTCCTCATAGAAGAGTACTTAGCTAGAAAATAATTTTTGATGGACCATCAGTAGTAAATGAGAATCCAGAAATTCCAGTCATATGAGACATGTGACCCTCTGATTAGCTCAGTTGGTTATTCTGTGACTTCTGTGATTGATTTATTCCAGAATAAATTGAAAAATAAGAAGTGTCATTTCTTGCTTACAGCACTGCTGAACAGGTCTCCTTTTGTAACAGAATGAGGATTTCTATAATCAGAACAATGGTGGTTGAATTCTTCCATTTGCAGCAGCAAGACAGAGCACAAGCAAGGTGAAACTCTGTTTTCACCAGAAGATTGATTTCAAATTATGTTATTAATCACATGCAAGTGATTAAAGAAACTGTCATTGTGGAAGAAACCAGATAAAATTGAGGTTTATTTACTTGTTAACTTATTTCTTGTGGCATCACAGTGCATTGTTCTTATCTATATTTATGTTTTGTCTTGTACAAACCCCCATCCACAGCATTGTACCTAAACAAGGATTTAAATTAATTTTCAACTTCTTCTGTTGAAAAGGGGAGAATGCAAAAGACAAATGTTTATACAACACAGAACTTACACATGAAAAAAGATGGAATTTTTTGGTTAGTTCTTTACAGCTTTAGCCAACAACATAGAGTTTTGTTTTTCTAATCCCGTAGACAGCAAAGACATCTATACTCTGTTTTGCTCAGTGTCATCAGGAGCAGTGGAGGCAGCATGGGCACAGACCAAACCCTACCCCGTAAGTGGAGAATCATTTTGCATAATGGGCACCATGGACCCAAGTTCTGTGAGGAGGAAGGCACCAAACCCTTCCCTCCAGCTTCCCAAGCTTTCAATCCTGCCACCAGGAGTTTGTAAGGGATTGAATAGGGACATCAGCACTGCCTTGCATAAAATCAGCCATCAGCACACAAAGGCTTTTGCCAGGGCTGTGTGTTGAATGCTCACACACAATTTTACTTAATCTTTGGAATACAGCAGTGAGTAAGAGAGAGTTATGTTATTTGGAATTTGCAGTAACTTAGAAGTTTCTGAGGACGTCATCACAGACACTGAATACATGCTAGAGCTTCATTTTCTGGAAGAATCTTTTATCTTTAGACATGAGCATTCTGTCTCGTTTGCATTTTAGGTGCAAGTCTGTGGACAAAATACTCCACAGGGGATCTCTGAGCTATTGCTGAAAGAGCTAGGATGCTTCACAGTAAAGCCTCCTGAAGAAATCCAGACTTACAATTTTCAAACAATACAATAATATAGTCACTGGACTGCATTCGCTAGAACATTTCTGAAGGTGCATTTGGGAGCAATGTGCCAAGACCTCTTTAGAAAATATAGGAACTAGAGTCCTGAAGCTAACAGAAGACCCTGCAAGTTGAGTGAGTTTTTATATTTTTTTCCATTGTATCATTGTAGTTCACAGCTTTGCCATACTTAAAACTACACAAGTAGTACAACAGGGAGCTCTGACATTTAGAGAACAATTAAAACCATCCATATGGCATACTTGCAGTTTATTAATGTGCTTTTGCTTAAAATAAATATATTCAGTGTCTCTAGGAAACAGTCAAGGAATAAAGCAAAACATTTATTTCCAATCAAATCAGCCTCACCTGATGTAGAAGAGTACAAACACAAACTTCCCTACAACTCATAGTGTGTGGTGGTAAAAAGTCTTGATTCTGGTTCAGGATATGCATTTGAGAATCATATTGTTGCATACTTTCATCATACATATTTCCTTTCTGTATAAATTTCCTGGATTTGTTTCCATTATATGTGTGCTTCTTTCTCTTCTCTGTACTACTACTGTACAAGATACATAATACTCTGCTTTATTAACCTAGGGGTAAACTGTTGCTCAGTTTACACAGGTCTGTGAAGTTGATGTGTTCTGGAGGCTGACCTGGAACAGAGACTAGACAGGGAAAAGGATAAAGTAGGAATTTATTAAAGGGTTTCAATGGGTACTCTTGGGCCATGCAAGAGTCCAGCAGGACCACACCCAAGATGAATCCCAAAATGGTCACAAAAATGGACACCCGATCACAAGGTCTCACACTTTTAAAAGTTCTGGTCTATTAGCATATTAGAATCAATTGTCCAACCACAGCTTCAGCTTATGAAGCTCCATCGTCCTTGTTTTTTCTTCTCACCTCACCGTTGTTTGTGTTCTTGGGCCTGAAAGTTGTCCTTGGCATTAAACTAGAGAAGGAATTGTTTTGTCTATCCGCACAGCAAAGAGAGCTTAGTAGAACTTAATATGAAACCTAAAACTACTCACCGAAACAGCAGAGTCTAAAAAACATAATAGCTAAAACCTAAGGCATCAAAATAATGCTTGCATTGCCTTTAATAGATAGCTTAATACTTAGTAAATAAAACCCTGAACTTTTGAGTCCACAGAAGTAACTAACCTTATTAAAAAAAAAGCTTTTATTTATAATTAAAACTGTTTATATTAGCGCCATTCAAGAGTTCCTCCATCACACACTTATTCTTAATTTTACTTAGTCCATAGTGAACATTTGAGAAAAAAAAAAAATTGGCTCTGCAGTATTAGGCAAATATTCATATTCTTCATTTTAATAAATTTACTTAACCACACTATACATCAAGCCAGGGGAAGATTCAGCAGCAGCTGATTTTACTTGTATTGAATCCCTCATATAAATAAATCAGATATTGCCAGAAATCCTTCAGGATGGTGCCCTAATAAATACTTAGGAGAATGATTCAGCTACTTGGGAAATCAGCAGTAGTTTTTTTTCTTAAAAACCAAGGTTAGTGATTACTGGGTTAAAACTGTAGTTTATATTAATGGGGAAATGTGAGCTGTAGCTCACCAAGGACAAACTGACTATACTAGTAACGAAAGAGTGCAGGAGTGCAAGTATTTTACCTCAGTTCTACTAAACTGTTCTAGGAAAAGCCAACAGATATGGGCTTTCACAGCCTATTCATTCATTAAAAAAAAAATCCGAGCTGTTTGCTGTTTGTAAATTTGTGATATGGTTCATGGAAATACTTCATTGGGTTTTTTTTCAGTTTATAAACTGCATTGGAATTGTGCTAAACTTAAGAGATTGGGATTTAAAACACAAATAAGCAAATAATTACATAACATCTTGACAGAAAGACTGTTTTCAATAATCTACTCTCTTTCAGAATTCCAGGCATTGTACTCAAGTGATCATCACACAACAGGGCATCATTTGCTTGCAAATTCGCAGGCCTCAGATTAATGATGTTGAGGGGTAATGGCTTTCTCTGCTGTGTCCCATCACCAGAACATGAAGGGAGAAGCACCATGTCATGGCAAAGTTCATCTTGGTACAGGAGTAATTAAAAACTATGAGCAATTGAACGGCCCCCTCAATAGTCATTATGGATGGAAATGAAGTCTTTGCACAGTTTGCTCTCTATCAGTAAAACCTGTCCTTTTGTGGCTTGCAAACTTTGGTGATTTTTTCCTCTTAGGGATTTGGTGGACTCTGAAGTAACAATGAGAGGCAGATAAATGTGATATTTCTCCCATAGAAAATCTCAATCAACATTTGCAATGCATTTGGGAACATTGCATTTTCAGAATTGCAAAGGAGATTGCTCATATATTCTGAGGGAATGCACCTGGAGAATTTAAATGCATTTTTAACTCTGGTCTGGAATTCAATATGTCCACATTGTGCAGTTCTACAGAATGATATCAATACCTTGTATATAAGAGCTTATTCATTGCATTGTTTCTTGAGTTTTAAAAGTAGCTTCCATAGACAAAAAGCAGAATGATTCCTTCATTTCCATGGTTGTTTCTATATGTAGAACAGTTACTTTTCAACATCCATTCCATTATTGTGGTCATCTGGTTAGGACAGACACTTTATAACATGGGTCATAGCTCCCTTTCAGTCTGAGTGCCTCAGTTTACCTGAGATTTGTAAGGATGTGGGTGCAGAGCAGGGAGAGATGAATGCAGTTGGGATGCATCCCAGGACAAATCCATGGCATGGAAGATGTGTGTACCAAATACTAGTGCCTGGAAAATCATTCCAGGGTTCATTGTAGAGACTTAGCATAATGGGACACTTCTTGATAAATCAGTCAAGACTGGGCAGCTGCTGCCTTTTTTAGTTGTCAGGACATGTCGGAACAAAATTTCTTCACTTTTATTGCCAGAAAGTAAAGACATAATTTTATTATGTACCCTCAAAATTCTCATCTTTGTTGGATTTAAAATTGGCTATTGCCTCTTTTGAGACAACTATTTTATTTAAACAAAGGAAGCTTTGTATCAAAAAAAACCCCCAAATGGGTACAAACATATCCATAGCCAAGAAATGGTGAAGGATCTTAAACAAAAATACTTTCCTGAGTCTCAATTATATCTTCTGGTTTGTAGCTACATCTTCAATGGTTATGTGATCTAAAGTCATCGCAAAATTATTTAAAAAGTTGAAAACCTTTTACCCAGATTAGAAAATGCATTAATTCCTGTGGGAAATTAATAAGACAAAGTAACATTTAAAATGAAAAGAAGAAGAAAAAAGGAAGAAAACACTTCAAATAGTTCAGCATTAATTAATTCTTCATTTTCATTTAATTAATTAATCAATTTAATTCTTCATTTCTCTTCAGAAAAGTATTGTTAAAACTTGCTCAAAACTGTCATGGGTTGACACTGGCAGGATGCCAGGCAGCCATTAAAGCTGCTTATTCACTCCCTTCTGCAGCTGGACAAGAAGAAGAAAAATTAACAGAGTATTTCTGAGTTAAGAACTGGGAGAGAGATCACTTGTCAAGTAACATCACAGGCAAAACAGGTTTAACTCAGAGATGTAAGGTGAATTTATTACTAATAAAAATCAGAGCAGGATAATGAGAAGTAAAATAAACCCTTAAAAAGCACATTTCCCCCACCCTTCTCTCCTTCCCAGCAGTGCAGGGGGACAGGGAATAGGGGTTATGGTCAGATCATCACCCAGGCTTCTACTGCTGCTCAGGGAGAGGAGTTCTCCCCATGCTGCCCTGTGGGGTCCCTCAGGACAGAACAGGAGACAGTTCTGCATGGACTTGGGTGAGTCCATCTCATAAAAAACAGCTCTTTGCAAACTGCTGCAATGTGAATCCCTCCCACGAGCACCAAATCCTCCCAAAACTGCTGCAGCATGGTTCTCTCTTCCACAGGGTGCAGCCCTCCAAGAACAGGCTGCTCCAGCCTGGGAGCAGGGCCCTCTCTGACCATGGATCTCCCACTGGATCACAGCCTCCTCCAGGCATCCACCTGCTCCTGCATGGGCACCTCCCCCAGGGGCTGTGGGTGGATCTCTGCATCCCCCATGGATCCCCAGCGTCTGTGGGTGGATCTCTGCATCCCCCATGGATCCCCAAGGGCTGTGGGTGGATCTCTGCATCCCCCATGGATTCCCAGGGTCTGTGGCTGGATCTCTGCATCCCCTATGGATTCCCATGGGCTGCAGGGGCACAGCTGCTTCACCATGGTCTCACCACAGCCTGCAGAGGAATCTCGGCTTCAGCGCCTGGAGCACCATCTCCACTGAGCTTGGTGTCTGCAGTTACTCATCTCTCATGTTCTCCCTCCTCTTCTATGACTAGAAATAAAACTGCACCACAACTTCTGTTTTGATTTCAACTTAAATATGTTATCACAAAGACATTACCACCATTTCCAGTCGGCCCATCCTTGGCCAGCAGCACATCCATCGGTGGAGCCACCAGGGATTGGCTCTCCCAGACATGGTGGAAGCTTCCAGCAGCTTCTCACCGAAGCCGCCTCTGTGGTCCCCTGCTACCAAAAACTGGGTCATGCAAACTACAAAAAATAAAGAAAAAAAAAAAAAAAAAAGAAGATAAAACAACCCAAAAATGTAACCAGAGCACAACACAGAGATAAAAAAGGGGTAAAGGTTCATGACAAGATGAGATCACACATGGAAAATTAAAGCTTGGAAAAAATGATAGTTTTTCAGAGTTATATATAGTTTAAAGTTAATATTGAAAAAGACCTTTATGTGGAAGTGATTATACAACCAAAGCTCAACACTACTGCTATATATATGAAGTGATCTATGACATTAGTATATATATTTAAATTATCTGCTTGGAAAACATGCAACAGAATTAATTCAAGATTACATTAGAAACCCTACTTTCTTGTAATTCCCTGAATATAGGATTTGCAGTGATGAGATAATCAGGTCAGAACAGGGTCAACTTGCTGTGTATATTTAATCCTAAAAGTAAAGTATTTAAAAGCAAAAGTGAAAAAAAAAAGAAGCAAAAAAGCAATAGAGGGAATAAAACCTGTATAAATTTCTATTTCAAATTAAGGCAGTGATAACTCTGGACCAGTTCAGGTAAGATTGTTATGTCAGTGCAACAATTACTTTTTCTTCAAAGGAATTAGGAAATAAAATACTCATCTTTGATTCTCCATGTTAAACTGTGCTTTGTTTCTTTTCAAAATTTTGTTTTCTTCTGATGTTCTGGACAGATTTTAGAATTCTATTGTTAATTTTGCACTTTTACAGTACATAATATTCCATTTATTTTTTCACAAAGAAGGATCCAGTATCTCTTACTGATTTCATTTTTCCATTAAATTGATTTAATATTAAGTTTTCACTCTGTAAAGCATCACTCTTATTTATTATAATTAGAACATCAATATTTGTTATGCTCAACCATTTACAAAATTTATGTTTACACATACAGAACATACCTAAGTAGAAAGTTGTACCGAACCTATCCTAATATTCCATTCATGTGCATTTTCTGTTAGCATTGATCCCTCTTGATATACTAGTATGAACATATAGTTTTAGTTGTATGTTGAATTATTTACAAAATTGTCTTTTGTCCAAAAAATGACATTTTATGCACACATGCACTCGATAAGACACATTATGCTATATAAGCCAAGACAAGACAGAGGAAAAATTCCAGAACACGGTAAATTTCCTGACCTAAAAATTGATAAAGCATCTATTTTAACAACAAAAAGGAAAATGTTCAGTTGGTTTTCTTGCACTTTGATTAAGGAGGCATAGTTCTGTTTACACTGCTACCTGTGGTGATAGTCCTCCAATAATTTGAAGGATTAGAAAGACTGAGCTTGATCCTGAATGAAGTTCTTACATAATTATCTCTTTGCCAAATGGGAGGATGCAGTGCAGAGGACATCAAAGGTGACCCCTTGTGAATGATTGAGGCAGAAGCAAAATAAAATCTGCAGCTGTTAAAATCAGAGAATGCATCTACATGGCAGTTCTGTGAATTTTAGAAATCCTCCTTATACACAACTAAAGAACAAGACCTTAGGAGTGGTTCTAAGAAATGTGATCATTGGAAAGTGAATTTTTCATAATTCATTTCTGCAAGTGAAATCTTAGCCAACTGAATTTTCTGATACAGTAATTTTACAAGCCATAATATAATTCCACAGTTCTTCTAAAAAATTATTTTCCCATTATTTATATTATCACCTCTTGTGATGTCATTTGGAGGAAAAAAAGTGAGAATGTGCTTCATTTTGCTACAGATGAATTGGAAAATTAATGCTGGATTCATCTTACTATATTCACCTGAAAGTTTGATTTGTATGGCCTGTTTAAGATTTCTCTGCAATCATAGACAGACTTGGGCCTGAAAGGTGGAAGTATAGGTAGGTGGCACGACTTCTGCAGAAGGGCATTATTCTCTTTCTTGACCAGGGAGAGTTTGTGCCTAGCTTAACTAATTTTCTGGTAAGGCCCTGTCTGATGGATGTCATCTATAGTAAAAGAGAATTTGCAACTCAAGGGCCAGTAATATAAATAACATATCACTCTTCTTGTCCTCATAAGCAATTAACAGAGCATCCCAACAGAAATAAGGCTGTTTAAATAGTTTTAGGAAGCCATTCATTCAGTGTTCAGTTAGGAAAAAAGAACTACTTAAATCTGCCCTGAGTGTTATTATTATTATTATTATTATTATTATTATTATTATTATTATTATTATTACTGCTACAACTAAAATGCAACTGCAACAAATATACACAAAACCAATTAGAAGAACTGTCCATTAAAATAATCTGACAGAGAGGATGGACAAGAAAACAAGATGCTTCGTAAAAATATCAGGATTATGAGTACATCTGAAGCTGAAAATCTTACACTCAGTGGGTAAATGTTACACTTGCAAGGGAAAGTTTTCCACCACATTCCATCTGACTGGTGTTCTTGTTTGGATAATACATCACAGTCATTTTTCGCTCGTTTCTTTGGAATAAAATATAGCAAATCAAGGTATTTGATCCCTTTTTTTAGTATTTTCCATATAACCTTGAGCTTAAGTATTTTTTATAAAATGTCCCTGTCTATATATGATGAATATTCAATTAGGCATTTGTATTACCAATGAATTTTGAAACTCTGCTGCATAGTGTGCATAAAACAGAGATCCTTGGCTGAAAGCATGTATCAACATCTAAATATTTTTTTATTATTAATAATCTTTAGCTGGAAAATTCTCTATTAGGGCTGAAGTCTAGAACACAAACATTTAGTGGCTGTTTAAGAATCAGTTATCTGCTTGGCACCAGGGTGTGCTTTCCTTTTCAGAAGCACTTTGTAAGCTTTATGACTCCCTTCTGTCAATTTCTGAAACAATATGCTTGCTGACACAGACCATTTTTTCATGTACTTAAGTACATTGCAGATTTTCAGTGTATTTGCATCAAGTCTCAAATCTTCAACTTTATGACTCATTCCCTATGGGCTCTGTTCTCTTTCCTGATATATGCCATTTCCAGTTTGTTTGGTTTATTTCCAATAGTATGTTGTCAGAGATTGGCTAGTCTTGTAAAATATACCTCATGGATATCAATTTTAACAGAATTGTAGTTGCAAGTCATGGTTAAATAATTACCTTGGGTTGCAAGTCCAAACACTGTTTAAGAGATCATTCCCACTGAAGGGTAGAATGACATCCAGGAGAATGCATGGGCTCCTTTCTTCATCACAATATCTCAAGGGAGCTGTAAATTGCCTTCTTAACTAGTCACTGAGAGATTAGTTTATCAATTAATTTAAACAAATTCAGCCCTAAAATATATATTGAATTCAGTGCAAGTAGATTTGGGAATTTTGTCCCAAAGAATTCTTTGAAGACAAAGTTCTAGCTTTGTTCTTTAGTTGTGTCCATTTATGGTGGAGTTTGTGATTGGGTCAGTAAACAGGCAAAAATGTAACAGGTGTCTAGCGACTGTCTGTTAAATTCAGAGGAATTTTTACAGACTTAGGAATGACATGGACACATCTCAGCTTAGGCTCCGATGGCCTTCAGTGACAGCTATGGCTCAGTGGAGCAAAAAGAGGACAATGTCCTGAGAGTCTGACTTTAGGGTAAAGAAGAACAAGGACCTGATTAGAAACTAAAAGGGTTCCAGCTCTTCAGTGGGAGAATATTGCCTACAGTGAACTTCAAGGCAAAGGCTGGTGTTTAAAGCTGAATAATAAAAGGAAGCTAGAGAAATCCTGCAGTACTGACTTGGTAATGCAATGAAGCTATGAGATAAAAATCTAGAGAAATTATATTATCTGCCCCCACTGTTAGGGTCCTGATTATTTAGGAATTTAAACAGGGAAAGTTCTGCCAAGAGACTTGTATTATTTGCAAAGCCATCTGCTGTGGTGGGGTAAAAAAGGACATATTTTCAACTGCAACTTCTCCTAGGAGAAGGATGTGCCTAAGTGGGTGATGAAGCCTGAAGACAAAACACAGCTGTGCAGCCAAGGAGGTGGCCACAACTGCCAAAATCTGAGGGTGCTGGGATTGGGGCTTCAGTCTGGCTGGGCCTGACATGTTTACACAAGTAGTCCCAATCAAAGGATCAGTCATTTTTCAGTACAAAAGTACATACTGAAAAATAACTGCTCAACTGCTCAACAGTGGGTTTCTCACTCTCAGAGAGAGCTACAAAAACCTTATAGCTCAGAGAGAGCTAAAAAAAACAGGTGAGCCTGGGAACTCCAAACCTATCACTCCTGTATATGCCGAGTCATGGCCTTGATAAACTTATGGGTTAGTGACATACCATAACTTTTTCTCACACTTTCTCATCCTACCTTATGCACTGCGTCTTGCTCTTTGCTTTATGCTATAAAATGTCCTCCTCCCTTTCTCATAGAAAATAACCATCACAGCTCTCCCCATATTTAAATCCTCCCCACTTCAAGTGTGCAATCTACATTTTCTCTCAATAATCTAACTGATAGACTTCCTAAAAATATGAAAACCTGGCATTTAGGTTTTAGGTCTGTTGCTTTTCTTTCAAATTTGAAGGAGTGCTTGACATATCAGGAAAAACATCTATTTTATCACTCAGTAATGTATTTCCTTTAATTGCAAACTGTTATGTTGCTTATGGTTATGGAAAGACTCAGTTAAGTTTACATTTGAACCATTTTCTCTTAATAACTTCATATCGGCAGTAGTGCAGAACCTTGGATGAGACTCCTGTGTCTCCTCCTCTCTAGGGAGGGAGGCTGGCTGCCAGATTGTATGAACTCTATTTTAGAAAAAGGTTTTTTTTCGGTGTCTTGTCTTAAAATAAGTCTATGTGCAAAGGCATTTCTGTACACTGTTCTTAACTGTACTTGAATCATTTAGCATGTCTTTGATGGAGACTTCAACCAAAAGATTATCTGCATAGATTACAGTACTCTTCTTCTTCAGCAATCCAGAGTATTCTCATGATCTCATTAATTGCTTCTGAAACATGTAAGGTTAAAAGTTATCGGAGTTAAATTTAGTGAGATTTTTCAGAGATAAAAAGGCCTTGAAGTTGAATGCACACTTGTGGGCAATTTTGCAGTGCTCCCATGAGAAAACAACTACTGTACAAAGAACATCAGTGCCATCAGCAGATAATCCATCTCACTGGGAGAATCAACAAATTTTGTGCAACTCTGACTGTTCCTTCAAGTCACACAATGAAACACTTTGTATTTGACTTTCACATGCATTTGAAACTACTTCTATAAAATAATTTCTGATACTATCTGAAAATTAAAGGGTCATCTAAGCAGAATTCAATAAATAAAAAAATCTAAGAAAAATTTGATACTTACCAAGTTTGTATTTATTCAGAGACCAAGAAAGACTGTATTTTTTGTATTCTAATTTTTCACAGTTAATTTCTCTTCTCTCCCTTAGCAGTGTTAAGGGGAGTAATCATGTAATTAAATTCTTAGATTAAAGATAAAATGAGCAAAAAAAGATGGACGATAAATGGACATTTATTTTTGAGTTCAAATTTAGTCAGATTTTAAATCCTATTTTGAAGCTCAGTGAATTTCTTTTTACAAGTGGAGAACTAATAGCATTTTAAAATGTTGTGTTGTGACTCAAAAAACCCAAAAGGGCAGTGCACAGGCCCTTGCTGCATTGTTGTAAACAGAGCTGAACTACAGTATAAAGTATTATTTAAAACAATAGAAATACTTATCTAATGAACTCCTAGATAGTTCGTCAGGCATGGCTCAAAAGCAAAATGAAATAAGAGAATATGTGAAAAAGCCTCTTATGGACATTGGAAAGAAAGTGACTGAAAGCAAAGAAAATGCCCTCTGGCTTTCTGAACACTATGGTGACTGAGTGGAGGAATGTGGTTGAGCAAATGCATAATCAGTTCTGCAGTGAGAATGCCTACTTCAGTGAAACTAGGACTCAGGCAAGCCTCTGTATGGAGATGTGATGCCTTAGGCAAGCTCCAAGCAATGATTCTATCCTTATATGATTACACAGGTAAAAAAGAATGTTCTAAGCAAGGCACAAAGAGTCAGATATATGATTAATGAAGGAAATAAATTTGTATGCAGCAATTTAAAGGAGGTCAAAGGGTGCAAGAAGACAATTTACAAAAGCAGGATGGGGATGAGAGATATACAATACTGAACTCCCTTTCAAGTCAATAGTTAAGCCATATGGCAAAAAGGCAATTAATTAAAATAAAATATTAAGATTCCCCATTTTTCCTAATGCAGATAATCAGTAACCTTTGCAGTAGTAAAACTAGAATGAAGAACAGTGCCACTATGACAGTAGAATGGATATCCAAGAGCTATAATTTATCCAGATAATATCCTCTTGTCCTTAACCAAATTTGAAAACAAATTTGAAACTCATGTATTACCTTGCCTCCACGTTTGCCTTGTATTGTCTATACACTGGTGTATTTTTAATAAACTTACTATTACTCTTGCAATTGGCAGTACATTATATAGAGAGTCTGCAGTTTCTGACCTGGAGAAGAAGAAACTGGAATTCACACAATATTTCATAGATAGCTACAGTTAAGACATTTGCTCAACAAGTGTTACGTCGGACAGTCTGCAATGAGAGAATTGTGTGCTGAATTCTGACTATTACAATGAGAATGTCTGATTTGTGACCTAACTTTATGTTCTTAGATCCTGAATAATCTCCATGAAGGTTAGAAGGCCAAACGGTGTGTTTATGGAGAAGCAACTTCTTGAGAATAAGCTTTGGTTGTTTTCTTGAGCAATCATTTGCCGGCAGTCTATACACACAGACTTTAAAAAAAAAAAAAAAAAAGTATGAAACTATCCAGGTATGACGGAGTTTTTTGTATCTTCAAATACTCAGTATAGAAAGCTCAACATCCCATGTCACCATTGTTATTAGGCTTCATTTTGATCTCTGTTGGTTTATAAATTGAGGTGCAGAGAAAAACGCTGACACAGCATTGGAATTTGTGGAAAGAACTAGAAAAATTCACTCTCTCTATATATATATACGTATATAATTCTACACCTATTTTAACTGTGAGTAATATGACTGCTAAGGAAAGAGAATTGTCCGGCTACTGATTTTCAATTAACTTATTTTTTTAAAAATTAAATTATAGTACTATTTTCTACATTAAGGTATTTTATTAGAGTAAGTCAGAAATTATTTTTCAAAATTTTTCTTAGAACTAAAGATAAAAGGCTGCATTTCAAGGAACAGTGAATAAAACTTACATTAATAGTTCAGAAATTCATTTAAGTGAACAATCTTAGACAAACCATATGACAACACAAAATCCATTCTATGAAGTTAGAGAGACTATTTGGAAACAGACAAATCAATGAGAACCGTCTTCAATTGTTCCATTCCTCTCTATTTATCAGGATTGTCATATTTTGCCTCTCCAAGGATGGAGTTTGCATTTATTTTATTACTTGAGGGAAGTTACTAATTTTTTCAAGCGACTGTGTCTTTTTAATATGGAAGTACAAGATAATATGGAATGACTAATATATTTCTATGTTCTGTGTTGGAACACAGAAATGACTGAGCTGTATCTGACCAAGGGCCAGGTACGTCAGCTTTTGAAGAAATATCAAATAATCTTTTTTTCTGATGTAGCCTCTAGCAACACAGGCTGCAAAATCTATCCCATTCATGATGAAGAAGCAATGCTGCTTCATTCAGTTCATTGCTTTGTTATTTTGTTGTTTTCCTTCATGAAACAAAATCATGTCAGGTAATTAAAATATTCCACTGGTGGTTGTTAGTTATGTTTGATTTCTATCTTATTTGCTTGCCAAAGAAACAACTCATATCTTCTCAAGACTAGATGAATTTAAGTTCTTTCACCAATTCATTGCCTTGGTTAACTAATCTTTGTGATAATAGCTCAATGTTTTAATACTAATTTAACTCATCAATATGCAGTGATTAACAGCTCCTTTCTAGTGATCCAAAATTATTACTTGATACCAAAAGACCGAGGGGTTTTTTTTCCTCTTCTCTTTCATACACAATATTGCTGAGATCTTTCTTCCTAGCCCAAACTGGTGCATTAAAACTTAGTTACAAGTAGGTGGGTTCTGAAAGCATTTATTTATACTAGATAGATTGCTTCAAATGTTTTCTTAAATTTAATTTTTAAAAAGAGTTTTAAAGTTTGAAAAATCAGGACATAATCTCATCTGTTATTTTCTATCTTTAAAACTATCTTGGTTTTACTGCTTTTGATGATGCAATTATATCATGATATAAGGATTATGAAATACAGATGAAGGAAATCTCTAGTGTCTGTTATTTTGCTAGTGATATTGTGATATTGATACATTACTTCTCAGGCTTGATTTTCATAAGTAACGCTTATATAAATTTATATAACTGTTTCATATAACAGTTATATAAATTTATATAAGGGTTATTTTAAAAGAATGTAAATGATTTCCAGAAAATAACTAATCTCACCATGTGAAAATTAATCAGCTGTTTTTAATAGTGAGAGAAATGGAACAAAAAATAATAACATCCTCCTGAAAAATTTCTGTCCTTAGTATATTTCTTTAAAATTTTGTAGGACTTCTGAGGATTTATAAAAGACAGGTAGTCTCAATATAAAGAAAAAAATAGGGTAAGTCAACACCACCTTTCAGGTATTTTTAGGCTTTATAAAAGTGGGTTTCTTTCTCCTTGCAAAAGGAAGCAAGTGAACACTAACTGGTTTTAGAGTGTATTTTTATAACGTTGACAGAACACTCCTGGATTCCTTCTTATTGCTGAGCCTAATATCTTCACAGCTTTAAAGACAAAACTCCTTCTTAAAATAGATACTTTGGAACATGTTGCTTGAGCTGTAGTGTACTCTTTAACAAAAGATATTTTACTAAAGTGCAAAGCATTCTCGGTTTTGATAAAAGAATTGTATTGTGTATTCCTTTTTTTCAGTCAGTGTCCTCGGATTTACTGTCTGACATTTATAGGGCTTACTACTTGCTTTGAAAATCATCCGTTCAATATTTTTTTCAGTCATATTACAATAGTTAACACTTGGGCACAATCTTCAAAATAAAATGTAAAGAGTAATGATATACAGTTTAAAAGTAAATATTTGCTGAGTTTCAGGTTCATTGTAAATCTTCTTTCTTTGTAGTCAGCAAGAGGTACATCTCTATAAATTCTTACTGTGAATACTTTGTGTATATAAAAGTTAAAGAAAAAAAAAAGAAAATTATATTACTCTCACTTTGAGCACAATAAAAATAATCCTAAATATAACTTGAATTCTTAAACAAGCATTGCAGAAGCAGAGAGAGAGCAGAGGTTTTTATGAGCCTGTTTATATTTGTACTTTGATTTTCTTTTCTGGTGGCAAATAAGCCTTCCATTTGATTCACCTGAGGGGATATAGCCATGAGCACATGATGCTCTGAAGCCTTATTCTCTTTCGTGTCTTTGGCTATTGGAACTGACATTTGTCTACTGTCATAGTCTAAAGTGTCAGCAGAAAATCAGGAGAGCCTTTCACCCTCTGTCCACTGTGGAAGAGCCTAGATGCAGTACCATAAGATTGTAAGAATATATATTCTGATAAATGATGGAATCACTGGTGTCTGTGCCTAATCTCACAGCAACTGTGACCTGTAAAGAATGTTGTATGTTTCATTTTCTGTAAAAAGTCAAAATGATTTCCTTTCAAGTGAAGATGAACGAGTTGCTCAAGTGGAAGAAGGGATTCACAGACCATAAGGACAAGGCACATCCTATTTATAGTCTCTAACTTCAAAGACTTCATGGGTGATGACTACAAACCCCTCAGAGTGAGTAGAGGATTGGTTACCAAGTTAAAAGACAGACAAAACAGCAGAGTAGGCTGGAGAAGAAAGCATGTTTTGCTAGGAATTAAATTAGATGACTTCAAGAGCTGTCATATATCATAAAAAACACTCCTCTGACAAAACCAGTATTCTGTCAGCTGCCAAGTTGTAGCTCCTCAGCTGTATTTTTGAGCATGCTTAGTGTCTTATTCGTATGAGGTAGACATGATGGTCCTGCAAAGCTGTTTCATTTTAATTAGTACATTTGTTACACTAGTACATTTGTGCCAGTCATATTCCTCTGTTTTCTCTCCACTGGTTTCCTGACTGTTGAGTTCTTCTTGCTCACCTATTTATTGTTTGTTTTCAGTCTTTGTTGACAATACAATCATATCTAAACCACTGAGCAGTGCTAATGCCCTACCAGCGCTACTGTCAGAAGTTAAGTGATTTTTCTTCCTCCATCTCCTCATCCCCGTTCTACTGCTGACACAAAGCTTTGTACAGCCAGCAGTTGAAATCTGTACAAACACCTCACATTACTATCTATGGCATAAGTTTTGAAAGGCAATGAGACCTGAACTTACAGTTAGACAATTGGGCATCTTCTAAAAATGTTTTTAGATCCTTTTTGTCTCTCTAAGACTAATCGTGTTTCACAATCCAGACTAATGGATGTCTCTAATATTCAAAGTTTAATCTTCGACTTGTTCCTCTTCTGTTCATTCTGCCTACAGCCTAGGAGACAAAATGTATATGAGTCCTGCAATATACATAGATGTACTGTGGTTAAAATTAATGCTCAGACAACTTTATTTAACTTCATTTTATTATTTTATTTTATTTTATTTTATTTTATTTTATTTTATTTTATTTTATTTTATTTTATTTTATTTTATTTTATTTTATTTTATTTTATTTTATTTTTCCAAGATTTTCAACCATCTTTACATTATAGCTACAGTAGTTTTGTTAAACATTTTTTTAAATCAACAATTCACAGCACATTACGCTGCACTGAAGCCTGTTAAATGTTGGAGTCCATCACAATATATCTCATGTCACATTACATTGAACTGTGTCATCTAGGGACTAAAGTGTAAAGTGAATGTCAACTTGTCATCTATGGTACTACTTCCTAAGGGAAGCAGTGGAAGCCCAATTTTTAGAATAATTTAAAATGAGGCTGGGCAAAACACTAGAAAATTACACTGTGGGGAACTGTCTCACTTTGACAGGAAGGAAGAAATAATAGGGAGGGTTTTTTTTCTGTCTTCAGCTTTTGTTAACCTACAAGACAAGATATGGTTTTTTGTATATCATGCACTGCTTGAGAGACCTGTACTGTCTGGTAGTTTTTGCTTCTTATATGGTGTCATGTAGTGACATCACTACCCATTACAGAATTTATGGTTCTAAATACATAAACTTCTGCTGTTCTACAAGGGATTATTATCAAATGCTAAAACTGAGTCATAGATGTTTGTCTTGTTTCTCTTATTGCTGTCTTGTTTTCTTAACTGTTGGAGTTTAACTATAAATAGCAAGCAAATAAAAAAAAAGAAAAAAAGAAGAGGGAAAAGTATCAGGTATTTTCAAACTTATGGGGAAAATATTTCTTCTTCAATAATCTTTCATTGACATTCAAATTAAATATAGGAATTTTAATACAAATTCTAGGACCTGAAGTAGTTGAGAAGATGGACAAAACTGGGGCAAAATGCAACCCACAGAGTCCTTCCAACCGTATTTTCTTGGGCACTCATCTTATAGAAATGGAGCAAAAATAATTATTGTGCTACTGCTTCTGAAAAATATCATCAAAAGGACTTTTTTCCCTTTGTTCCTGAGATACAAATTTTACCTGTGCTTAAGCAACAGAGAAGTTCTTCTCCAGGCTTCTTGGATAGCTCTGGTAGAAAATCTGACACTGGAATGCCAGGAAATGGAGTAAAATGAAAGAACCAATGAGCCTGCATCTATTCCAGTCAAAACCTCAAGCAAGGCAGAGCAATATATATAATGTATATATATATTATATATAATGTACATATATATAATATGTATAATTTCATTCATGTAAACGCTCATACAGCTGAGATTTTCTATCCCACAAAAGTGTAGCCTCACACAAAATGTTGAAGCAATTGATTTGGTCATACCACTTGCTAACACCCAACATGCATGTTGTGCTGGGGATGCAAACTTTGGCATACTCCCAAATTAGTATAGTTAACAAAAAACATTGTCGATCTGCATGATGATATTGAAAACCTGAGAAGGAAAGACGATGAAAACCAAATACAGATATATGTCTGTGGAAAAATATTTTGGAAACCAGTGAAAACAAAACGACAAAAAAAAGCAAGAATCAAATACCTTCCTTTTTCTATTCCATATACTGTCATACATCCAAGAGAAATACTGTGATATGCAACAGGGTTTGTACTACAAAAAGACCAGCAAGATTTTCATTGCATTCCAATTTTAGATGAGATGCCAGATTTCCTCCCACTGTTCCTCAGTAGCAGGGAGTGAATTGTGTAGTTCCTGCCATTCCTATCATTATTCATGGCCAGCAATTTTTTTGTTAATGCAATGTAATATGGCTGTTTCGATAGGGTGCTGTTGCAACTTAAAAGTAATTCATAGAGGAATGACTAAATTTTGTTTGAAATTAATTGTAGGGTTGACTGAAAAATTATTAAGGAGTGATGTTTGACATAGATAGGGATAAAGACTGGAGCACGGAAATTGTATAAATAATTTGACATGTATATGAATAGATTGCATGCTGAAGCTAGAAATAAGTGCTGCTTTTGCAGATAGGATTAATTAGAGCTTACAGAGGATCCCTTCCTCTTCATTTCCATTTCAGTGAGTACATGAAAAACTCATGAAGAAAATTTTCTCTTCTGTTTCTTCATCAGGAAGATGCTGAGTGAACGGTGATAGATTTATCTTTAACAAACTGTGAGGTAGGGAACTGTGCTGCAGACACAGGAATGAGTGCAGGATGAAAGAAAAGTGTTGAAAGTTTATTGACCTTTGCTATTGCCAAGAACAATATTTTGGAAACAATTGCAATGAGTAAACCCATATCTCGTATTGATTCAGCCAAGGCTGAGAGATAGAATTCACACTCTAGACCCAGGGGTGCAAAGCCTACAATCTCCTGAAACAAATGTGGCTTCATTACATAAGAAAATAATAGTTCTGTGACTAGAGGACATTACACAATGCTGTTTACTTAATAAAAAAGAAATATTTCTTCTCCTGTCAAGAACTATTTCAGAACCTAATGAAAAGGATAATATGTCTGATTATATTTTCCTGTTGCACAATATTTTCTGATAAGTGATTGAGTCCTAAGAATGTTGATGTGATTGGATTAACACAAGCTTTCATTCAGAAGTGTGAAAAAATGTAGAATGATTTGGCATTATCCAGTTAACCTCTAAGATGAATGATTATGACTGCTGTTTAAGTACATACATGGCATTTGTAATTACTGAGCATGTCTATATGACATAATTTAAGATTGTAGCCAAAGCTGTCATCCAAGGAAAAATAAAGAAATAAAAATACATACAAAATACAGCATTTGTTTAGAAAAGGGCATTTTGCATTTGAATTAAAAGGAAAGAGCTGATATGGAACTTCATAAAAGTGAAGTTAACCTTAACTTCCTCCCTGGGGATTCCATGGCAATTGACTAAGCTCCATAGAGAGTGAAATACATTTTTGACCCATAAAACAGAACTTTTGGCAGGTTTGAGTAAACAAGTTTCATGCTGGAAAAAAACCCCAAAAACAAAAAAACAAGCAAACAAAACCCCAAACCCAAAACCAAACCCAAACCAAACCCAAAACCAAAATAAAAAAAAAAAAAAAAAAAAAGCAATCACAGCCAACTGTTTTTTTTAACTTTGCAGCTAAAAGTTAGAAAGTTAGGTTTATTTCAGTTATTGCCATGTCTTCCTTCAGATTCAGCATGTACATATTTCTACTAGGAAAAAACCCCAAAAAACTTACTATGAATTGGCAGTGATTTGGCCTGAAATAAAGCAGAAGCAAGAACTGGCCAGTTCCATGTTAGCTGACAGTAAGATTCCATTCTCAAAGCCAGGTTTGTTTTATTGCTAAGTCAGAAAGCCAAAAGGTAAATTAATAAACATTGCATAATGGTTGATTATTACCAGAAAAAAAAAATCCTGGTATTCACTTGCAATAACTAATTGCTCGATACTTAAGCCTCTGCTATTGAATTTAATGGAATTTCTCTGGAACTTAATGGAGTGCTTTGGCTTGCTGACATCCATATCTTTGTTATGCCTCTGCTCACAACAAAAGCCTCCCTACACATCAAAGCTTATCTTGTTCACTTCTTTTCTTGATGTCAAGACCCAAATTTGTCAAATCACTGTAAACAAAGCAATTTGCCTAAAGTTATTTGTAACTCTTGTTAAATATACTTGTAAGTTGTTTGTTATAAAAGACTTGCCAAAATTTCAGAGTGCTGTAATAAGAAAATAAAATTTTTCCTAGGGAATCTGTTTGAAAGCAACTTATTTAATCATCTTGAAGAGTTTCATTGATTGTTATTTTCCCCAGAAAAATGCTAACCCTCATTTTATATGTCTATTCACATCCTCACAGTGCGTTAAATGGTCTTGATATTGCCTTTTTGTAGGAAAAAAACCCAGTGCATTTAGATGTGAAAGGATTTATAGTGACATTCCAGATAGGTGAGAATTTAAGCGTATTACTTACTTTCAACAAAGAACTCACCCTACTAATTTCAACCTCTCTGGAAGGCTCCTGGAAAATGTTAATGTGGTGCGAATTGTAAGGACGTAGTTGTCCTTGTTCCTTATCTTTTGAAATCGTCTAAATTATTTCACTGGGATACATCTACCTGTTAACAAATTTTAGCTCTTAATGCTGATTATTAGTAGTAGTGAATACAATTATGCTTTCCATTTTTTATAGCAGTGAATTTTAAGAGTTGTTACTATTAATAATTATCATTATGTCCATAATGGGGAATGAGGTCTCTTAAGTTGACTAAAACTGTCATCTGCTATCTACAGGCAGATAGAAAAGTGATTGAATAAAACCAGGATGTAGAGTCCCCAGACCAACAGCCTGTCTTGTCTCTGACATCACATTCCCTGACAAGTCTTTGAAGTGATATTCCTAGGAAACAACCACACCCTCTTTTTCTGCCTGAAAGATGTCAGTTGGTTCCAACTCATCCTACTTACAGAATTATTATCCATCGAGATTCATCACTCTTGTGAGCTTATTTTCCAAAGTAAAGGTTAGGAACCTATGCACTGTGGTTTTACCCCAGTTGAGAACTCAGCCCACACAGCTGAGCTCATTCACTCACCTTGCGTCAGTGGGATGGGGAGGAGAATCATTAGGGTAAAGCAAAAAATTCATGGGTTCTGATAAAGACAGTAGGTAAAATAAAGGATGTGCATATCACCAAAGCAAGACAAGAAATTAATTCACCACTTCCCATGTGCAGGCAGGTGTTCAGCCCTCCCCAGGAGAGTAGGGTTCAATCATGGGTATCAATGACTTTCGAAAACAAACTCCATCACTCTGAACATGTCCACTCCTTCTTTCCCCAGCTCTACGTTTTGAGTATGGCACCATAGAGTATGGAATATTCATTGGGTCAGCCAAAGTCAGCTGTCCTGGTTGTGTCCCCTCCAAGCTCTTCGTTCAGCCCCAGCCTTTGCGATGATGGCATGGGCAGAGAAGCAGAAGAGGCCTTGATGCTGAGCAGCAATGAAAACATTGTTTTCCTTGTGCTATCAACACGTTTTCCTGCACAATCCAAAGCACAGTACCATACCAGCTACTTTGAGGAAAATGAACAACACCCCAGCCAAAACCACTATGTTTCATCACAGGGAGTAAAGCAAACCAAACAGGTGCTAGTAACAGTGTTAAAACTGCCCTTTTTACTGCAGTTGGAAAAAAAAAAATGTTTACTGAAAGAGGCAAGAGTAAAGAACCAGAAGGGAGTAAAACACAACAGAAGTGTCTGTGTATGATGAGATTTAAATGTTTATGTTTTTGAAATACATAAATAAGTTAAAAAAGTAATGAGAAGCTACGTTTATTTTCTGCATTAGATTTTGTTGTCTAGCACAATACTATCGTATTTTTAGTTGATTTTTGCTCCCCTTTAAAATACTTTTACAGATACCATTTGTACAATTCAGCCTGCTAAGGAAACTCCTAAGGTTATGCCTTATTATTCTCTATTCCAAAACATCTAATTGTAGCATGAATACAAATGTGACAATTGTACAAATTAATGAAGACCTATATTTTTATTTGCTGCTAAAAAATTCCAGCTTTTCTGTTTACTGTAAGGGGATTTTTATTTTTTTTTCTTTTAACAATCGTAGAATCATAGATTAAAATCAGAGATGTGTTGGTTTTGCACAGCTTGGTTTTTGGTAGTGGGAAGATCACAGAGGTAGCTGCTGGATGCTTTCACCATGTCCAGCAGAGCCAATTCCTGATGGTCCCGATGGACATGCAGCTGGCCATAGCTGGGCCAATTAGAGAGGCTGGTAACGCCTCTGTGATGACATATACAAGAATAAAATGAAAACAAAGGACACACATAGTTTTTCTTCTAGCCAAGGAAGAGGAGAGAGAATGTGAAGGAAGAGAATGTGAAGGAAATAACAATGGAGACACCAAGGTCAGTGGAGATAGTGCTCCAAGTGCCAGAGTTGAGATTCCTCTGCAGGCTGTGGTGAGACCATGGTGAAGCAGCTGTGCCCCTGCAGCCATGGGGATCCATGGGGGATGCAGAGATCCAGCCACAGACACTGGGAATCCATG
>CM031859.1:11254894-11447489 GCA_018697195.1 Certhia americana | reverse complement strand
GGATCCATGGGGGATGCAGAGATCCACCCACAGCCCTTGGGGATCCACAGGGAATGCAGAGATCCACCCACAGCCCCTGGGGGAGGTGCCCATGCAGGAGCAGGTGGATGCCTGGAGGAGGCTGTGATCCAGTGGGAGATCCATGGCCAGAGAGGGCCTTGCTCCCAGGCTGGAGCAGCCTGTTCTTGGAGGGCTGCACCCTGTGGAAGAGAGAACCATGCTGCAGCAGTTTTGGGAAGGCTGCTGCTCGTGAGATTGGACCCATGCTGAAGAAGTTCATGGAGAAGTGTCTCCCATGGGAGGGACCCTACAGCCCCACAGGGGAAGAACTGCTCTCCCTGTGCAGTGGAAGAAAATCTTGGGTGACAAAATGACCAAACCCCATGCCCTGTCTCCCTGTGCTGTCTGTGGGAAGGAGGGAGAGTTGGGGAAAGAAAAGATGGGGTTTTAAGGGTTTATTTTACTTCTAATTGTCCTCCTCTGATTCTGTTAGTAATAAACTCACTTTGTACCTTTAAGCTGAGCCTGTTTGGCCCTAGGAGTGTTCTCTCCCAGTTCTTACTTCATGAACACTCTGTTAAGTTTTCCTCTGTCCAGCTTTGGCAGGGGAGGGTGAGTGAGTGACTCTTGGGTGCCTGGAATTTGGCCAGGGTCAAAAAACAACAATAGAATAGAACATGACTTTAGTTGGAAGGGACCTTAAAGATCATTTGGTTCCAACCCTCCTGCCATGGACAGGAACACCTCTCATTAGACCAGGTGTGGTCTAAAATAAAACAGTGTTATTTCTTTTTAAAAGATCCTTTTTCCTGCCCCAGAGTGACAAACCTGTAGAAATGTGCAATTTTGAAGGGTGGAACATCTATCAAAGTGGGACTGAACATTATTTTCATTATATCTATTAGTTATAATGTCACTGTCATTTTGAATCAATGGAATGATTTTTCACATGTGGAAGAGATATTAATACAGCTTTGGTATATGTCTAAAAGTACAGCCAGTCCTCATTTATTTTCTGGGATACAGTCTGAGTTTTGGAGAGAAAGACAAGACAAAAAAATAAGGTACTATAATTGTTTGTAAATACATCTATAATAAACTACTATGTTCGCCAGTGTTATATCGAGTACAATGATAAAACCTTAATTCTGTAGATTTATCATGTTGACTCATGTTCTTTTTGGTAGGAATGGTCATCTTAAAATCCTGAGTGCATTTGAAATTCCATTATCCTTGAGAGACAGAAAAATCCAAATCCTTTTTTTTTACAAGATAGGCTAAGTCATATTTTTAAATATATTTAGACAGAATAAGATGCAAAGAGAGGCATGTTGAGATTTTTTTTAAGCACTTTAATTGAATATTTTAGCCTTAGCCATAAAAGAGTAAGGATGAATGGCTTGCACATGCCTGATTTTAACAATAAAATGTACATTTTTAATTCTGAACCAGTCACACAGTCAAAGCAGACAAATAGTCATGTGCAGATGGTAATTCATTTAAGCTACCTTCCATTTGCATTTTTGAGAAATTGGCTTATTTTGATATTTCATTATTAATGGCAGTATCCCTCAGGACTAGATCAGATTTAGAGATAGTAGACACCTAAGTATCAGTCTGGATGTTCTTCTAGATAATGACTTCTCTTCCTTTTCAGACAATGAGAGCAACACAATTGTGCAGATGACAATCCCAGATAACTGTTTTTTTAAAAGATGCTTCTGTCACTCTTTGGTCTCTGTATAGAAAGGCTGGATAATTAGCTTAAGCTAAATGCTAATTTTTAATGGCTAAAATTAGGGTATGTTAAGTCTACCCAGAGCTACTTATATATATAACATTTTCAGGGTCAGCTCTTAATTATCCCAGCACGACAGCAAAACTCACACTTCTGAACTGTCAAAAGCTCTATAATAAGATGTGTTCCTTTGAAATTCTTTTCTATTAATAATAAATATCACATGGGCTCCACCTTTTCTACTTGACAAGGTTCCACTCTATTGCTTGCTGAAAAACTGCTGAAGAAAACCAGGATTCTTCCAAACAATATGCTTGAAATGACATTGTTAAGTTAATGATGAAGTTTTAAGAAAAATTGCTCAATTATAAAAGAAAATGCAAAAAGAAACCACCTCTCAAGGATAGCAGTGAGAATCTCTGGTCTTTCTTTGAAGATAAAACTACTTGGCTGGCTGATAAATAATGTATGGCCTCTGCAATGAAAACTAAAAAAGTTACCAGTTCCTTCAGGAATGCAGTGCAATAGTAAGTGTGATTTGGTATATTAGACCATGTTTTCAACATTGGAAACAAAAATGTTTATCCTTATTTAGGTAAAAACACTGAATATGTGCATCTCATTCAGCTTTTAGAACAGTGCCTCTAAGGAGTAATATCTCTCCTGAGGTGACAGATTTTAGAGATTTACATTTCACTCTTGAGAATGCGGCGCCAAAAATGTGCAAAAGCTTTAAGAATAGACATAACTATACTTTCAGTACTACACCTTTTTCCTCTATAGATCTATTCAAAGGCTCATATTTAAAGACTTGTACTGACGAATCCTATAGAACAAGCTTGAAGCAGTTGATGAATTTGTTTCCTGCTTTTCCTGTCAAGGAAAAATTACTACTGGACTCTCTTAAACTGTCAAATTTTGTATTCATAAATGAGATCTTAAAAATAAAGACAAAATTAATTTTGCTATTTATACATGATCTTTTTTCTTCTTCTATAAATTTATCTAAACTGTTTTTGTCTAATATTTAGCTTCTCTCATCTATCTTTCATTTTATTGCTCTAAACCAATCAGTGTTATGTTCATGTGAAATTGCATGGGTTTTATATCATGAGAAGTAAATAATCGTATCTGTTCACCTTCTGTGTGCCAATCATTTTCAAGTCTGTTACAGAATCTCAGTTTTGTCTTTTCAAGGTTATGGAGTCCCAGTCTATTGACTCATTCATCACTCCAGAGATATTATTATTTTGACCATTCTTGTTGCCCTTCTCTGTCTTTCTCATTCTATTATATTTTTAGGTAAAGATAGATTTTGAAGTCAAGCAAGAGACAGGCCGACAATAGATTCATTCAAAAAAAAAAAAAAAAAAAAAGCTCCAAAACTCTTTTTTATACTTACAAGTCAAAGACGACATTTAGTTTTAGGTCATTATGTAATACTTACAAAATGTTTTGACACATTTTGTGCGAACATGCCACTATTGCCTTTTTCTTTAAATTACAGAGTGCCAGCTGTGTGAAATGAGTGAAACTCAACCATAGCATACCTATATGTGCATTTGTGCATTTATATGTGTGTGTATATATATATATATATATATATTTGATATCATTATTCCAGATTCTTTTTGTATCTAACTAACAAAGCAGACATTCATGAGACGTGAATGATCTCACCTACTTTTTTGTAGGTGGTAATAAGAATCCCTGCCCAGGCCATATTCAATTTTTCCTGTATAAAAGTGTGTGTCTGGACAGTGTGCATGGACAGTCAGTTCTGGAGTAGAAATATCTCACAGTTAAACACATCTGACCACAAGTCCCACTGCAAAGTCCAGCACCAGACATGTACTTTGAATTTTTGCTTTGGTGTTGTTTTTTTTCTGAAGTTTCAGGCGTGCTTCTTCTGGGCCTCAAACCCACACTTTATTGAATTTCAGCAATGGTAGACAAAAATGTTGGTTTTTTGCTATTAATAATCCAGCAAAATTTCATATTATTTTGTTGGGAAAGTAAAATGGTAGTAAATATATATGTTTGCTTGTTTGTCTATAATTTCTGAGAAAAAGAAACATGGTAGAGTACTGGCAGTGACCCAATAAAAAATATTTAAAATTCCCTTTGCCATTTCTAGCAAAGTATGGTCACATAAAGTAGAAAAACCATTTTCAAAAAAAAAAAAAAAAATTCTCAGAGGAAAAAAAAATAAAATAAGAAAAATTTCAACTTATAAAGCTCACTTTTTTCCATGATAAAGATGATATCTGGATGAAAATCAGTTCTGCCTGTCCCTAAGTATGATGCAGCTTACAGTTTACATTACTAGCAATAAGACACAGCAAAGCATTAACCTTGGTCATAAAATGCTATTAAGGTAAAATCATATGAAGTAGAGAAAAATGTCAAATATTTTAATTAAAATGTATTGGGTAACCTATCTCTATAGAACATAAACTCATTTGACTACACTGATTAACGCTTTTCTGTGTGAAAATGCCAGCTTTCAGTTTCCTTTACTCTTCATGTGTGCTGCATTTGGAGGTCAAACAGGGATTTAGCACTTGAGAGTAATCATCACTGTTGCACTGTCATCTGGAAGGTGTGACAAAATGCAATGACATTTACAAACCTCTTGATTGCCAAGGATGATTAGATGTCCTGGTCAGGCAGAGGAACGTGTATTGTTTTTTTGAGGGAACTGTAAAAGAATCAGTCATCAGATCCTATGTGTTTAGTATAAAAGAGATATATGTAATCTAGAAATATCAGAAACAAGGTCCAAGGCACTAACTTGCTTTGCTTGCCTTTTCAATACTTAGAGAGTAAGCAGAGCTTGGAATAATAAAGTGATTACGAAACTATAAAGTACGTATTAATTTTCTATAAATTTGTTTAATCTAATGCCACTCAAAGGAGCTCAAGCCTCATGGGTACATGGTAAAACTTTGTTTCAAGTTTAGCTACTTCTATTAGATGTATCTGTCTACAACTCAGCTACTTAAGGTAGGAGCTCAAAACCTCCTGGGTTCTCCTTTCCATGTTCACTGCAGAATCTCCATTCACCTGTTCTGGTCAATAGTCAAACATGAATTTTTATTAAAGAGTTATTAGATAAACAGGAATGTGATACAAACTTTCTCTGAATCATGGTCAAGTTCCCAGTGTATATCCTCAAACCATTTTGCATGCTTATAGGAAAATTATTTTTAAAAATATTTGTGCCTTTGGAATAAAGACCATACCTAGCTGTGCTGGCCTCTTGGAATTTTCTGCTTGTTTATCTACAAGGAATACATTATCTCATGGTTGACGTGAGAATTTCAAAGTGTACAAGGCTCATCTCAAACTGCAAAATAGAGAAGACATGTTCCTCCTACCTCACCCCTGAAATGTGGAATTAATTTGTCTAACACATGACAGCAGAAATAGCACTTTCATTAAAATATATGGGTATATTACTTCAAATGTAACAATACACTTGTATGTGGTTCTCCCTCTGAAGAAAGAATTACAATCATATTCCTAAGTGCATAAATAGAACCTAGTACATAAGAAAAAATGAATGCACTATAGCTATTTTTTATCTTTCCTTGGAATTAGATTTTCTTTTAAAGAGATTACAGGCTGCATTTATACTAGGGGACTAGGTGGTACCATCTGCCTCCAACAAGAAGTTTTTATTTTGCATTCATGGAAGTCTTACAGCAGCAGCTTTGCAATTACATGGCGATTATGTGAGTTATCCAGTTTTAAAAGAACTAGGTTTGCAGAAAGCAATGCACCAGTTGCACTTCTGTCAAGATGTTTTGTACAAATGTTATACTGTATGCTAGAAAGTATAAGTAAATAGGAGACTGGTCATAATTAACAAAAAAATGGACCAAAATCCTTAGGATATTAAGAGAGAATGTGATGCAACCCTTCTTCTGCAAAAACAAAAGAAGAAAAGAAAGTTCTACAGCAATTGAGTATAATTGAAACCTCTGAAAGCGATGTACATTTCAGTCTTTCTCCATTTTTCCACTTGGATTTTTCATTTTGTAATGTCTGCAAAGTTAATTGTTGTAGGGGTTCAAAGATATTTCATTACAACTTAAGTACAAAGGGTGATACAATCTACCATAATTTTACCAATTTCTTTGAAATACATATCTCTCAAGAGACATTATCTGCACCAATATAAAAGAAAAAAATGACAACAGTGATAAAAGAAGCATTTTTTCTCTTTTTTTGTATCACAGAGTGACAGAATCACAGAATGGATTATTTTCCCTCGAGGATCCCTCCAACCCAGATGGACACTCATACACATTGTTTCACTAGTTTTCAGGTTCCAGGCCCTCATACCTGTTGTATAAGGGCACCTGGAGAGGAGAGGTAGCTCAGGAGGGGCTTCACCAGCCACCCTTAGCAGAAAACCATTTCCTCTTCCCTCTAGGTCCCCTCCTTCTGCCTGGTGGTGAAAGGATGGTGGGTCCATTGTCTAAGGCATAGTAGAGTGTGGCTTCAGAAGCTTGAGAGAAAGAATGCAGATGAGGCAATAAAACAGGAAATTTCAAGTGTATTGGGTTAAGATTGATAGCTCAGTGATGTATATCAGGAATAGAACCCTTTGAATAGTCAATGTATAAGTTACAGGCTTGGTTGATTTTTACTTTCTTCTAGTTAATAAATTATCCAAAGTATATAGACATTAAGACAGATAACATTCTATTGGTTAATTTCTCTGCTTGAGAAAATAACTTTTTCAGTGACCATTTGGAACCTCCTGTTTTTTTCAGCTTTTCCACTTAACGAGATGTTCTTTCTAATGCCTTACAATCATCTCTTCATGTCAATCTTTGCGGTTGACTTGGACAAACTAGGTGCTGCTAGTGTCTGAGCCATAAAGGCCCATGTCATATAAAGCCAGAATTGATTATCTTCAGTTTGTATTCAGACAGTTTAAACACCAGCTGCTCACTGCTATAGGCAGTTTATAGTTTATTTCTCTTTCAATCACGAACCCTAGTACTTCTCAGGAAAGCAGTCTGAGGAATGATGGCCATTAATATAAATAAATTCAAAGCAAAGATTAGCACAGAAAATTTCCATGCTTGTGCCAGAAAACATTGGCAAAGCCCTGTGATTTAAAATACCTCCTTGACAGCTTTGATTATAATTAAATCATAGACATATGGGAGGCGAATAAGTGAATGTCATTTAAGCAAAGAGAAATTTTAGAACCAAAGAAAAAGGGAAGTTCTTTCTTAATTGAATGTTACTTTTCTTCTTTCTCTACTGTTCCTTGAGTTTTTATAACTGATCCAGCAATGCAATCAGAAATTTATTGCTGGGGGTTTTTTTCTGATGTGAAAAATAAAGGCTCTGATTGTTTAAAAAAGGATTGATATTCTCTTCATCCTCTGGAATTATAGTAAATTATATTTTCTGGGAATATAGTTAGGATATCTAAGAAAATAGAACCTGCTTACCAGATTGGAATACCTTCTGGACTTATTGTTGATCAGCAGTTTCTTGCAAACAATCTACCTGTTGCAGAAGTATATAACAGCAGGGATCTGGTCTGATTGCCTTTGTGTATAAAGTGTCATTATTGATTCAGTTCTGAGGAGATTTAAAGTGTATAGCAATGAGTACGACAGCTGTGTTGATTACTATAAAGATTAAAAGGAAAGAATCAATATCTGTTTTTAAAACATTGAAGTGTCTAAATAATCTGTTATTTTTATTTTCTAGATTACCTTTTATCATGCTGTACATGAACCAGAAGAGAGCCAGAGGTGGATGATTTTGCCCCCAGTGAGATTTTTCCAGTATTTTGAAATGCCCTGGTTAACTCTAAATCCTGTTTATCAACAGTTTAAATAGCTAATTCAGCTAGACTGCAGCTTAAAATGTTCAAATCCGTTTTTGCAAGTATTTAACAAGTAAACTCAATCCCTGAATTTGCCAAACACATAAAATTACTAGTATATTCATGCTGTATACATAAGTACATAGTGCTCGTAATTTCATTCAAAAATATTTGGAATAGTGAATTTTTGAACCCTAAGGACTAATCAGTGTGTGTTGTTAAACGTTGCATATCTGTAGTTCTACTTGGAAATTTATATGAATAATTTTATGCAATAATTACAGAATAAATTAGAAGGGTCAGTTGAAACTTAAAATATGGGGGGGGGGGGAAATATAAGTTTATCTTCAAATTAATGTTAGGGATATGATTAGTGTTTAGACAAAGCCTACATCTACAGGGATACTGCAACTGCAAAATAAATGCCAAGGTGAGCATGGAGTGAGATGAACTTTTTAAGGAAAGTAGAGAGAACAATACAGCTTTATTAGTTGTAAATAATTTGGGTACAAGAATAAATGCTAAGAGTGAGCATGCCCAAGGAAAAGAAGTTCCATTAAGGTTAGGAAGGTAGTTTGGGGGCTGTATATTTCCTTTATTACCACTGTAATTTAAAAGCTGATTTTGATTTTTAGATCACTTTCATTTTAAATGTCATACTTAAGGTATGTTTAGAAATTTTTTCTCATGTCCATTCATTGATATGAGCGAAGTTAAGAACCAAATCTTCTATGCTTTGTGTGGGAGGTGAAATTGATGGATTAGGGAGTGTTTAGGTGAGACAAATCTCTTACCATGATTTAGCTTTGCAATAACTACTGCAGACTTTTACCCCTGTGTTAAAAAATGGATCAATAACCTTGAAGTGAGAGTAGAGCCAGAGCCAGACACATTGGCAGTGAGAAATTTCAAACCATTCTCTATTTCAGGACAAAACACTTGCACATATATCCATACTTCTATAATATTATCACAAGTCCAGTGTTCACCATTCTTTCATGGTGTCCTTCAATATGAAGCGAAACCTATGCCACAGAACCACAGCTAATTAATTTTATTTATACAAAAAATATTTAACTTCTGCTTTTTAATATTCTTCACTCTTATTGTTGTCTGAAATAGTTTTGTGTTTTTTAAACTCACTGTACTAGATTACTCTAATTCTGGTTTTGTACAGGAGACTCATATTGCCCCTTGTATTCTCCAGTGCTTGACATTTCCTTTCTCTGTACTACCCACATAATTTCTATCATTGTGCATGTCCAGATACCTCATCCAACAATCTGATATTGACCTAAAAATTATTGAGGCAATACATTGCAGTGTACATTATTTCTGAAGTGGTTTTGTTTTGTTAGTTGGTTGGGGTTTTTCCTATTTAATGTTGTACTGCAAGAAGTCAAAATTAGAGCATGACAAATAAAAAAACATGTTATATGAGACTGTAAACATAGTTAGCTAAATACAAATAAGTTATTTATTTTTGGTGCAACTCTTCTACTAGTAGAAATAAATCATAAACATTTCTCTTTGTTTGCAATTTTGAAGTTTGGCATCACGATGATTCTAAAAATGTTAAGGCTGGACTTAAATCATACAGTGCAAATCAGGAAAAAAACATACATTTTTGACTCATATATGCTTAGAGGTTGGCTTCCTTGTTTTCATTCTGAGAGAAGCTGGTAACTGGGACACAGACCTTTATTATCAAGCATCTGCTTCATTTAGTGGGTTTTGGCCATTTGATTGACCTGAGACCCTGCTCCTTTGAGGGTCTGCCACATCAATCAAATATATGCTCCAAATGGAACATATGCAGAGAAAAAACAAAAGACATAGTAACCCATTATATTTGAGAATAACCTTTCATGAAGCATCATTAAATCCTTAAAAGGTGATAATTTTGAGTATGTAAATAAATAATTAATCCACACTGAAAGGTGTTGAAACTTACACTGGCTGGATTATTTTATATTCTACTTTTTGGATATTTCTACAAAAAAGTATTTCTGAAGACCCTTCCACATTTTTTTGTTTTATTGCAAACAAGAAATAAGTCTGTGAATTTCTAATACTTGAGTTTGGTTCTGAGGTATTTTTAAGACTTAATATATAGGTGAAATCTTCAGTATTATATAATTAAACTGACCAAGTTTTAATATTAATGGGCTATTCATTTATCCAGAGATAATGATGATTGCAGGTCAGAAGTTATCATTTGACCCAATGGTTGTCCAACTTGGAATTGTGATTAATGGGATTTACACACAAGGGTGGCTAATTGCTGCTTCTGATAAATCCTATTATGTTCACTTGTCAGTAGCCAAGTATTGAAATAAATGGGAGTTGATGTACTATTCAGATAAGGAATCTGTGATCAAAGAAATCTAGATGAAGGAAAAGCAAATTCCTCTTGTGTGCCTATATATCGTGACCCATCTATTATTAGAAGAGTTATATAGTCTCTGTATGTTATTACTAAATAAAATTATAACATTTATAAACGACGAAAGAAAAAATATTTAAAGCATTTTAAAAAATGCACTCCTTTAGTTTTCCATGTTCTGAGGTAAGGATATGGACTACTGAAGAGGAAGAGAGGAATGCCATTTGTGCAAATAAGGTTCTTGCTGAGGACTTCCTTGATTACTTTCAGGGTATAAATTATTCTTTGTGTTGATTGTTATCCAGAGTAGAGAAGAAATTACTTACCCTTAAATAGCTATTCCTCTTTGCATCCTAGTAATCTAATCTGTGGGATTTAGCAACTTTTAATGAATCAGATAAATCAAATGGACTAAGAGACTAAAAAGAAATAACAGGAATTAAAGACAAACTTTTGTTTCTTAGAAAATTCAGATTAGCTAGTAAAAAATTTAAAAGCTTGTTCCTGATACAGTTTTCAAACTAGAGGGTGGTGGTCGCTCCTCCTAAAGGCTAGGAGGTGGTAGGCACTGTTGAATTGGGGCTTACTCTGATTCCATCAAAACTGTTTCCTCCCTGATCTACAAATTATTCTCATTTTGTCTTCTGCCTTATGATAGTTATGGCACATTTTATACAGGCAATACTTAGCACTAGATAATCCTTGTGTTCTCCAAAAACCTTTACAATGTTATATGTAAGTGCCTCAAAACCTGATTCAAGACAGGAGTGATGAGTAGGAGCATATTGCTTTTCTTAATAGTCTGAGTTTAATCTCTCCAAATAATCTGATTTTACTAGTTGGTAACATCTAAAAGCATATCAGAAAGAAATACCATTACTTACATAATTCAAAAGTAAATTAGGGTCAACTTGGGGCTATTAAAGATCCTTATAGATTAATGTGTTATCCCTATTTTGTAAGCACGGCATAAATCATAGAATTATACAATTTCCATAAAGTATTTGCTATGCAGTTACAAGGAAGTTATTACTGAGACCAGAGACTGTATTTTCTACATATTTTCCTTTTCTGTTGTGTGCTGATAAGCCATGGCTGGAAATTACTACAGGAAAAAAGGGTCTATGTAGGACAGTCAAATACAGGATCAATTTCACATCAGTATTAACATTTTGCGAAAAGGAAAACTAAATGGTTCTAGAAATACATTTGCAGTAAAGATATCATTAATACCATTGTGGAAGGTCATGACAGTATAGAATACTTTATGTAATAATGAATTTGTGTTTTCACATTATTAACTACATATTAACACGTAGTTAACACATAGTTGGGACGTAGTTATGAAAATCACATGTGAGATGGAAAGTACTGGCACTAAAAGAGCAAACAGCCACAGGGCTGCTTCACTTGTCGCATGTTGAGGCAACATCAAGTTCTCATGTGAACTTTACAGAAATCTGCAGCCTAGGAGGGTGCTTTCTGAAGTAAAAGGAGTGTCCCAGATTCCACAAAACAGAAAGGGGCAAGTGTTCCTTGCGAGGAAAAAGAAGAAAAATGGAAAATACTATCAGTCTGTGATCACAGAATCATAGATTGATAGAATGCCTTGGGTTGGAAGGCATGTTGAATGTCATCTAGTTCAAACCTCCTGCTGTGGGCAGGGACTCCTTTCCCTTGAGCAAGGACTCACAGCCCCATCCAGCCTGGCCTCGAATACCTCCAGAGATATCCATGAGGGCCAAACCTGTCCTGGGGTGCACTGGACCCATCATTGCCAGCTGGTCACGGGAGGGGATTGTCCTGTTCTGCCTAGGCATGATGACTTTCAGGCTATCAGTGAAATTAATTCTATCTTAAAAGAGGTCCTGTGTCCTGTGAATTTTATTAAGTTTTGAAAATATATGAATTTATCTACTTTAAAAATAATAAAAGTTTTTAAGAGGAACCACTTTGTTTGCATTGTATAGAGTTTGCATTGTATACCTCTTCAGTAAAATATCATTCCTCTTTTAACTTTAGACTGCTTATATATGTCTTATATAAACATTATATATATATATATATATATATATGTGCAGTGCATATATATATATTTTGCTTACTAATTCAGTAATTTTGCTGCTAATAGAATTATATGTACCCTTGATTCGCTTCTTTACTTTTCTAGCAGGTTTTCCTCTCTACTTTGTATGCAGTTATTACATGAATTATGCAGAAGCAATTTTTTTAGTGTGGTATCTTGACAAAAATGAGTTTGTTCAACTGTAGTAACAACACAGTGCTGGCAGTCAGTAATTTCATGAGAGACTTTTATTGCTGCCAGGGGAAAGAGAAGTGGATAATCAGTACCCTAAGGGAAATATATTAGTGCTATAATTCAATTCCTAAGTGACCTGGCAATTAATAACCAATAATGATGAGGACCAAAGGGCAAAAGAGTAAGATATGTTGTAAATTATTTCATGAACAGTCTGTGTGACAAAGGGCACAGTTCTCAGGCATCTTATAGGCCAACAGAGAATTCTTTAATACTCCCAATGTCTGTAGGTGAGCTCTGTTATATGAAAAAAATATAATCTTTGTCCTCTAATGATGATAAAATGATTACATAAATAATGTTGAATCGTTTTTCAAAGCTGAAGTATGCAAAGCTCAGCAGTTTAAGCAAAGTAAGGTTCACTAACACCTACATTTGCAGAAAGTATGGTATGCCTTAGGGATAGAAATATGAAACAAGATGCATAATCATGCAATTTAATAGAGGGTAAATGAGAAAGACAAGAAATAATCTCTGTCAACATAAGTACACAATAATATAGTGCAACAGCAAATTATTAAGAAGGGAAAAACACTAAGCTAATATTGAGGAAATAGATGTTCCTACAAACCTGTGCTTTATTGTTTTCTTGGGTTTTCATTTTTGTCTTGTTGCTTTATAAGCTTAAATATGTACTCATTGTCTCACTATTGGGCTCATACTGACACTTAAATATTCATATAAAACCAAATATCAATATAGTAAAGCTGCTTATCCATTGGAAAACAGAAAAAAAGTAATATAGAAAAGTATTTTAAAATTTCATAATCACAAATATCTACACAGAATCATTTAGGCTGGAAGACATCTTTAATATCGGGTCCAGTTGTAGGCCTAGCAGTGTCACAGGGTGAAGACTGGCTAAAAAATATGGAAATATTTACTTTTGATAGTGCAAAACCTGGCTTTTCCATAAGAATGTATAAAAATATAATTAAATAAATTATATGTAAAAATTACTAGAGTATAAAATAAACCTCAACTTTACTATGTCAAAAGAAAAATAATGACCTCAAAAACATGAAATATTTAAGTAATGCTGATAAGAAGCATGCAAGAAAACTAAACATTTGAAAACATTTTCTACTTACTTGAAACCAAGGAATTTTTTCAAATTGTAATTATACAGAGCCAAGAAATTTAATTGGAAAAATTATGGACTTATGCAGACACTTAGCATAAATTCCAAGCAACATAAATATCAAGAAACAGAGTTCACCTATACCAAGGGAACATTACTGGGTAACATTCTTAGTGGAGTTCAATTTCTCTGTACAGCTAAATTGTTAAAAAAGCCTCTGGCATAACTTTGGTTTAAATCACTTCCTACTCTTCAGAGCACTTCCTTGGCATGGATTGAAATTTAGTATATGGCAAAGATAGTTCCAACACACAGTCTGGAAGTAACCCTTGGTAGTCTGCTTTCAAAGACAGCTAATTCAGCTAATAAATTTATTCTGAGGACTCACATAAAAATGAAGATGAAATTTCCTACCTTTTCCCAAAACAATTATTTCATTTCAAAATCATATTTTTTGCTTGAAAATGTGTGTGAAGCAAATGTGTGTTTGCTTCCTCCCTGCTAATTAATTAAGCAGTTTTATGAATGCTAGAAAGAATTTTACTTCAAGTGTCTTATTATGATGACCAAATGTTTGTGTGGCATTTCAGAACTTTGATCTGATTAGGTCCCATGATTTTAATGAAAATTGTGTGCTTTTATTCCTTACTCCCTGTTGTGGTTTAAACCCAGCCAGCAACCAAGTGAGCTGCTCTCTCACTCCCCCACTAGCATGATCAGGAAGAGAATCAGTAGAGTAAAAGCTAGAAAACCCATTGCTTGAGACCATTTAACAGGGAAAGAAAAGGCTGTGCACACAAGCCAAGCAAAACAAGGAATTAGTTTACTGCTTCTCAAGGTCTGGCAGGTGTTCAGCCATCTCCAGAAGACCAGGGTCCCATCACACACAACAGCGACTTGGGAAGACAAACTTCACCACTCTAAACATCTCCCCTCCCTCCTTCTTCCCCCCATTCTATATACTGAGCATGGTGTCACATGGTCTGGAATATCTCTTTGGTCGATTGGAGTCACCTTGTCCCAGCCCTGTCTCCTCCCAGCTTCCCATTCACTCCCACTCCCTTGCCAAAGCAACAGTAAAAAAGTAGAAAAGCAATATTGCTCAGCAATAACAAAAACATCTCTATTATCAACTCTGTTTCCAGGATAAATCCAAAACATAGCCCTGTACCAACCAGTGTGAAGAGAATTAACTCTACCCCAGCCTAAGATCTCAAGATCACAATTTGGAACTTTGTCAGTGTGAACAATGTTTTGAACATGAGCAAAGCTTGAGTTATATCATAATTAGTTTTACTGTTTAGAAAAGTGGTAGCTCTTCTCAATTAGCATTTTATTTTTTGCCCTTCTACTTTAATCACATACCTCTAAATTTCTGCAGTGACAAGTATATGGAAGAAAACTAATATATCTGGAATTGCTTAATCTTCTTTTACATTCACAATAATAAAATTAAATTGTCCATGCTGCTTTTCAGTCGTTGGTTGTTAGAAGGTGTTTTACAAAGTAATGAATTAAAATGTTGGTAGTGCTGTGCCCTGTAGGCAAACAGAGCTTCTATTGTGCTACAATAATTGTTCACACACAGATATAGAATTGCAACCTGATTTTTTATTAAGAGCATGAAAGGAGAGGACACTGAGGTTATTCTCTACTCAGTATATGAAGTTCCAAAAGCTCTAAAAATTTTACCTAAATAGACAAAGACGTACAAGGCAAAAAGAACAGCTATAGATGAAGAAACTAGAAAAGCCTACATTTTGCTGATTTATACCACCCAAATAGTTAACCTAAAGCCTCTGTTGACATTGTAATTTGTCAATATGGAGAAATTGTGTAGACACAGAGCAAAAATTGTGTAGACACAGAGCAGAAAACAGCACTCACATTTTCTTTGCAAATTACCATATCCAAATTTATGAGAAATATACAACAACTATTGTAAATGAATTATATGAATTAAGTGCTAATGTATATCTGAATAAATAATTTATTCAGTGCCCTCTTTCACCAGATTTCTCATGCTAATTTTGTCTGATCCTTTTCTGACTATGTCTCAGTTTGATTTTGATTTTTTTTTTCCTTTTTACTGTGAATTGAAATATTGCTCCTGGTATGTCATCTCATTGAAAAGTGATTTACATAAGAAATTAAACATATTAACTTTTATTCAGCAGGAGACATAAGACCAGATTCAAAGGGAAGGCCATGCAGAAAGGGGAAGCAGTGGTTAATTGAAGGTGTCCCCTACCATTCTGCTACAGAAAGAATTTTAAATTATATTTATCTACCTGATTCTTTTGTCTTCCTATTGTAATAATTTTGAACTAGTCAGAGAGTTACAGGCTAGCTTTACAGCCTTAGTTTTACAGTCTTTGTAATACCATTCTACCTCACTCCTGCTCAAAGCAGGGTCAACTCAAGTCGGTTGTTCAGGACAATTTTTTTTTGAGTTTTGAAAATCTCTGTGGATGGAGATGCCAAAACTTCACCAGCAGAATGTTTCAGTGTTAAATCACCCACATAGTAAAACATTTTTCTTTATTTGTGATAATGAAAGCCACTGGAGAAGACAGGAGATAATGGAGAATCTACAGGAAGCCTATTACACAGAAAAATGAGCATAAGGGATAATTAAAGGGTGAAATAGAGATGGAGATGCCTAGCATCCATGAGATGAAAGTGGCAATACTACAGTTAGTGGGTATTTAGTATGAAAATATTAAACAAGAAGAAATTACCCTTTAGTCTTTAAGTTTTTGACCCACCTGACCAAAACAGAAAAGTAATTTTCTTCTTCAAAAGCTATAAAAATATAAAATTATACTTGGTAAATTTTCAAGACATTGTTACAAAATGGAATAGTTTGGATTTTTTGGTCTGCTTTATTATATCCCCAGATAGTGTCAGTATGAAAGTTACATTTTCTGGTGTGATAGGATTAATGCCTTCTGTAGGTGGATCTCTGCACCCCTGTGGACCATCATGGGCTGCAGGGGTGTAGCTGCCTCACTATGGTCTGAACCACAGGCTGCAGGGAAATCTCTGCTCCAGCACCTGGAGAATATCCTGACCCTCCTTCTGCCCTGACCTTGGGCTGTTGCTTTCACACTCCTCTCTCCACTTGTCCTTCAGCAGCAGTTTTTTCTCCCTAACTCTGTTATCTCAGAGATGCTACCACTTGGTGATGGCCAAGTCCTTGGCCAGCAGTGGGTCTGTCCTGGAGCTGCCTGGCATTGGCTGTGCCTGAGATGGGAGAAGCTTCAGGCAGCTTCTAACAGAAGCCACCCCTGGAGCCTCTAGAGGCTTGCCATGCAGACACAAGAAATGTGTTTTGAGAAAAATGCCTGGCTTTTGCAAAAGTCTTATGAGGTTAACACAGGAAGTTGTGGCAATAAAGGCAATGATGGAAAAAGACATCCAAAGGATACAGAATCTGCTTTCTCGTTAGAGAAGAATATTACATTTCTATAGTTGTAACCTATCACTGCCATCAGATTATACAAATAATTGTCAATTAATAAATTTGGTATTAAATACATTGATCCAATTATAGTTTCAATAATTGTGGAATAACAAACTAAACGTTAAATAGTTATTCCGAAAAATGTAGAGGAAAATAAAGCAATAAAACATCATAACAGTTATTCCTCTAAGGTCAATCAGTGATCTGCACCTATGTGGTAATGTGATATATTTGCTAATAATTACTTTGCAGCTTTTGATAACCACACAGTATTATTAGGAAGCCATAGGGATTGCACTTGAATTGAGAAAATTGAAGCCCCATGCACAGAATGAGTATAATAGACTGCTCAGTGTGTAAACTATATTTATTTGGCTGCAGCCAGCAAGATAAAATGCTTAATCTAAAAATCTAATAATCACAAAACAGAAATTCATCAGTATAACTCATTTCAGTGGTACATGTTACAAATTTAAAAATAAACACTAGAGGAAACTATAGTATACAAAGGATCACAGAGACTCTTAAAGTACTTTAAATGGATCATAATTTAAAATCTGAACTATGGTAATATTATTTTATTGATGGATTGTGGTCACAAGTTGTAACTATGTAGATAAATTGTTTTTTAAAAAGATCAGAAGAAAATAATAGAAATATATTAATGCTGCTATTGAAATTCAGATCTTAAGTTTCATAATTTTGCTTACCTTCCTCATGAAAAGGTTTCTCAACACAATTAAACAGTCATTAGTCATCTTTAATTGATGCAGGTGTCTATCCTGCTTTCACTGAAAATAGAAACAAAATTTTATATGTTTAATAATAAAAGTTAAAGTAAAATAGTAAAATTATTGTTTCCATTGGATGGAAACATGCTGTATTTAAAGTAAGATACAGATTTACAAATGCAAAGATTTTACCTTTTAAAATCATACAATAGAACCATAGAATCTTTTGGGTTGGAGAAGATCTGAGGTCATTGAGTCCAACTGCTAACCCAGCAAAGCCAGGTCCACCACTTAACCGTGTGCCCAAGCAGCATATCAATGTCTTTTGAAAATCTTCAGAGACGGTGGATAAACCACTTTCCTGAGTTGCCTGTTCCAATAGTTGAACAACTCCCTCTGTGAATAATTTTTTCTAATATTCAGTCTAACTTTCCCCTGGCACAGCACAAGACTATGTCCTCTTACTGTATCACTTTTTGCCTGGGAGAAGAGACCAACCCCCACCTGGCTACAGCCTCCTTTCAGGGTATTGTAGAGTCACAAGGTCTCCTTTTCCTGACTTGTGCTCCAGATCATTCCCAAGCTCCATTGCCCTGCTCTGGACAAGCCCCAGCACCTCAATGTCTTTCTTGTAACAAGAGGCCCAAAACTGAACACAGGATGTGAGCTGCAGCCTCATCAGTGCCAGGTACAGGGGGACAATCACTGTCCTCGTTCTGCTGGTCACACTATTTCTCTTACAAATTCCATTTGCCTTCTTGGCTGTTTGGCTACATGCTGGCTCATGTTCAGCTGGTACAACTTTTATTGAATGAGAAAAAAAAAACAACAAAAAACAACAAAAAAAAACCCCAACCCAAAAAACCCAAAAAACATTGCTATGTCTATAAAGAGAGTTATGAGGAAAATGAATGCTCAATTTAAAATTAATTAGTCACTTATGCAGACTCTCATACTGATTAATAAAATAATCTTCATTTACTGAATTAAATTGGAATGGTCAAAGACTACATTAAATTTGAAGACTACTTTCCTAGATCAAATTTATTTGTCTTGGGCATGCTCCTGCAGACAAACTGCAAGACACTCTGTACAGAGCATATGCAATTACATTATTGTCTGGTTGTAATCAATGGAAAATATACTATCAGGTTCCTGATGAAAGTTAGAACATATATCGATCTATTGATTTACTTGTTAAGCTAACTTATAAATTGTTCCACTATGGCAAGCATTGGCATCTATATAACTGGTCCAAAAGTAATAAATTATAATATATCACTTTTCAATTTAGGTTTTCTTTAGGAAATCTTATCCTCTGAAAATGCTGTCAACTTGTTCAATGCCCTTCTTGGCTTTCAAATTAGGATATCCACAAAGTAGAATGGTATAAACATAAATCTTCAAAGGTACTTTGAACTTTCCTTTCTCCTTGGAAATACGTGAGAAAAAAAAAAATCATTTTACACTAATTCAGTCTTTTCCTACCTATTTTAACTATGAAAATAAAATGTAGTAGGGGACAAAGTGAGACCATGAAAAGAACAAAGACAGCTGCAAATTTAGTAGCTATACTTGTTCATGTCAGTTAGACCAAATCTTACAAACATTTCCACTTTTGATATTGCGTAGGAATAGTCATATTAAATTTGATTCTATAAATCATGAATCAGGAATATTAAAGTCTTAAATAATTGAAGTCTGCAATTCCTTTGTTTTAGAGCCTGTAAATTCAAAAAAAGACCTTGTGGATGTTAATTAGCAGAAGAGTATCAGAATAATGGCAAAATGAAATATAATTTATGGGTGACTGGGAAGACTTGCAACTAATTGATGATCAAGATGAAATTTAAAAGAATTAAAAGCTGTGCTATGTCTATGACACCTGACATATTCAGATCTGGATGAGGAAAAACTGTAACTCTTACCTTTAGCTGCATTTTTAACATTTAAGTACCCAATTAAAACATTCATAAGCATTTATCAGTTTTCAGATATATGTGCAGTCAGTAAAATATAAACCAAGATTCTTTAACATGATGGGAGGCAATATAATTTTAAATGATCATGGACTCAGATATTTTATGCCAGTAATGAACAATAAATCAGTCTGCAGAAAGTCTGTTTCCAGTTGTTATGCTAGAAGTAGCTTAAAAATTATCATATCTATAAAGGATAGAAATGAAGCTCTCAATTCTACTCATGTTTTTTACATAAAGCAATTTTTGGACAAAAATACCTGGTTCAGTCTAGGAAAGGAATATATCTCATTCGTGATGCTTGTCCTTAAAATACTCCCTCATTAAAATATTTTTTTAAAAATCAATATTCTTCTTTTCTTTAAAATAGATGAAAGTGAATCAGGTTTTTTTTTTTTTTTCATTCATTCATTAATTTAACTATATATAGTTAGAACATATGTAAGCTTTTCAGAAACTACATACTTGGTTAGAAATTACTTAAATGAATTAAAAAAAAAAAAAAAGTAAAAATCTGATCCTTTAAGCTTTACTGGAAACATTTTATATATCCATCTTGAAGAACATATCCATCATCTGTGATTATAAATGTGAGGAATCTGTGTGTGTTTAAACATCATTTGAAGTTAACAGGAATTCATGCCTTTTTTATCGGACTCCATATAGATTTAAGCTAACTAAAAAATAATGCTTAGAACTATTTCAAGAAATTAAAATCTGGATGTGAATCTAAGAAGTAATGTATGGTATGTTGGTATGTTGGTGGTAAACATTGCTATTTATAATTTAGCTATAACATACCCATATATATGTATATTCAAAATATATTCTGCAAGAATTTCATCTTAATAGCAAAACATGCTGCATTTCTTTAAAGTGATGGCAGGAATACTGTATATCATTGCCAAGGACACTAGAGTTTTCTATGCTCAATTATGTATATACATTTAATGAATTAGAAATGCCAGTAAATTATTTGTTTTGTTATTATTTAGTGAAGTGGTGAATTTCTCTATTGAAAGAGCCCAGTTATAACCACTTGATCATATTCCCCACCTGCTTCCAAACAAGTTTTTGAGCTAAGAATGTTTATGCTTAAAATGTGCTATCAGAATAGAGGACTTTTATAGAAGGATTGTAATAATCCCAATTTAGAACAGAGATAAAACTCTACATTTTGTGATCAGAGGAGATACTTGGACTGCCCTTGTCATGTAATGCAAGTCAGGTAAAAGGTGCAATAAGAAAATGGAGTTTCAATCATTTATCAAAATGAATCATAATACAGATGTTGTGTTACTAAACTTTGATTCGAATTTGGCCCCTATAGAAATTTGGTGTAAAAGATGGTCTTTTATAAATTTGTGCTTGTGTGTTTTATGTCTAATTTGAAAAGACAATATAAAATAGCTTTTTTGTCTCATTACTAGATGTAACAAATTTTGAACTACAAATATGTTTGAAATCCAAAAACTCATTTACAGAATTTTTTCAGTTCTCTTAAATAAGAGAAAAAACCAAAAATCATCAAAATTGCTCTATATGAAAATTACCTTTCTGCTTCTGTGTATACTTACATATGAATATCTTTGTATTGAATAGAGGCATTCTTTCTTCAAGAGAAATATGCATTATCATTTACAACTCACCAGATACAAGAAAGACGAATGTAAATGGCTTTTTATATCCCTTCAGTACTGGCTATTATTTATTTCTTAATCCTGTTATTGACATTTTTTTCTATCAGAATGTAAGTACATGAAGCAGACTTCAATATTGCCCAAGTATTCCACTGGAAATGCTTAGGTCAAATGAAAATTCTTTCTGGACCATATATTTTCAGTCATACAAGCAAAAAGGTGGGGCAAATGAGGTTTTGGAAAACTGCAGTGAGATTTTTTGCAGGAAGTTAGTTTACTACATGAAAATATCCATTCTACTTCATGAACACATAAATGTATAGACTTTATAGTTTCAGGAATAAGCCAAACAGAATTTATACTATTTCTAAATACATTGAAATAATATAATGCATTATATATACATTATATAATACAGAGGAATGTATTTCTCATAAGTGATTTAATTAAAAAGCACAATTAAAAATCAAAACTGCTAAGAACACTAATTGCTTTACTAAAATGGGAATGACTATGCCAAGGAAATTAATTAATGTTAATAAGAAACCTACTGAGATCTAGGCAGCGTTCCTGAAAATCTTTTCAGATTGAATGACTGAGTTGAGTGATTCTGTAGTTTATATTTTTGCTTTACTTAAACGATATGATTAATATTTTAATTTTCAAGGATTTTAATTCCCTTCTTATTCTCTTGCTGTTACTTCTTCATACTGAAATGAGTCAAATGAAGCCATCTAAGATGCCATTACTTAAAATGCCTAAAACAAAACCCCTGAGATTTCATTTATTATCAATAGACACACCGGAAATACTTCAGGTTTGCCATCATTGTTAAAAATAAATTAAAAAAAAAACTTGATTATGTGTCCAATTTTTTTCATTTTTCCTTGGCAGAATAGTCCTTGATTATTTTCTGGGGTGAAAAATGAACCAAAAAGGAAGTAATTGTTCAAGACAGAAGATTATGAACAGAGAGATTAATATGGTTAAGCACTTGTTTAATATTTTTCTAACAGGAATCATAAAGAATTTCAATCCATTGCTACTGAAAAAAATTTACATTTACTCAACACTTAATGGTTCACCATATAATATCTTCAACTGCAAAGCTTTGTCAGGCCTTGCCTACCTGAGAATTTACCTGCTGCATCACTAACTTCTGTTGATCCACCAACTTCTTGCAAGGACTGTTGCTCTTGCTCTCTCAGAAAGGGATTCAGGCTCCTAAATACATTAACACTTTCAAGCAGACGCTGTCCCAAAACCAAGGTGCCCTCATTTAAACCCTTTATTTGACATTTTTCCTACTCTTTGTTGCTGTTTCCACTTAGAGAACACATGCCTTTATAACATCTCCAGAAGTGGTAGACATGTTTTATAGTTATAAGAAAAGGACATTTTTCTGTCTTGATGGAGAGAGAATACTGACCTCTTCTATTTCCTCATTTATTAAAAAAGAAATTTAAAATTTAAGCTAAAGAGCTTTCCAGCTCAGCTGCAAACACAGAAAGCATATCACAGTCAAAAATAGGCAGAAGGGGGAGAGGTAGCTGCAGAAATACAAAGGATCTTGGCAGTTCTTGACATGGATTCACAATGGGAAAGCAGTTATTAAAAAACATCAGAATAACTCCTTTTCTTCATAGGCAGGCAACATCTGCCCTCTTTGCTGAGCTCATAAGGGTACTGTAGATTCAAATGGTCAATATGATTTTTTTCATAAAAGACTCTACCACATAATGCCAATGGAACTGCAGATTCAGTTCCATTTCTGTTTCCTAACTACTTTTGCCATCCCATCCTTTCTCAGCCCACACATCATTACTTCTATAAGAAACTCACAGCATGTCCAGCAGCTCCAAAATTACCTCTCCTGTTAGGACAGTGGAAGTCTGAGAGTCATGCTCTTGGCTGATGTCAGTTCAGCAATATGGCACCTGCTGTCTGCAAATGCAAAACAGTAACTGGTATCTAACCAACATCTCTTTGTCCTCTACATTTTAAACCATAAATTGTTTCAAATTAATTTTTCTGGTTTTCTACCCATTTTGCATGATGCATTTATTTTTAATAGAGCCTTACATGCTTCATTGCTCACTGTGGAAGTGTAATAATTTTTTTTTTTTCTCCCGAATTGCCTTTTGCAAAATACAGTTTCTGGATCCGAAGGGCTACAGGGTTGGGATTTAAAATACAGTTCAATCTGGATTCACAGCTTCAGGCTGGTGGTTACCAGAGGCTGTACTCTGAGAGTTCAGTGACATCAGGGGAAAAAGAAAATGGGAAAAAAGAAAATATGGGTACTTATTTTAATGACTTGCATCTGCTATCTATGAAATTTCCAAGTGCAGGAAAAGAGTGGTCAAAAATTTACATGAAATTTTCAGCCAGAATATCCCTTACAATTTCCTGGTTCTCATAGATTCGTGAACTAGACTCAGCTGGCACAGGTAGTAGCCATGGTTTTACTTGATCTTCTGCTCTGATTTTTTGGGATTTTTTTTTTGTGTGTCCCTTTTGCTTTTGCAAATACCAAACAAGATAGAGACTAAGTAAAGAAGAGTGATTTAAGTCCATTCCTCCATGAAAAACTTATTCCCTGGCCATCTGGCAACTCCTTAGGTGGCAACTAAAGATGTAATGGTGATAGATGAGGTTGCATTTGTGAACTTTATGAGCCATGGTAATAAGAATCTCTAAGTGTTCTGCCAAGTAACAATGGCACAAAGGCTCCATTTATCTTGTCTACACCAGCACCACAGTTATACACAGATGTTTCCCTGTCGTACTCTAGGAAGGTGGTGTAAGCTGGGCCACCATGTATTTTGCTAGGCCATCTGATAGTGGTGGAAGCTATCCACAGACACAAAAAATGTCCTATAAAGTGGTGGAATACCATCCCTTTTGGTTGCTGAAGCATAACTGATCAGCAGTCTGGATAGATCATGTCTGTGTCATCAGTATTGCCAAAGCAGATGAGAGGTTCACTTCGCAAAGCCTGATATGATTTCATACACCAGTACTAAAAGGTATCATGAATCAGGGGATGGTTACTTTTCAAATAATTTTTCAGTCCTTGAACTGACTGTTGGCAGAGCAATGGTAGCTGAGGTTGTAAGCCTCCAAATGAACCCATTAAACTGTCTTCTTGACAGTGATTCTTATTGCTATACCAGTCCTTTTCCATTTTCTTATGCACAGAAGACAATTTTTCTTATCCTACATTTTTCTTCTGCATAGAGTTTCCCCACATTTTACATAGTGACCAGTGCAAAGAGGCATCATTGCTCTAACAAACCAGACACTGGTGGAAAATTGTTGCTGTTGAGTTTCATTTTCACTTTCCCCCTTCTTTTTAACAGGTACTGACCTGCCAGTTTGGAGTAGTGTAAATTAATCTGCATCTGTACGTTGGCTCTGAACAGCTAAGTTCAGGTATAGTGCAATGTTTCTTAGATCAGTGCCTTTGATGGATGCTTCCTGTTGCTGCTGCTGCTGATGTGGTTGCCCAAGGCAAAAAATAAAAACATACTGCTCCAATTTTGCCCCAGTGCACAATAACTGCACTGGTAGATTTGTCCCACTTTGAGGTACAAGGAGTAATTTTTACAGGGGTTGATCTGATAGCCAAAGCAAACAAAGGACACTCTTAAAATGGTCATATAAAATGTCTGTCATAATCTATCCCATTGGAAAAGTAGGAACACAATGGAATTAATACAATGAATGCAGTGCAATGCGGGAAGAAAGGCAGCATATCTGTGATGCCCACTCACAGAATGGACTTCTCTACTTTCTTGCCAGCCCATTGGCTCCTATTTGAAACAGTCATGTACCCATGCTGTCTACAGTCTCAGTTTTCCAGAATTTGATGATCATTTATCCAGTACCAATTATAATCAAACAAAAGCTTTATTACTATTGCACATTTTGTAACTTTGTCTAGTACCGAACATAAATCCTTCTATCCTTCTACTGTTTTCGTTTAATGGGTTGCTCCTGGTTTCAGTTTCAGTTCTTGAATGTCTAATTGTTTTAAAAAATATTCAGCATATTTATGACTTTGTTCTTGAGGTAGAATAAAACTTCTTTTATGGCTTTGTTCTTAAGGTAGAACAGAACTTTAAATTAAACTTTGTTTCCTGGTATTTTGGTGAGTCTACTTTCTGTGATAGGTTTTAATTTCCATTCAGATTTAATAGGATTCAAAAAAATTTAAAAGAATCATAGTTTATATATATGCATTTTTAAGGTCTCAAAACACTCATTTAAGCTTTGAGTTGTTCTGAATTTATTTAAGCTCATTTTAAAACTTAATTGATCATTAACAAAGCTATTAATTTTTCTTCCTAACAACCTTATGAGAGGTGACTCTTATGAATTTTTTGAGTAGGTCAGATATTGCCAGGTAACTAATTCCTCAGTAATATGAATTCTCTCTTCTCAGTTTCTGTATTAGTTATTATTCCTACAAAATTAAGAGATTTTATTATATTGCATAATCATTCTTTATGTTCTTAGAATTATGAAGTGGATTGGGTTGAAAGATACTGTAAAGATTGCCTAGTTCAAACCACCCTACCACAGGGAGGGCTGCCACCCACTAGATGAGGTTGCTCAGGGCTCCATCCCACCTTGAACACTTAAAGGGATGGGCCATCCACAACTTCCCTGAGCAACCTAGTTTAGACCCTCATCACCTCACAGTAAAGAATTTCTTCCAATCTAAACCTGACCTCTTTCTGTTCAAGGGCAGACCACTGTGTCACATCACTGTCTGCCTGTGTAAAACTTACTTTCTTCCTTTTTAATTTTCTAGGCTGAATAAACACAGGTCTCCCAGTCTTCATAAGAGAGGTGCTCCATTCTGATCATTTTTGTCTCCCTCCTCTGGACTGGCTCTAACAGGTCCATGTCCTTCCTGTGCTGGGGACCCCAGAGCTGGATGCAGTGCTGCAGGTGGGCTCTCACCAGTGTGAAGTACAGGGACAGAATCCCCTTCCTCGCCCCACTGCCTGCTGGGCTTTGGATGTGGCCAAGGAGGTGACTGGCATTCTGGGCTGTGAGTGCGCATTCTGGGCTGTGAGTGCACATTCTGGGCTGTGAGTGCACATTCTGGGCTGGTGTACAGCTTTTCATTCATGAGAGGCCCCAAGTCCTTCTCAGCAGTGCTTTCTCAATCCCTTCATCCCCCAACCTGTACCAAACTGCATGAGGTTCATACATCTTGAAGTATGTAATTCAAGAAGTTCCACTTGAACCTTTACAAGATTCCTCTGGATGGCCTCATCCTTCTGTTTTTCATCCTCACCACTTGACTTCATTTTATCTGCAAACCTGTCAAGGGCGCACTTGATCCTGCTGTCTGTGTCACTGATGAAGTTTTTAAACAGTACTGGTCCCTCTATCGACCCCTGAGGGACACCACTCATCAATGACCTCCATCTGATCAAAATCATTGATTGCACTTCAGTTTTTCCCTCTGTATAGCTGGTTGAATCACTCTTCTTGAACTAGGACTGCCCCAAATCAGTGTATGGTGAAGGAGGTACAAGCAATCCAGGTCTAAATTATTCAAAAGTTTTCCAGAATAAATTTTAGAGGTACCTGCACATCTCACACAAGCATGGGTAAATTTTAGCTGTATATGGGATGCATCATTGCTTTAGAGATTTTCAAAAAAATACTAGTAAGTGTGGATAATATTTTTTTTCTGCAGAGGAAGTATTTAACATTTGAAAGTCTTGTCTATGTAGCAGAATGGATTATCAGAGAGAAAATTTTTAAGACTTATCTCCATTAACAGTTTTAAATACATGCTACTGGTCATCAAACTGCTTATGATACCATTATTTTCTACACCAGTGAAGTTATGTACAATGTTTACAAAAAACACCAAAAGACAAAATGAAGCAAACAAAATGTTTTCTACTTGTTGCAGGCCTGCCTTGGGACTGTAGTTTTGAGTTGTATTTTTTCCACCCAAAATGATGCAGATCAAAAAACACCCATAACTTGTCTCTAGCTTAAAATATTTGGCCTCATTAAGTGTTATACTAGGTCACTAAAGGATGGAATGCTTCTACCATTCTCCTTTACCCTGTAGCCTCAGTAGGCACATGGACACAGTATTTTGGATATCTTCTAATGAAGTAGTGAAGTAGTATTGAATTATATACTAACCAAGAGCAAGTTTGGCTTATTTATTTTTAAATCCACAGTACACATTGCTCTGCACACTCTTATGTTAAACCTGTTTGGGAGTCTTTTTCAGTCTTTAAAAGATCCAGTTGTAATGCTGTGCCTGACTTGGGGCAGATACTAACATGCACGGTTTACTCATATCTAACAGCATCTGTCCACGGAGCAGTGCAAGGATGTGTAAAAACTCCAGTCTTCTTACTGATTCCTAGCAAACCCAGCAGGATGGTTGTATGTATGTTCATTGTCTTTGAGGGTAGTACTGAGCTGATAATTGCTGTATTTATATTTTCCCTAAATAGCAAATTCTGACTTTAGGGCATATTATTAAGTCTGAGGAAATTTAAATGAGGATGTTAAAAATTTGGTATAAGTGAGCTCTGAGACCCACAGGACCTTCACAGTATGCTCTCAGAAAACTAATCCTATACAGCATTAAATTTCTCTGCCACCCTTGAGGACTTGTATGCTTTTTATTTCAGATAAGCAAATTCCCCACCATTGTTTGAACATATATACTTACAACACCACTGTGATTTAGCATACCTCTCTCATTAACAAAAATGAGCACAGTTTTTTCTTCATTCTATATAAATACATCAGCATCTGTGCTACAATATTAAAATGGATTTTTATTATGTTTTTAATCAAAAATAAATTTGAGACAAATGAATGTCTTTATTTTTTGTAATATTTGAGCTGAAAAAGTATTGTACATGACATCAAGGAGCCATCTTCTTTGGGAGTTGATACTGAAGCTCAAACAGGGATACATGCAGTATGTATTACTTTCATCTTCAAGTAGAGGTGTTACTTGTTACTCTGGATCTACACTGTGAGTAAAACTAAAAATATGAGCCCCCTCTATGATTTCAGATAATTTAGAGTATTCCTAATTTAAGAGTACTGATGTTCTCTATCAAGCAGAAATTGTAGCTCATTCACAGGAAGGCTGGAATTTAGTCATGCCTCCCTGTCTCCCTGCATATTCTTTAAGTACACTGAATGATCCAAATATTTTGCACTTTAGTACTTATCACTGTCCTTTTTCATAAGTCCAGAAGTAATGTCATATATGTCATTTGGATATTCACCAAGACACATTCTGAACATGTAAATTTATTTTTTTCTCATCATCTAGAAATGCATTTATTTTGATAGCAATGGACAACTGTGTTTGCTTTAGTGTAATGTTAGGAATGCAATTGCAAAATTTTCATTTTAAGCACATTAGACACATTATTGTTTCTGATATCCTTTTGTTGATTGATAGGAAAGGTTATAGATTTTAGTTTCTGCCATTATAGAGAACTGATTTGTGCAACGCTGATGCATTTTTTGAGTACAGAAAAAAAACCCATACTAGGAGTCCTTTCCCCTTGAACTTGGAAGGCACTCTGCTCTCTTGCTCTAAAATTTCAAATTTTGCCCTCCCACTATTCATGAAGAGCACGACAGTCAATATATTTCTTTATTTTTTGCCCAGATACATGTCTTCAGGTTGCCCAAACACTGTATGAACACCTAAAGATGGGGTCACCAGATGTCTCATGAGTAATGAAACAATAGTGAAGCCCCAGAGGAAATATTCCTGTGGTGACACTCTGAGAATTTTCTCTCTTCAGTAGAATTAGGACACAAAGATCACATTTGTATAAATAAGTGTTATAATATTTGTAAACTTTGTAATAAGTTTATAATATTTGTATAAATAAAACAGCATAATTAAATGTTTGGTTAGCATAGTTAATTAATTTGTATTTATTTTTAAAGTACAACCATTCTAATACATTGTAATAATTTATATCACACACGTTATCTGCATTGAACAAGCTATTTACTGATATCAATTGCAATAGCTGAAATAAATGTAGAGTTTTTGTGACCTCAAGTTAATAAGAAATTTCTGTTTATTTTAATATCTTTCTCTTGGGACTGACATATCTTTTATCCTTTTTATCTCTTTTTCTTCCTCCAGCCTTGTGAAAAATTACTGCCAGTATCCCATTTTCCCCTTGTTTAGAGACACAGAGTGGTGATCTATGTGTCCCTTTCCATTCAGTGCACAGAGTCTGTCTGACATTATGAAGCTGTTTCAGGGTAAATCTTTTTAACAGAGGTGTCTGCACATCCAGCTTTATTGACAAGGACTCTAAGAACCCTCATCTATTATTATGGCTGTGATGGAGAAGTGTCAAGTTTGAAAGAACTCTTTGACCAAGCAGTTTCTGTTCTGAAGAGGGTTGTCAAAATGAGAAGTAGCTCTTCTGCTTGTCTTCAGTGAAGAGGTTTGGAGACTAGAAATTCCCCACATGAGACAAAGAAAGGAAAAAGAGATTCCCATCAGAATGTCACACAAAGGAGATATAAGTAGCTATGCCAGTTTGTGATCTCTCTGCTTCACAGTGCTGCAGTTCAACTCCTCATCTAGTTGTTCCTCTACAGTGTAAATCATCTTTCCTTCCCTTGTGAGACTCTTCTAGCTGTCTTCTTGGCTGTATGTGATCCAAAGCTTACTTCTCATCATCATCATTACTGCCTAATTTTGGTTCAGATTTCTAAGAAAATGTGCAAGTAATAGACTTTTTTTTTTAATCTATATTGTATATAGATAGATTAGAGCCATGTAAAATGAAGAAGCTGAGACTGAGATTAGAATTATAGCTTGCAACAAGGGTAGATAGCTATTAGCACAACATTTTAAGAGGGAAAACTTTAAAATTACAAATTATACAAGCATAAAGAACAGAAAAAGGCACTTGGAAGACAGCAACTTAAAAATCATCCCACTACAGTAAAAAGCAAAGGACAAGGCATTGCCCTCTTATAGACAGCTGCCACACAACCACATTATTTTAGCAGGGATTAAGTGGGGTTAGTGGGTCCCTTAATACTACCATCTAATATTTTTATTTCACATTAATTCTTAAACAGGATTCCTGGAGAATACTGGGAACCATAGACAGGAAAGTTAAAACTTTTATCGGCATCAAATAAAGAAAAATAATCATAATAAAAAATAGAAATAGTGACTCAATAGATAAATATTTTGTAATGGGCAAGTTTCAGCCCAAGTCTTAAAAAACAGAGACAATTACAAAGACAACAGTTCACTTGAATATCCAGCAGATAGAAAACCTGTTCCCCAAAAGCTTTTAAAGAAAGAAAAGTGCTGTTAGATGAGAAGGAAGGTCCACATATGGGCTGGTAATCCATGAATGAACTGTGGGAATAAATAAATAAGCAGTTTCCTCAGTGCAGGAAGGGGTCCCAGAGGAATCTGTGTCAGACATTTTGTTAAACATTCTAACATAAGGGATTGAGTCTCCATTAACAAATTTGCAGATGACACCAAGTTGGGTGGGAGTGTCAATATGCTGGAGGGTAGAAAGGCTCTGCAGAGAGACCTGGACAGGCTGGATTGATGGGCCAAGACACACAGCATGAGGTTCAATCTAGACAAGTGCCAAGTCACGGACTTGGGTCACAACAACCCCTGCAGTGTGCTACAGGCTGGGGAAGAGTGGCTGGAATGTGGCAAAGAGCAAAAGGATCTAGGGGTTCTGGTCAATAGCAACTGAACATGAGCCAGAGGGTGCCCAGATGGTCACAGAACCACAGAATCACTGGGTTGGAAGGGACCTCCAAGATCATCGAGTCCAACCCATGCCCTAACACCTCAACTAAACCATGGCACTGAGTGCCACATCCATTATTTTTTTAAGCACATCTAGGGATGGTGACTCCACCACCTCCCCGGTGACCATTCCAGTACTTGATCACTCTTTCCATAAAAAAACTTTTTCCTAATATCCAACATAATTTTCCCTTGGGGCAGGTTAAGACTGTGTTGTCTTGTTCTGTCAGTTGTTGCCTGGTGAAAGAGACCAACTCCCACCTGACTACAGCAAACTTCCAGGGAGTTGGAGAGAGAGATAAGGTCACCCCTGAGTCTCTTTTTCTCCAGGCTAAACACCCCCAACTCCCTCAACCATTCCTCACAGGGCTTGTGTTTCCAGCCCCTCACCAGCCTTGCTCCCCTCCTCTGGACATGCCCAAGTGTCTCAATGTCCTTCCCAAAATGAGGGGCCCAGAGCTGGACACAGCACTCAGGGTGTGGCCTCACCAGTGCCAAGCATGGAGGAAAAATGGATTCCCTGATCCCGCTGTCCACTCTATTCTTGAGAAGACCAATGACATCCTGGCCTGTACCAGAATAGTGTGGCCAGCAGGACCAAGGCAGTGATTGTCCCCCTATATTGGGCACTGGTGAGGCCACTGGTGAGCACCTGGAGTGCTGTACTCAGTTTTGGGCTCAGGAATCCCAATTCAGAAAGGACATTGAGGCAGTGGAGAATGTCAAGTGAAAGGCAATGAAGCTGGTGAAGGGTCTGAAGCACAAGTCCTGTGAGGGGTGGCTGAGGGAGCTGGAGGTGTTTAGCCTGGAGTGAAGGATGATCAAGGAAGACCTCACTCTCCACAACTACCTGAAAGGAGGGTGTACCTACCTGAGGACTGGGCTCTTCTCCCAGGCAACAAGCAAAAGAACAAGAGGACAACAGTCTCAAGTGCCAGGGGAGGTTTAGGTTAGATATAAGTAAAACCTTTTCACAGAAAGGGTGATTAGATATTGGAATGTGGTTCACAGGCAGGCATAGAGTCCCCATCCCTGGAGGTGCAAAAGCAAAGAGTGGATGCAGAACTTAGTGCTGTGGTCTGCTTGACATGGTGGTGTTCAGTCATAGGTTGGACTCAATGATCTCAGGATCTTTTCCATTGATTTTGTGATTCTGTCACTCATAAATGATACTGAACATGGGTTAAATGAGCACCAAGTCAGAGGTAACATTACATAATTTGTGACACTAAACCCACTACCTCTACATCAGTATTTTCATACTACTTAACATTTCATCTATACAATTGGTTATAGTCTCAAAAAAGAACTCTAGATTATGACATGATTTAAAACAAGTCAGGATTTTTCACATAAATACAAGTTTTGAACTAATACTGATCTTTTCTCAAAACTGAAACTTAAATCAGAAAAATAATCATTAGTTTCTATTTCTTATTTTTCACAAAAATGTTCTTCATGTCTTCTGTAGGTTACTTGCAAATACATTAAGATTAATGAAATGCTACATCTGACTAAATAAATAAACAAACAGACCCAATTTCATTTGGCATTGCAACAGTTGTTCCATTTAGTTAGAAAATAAGCTTTGACAGGATAGCTAATAGTGACACTGCTAGGACCTGAGATACTGGAAACCAAAGGTCAAAAAGTTGTCTCTACTTAGAGATATTTGTGAAACTCTCAGTACGTCACCTCAATAAATAGCTGAAGTTGTGCTTAGTGATACAAGTAGGAACACACTAAAACTCCCCTTCAGACAGGTAAGAATCCTTGACTTCATTTATGTTGATCAGAAATTATATAAGGAAAACTTTGATAAAATTAATAGAGTTCTTTTAAAAGAAAAAAAAAATAAAAAAGAAGCACTAATATAAAAAATCAGCATTAAAAATTATTTTAAAATTAAAATTTAAAAACTCCTGGTTTCTTTTCTGAAAATCATAGTGAAGCTAGTAAAAAAAAAAAAATTTTTATAAATTTTAGAATAATTCAAAGCAGATAAAGTAAACATTAAGGTGAAACTTATGCAGTGGGAAAGAAGGAGAACCCTGGAAACTACAGGCCTGCTAGTCTCATTTCAGTGCCTAATAAAGTTATGGAGAAGATTCTTCTGGATGGTACTGAAAAACACGTGAAAGGCCACACAGATATTGGTCACAGCCAGCACGGCTTCATGAGAGGAAAGTACTGCTGATCAAACCTGCTTTCCATTAATGACAAGGTAAACCACTCAGCTGATCAAGGGAAGACAGTCAATGTAATCTAATTCTAATATTTGGAATTTCAGTAGTTTTTGGTACTATTTCTTCTGCAGTAAAGATCTCTACAGGATCCTTCTGGACAAAATGTCCAGCATTCAGCTGGATAAACTCATCATGAGATGGGTGAGCAACTGGCTCATGGTTTGGGCACAACCATGGTTCCATTCCACACGGATTATAGGGAATGGGGTGACATCAGACTGGTGACCTGTCACTAGTGAGGTTCACAGGGCTTCATACTTGGCACTGTGCTTTTGAAAATCTTCATAAATGGCCTGGAAGAAGGACTAGAAGGGACACTGTGCAAGTTCACAGATGATACAAAACTGGGAGGAGTTGAGCCCCTTGAAGGCAGAGGGGCCATGGAGAAAGACCCTGACAAATTAAGGGGCTGAGCAATCACCAACCAAAAGTCCAACAAGAGAAAGTGCTGGATTCTGTCCCTGGAATAGGGCAACCCTGGGTGTATGGACAGACTGGGAACAAGAGGCTGGAATGCAGCACCATGGAAAAGTACTTGAGTCTCCTGTCTGATGGCAAGTTGAACATGAGCCAGCAGTGTCCTGGCAGCCAGGAGGGCCAACCCTGTCCTGGGGCCATCAGGGACAGCATCACCAGCTGGGCAAGGGAGGGGATTGTCCTGATCTGCTCTGACCTGGGGCAGCCTCACCTCCAATGCTGGGGGCAGTTTTTGGCACAACAAAATAGAAAAGACATTAAATTATTCTAGAGGGTTCAAAGATGGTGAAGGGCCTTGAGGGGAGGCCATGTGAGCAGTGACTGAGGTCATTTGTTCTGTTCAGCCTGGAGGGGACTGAGGGGAGACCTCACTGCAGTTACAGCTTCGTGTGAGGGGAACAGGAGGGGCAGGCTCTGATCTTTGTGATGACTAATGATAAGACACATGGGAATGGCCTGAAGTGTCAGGGCAGGTTTAGACTGGATATTAGGAAAAAGGTCTCCACTGCTTCAGAGGGTGTTTGGGCACTGGAACAGCTCCCCAGGGAAGAGGTCTCAGCACCAAGCCTGACAGAGCTCAAGGAGCATTTGGACAACACTCTCACACACATGGTGTAATTACTGGGGATGGAGCTGTACACTGCCAGGAGTTGGGTTCAGTGATCCCTGTAGGTCACTTTAAACTCAGCATATTCTATAATTCTTTGATTTTGTGATTTGTTTTTATTTATAAAAAATTACAACCTTTCCTTTTTACTACTTATTTATCAAGTACTGTTCTGAAATTTTCACACTATGCCTTACAAATGATACTGACTTTAGAAAGGTATCCATCCTTGGAACTACTTGGAAATTATTTGCAGTTGGAGTTAGTTTTATAAAAATAAAGCTTTCTAAATACTAATCAGAAAGTCTTATGTAAGGGAATTTGATAGTCTTTGATTTAGTTATTGCATTTTACAAAAGAAGAATAATGTGTGCAGAATAAAATGCAAGGTTCTAGTCTGCTCCTTTTGGATTAGTTGTAACTTCTCCTTTATCCCATGATATAAGATCAAGTTTTTGAGTTATATTTGAGTTTGAGAACTTTATTAATGGCAGAGCTTCTGGGGGAACAAGTGTGGGGAGGTGATGTTTGCCCACAAAGATAATTTCAATTCTCTGAAAATACATGTAATGTATCCTCCAAAATATTTATAGTTATCTCCCCTTTCTCTTATGAGTGAATGTTTTTAATGGTCTTACCTTGAATTTCTAAAGCTCAAAAATGGCAACATGGAGTGTCATCAAAGGTCAGCAATGGCACAAGACCAATGAATCATTGAAATTGAGGCAAAATGTGATTTCAGTGCAAGGTTTGTTAAACAATTATAGATGTAATTTATTTGATGTTTCAATAACAAAATGGTGATCATAACATTGCAGTGTATGTAGATATTTGCCTGATTCACATTTGCCTGACACACATCACAAAGCTTATCACAAGATAAATAATTTCATAAGCTTCAAATAATGTTTTAATTTTCAGATTCTTATCTTCAAGAGGATTTCTGAACAAATGTACTATAGCCACACATCCCATTTTTTTCCTAACATTGAAATCATCACCAGCAGTGACTTGAGGGCATTGCACTTGATTGGTACTCAGAAAATCTAATTTGCATGTTTGACAAAGGTAATAAAACAGGAATTCTGAGCTCCAGTCCTGCTTTTCATACACTGTCTTTGGGCACTTGCCCATTTAAGTGACTGTTTCATTTTCTGTATGAAGGGAGTTATTGTAAATTTATATATCTCATAGATTCGAGTAATGTTGGCAAAGCACCTTGTGGATAAGTTAAATTATTTAAGTAATTTTAATGTAATCAAATTAAATTTTAGACAGAGTATCTTGTTCTCTAATATGGACTTTTACTGAATAAATCATTGTGTTTGGCAACTGTTTCTTGTTAATTCATCAGTGGGCCATCTAGTTCCCATTTTAACATTTTGGGAGTATTCTTGCAGATAGGAAATTTCACACAGGGCTTTATTAGCATAAATATAGAATTTGTTATTACAAACAGGCTTTAAATCTGGAAATGAATGTATTGTGGATTTTCAGTATAATGTGTTACAGTGAGCCATTTAACAGTTGCTTAACCATTTTAGTCTGAACTTGTAAATAACACAGGGCAAAAAACTGCAAAGGGATAAATGAGAAATAAGATAAGAAAATAAAAGCAATTGGGTTGATATCTCAGCCAAAGTTGAAAGATGAAATTTGAGCTCCAGCTGATGTAAATGGGATGCTCTTTAGTTTCTGCAATTACATTTATAAGCAACAAGAAGAGCAGAAATATATGTGCTTATTGTTTTGGTTGTATCTTGTTTAGGTTTGGCAGGGTTTCATGCAGGACAGATGGGAACAGGAGCTGGAAGCCACAGGGACTTCCCAAGGCATCAGGAAAGGCCCTTACAGAGCATGTTTCACCACGCCAGCAGGGCATAGAAGAAGGATCACTGCCCTGCACCTGTTGGCTACGCTCTTGCTGTTACCACAGAGGGCTTATTTGACTGCCATTACTAGCAGGGTGACTGTCTCCTGTTCAATCTGTAGCATGTTAGAACTTCCAGGTCGTGTTCTGCAGAGCTGTTTTCTGCCCAGCTGAACCCCAAACTTTGTGTGGATTTATCCCATCCCAGCTTCAGCTTTATGAACTCCACAAAGGTCCTGTCCTGTACATAAAGCCCATTTCCACAATTTGTCAAGATACTAAAGCTCTGCTTTCCAGAATAGCCTCCTTCTCCAAACTATTGTTACTTATCAACAGTGCATTTTACTGAAGTGCTAAACCTTCTTGGTTCCAGTCTCATTTCCTGAGGAGCAACACTAGTGAGCAACTAAAACCTACCAGTCAGACTTCTGTCCTAAGGTGACTTTATGATGCTTGTATCCTCAAAGGTCTGTTCTGTTTATGTTGGATATTAAGTTCTGCACCAACCTTTAAGGCTGGTTCTGAGAGCAAAGTGAGAGAAGTGCAGTTTGTTTGCAGAAGCTGCACTTGCTCCCCCACATCCTTCTCAGGGACTGTGCTGTCTGCAGCACGGACTGTGGGAGAGACACAGGGAGGTTTATTTTTGCTTTTTCACTGGTTTTCCTCATTAGCTACAGCAAGGAACGTTTTCCCAAGACTGTGTTGTTTTGGGCTTTTTTTTCCTGGGACTGTTCAAACCTGCTCTGGACCAAAAACCCAGAAAAACACTGGGAGCTCATGCCTGTGGCCCACCAGGCCCAGGACGAGCCGAGATGCACCTCACAACTCTGAATTTGATATCTCTTCAGAAAAGCAAGATGTTCCATTGCTTAATATTATTCATTTGGTCATGTTTGTGAATATTTTTCTTGGTAAATAAACAGGTTTTTTCCACTTTTCTCAAAGGAGATTTATGTCTTCCAAACCAGTTGTTGGAGGGGCAGCTTGAATTTGCATTATAGAGGAGACCACTTCAAAAGTTTCCTCACAAATTTGCCCTAAACCAGAACAATTTCATATAACATCAAAGCTATGTCAACCCTGGGGTCCTGTTTTCCAGCCCACTGGAATAGCCAACCTATCCATCAGTAGGCAGACTATATCTGGAATAGGATAACTTATTTGTATGTGCATGAAAACAAAACTCTGCTTGCAAGATGTACACATTCTTAACTATGAAATGGACTTGCCTTTGGAAACATGAGGACAACATGGTGACAGCATGCCAAGCATACACAGTTGTTCAGAAATCTGAATATTTTACATTGGCCTTTGGGGGAAATAAATTCTAGGTTGTTCCTCGCAAGTTCTTGCTATGTCATATCCATTATGGAAAGAACTGTTTGGTCCAAATTAGCTAAGACAAATCACAAATATTTCAGCCTTTTATGAGGTTTTCCTCTATTTTAAGTTCTATTTTAAGTCTTACAAAACTGTGACTTGGGCAAACGTTCAGGACTTCAACCTTTTCATCAGATTAACTTCAGCCTTAGCAGTGCTAAGAACTGTAACAATGTAACCAGTTGATTATGAACCAGCAATGCACCATTGTCACAGTTAAGACCAACAGTGTTTTGAGCATCAGAAGGAACATTTCCAGAAGTTCAATAGCAATTATCATCTCTCTCTCCCCTCACTACTGATGAGGCCACATCTGGACAGCAGGACCCAGTCTTCCTGATACAAGAAAGATAAGGAACTTACTGGAGCAAGACCAGGGAGGGGCTGCAAAAAATGATTATGGGACTGAAGCACTTACCTTAGAACATTGAGAAAGCTTAATCATATTCAAAATGACATTTAGACTAACATTAAGAACCTCAAACATGTCATGAAGCCATAAAGGCAGGACAAGCACTTGTTGTGTATTATTAATGGGGTTCTCCAGGTTAATCTAATCATATTCATGTACTGTATTACACCATCCAAAGTTCTCAAATTATCCACAAGTAATTTAATACACTTGAATCGTATGTCTACAAGCACTGCCAAAATCCATTTGCATTCTTTCCACTGAATAGGAGGTTATGGAGGGCAATATGGTAGAAATATACTTTAAAATAAAATCTTCCTTTGGAATGTCAAATGAATATATACCACAGACAACATATTGGCTCTGTGCTTTAAAAGACGGATTGAAGAATATGGTGCTGCAGTAGGGCAAAACTACTTAGATCACTGATGAAAAACTTCATGTCAAAGGGCTTGTACAAATCTTATGGGCACCAACCCACAGTGACAGCAGCAATCATCAGTTTTTGCTGTATCTTGCAGGATGGAACAGGAGACTCCCTCTAAAAACAACTTTCTCACTACTTTACAGCATATCAAAGGAATATATTAATCATTGTCAGCACTCAGGCATTGAGACTGTGTGTCTGGAAATATTTCATGAAGTACCAGACAACTAATGAAAAAGAGTTCATGTTAAAAAATACCTTTAAATGAAAAAAAAAATCAATAACTACAGTTATATATATGCATATATTCTAAAGCTTTGCTTTCATTAGACTTACCAAGAAAAAAAATAAAAAAAAAAATATACAAACTGAGAGTTTTTCAGGTTGGAAAGGACCACTTGAGGTCATCTGGCTCACAGTCCCACAGGTCAAGACATATACTATTGTGACAACCACAGTAAGATCATCTTTCTCCTTGGCTCTGCACAAACGCAGTTCTTGACACAAATATCTTCATTTTTTTTACTGTGTCTGTCTAGTCCAGCAGTGTTCATAATCCTTATGATTCTGTCTCAGGACATGATATTTAATCCTCTGCTAAAACCATGTATTTTCATTAATGGAAAATTTTGTCCTCCATACATTCATAAAAAGGTCTTGTACAAGGGACACAGAACACCAGTAGCATGTTTTATTAGCTGCAGTGTAGCTTCTCTTGATGTGAGATTCACACTATAGAAAAATGCATAAAATCAGGTGACTTTGAGTGGAATTCTAATAACAAAAATCTAAATGTCTGCATTTCAGATAGCCATTCAAGGTCTCAATAATTTTAACATATGCCAACACTTCTCTGGACAGAAACCATGCAGCAATAGTTAGGAATTGCTCCAAATATATATTCTGGACATGTCAGCAATTGGTATGTTGAGAAAGCATGTTTAGGCATGTAAACATGAGCAGAGCTGTGTCAGACACAGAGACAAGGACAAATTCTTACTCTGCTTTGTCTGCTTGTGCACACGCTCAGCTCATTTAAAATTTTTCATGTAGTGCCTGTAATAGAAATACAACAATTTCAGGGAAGACTTGGCTTTCTTGTTCATTAAGTACATAAGTAATGGCTATTTTTATGTTTCTGATGATAAGAACAAAAAAGATCTGAAAGCAGATATGTTTGAAATTATTAAGGAAAGAGGGACAGATCTTGTCTTTATTAGAAACTGTTTATACTATATCAGCTCTCAAGTAATTTTTACATGAGACAAAGCCCAAGGGACTTGAATGCACTCTCTAGATATTCACAAAGGAGAATTTGCATGATATTTAACAAACCAAGAGTAGCAAGCATACACATTTTAAATCTGCTAAACTGTGTGAAGTTCTGACATCTGTAAGACTGGATAGGATTTTATGGAAGCTTAAAAATCCCTTTCATTGAAAACTAAAGTACAACTGCATTACAGCAAGTACTTAAAATCTCGTGTTCTAGAAAATTACAGGTTTCAGAAGGTCTAAATTTTAATTTTTAGTTCTGAGTTCAATGAATAACACCCTTTTGCTCCTTGTCCCTTTGACCAATCAGTAAAGGTCGAGGTTCATTCTGCTTGGGTCACATTATTGCAGTAAGTCAAGAACTGAATAAGGCTTTCTAATACCTTTACTAAGGATTCACACAATACTGCCCCATGGTAAAGCAGAACTAGAGCTTAGAGAGGGCAGCAGGGAGGACCTTACAAAGGATTTGAAAGAGAGGAAATACCACATGATCTATTTGGAAGTAGCAGAGTGATTTAAAAAAAATTAATATGGATGTGGCATTAATATTTAAGTGATAAAGATGGGATTGTAAGCAATTCTGAGTAGGAGCTGAATGAACTGGAAACACTTAGCATTGAAAAGGGCCTTGATAATACTAGTCACAACTAATACCAATGAATAAAAGAAAATACTAAATACTTTTTTTTCAGCATTTACTGACATATCAAATGTAAATACACTGTGGGTTTGAAGTTTGGTTGGTTTGGATTTTTTTAAAGTATGTGATGTCTTCTCAGAATAAATCCTGCAACAGGAAGATATGCCCACTTAGCCAACCAGAAACAGCTTGGCAGAACCAAGATTGCTACAGGATTCTGGTCATCATACTGATGATAAAAGCCATTAGTGGAATTTTTATGAGCCTGAAGTTAAATCCTGCAGAATGAGAGAGTGTTTAAGCATTTGTATGCAATGCTCAGAAGGAAGAATTACACTGTTATTGGAAATTTTGGGTTGAGTGATTCAGTTTGGAGTTCCTGCTCAGATACTGGTATTTCTAAAGTTAAGACCAACAGTGTAACTTTTTTTTTTTGCAGCAAACAATAATCACAAACTAATTGCAATTGCAATAAATAATAATAGAGTGTATTCTAAATGTATTATGTAGTTTGAGAAAATTTAGAAAAGAGAAAATTCATCTATTGGGGAATATCTCATGATATTTTCTCATTCATATATGTATATGTACGTATGTCATATATACATATATATATAAATTTATAACAAATCTATTCACAGGCATATTTAATGAAATAAGAATGGCATAAAAAAACCCGTAAATAACTGCTTGAGGTCTATTACTGAGAAGAGTTAACATAGTATTTGGTAAAGTCTTTTGGGTTGGCCTTTTGGGTTGGGTTTTGCAAGCAGAATTATAATTCTCCTATCAAGTGTGAATTAATGGAATTAATGAAGTGGACTGAAGGCCACTAAAGAACAAGTAGTAGACAGCAAGGAAAATGTTTAATCATAGACACTTCAGATAAATGTTTACAGTTGTATGATCTGGACAATTTGCATAACAGAATCATGTAGCAGTTGGTTGAGACAATAACTGTTATTCTTTTCTTTTCCACAGATTTTAATCCTGAAGAAAAAAGAATTTAAAAATCCATGCCTTGAAAAAGTACTGTTGTTTCTCAGTGCTAAAGAATAGTTATCAGGGACAACCAGGTTGTTCAAGATACCATAGCCTCGTTTGAGTTTCAAGAAAAAAAACCCAAAAAGACAAAAGTGATAGGAGATTTTTTTCTCAAAAACAATTAAAGGATTCAATCATAGTTAATGTCAATAATTAAAATAGGTCTTATTAAACAAACTGGATTCCCTTCTTATGAATTAGAAATATATTTTATAATGATAATTGCACTGATGGAAACAGCTTCCTGTAAGGTATTTATCACAAAGTCCTGTATATTATCCAAAATAAAGATTAGCAGTACTTGAAAATAATAATGCAAACATGCAGTGGAATATAAACCAGATGACATATCATGATAGATGAAACACAATTTCTTATGTGAATTTCTACTGACATTCCGTAGGCATGGTAACTTCCAACATTGTTCAACGTTTAATCAATGAACCAGAAGTGAACACAAAATCATTGCCAGTAAAATGTGTGGATGAAAGGACTGAATGAATGATAAATGATGAGGAGATATGAATCTTGGAGCACTGAGCCAATTCTAACAAAAAGAAGTTAATAATCAAATTCTGGATCAGAACTGTGCAAAAGGGGAGAATTGGCTTTCTGAACTGTAGAGTGGTACACAAGATATAAGAAAAATTGGGGGTTTGTTGTTTTGGGTTTTTGGGTTTTTTCACCCTGCATATGCCATCAGAGCCCTGAAACACTGCCTGCACTGTTCTTATCACATCTGTGAGAAAATATTAAAGGTTTAGAAATATTGAAAAGGATAAATTAAATGCCAGAAAAGCTCACAAGGCTTTTAGGCAATGCTGCAGAAGAATTCAGAACACTCTTTTGTTTATCTTAGTGGAGGTAAGACTGAAAGATAACTGGGTTATAGTCACTCGATGTCTTCACAGAGGAAGTATACAAGTATTGGTGGCGTCCTCAATTGCAGAAAGTCATATCATAAATTAGTAGGTAGATATTAAAGAAGATCTTGAAATTAAACTAGAAATTCTATACATCCCTCTATAAAGTGAGAACAAGTCTTTTAGAAGTGCAGTCATTAATTTCTTACTGTCATATTGCATATCTTCATGTCAGACCACATCACAGGTATTGCCAAAGAAGTCAATATGGAGGAAGAAGCAGCCTGGAACAGGCAAAATATTAGACAAAATTAAATACCATCTTGTCTCAAAAATCTGGTAATTTCTTGCAAAAATGCATACCAGTAGCTGCAGATTCTAATGATGAAACTATTTTTGCATGTATGTCTTTAACTTAGAGGTATTCTTTTCTACATGTATTTGCTAGCTGCATAGCACATTTTAATAATTCTTTCTCACATTCCTTCTCATTACTTCATTCTCTGCCTGATTCTGAGGTCAGATACTCTAGAATCAGCCTCTACAAATTAAATTCCTCTAATCTGTACAGAAATGTATGAACAAAAAACCTGTGGCATTTATCCCAGGCTGAAACAACAGCCAAGTTATACAGAACAGGAGAAGTAATTGCCTTTTCTTAGTAAGATGTCAAACCTTTTAAAAAAACAAACACATGGAGGAGGTCTATTCATTTTTCCATACAGAGTAAATTAGCACAGATAGTTTCCATTAGTACCAACAAAATAAGCATGTAAACCTTCGACATGCTGTATTTATGGGATTTTAAAGATCTCTGATGGTTTTGCCGTCAATGACAGATTTTTCTTTTAGAATTTTTATTGTTGGTGCACATGGGGGACTTTGGATGTAGCTGTTAAGCACAGCAGGGCCCTTTACCTCATTTTAAATGGTTTGCTTGGGGAATTAGCACACACCTCATACTGGCAGCTAATGTGGTTGAATTATTGACACAATTTTTGCTTTTAAAAGGAGGAATATACTCCCCATTCTATCCTACTTTTAAAATAATGTATTATATTTTGCTAATTTTCTTTCCATTTTGTTCTGTCTAGAGACAATGAGATCTGTCAGTGGTGGCCTGTTACCTCTTTGCCAGAAAAAACTCACTTCCCCACTGAGGCTTTATGATTTTCATTTGTTAAACTGCTGCAATGCTAACTAGAAAACAACACAACTCCACTGCCACTAATCAGTGAGGCAATTTAGGTAGCTCCTTCAAATAGGACTACCAGTGCCTTTCTGTCAACTGGTAATTACCTTTTTACCTGATTTTGGGATATGCTGATAGAAATGAATCAGCTTCCTTTCTGGTTGTTATCAGACAAGAATATCCACTTAAAAAAAAAAAAAAGACAGGGTATGATCTCACAACTCTTCATTAGAAAATATTTTAGCTGGTTTGATGATATCCATCTCTTAATATTTGTCTTTTATTTTTCTTTATTCTTTTCTTTTTTTCTTTTTTTTTTTTCATCCTGCAGTAAGATAATGCCTTTGGTCTGGGAAAGTTAATCTTATAGGCTTTTCTACAGTCTCTGAAGAAAAATGGGTCCATTGTGATTGATAGTATCACATCATAGGAAGTCTCCAACTTCAGTGTGAATAATCATCTTGGGAAAATCCTGTTGGGAAGGCTGAATGAACTCAACCTCTCTCAGTGCAAACTAGCTCTGTGAAGTTCTTTCCCTTCTCCTTGGATGGGAGACAGTTATCCCAGCTAAGAATTGAGTCACCTTATCCACTTTATAAAAGAAGTATAGCCTAGCTAAACTTTCAACTCCTCTGTGGATGTTAAAAATATAGAATCAATTTGGTCTCAAGTACATTTACTAAAACAGTAAATGAGAGATACTAGAGGGTTACTTTTTTCATATGTTTCAACACTTTATGAATTTTAAAGACATTTTCTCATTAATAATGAATTAAATTTACTGTACCTATGCAAATATCTAAATAAATAGAATAGCTGAAGTTCTATAAACATGCTTTTTTTTTTTTTTTTTTTTTTTTTATTAGAGAAGCAACATACATATTTTAGGCAAAATGTGATCAACAGTTCTGTTTATTTCTCATTTTATATTTGAATGTCATGTTAAAAATAAAGACAGGGGATATCCTGGACAGGGCACAGTTTACAGGATTTTTTGTCTTAACATTTCAACATTATTACCATAACATCATATGTTTGTATATGTGTTAGCTGTCATAGTTTAAAGAAATATAAATGCCTACCAAAACAAAATGTGTACAGGCAGACAGTGATGACAATGCTGAGGACAAGAAAATTGAAATTGGTATGTTTGAATGAATATATGCAGTTCTTCTTTCCAAGGGGTCTTGTAAAGTTATTTTACAGTTATATACCCTGCTATTTTTTTTTTCTTTTTTCCTGATTTTTTGCATCTTTCATTGAATGGAATAAATCATACCTAGAAGAGCAAATGAAGAATATTATCTCAATATAGCAAACATTCTTCTCCTAATGACATAAAGACATTCAGAATCTTCATTCTACATAAAGAAATTCAGAATCTACTTTCTCTATTTTGTTGTTAGAAGGATGCTCTCTGTGCTAGGAGAGAACATAAACACTTCACTGAGTCCAGATACTACAACCAAGAGGAGTGCACTCTGCTGTATTTCCACTTAAGCTGATCCTTATCTTGAGACTTACTGAAATATATTCTTGACTTACATTATTTAGTTTTAAGTGTGATTAAAAGAGATACAGTTAAAGCTTGTTGGTTGTTAATTAATATTTTATATCAATAATTTTATATTTCAGAAGAATAGAAATATATTAAATATTGACTAAAGTAGTCATTAATAATGAATGCTTTTTTTCTGCTGAGGCAAATACTTTTAATAAAGAATGCATATGACACATTGTCCTTTATAAGAGGACAATGCCTGTTAAGAGTCAATTTACAACTTGAGCAAGTGTAGTGTCCATGAAGAGTCTGTGAGAAAAGGAGGAGAGGGAGGATTAAGAAGATGAAAATTTTATTTGTCACCATTGCACCTGTATATTTGTCTGTAAGATACCAACAGTGAGTGTTTGAGGAAATAAAATGTCCTTTTGTACTCTACCGAACACTGGCATTCCACATTCCACTCACTCTTGTCCTGGTTCTGACTGTTTCTACTTTCTGCTGCTTGAACATTGTTCCATCTCTCTTTTCCATTTTAGATTCTTTGACTTTTGTTCCTGCTGTTAAGTGTGGAAGACTATGTGTAAAAGACTATGCATAAAAGACTATGTATAAAGAAGGAAAACAAGGCGGTAGAGATGATATTTCCTTCAACTTGGACTTGTTATAAAACCTGGATTTATTTTGTGACATTGGCATTGAACTTTAATTCTGACATTGTTTTTAGGTCAACATAGAATTACAGAATCACAGAATGACTAAGGTGGAAAAGACTTCCAAAATCATCGAATCCAGCACATGCCCTAACACCTCAACTAGACCACGGCACCGAGTGCTACATCCAGTCTCTTTTTAAACACATCCAGGGATGGTGACTCCACCACCTCTCCAGGCAGAACATTCTAGTACTTTTTTACTCTTTCTTTGAAAAACTTTTTTTCTAATATCCAACCTAATTTTCCCTTGGTGCAGCATGAGACCATGCCCTCTCGTTCTGTCTATTGCTCTCTGGAGAAAGAGACCAACTCCCACCTGACTACAGCCACCTTCCAGGGAGTTGTAGAGGATGATAAGGTCACCCCTGAGTCTCCTTTTCTCCAGGCTAAACAGCCCCAGCTCCCTCAGTCATTCCTCACAGAGCTTGTGTTCCCAGCCCCTCACCAGCCTTGTTGCCCTCCTCCAGATGGGCTCAAGCATCTCAATGTTCTTCCTAAACTGTGGGACCCATATCCATGGGTATATGGAAATGTTTCACCAAGAGAAAATAAAAAGATAGTGGAAATTTTTTCCCAAAGCTGATCCAGTATAAACTGGTATGCATAGGAAAATGTGCTTGATCAGCAGTCACACTCTACTGCAGTGAATTCCAGCTTCTAACAGTCTTTTGATCATAGAAAACCTTGTTATTTCCTCCCAGCAGAATATTCTTCACCATTGCTGTATTTCATAATCAAAAGAGCTTAGTGATCAAAGGGAGCCATTTTAATTTATGACACAGAAGTTTTTACCATTTGTGTATGAAAAAGCTGTTATTGAATGCATTTTTTCCTTCTGAAAGAGTACTTTTAGCAGAAAGGAAGGGGTTATTTTTTTTAAAATGCATTTTCTAGGGGCAGTACTAGCATGTCTATTGCTTTTTGCTGGAGATGGGCTGAAAGCATGCAGTTTGCATAACCAAAAATAGCTGTGTTCCAAGCACCATATTTCCCATTAAACTATCTTTGCTTGACACCTTCACTGCCAGATGGAAACACTGCTAAATATTTTTATCTAATGTGTTGCTTGTTTATTACAAATGCAAAGATTTTCAACTCTTCCATGCTAATTCTGTTTCTATTTCTTTGATAGTGAACACTAGATTGCAACCTTTGTAAAGCTGATATCCACTCTCACTGCTTAATAAAAGCTTGTAATGCTCTCACAAAAATCCAACAAAGTTAAAACTTGAAATGAACCACTCAAGCTGGATGAACTGGATGGTTTTCAGTAAAGTTTGATTAAAGATAAGATGATACTTTAATGCACAAAAAAGAGTGAACTGAATGTCAGGAAATTTAAATGTAAACTAGAACATAAAACTAGAATTTATTCTCAGGTGAAAAGTTTCAAGAATCATTGCATGACTAAGTTAAAGTAAATTATGCAAAGCACAGACTATAGGGAACAATTTTGCAAATGAATTTTTATCTCTAATTTCCCAGGCTAAGAATATCCATGATACGAGCAAATCCTGTGTGGGAAAAGTGACAATTCCACTATGTTCTTTTAATGGATCATTATTTTTATTATTCTCTGGAGGGCACTTAACAAACAAGGGATTCTATCTTGAAACCATCAAAGGATATTTTTACTGCATAGGATATCTGTCCACAATGGACTTTAAAAAAAAGATTCAGAAACAATGAAAGGTAGAACTGCCAATTGTTTCAGCCCTGATCAGTCCAGACCACTGGACAGAAACCAATTTGCCATTAAATGTCATAGAAATAAGAATTATCCTGTTGTTTGTCCATTTTCAGACAACAAGGTAGTTTAAGAGGAACTGTTTTGATCTTGTAGGTTATGCTACTGTAAAATTATGAGATGTTGCTGTTGCCTGGAAAACAGTGCTGTTAAAAATTAATCGTATGGATATTTCCCATCACCACAAAATATTTGGAAATGTCAAAGCCTTAAAATCACTTTGAAATATTTAAATTTTATTACAGCAGAGATTATTCCAAGGAATTTATTTAGCTCCTGGCCCTTGCTTATCCCAACTTTCTTCATAAGCTGGGAACTACATAAACTCTCACAAATTATATTCCCTGGAAGAATAAAAGACTCTGGAAAACCCAAGCAACATTTCACATACACAAAACCTATGGATATAAATTAACAGTTTTTTCTAGGCTAAGTAAATGAGATTTTCGCTTATATTACCTTTGATCTTCTGATTATCTGTTATATTTCATCTCATTTCTTTAATTCAAAGCTAACACTATCAAAAATCTTTCATGGTATAGACATAAGTCTATAAGACATAAGATTTCTAGATATATATTCCCTTCTAAGTCAGGCTTGATTCAGATTCATTTGAGAGTCACTCACTGACCACAGATAAGAAAAGTAATTAAGCTGATATTGAAGACATATATGCTTTGAAGCATCTAATCAAAATCTATTTTTGTTCTCTGAAGTTAACTTTAAGCTAGTCTGATACTAAGATTGAGATCAGGTGTAGAAAGAACAGCAGAACAATCAATTATCAAGACTCAAGTGAAAGCAGAACTACTCACATTCTTAAAAGTCAAGCTTAATATATTCAAATGTGACTTTTCTGCTTCAACCAGTTGGAGATGTAGCGCTCAAAAGTATAAATCTTGTTTAAAATTATTAAAAATATTTTTGTTATTTTCATTAGTCTCTTTTTATTTTTGTACAGAGGAAACAGGGGAAATTGTCTGTAGGAGATAGGGATGGATTAATAGGAAATATAGTTCCATGGCCTCGTAGACATACTCATATTTCAAGTAAATAGCAAGGAAGATATTTAGGAAGACCATTGGTTTTGCCATCAAATTCATTTCAATACTATAGCTATAGCACCTGAACCAAAAAAGGATGATTGTGAACTAAATTAACTCAACAGAAATTTCTGGAAATTTTAAAGTGTTGGCTGTAGACTAAAGGAATGATACGGTGGTGAGGCACTGGTACAGGTTGCTCAGACAGGTTTTGGAGCCCTCATCCCTAGAACTGTTCAATGCCAGGGGCTATGAGCAACCTGGTCTAGTGGAAAGTGACCCTGCACATGGCAGGGGATTTGGAACTAAATGATCTTTAAGGTCCCTTCCAGCTGAAGACATTTTATGATATCTATGGGTCTATCAAAGGATAGGAAGAGAGGGAATAATGAGGATGTATTGGATAATATGGGACCTGAGCATGCCAAAAATGGTGTAGAAGAATGGGTATGTATAGTTTGTACTGATTTTGTTTGTGATGGAGGTAATTTCCTTCATAATAACTCATATAGCGCTATGTCTTGGATTTTTGAACAAAACAGTGTTAACTGCACACCAGTGTTTTAATTGTCACTGAGCAGTGCCTGTGCTTTGTCAAAGTGTTCTCTGTTTCTCACTGCACCCCTGTTCCCCATAGAGAAGGGTCTGGGTGTGCCCGAGGTGCTGGAAGGGGACACAGCCAGGACAGCTGATCCCAGATGACCAAATGGACACCCAATACCACATGGCATCATGCTCAGCATGGAGAAGTGGGGGAAGAAGAAAGAAGGGAATGTTTGGAGCATTGATGCTTGTCTTCCCAAATCACCACTACAAATGCTGCAGTTCTGTTTTCCTGGAGATGGCTGAACACCTGCCTGACAGTGGGGAGTGATGAATGAATGAAGTCCTTATCTTGCTTTGCTTGCATATAGCTTTTGCTTTACCTATTGAATTGTCTTTATCTCAGTCCATGGCTTTTCTCACTATTACACTTCTAATACTCTTCCCCATCCCTCCAGGGGCAAGATAACAAAGGCCTGTGGGATGTTCACCTTCCCACTGGAATTAATCCACAACACTGTTTGAGAAATTTTTAAAGGAAGTCTTTTTTCCCCTTGGCTTTCTTCCTCTTTCCTGTTCAATATTGTGTCATTGACCCAAAGATCCACTCTTACTATGAAGTACCCAGAACTCAGCTTAGCCAAAACTTCTCTGTATAGCACAATTGACCTTAGTTGTCCAAATTGTACACTTGAATGGTGGGTGAGGTAGATATATAAAACATTCATGTGTTTTTCTGTCTTTCAGCTTATGAACTGTTTATGACAGGTGATTTGTTGTAGTTGCAGCAGAATCTATTACATGATAAATGCTGCAACCTGCATAGTGAATACAGAATTGAAATGATTAACTTTTTTTTGTTCTCCAACCGTCTTCCAAAGAAAAGTCCTGTAATGCTTTTTCAGCAGTAAAAAGTGAAACCTTGTGAATTGCAAAAGTTCTTATAAGACCTTTATAAGACCAATCAGAGAAAAAATAAAGGACTGCCTTAAGTTACACAGTAAGCCTTCAGTTCTGCAATTCTACTTTTTCCAATTTAAGCAAAGGTAATCAAACTCTCTGGAATAACTCCAGAGCTGCAGTGACCCTGAGTACTTGTGAGACTGTGATCCTACAAATGAATCCCCTTCACTTTTTTTTTTGGCACTAAGCCAAATATACTGTTTTATTTTATAGGAAATTTTGCTTTCACAACAGGGGTAGAAAATGCATCTTTTTTTTTTCATTTGCTGAAACTTAGTGTTTTCTATCAAATATAAATAAGAATAATGAAGCAGAGATCCACACTCCCATCTTTCTAAATATCATGAATTACAACCAATTAATGCCAACAGTGCACAACAGCTCAGACTGAGATCTCAGCTCCCTCCATACACATAACACCAGCATGTAGAACTTTATAATATTGAGATTACCCTGTGCATTTTGTATCTATTCATGACTAATGAAATTTGAGCTGTGAAAGTTACAGGTAGAAACTATGATTCGGTATTGATCAAAATAGAATTATTAGTTTCCAGCACCATCATATTTCATGAGAAATTAGTACTAGTTTAATTGATCTGAAAGAACAATAAGCACATGAATAAAGCTTTAATGTACAAAGTTGGCTGTTCAAAGTGCATTTATCTGAACCTTAACAATAATGTTAGCACTTCAAAATATGAAATTCATGCATAACTGATTTTTTTTTTTATTAGACTATTAAGTAAATGCTTCATCAGCATTATAAAGGACAGAAATTATATATATTTTTTAAAAAATTGTCAAGTTCACTTCATAATGTTATTTATTTTCATTTTTTATAAAATAATATGAGAAGCTTAAGGGTGAAATTGTCTACAATGTAAACCGTAGTGGGCATTTCTACTGCAGAGCTTAGTTCTGTACTGCTTTTTTTGGTCACTAGTCTTTCCTTTTTCAGCTGCTATCACAGCCAGAGCACAGGTGCCTTAACTCACCGCAAAATTTACAGGAGACCTATCACTTCCGTAGCTACAACCATATTCCAGAGTGACTGTGCAGTCACTCAAGTTTTTTCTCCATAAACTCTGGTCTTTGTTTTTTACTAACTTTCTAAATTTAGGCAGAATCTATACTAGATTCTTTTCGATGTTCCTCCATGCTTTTTTCCCTACTTCTTTCTCACTGTACAAATTCATAGTATTATTGTTCAGTTGGAACTGTGTTATAACCTGTGTTTCAGAGCTAATTCAGCTGAGAGATTGATTGAATGCTGAGGTTCATGTAGATAATAGACCAATGGGTCTGCTCTTTATCTTTTCCTAGTGAACAGCTTTTGCTTACTCTATATAATTGGTTTTATTCCTTCTATATTTAACTTTCTTCTCTGTTATTGTTTAAAGTTTTTAATTAAAAAAACCCAAAAACTAAACACTCACAAGCTTACTGTGCAATCTTATGAAATTGTCTGAGGAAACTAAACAGGACCCAAATCAATTTGATGTCTCACAATTTAATGACATCTGGTGTAAATGACTGAAATATTGTCATATGTAATGCCCCAAAAGAATCAGTGACCTGCTTGAGAAAAAGAATTATCTCAAAATCACCATTTCATTTTTTTTAAGTTAAAAACTATGTCTTAGATTCACCATTGGTACAACAGAAAGCCAGCCAAGGACAAGTAGCACAATCTTTGAATATGAATGATAAGCAACTCACTTAAAAGAATGTTTGAAAAATTCAGAATAAAGAGCATCTCTACCTTTGTCATGTCCTATGAACACATTGTTTTGCAACAAGTAACAAAAAATAATGAAAAAATATATTGAAATAATACAAGTACTATGAGTTATATAGTGAGATAGGAGTCTGTTTTTTTCTGGGTTTTCTTACTTTTTATGCTCACTGACTTTCTGTGCATCATCTAACTTTTTTTTGTGTAAGACTGGACAAAGGAAGTCCAGGAATTTTCTATGATTCTCCTAGGTACTATAATGTGAACATTGAAAACAGTCTATGACATTTCATGTTATTTGCTCTAATTTTACTCGAGAACAGTCTGTATACCATGAGTGAGTGTTACATAGTCTTGTTTTGCTAAGAAAAACTGACAAAATGATAGTAATATATTTTCTGTACTGAAAGAATACTTAGCATTTATTGAAGCACTTGACAGCTTATTAACACAAATCAAAATAAAACGCAGTTGCTTACCCAGTTTAGAACCAAATTTACAGCTTTTTGGTTATGTTAATATAAAAAAAATCACATTAAACAGTTGTTTGATTATTATGAAAAATCTGTGTTACAGTCCCATATTTTAGTCAATGTAAATACAAGTATGATTAATGGAATTAAATCCAAACAAAATTGCATCATATACAGATATTTTGCATTCCTTATCTGAACTTTAATATATTTTCAAAATAAACACTGACAATGGTATTTCTCTTCAAAAAGCCATTAAAACCTTTTTTTTTTTTTTTCTTTTTACAAAAATGTGGGCTGGAGACAAGATTTAATATGAAATTTTCAGAAGTATGAGTCATAAGAGCAAAATAGTTGCTTATTTGGCTGAGAGTTTTCACAGCTGGATTCCCTGGTCTAATCTGAATAAGCTTTTTTCTTCTTATGATGTAAAAACTGGAAGAAATTATTTGCACTCTGAAGTTCTAATGATAGGCACTCAAATATGAAAGTGTTGACCTTTACTTGGTGCATGGAATTAGAAGACTCAAATTTCTGTGACTTTCTCTCAGTGTTATCATAATTGAACATGTTGAAAAATGGTTCTTCTATGTTTAACAGTCATATAAGGGGATTTCTTCCACGAAATAAAACTGACTCATTATGATAAAATTAAAGAGATCAAAAAGTCAAGAGTAAGTTTTAACAGCCTTAAATAAGAGAGGGGACAGCAATAAAATGGAAAAGGTTCAGTTCTTAAATGAGAACAGCCCTAAACAATCTCTCTCCAACAGCAGAGTAGAAAGCATAAGCCTGTAGCCCTTTCCTTTGTTCCTAGCATTTCCAAAGGGTGTTTCATTGTTCTGGTTGAAAAAAACATCATGACATGACATGACATGATTATGACCCATTATAATGCAGGCACTGCAGCAAATGCCATCAATAAAAAGGTTAAACTCTTAAAAAAAAAAAAAAAATTCTTACAGGCTAATGGGCAGAAATTCAGTGAGCTCTCTATATAATTAGGTTCCATTTAAAAGTTCTTTTTTATAGATAATGTCTTCATCTCTACATCATATGGTGTTATACAGTTCAAGATGGTTTACAGTGGATAAAGAAAAGGAAATACCAAGTTCTCCATTCTAAGTTATCCTGACTGTAAGCCAGGTACACAGTATATTCACTGGCAGAGCATTAGCATGCAGGTATGCAATTGATCTTGCATTAGTATCATGTATGATGATCTACCAGCACAAATAATTTCACTGTTATCACAGAGACTACAGCATGGCTGACTCAAATGTAAATGTCTGTCATAAATATCTGCATTTAGTTACATGAATTGCTATTCATTACTGTCAATCAGCTGAGGATGCTCAGTTCCTGGTAGGAAGCAGCTTATCAAACTCATAGACCACTTATAAAGGCAGTGGGTGTTGTATCCCCTTTGGGAATGTTCCCCCCCCCCCAAAGCCCCTCCCCCAGATACTGTAACCTGGCCTGGGTTACCTGCCCCCTTGCCTCCTGACCTATGGCCATCAGCCAGGTAACTTGACCCCAACCCCAAAGGTGATAAAATCGCCTCTCCCCCCATGTGATCTCTCTCTCGCCTCTGGATCCCCTTTAAGGAATAAAGGCCTTGGAATACATCCTGGGGTAAGGAGCCTCTTTTTTAACTCTCTCTACCCTATTTTGTAGTTCCCCTTTTCCAATACTCCCCCTAAATCTGAGCTGGCATCTTGTGGGGGGGTGGAGGAACAGGGGAATTTACAGTGGGGATATGTTAAAAAACCCAACAGACTCCTCTTTGGGAAGCTGTCTACTGGGTTTGTGAGTGTAGTTTCATTTGTTTCCTTGGACATATTAAGAAATGTGGACAATTTGGACATGTTAAGGAATGTGAATGATTTACTTTATTATTTTATGAGGGAAGAAATTAACTGTACTCTATACTTCATTTGTTTTTCTCTCCTCATGCATTCTATTTCCATTTTATCTTTTCTTTTTTCTCTTGTGTTTTTTCTCATCAAAATGATCTGTGTTTGCTTTCAGGTCCATGCAGTGTCTTCTATAAGAAAAAGGGTAAAAAAGTAGTTAATGTCAGCAAAATACCAATAAAAGGTGGAGGAAAGATACTGACGACAGTCTATTGCAAGTGTAATAGAATGACTAATAAAAAGAAAATATTTAAGGTATTGCCATATTTAAATATATTGTAGCCAAATTTCCAGTTTTAAGGGAAGGTAACGTTTGTGAAGTTAGTGGAATTATTTGGATTAATGGAGCTTTGAAGTTTCTCCAGTATATCATAATAATGAAGTGAAAAAAAAAAATATTGTCCAAAGAACACTAGCAATGCTGTGCTTTACTGTCAATAACTGCTGTGCTGTCTGTTCCACAAGTCAAGTGATAGGGTCACAGAGAGATGCAAGCTGAATGGACTATCAAAATCCTAATCCATTACAAAAAAAGTAATATAAAAGTAATAACATAAAATACAGCTTCTTTAATTTACCATTTGGAAATGCAAGGACAGGTAAATCAAACCTTTCTTTTAAGAGGTATCAGCTCTTCCTCTCTTGGCATATCTTAATCTTGAAAGGTGTTTGCTGTGAACAATCTGTACTCAAATACTTCAACCCTGACTGCTTATAATTATCCTTAAATATTTTGGTAGTAGGACTGACTTTCATCTCTAAGCAGAAGTAAAATAAGGATAAGGTTTGGCTCAGGGAGTACAAAATAATTTAATATAGAGGATTCAGTATTTTGTTTTCACTATCTGTTCAGCAGGTTGTAGGCATAAGATTTCATAAAACAGAATATAGACAAAAGATGAAATCTTACCTTCTACCATTTTCAAAGTCTTTCTAAAGAAAGCTATACAAGCAAAAATGTAATTATATTTTCTGTTTAAATAAGGCAAATACAGAAAGAAACAGAAGAAAGAAAAAAATTATAGTCTCAATGTTTAAGAGCATAGAAACCTTATGAATTAAATTTAAACATAGAAAACCTAAGAATGTAAAGCTTTATGATCTTACTGATATGGATGTCATACAACATGGCAAAAGATTCCTAAGAGTTTTTGTTTCTATTAAAGGGAAATCAGGAATGATAGAGAAATAGCCCTCACACAGAAGAAATACCACATCTAAAGTAATTTTTTAGATGTTCACTAAAATTCCAAAATATCAGATTCTCCTGAAACCTGACTTTGCAATTTGTTTCAAACTTTAAACATGTTTCCAATTGCAGGCACATTATTGTATTTGATAATGGATGGAATTCATTAATTACACCTGACTCCAGACACAAATATATATTTCCACGTTTGTTAAGTATGTTCAGTTTGTTAAGTCCAGTGGTAAGGATGCACTTGTCAGTACTTTGTTGTGCTGGTTTTGGCTGGAGTAGAGTTAGTTTTCTTTGTAGACTGTTATGGAGCTGTGTTTTGGATTTGTGCTGAACACAGGATTGATACTATAGAGATGTTTTTGGTTTTGCTGAGCAGAGCTTGCACAGAGCCAAGCCCTTTTCTGCTTTTCTTACTGCCACAGTGTTGAGGAAGCTGGGGATGCATGGGTGGTTGGGAGGAGGTACAGCCAGGAACACCTGACCCAAACTGACTGAAGAGAGAGTCCATCCCATGGGACATCATGCTCAGTATAGAAAGTAGGGGGAAGAAGGATAAGGGGGGATGTTTGGAGTGTTGGAGTGATGGAGTTTGTCTTCCCAAGTCACTGTTATGTGTGATGGGACCCTGCTCTCCTGGAGATGGCTGAACACCTGCCAGACCTTGGAAAACAGTGAATTAACTCCTTGTTTTGCTTTGCCTGTGTGCCTGGCTTTTCTTTTCCCTATTGAAATGTCTGTATCTCAACCCATGAGTTTTCCAGCTTTCACCCTTCTGATTTCCTCCCTGACCCTGCTGGTGGGCAAGTAACCAAGTGGCTGCACAGGACTTGGTTGTCAGCTGGGGTGGAACCATGACATTTGACGTACTAAAGAGCTTCAGTGTGTAAAACAGACAATAATTGATCTTGGGAACACAAAACAAGAAAGGAGTTCACAGAAAATACTTATTTGGGATAATTATTTGATTTATAAATAATGTTTTATAAAAGCTTGTAATAAGCTTTTAACAAAAGCACTTTTTAAAAAAAACAAAGCTATATTACTCATGAACAAAACATAATAATGATAGCAGAGGTCTTGTTCTATTGTTTACTACAATTGGAACATTGAAAGTTTCTTTTAAAAAGAGGATGCTTAAAAAAGAAAACGTATTTTCTGTAAATTGTATTTTCCCCAATCCTAACCATTTTTTTTCTCAAATATATTTGTTATATAAAAACCTAAGGTTTTAGTTTGGTAGAATTTAATCAAGATTTTTTGGGTCAGTACATCTAATTGATCTGGAGTTTAAATTTTGGGATAACCTAAACCTTCTTTGTGTCTATGAAAAAGATAAAGAGTTATAAATAGACACTAGTTGTGATGAAAGGGTAGAAATGGCATCAATCTGGTCAGCAACTTCTTTTCTGCAAAACATAAATCATGAAGATGCCGCTCTCAGAGGGTCTGACAGTAAAAAATTAATATTAGTTTAATGCTGAGCTATCTCCAAGTAAAGCATTTGGACAATTCTAAATCAATAATTCAGAGTTTTTCTTTCAGATAAGGAAGTAGGAAAAAGGTGGTTAGAAGGGAGTAAGAAATTTAAAGGCTAAGGGACTTTACACTATTTTATTTTGATGTTTTATGAGGTGCATATTATTTCAGGGCTAAAATCTATATCACTTAGAAACTGAAACACAGATCTCTATTTTTTTCAATTTTTTCAGAAATTATCTGAGTAAGTCAGCTTTTACCATACTGCTTTGTAAATATTGAGTTTCTCCATTTGTATTGTTTGTTGTTTTGGCTTCTCAATACTCTCCCAATTGTTTCAGTGACTTTAATATCATGACTTTAATAAGATGTCAGGTCAGTTCTGTATTCATACTGGGAATATTGATCCAAGTAAAGCTGTGTATGAACTGAAGTAAATTGAGACAACAGCCATGCTGAATTTCTAACATTATTATGCAGAAAATTCCTGTTTCTACTGTGTAGATAATTAATTTCCATATTCCCTTAGTTCTATGTAGATTCTTGCATTATCTTGTACAACAGCTCTATATAAGTTTCATTAAAATACATTATAAAATTCTGCTATTCCTTCTAACCAGATTCTCAATTGTTCTTTCTCCATTTTGTAACTGCTTGCATTACCCTTGTAAAAAATCCAATTCACACCAAAGGAAAAAAAAAAAAAATTATAAGAACTTAATGCCAACGTCCATATGGTTAAATTCTCAGAATTCAATAGACTTTACTGTAATAAAGTATCCTAGATGTGCTGGTAAATAGTGATATTGCATCAAGATTAATAGATTAATATTTTTTTTCATTACAGTTTATTTAGGCCAACTTTTCTCACAGTTTCTAAGATGTTAAATTTTGACCTTCTCTTTCATTCTGAAGTGAAAGATCCTAAATCATAATTCCAGCAGGTATTAATATTTATTACATTCAGGTCTTCAAGAGACTATATGCTTTTGAAGATAAATCAATGGAATTAATTTAAATGACTGTGACCTTTCATGTATAGAAAATGAAAGACTGATTCTGCACAGCAGGCTATACCTGATACAATTCATGTTTTAAAATTACAGAGAAAGCTAACAGAGGTGTGTCTGTGTTTACATGCATGTATGTGTATACATATGCACACATATACACACACGTAGCTGTAGCTGTATGCATGACTGCCTATGCAACACCTGACAAAATCATGAAATCACTCACTATATTTGTTCATCAAGGTGATACAGACTAGCCAAGTACCTGTACTAGATGGAGAATTTAGCCACTGTTAAAGCTTTGTTATTTCAGGGTATATTTGTGAGTCATGTTCTCTTTGTCTGGGATCTATTTTGGTTTTCAAATGCCTTAGTAACTCATGAAAGTGTCATCCTTCCTAAAATTTGAGGTGCATTCACTTAAACTCTTTTAGAGTTATACCTATTGTAAGATTCCTTACCTCTGACCAACTCAACTGTTTCAGAAATAAATCATCAGGAAAGAAAAGAACAGAGGTTTATGAAAGGAATATACTAACTGCAATGAGCTTAAGAATAAAGTTAAATAAAGCTTTTTGTTTGGAAAACTTCTGTAAGAGAAATTCATCAACTGAAAGGTGCTTTCTCTATCCCTAAACATCTTCCCATGTTTATATTTGCAGACCATGGGGAATATGACAACACCAGCAGGATGGAGAGGAATCCTGCACTGCATGGAAGTTGTGTCAAAGTAAGTTTAGAATAAAGTTTAGAACTTTATACTAAAATAATGTACCTGTTATCTTACTTCCAGCTGCTACATGTAAAGCAAATAGAGGTAATTTAGAGTGACAGTTACACACAAGACTTTTTAGACCAAGAGATAGTTTTTTGAATCCATTTTCCACTCAACACACTGCTAAAAGCATTTACTCTCATGTGGAAAGTGTCAAATACTCCTGTCAAAACCTCTTCCATTGTCCCTCACCTTGCTGCACAGTTAAGACACCTTTTTCTCTACTTCTGTCTTATTCCAAGAAGTATATATGATCTGCTACTTTTTCCAATTTATTGTCAATATTTTTCACTTCTCATTTTGTGAAAAGCTGCTGAAAGCTTTTCACCTTCAGTTTTCATTGTCGATATTTTGATACTGATGGTCTTTTTTCTGAATGTAATGAGAAAAAATAACTGAGTCAAGACCATAATTTAGAATATTCTTTCATGTGTCCTGGAGTTCTTGCTATTAGAGTAGCTTCACTAGAAGTTACTTTTGATTTGCCAAGGAAAGTGTACATGTACAATAATGAGTATAAATTTTACAAGATGAAAACATTAAGAAACAAAATGGAAAAGTTTTGGAAAAATTTGTAACTAGCAATTTTTTTTTTTCATAGAATGGGAAACAATGTATTAAAGAATTTATAATTATATATTCTGTTAAACTGGTATTATTATACTAATCCTAGATGAGTCAATATCTTCAAATATACCTGGAGCTTTTCATGCTATCCAAGCAATATTTCTAAACAATTTGTTTTGACAGTTCAGAGTTACAAATTTTGTTCAAATCAGTAGGTTTTTGCTTTCCATATAAAGATTGACAAAGCATAGTCTTAAGGTGTTTCTTTTAATGCATTTTTGTCCAGGACTAGAACATTCCAGTAGCCTTAAATTATTAGATATACTCTTTGGATCAAATCTGACTGTCCCTCATGGATTTCAGGCCACTTTTCTGCTTTACTAAGGACATCTCTATTACCAGTGTTGTGTACGTTAGGCTGTTCTACAGTCAACAGATAGGTTGGCTAGATTTACCTCTACCAAAAAACCAAACCAACCAAACCAACAAACAAACAAACAAACAAAAAAGGCATAATAAGCATTTTCAAAAGCATAATAATCACTTTGTTTTCTGTTGTCTCTAAAACCTTTATATTATCTAACTATTTTTAATGTTTGAATAACAAGCTGTGACACTCTGAAATGTTAAGGGTTAATGACTCAAAAAGTCATCCATCTACAAGGGCAGCATGTGCTTTGCTGAGGCCAGGTTTGCACTGCCAGTCAAAATGAAAGTTTTGAGACAGGTAAGAGAGAAGGACAATAAGAAACAGAACCTGTGGAGGAGGGATAATGATTTCTATGATGTCAATTTCCTCCCTTATACAGTTGGCTCTCCCTCTGGAGGTTGTATTGGGACATTCACAAGCAGGCCTGAAGGTATTCATCCCTTCTGATAGGGCACAACTGGAAGAACTACATTGAAGTGAGTGGCAGCTGTCATGTCTTAGAAGGTGACATAAACCATCAAAATCCCCTGAAGCGCCCTCATACTCACTTCTGGGACCTTCTACCAAAGAACTGCACATGATCCACAGTGGTGCAAGAGAATCCCTTCTCCCCAGAGGAGTTACCTGGCCAGTCCATGTGAACTTTAAATATATTAGTCCATTGAACCTTGTGTTGCATGGATTTCCCCACCCCTGCCTGGATCAAGATGGCAACCATCACTTTTACCACAGACATTAAAATTTGCACTCAATTAAGTCTTGCCACTGATTCCATGTGATAATTTTCATCTACCCTTACCTCCTTCCTTCCTTCCTTCCTTCCTTCCGTCCTTCCTTCCTTCCTTTCCCTTCCTTCTTCCTCCTTTCCTTTTTCCTTTCCTTTCCTTTTTCCTTTCCTTTCCTTTCCTTTCCTTTCCTTTCCTTTCCTTTCCTTTCCTTTCCTTTCCTTTCCTTTCCTTTCCTTCCCAAACCTCCCCAAACCTTCCCTTTCATTTCCTTTCCTTCCTCTTTATATAACAGAAAAATAGACTAATGCAGGTAACTCCTCTGAGCCATATCTCATATATCTTGGAATAACCATGAGAAGTTTCTCTAGATACAGCTCTTTGTGGCTGGTTTTGAAAGTGATCTCCATTGTCTTGTAGCTGCCTTCCATTCTGGTTTGCACAGAGGTTAAAAATCTCATTTTGCAACTAAAGGTACATGATACTACAACAGACTTCTAATCTTTCAATTTTCTTTTAAAAATAATAAGAAAATTATTTAAACAATTATTTCACCAAGTCAGGAAATATTCCCACTAAAAACATACAATTAGACAGTTACAGAGCCATATTATAATGTGAAAATAATAAGACTAAATTGTGAGCAAACATGAAAAATTAATTCCAGCATTTTGTGGTTTATTTCTAAAATTTAACTACTTTCATTGTTATTGTGCTTTTCAAGTTGATAAACATGGTCAATAAATGTGGTTTATGTAGACAAATGGAGAAAGAAAGAGAAAACAGAAAGAATGAGCAACAATAGTACTATTTCAGTTTGTCTGGAAAATGATTGGGTGAAAAGCATCACAATTGTATAGAACCTTTGGAGCAGCTTAAAAGAAACAAGGTGTTTTTTCATTATTTGTGCAATTCATATTTTTTTTAAAAAATATATACTACAGCCTAGGCGACTCAGACATGCGATAATCTAGGTTTCTGCTAGTGGCACAATGAGACCTCAAAACTTACAGCTTTGCCACCTGATAGGAAAATATCTAAAGAAACAAAATCCCTTCCCAATTGTACTCTCAGCTCACAAACATGTTTTTTTTTCTCATAAGCCTGCCAATATGAGTTATTTGGTGGAAAAATTTATCTAAACTGAAAAAAGCCTTACCTGCTAGTTGAAAACAACAGTTATTTCTCAATGTACTTATCCAAATTAAACTCAGAATCTGCAACTGTCATAGTAAGCTGATAACTATACACTGATGTATATTATGCATTTTTAAATGATTGTGTCTTTGCTTGGTATCTGCTTCTGGGAGTTGTATAGCACTTCTGTTTACATTGTAGATGACTAATTTTCCAGAATCGTTCCATTCTTAGTCGTGGTTACACTTTCCTAGACAGGAACTTTCAGCAATATTGTTGAATATCTCAATTATATTTATTGTCGTCTGCCCCTTATATGGTCATATCCAGACACATTCCTGCATCTTGCTTTGCAAATATGGACATTAACAGAAGGCCTAAGATGGAAAAGGAGCAGAAATATATTTTGCCCACTTATTTCATTGATGATGTTTTACTGGACTTCATGATTCTATCATTACATATATAAGAGTATAAATATAATTTCCTTAAGAAATTTTTAGAGTTTATTTTCCCAAATGACCCCTTATCTAATTTGTTGGAAAGAGATGTATTCCTGCTGTAGGGATTTGTAGGACTAAGAATGCACCTTAGATGTAACTGATATTAAAATAATAATGCATTTGTTTCTGTTTTCTTTTGTAAGCATGAATTTTTAGGTATCATGTCTTAAAAATTCTCTGTAACAAGAAACTCCCTTTAAAGACATATGTGGAGACAATCATAACTCCACAACAAATATTATTGAAATATATGGGAAGAAACATTAAAGATGATTAAGTCAAGAACTTCAGGAAATATAATTTCCCCTACAGAGCCCAATTTTCCATTGCTCTAAAAAGAAGTAGAGCTCTCATATTCCCACATTAGGTAAAAGTGAAGAATATCTCTTTTATTGAGACATACAGCAGTCCAGGTCCTGCACTAGTATAAGGCATTGGCAAATTAAAAATCTCTTTGAGATACACAGATGAATATTTACTCAAATTGATTCACATATGCTAGGACCAAGAAATACCTAAACTACCACAACCAACTTCTTTAGAACATACTTTTGGGTAAATATTATGTTTTAAACTTTTTTTAGGACTTAATATTTTCACTTGAAATAGAATGGACTACACAGTTTGTTTCTTTTCCATTTTTTCTGAGGCTGAATGTTTGTGAGATTTACTGAGGAAAAAAAATTGCAATGATTATAGTCAAGAAGTGCGTCATCAAAAGACTTAAGAAAATGCCAAATTGTAAGCCTTTTTCATCCAGAAGGCCACTAGTGGTGACTTTTTCCAAACGCGCTTTTTTTTTTTTTTTTTTTTTTTTAAATACAAGGGAAAACTGAAAATGATGACTAGATTGATTTTTTTTTCATAGAAAAAAGAAAATGAAATCTTATATTATTAATTATACATCTATAACTGGCACCCGTGAAAGCACAGCTATGTGTATCATCTGTATCAAGTGTATCATCAACAAGCGTATACTGCTAGTATATATTCCCTTAATTCAAATGTTCAAAAGAAGTCACTAGCCTCCCACAACAGTTTGTGGATGAGCCATTTGTACCCTTGCTGTGTATCCTCCTTTGCAGCAGTCACCTGTCAAACAAGTAGCTAGCATGCAAAACATGAGCAGCAACAACTTCTAGCTAACCTTCAAAGAGAAAATCACATTTTAGAAGATTGGGGATAAACTGTTGCTTTCAAATCCTAGAGGTGATCTTTTATATAGAGAAAACTATTAATAACATCTGACACTATACTCTATACACATTACATTTCTGTTTTCTATCCTAAGGTACCAGTTGCCCCCTAACTGATTAGTCTTTGATTCTAAAGCAGCTTTGAGGAGAGAACTCTTATAGCCTTCTACAGAAACGTTTCTGTGCATGCTCTTAAAGTACTTTGGACAATTTCAGGAACTAGCAGATAAACATGCTGAGAAAATAAACTTGGTGATATTTTTTGAAATTTACATCACTTAATGATGTAAAACTGTAGCACAAAAATTGCTTCATTCACATTTGAATCTGCACTATGAACCTCAGAGTTTAGAATAAGATAATGATGGAAACACAATTTGATAAAAAGAATATTTGTGCAAAATCAAATTTTACTATCTGTGTTTTCATCTTTCCTCTATAACCTTGAGAAACAGAATTCAAGAAGTTTCTCAGACATAGAAAAAAAAGGAATGAAATGTCACTGCAAGGGGTAAAAGGCAAAATCTTATTATCAGTAAAGATACCTACTGGCTTCTCTGACACCAGCCTGTTAGCCTGTGTCTAAATTTCTCCTAAGCCACACCCAGAGGAAGGGGAAACCCACCAGCAAACAAACAAACAAACAAAAAACCAAAAAAAAACCCACCTCATAATTAATTTGGTCTGATGGAACAAAGTGGATTTCAGTGCTGTGCAGCACAAACATCCCTACTGATCCACCATCTGCACACAGTCTCTCTTTTTAAATAGATCTGAACTAGTTTTGCAGCAGAATTCTCTGCAGCCACAGTGGAGAACAGTGGAGAAGACAGCAGGATGATGAAACTTTATGATGGAATATTTCTTCTGCCAAAAAAATGAATTAATAGCTGTAAGAGTACAAGAGGTACTATGAAATCCCTTGTATGTAATGTACTTATTAGGCACTCAGCTTTGAATTTACCAAAAAGGTAAGTAAGTACATTTTTGTCTATTAAAAGGCACTTTTTCAGCCAAACACTCCTTTTCTGTCTTTTGGAAGTGGTATCAGCAGAGGGTATCTAATCCAGTTGAAGAAGCATGTCTTCAGCATTCTGGACTTAAATGTTGCCTATATTCCCTGAATTTAGAAGTAATAACAGTGACAAAGCTTTATTGAAGAGACTTCCACTTTACACAAGGACTGACAAAGACAAATCAACACATTTCATTGGACTTGTGCTGATTCCTGGAAGAAAAAGTTGCCTGCTTTTTTCATAGATGGCATCTACCTGCCACTGACTTCTCTTTCTTGACATCCCCTCTGGTGTGATGTCTTACTTCTCACTTATATTTTTCTATAATTCCTTCAGTATTGGTTACTGCTTCATCAATTCCTTCTCACCTCTGTGACTATCCCTCCAACCCCTTAAGAGTTTTTCCCTAGGTCCCAGCCAGGCCCAAGTCTGTTCTTCCTTAATTTCTTTCACTAGTTGCTCAAAACTCCAGGCTGCTCCAGATTTCCACCTAATGCTCACAGGCTACCTGCAATATCTGCTTCCTCCTTGGAGCTCTCCTGCTCTTTATTGTCAGATGTACTGTCTCTGCCCCACTGAATTTTTTAACTCTAGCTAAAATAACAAAGATAAAGGAAGATAAAAGCAGCATCCTAACCTAGCTGAACAGCATCCTAACACAACTGTCATTCAAGCACAAAAGGAGCAGAAACATGCCTGAGGCTAGTAGGACAACATAACCGTATTACGTTTCTTTGAACTGTATTGTTTTGCTTCCCATGGGTCACTCAGTAGATTCAAAAGTCTAGTTCCAAAGAGAACAGACCAGGTCAGTCAGTTTAAAAGGTAGAAAAACTGGCATTTTCTGAAATGCAAAAAGACTTATTTTTATAACTATGAGATGAAGTTTTTCTTCATTTTGCTTTTGAATTGAATTTTTCTGTGGATTTGATTCACATAAATGCTTCAATAATAGCAGCAAAATATATCCAGCTGTATCTATTTTCTTGTGTTTGTAGATAACTTGCTTCTTGAAAGAATGTCCTTTTGTTTTGGAAAGCATAATTTAGACTCTGCAGCTATATTGTGCTCTGAGCATCTGAATGCTGTTATATCAGAATTTTTACACTGAAGTATAAAATTTTCTTGGTGTATTGTGAAAGAGCTGAATACAGAATATGCAGAACACTAACTTTCAGCCATATAATATACACAAAATAACATTATTTCTACATCTTCTTTTAATAGAGTTGGAAGGTATAACATGATGAGGTCTCTATAAGCTGTCTTGCTATGCTTGAACTTAATTATAAAAGTTCAGCTTTCATAATTAGGAGACAATGAAAAGCTATGGAAATTGTCTGGCTGTCAGATACTTTAAGGCATGGCAGTGAATCCACCTGCATGGAAAGTTTGTGACCAAGGTCACATAACTTCTTACCTGAAGGAGAGTACAATCTCTGACTGTGGGGAAAAGGAAGCAGACCTATGTTGGAACCTCAGCAGGAAATATTGTAGTAGCTTTTATTTCTAAAATAAGCTGATTTGGAAAATGAACTAGAATAAATACTAGGTGGTAAACCTCCAGTTATGAACCTGTGCACACAGACTGCTGTGAACTGCAGTTTTCTTTTGTGTTGTATTCCTCAAGCAGGCAAACTGCCTTTGAGATCAGCACAAACTCAGAGCAGGACAGAAATGTTGTTTTGCTTTTGACCCACACTTTTTCTATTTCGTCTTTTCTTGGGAGTAAAACAAGAGCACTCAAGCACACTACCTAGAGGTTTAAACTGCATTTCTAATCAAATATTTCTTCATCCATTCTTCATTCCTAGAAATAGCCTAACAGGTAGAAAATACGGGTTATTATCCCACTCTTAATTTTCAGAAAAACTTTTGCTGAACATGATGTCATTTCTATTATTCTTCTTTGGTTGCTTATTGCCAAAAGAAATTGCTGCTTTTACAATTCAGCAAACCTTGGGTAAGATTTCTTGGCCCATTAAAGCCACGTTGCTCTTGGAACTGATTTGGAAGCAGCATGGAAATAAGTAATTTGTCCTAGGCAGGACAACTCTGTTGAAATCTGGCAGCAGAGGTTTTCTCTACCTAGACCAGCTGTACTTTATGGACCACAGTACAATACAGTTTTTCCCATAATTTTTCAAGGCAAATCTTCTTCTTATGAGACAGTGATGCCAAGTCACATTGTCACGAGTACATTCTCTCTTTTTTCCATGGTCACTCCTAAAATTTCTTCTTTTCATGTCTTGTTCTGTACTAAATGTAACTCATTTTGAATAAAATTATTTTCTCCATTTTATAAATAATCATGTAAATAAACATAAGGATAAGGACATTTATAATATGTAGTATAAGTTGATGCATAATGTAGTTCTATATCTAAAATAACATATAATTTTATAATATAATATTGTTATTTATATGGTAATGTATATACACTTAAAATGTTAAAAAAGGCCTGCTAGCAATTTTGTGCTGTTTAAGGACAGCAAAATACAAATATTTACCATTCCTATTAAAAAAAACCAAAAAACCAAAAAGCCACACATTTCGGAAATTCTAAAAAAAAGCACACTTCATTTTTTCTTACTGAATGTTGTGTTCATTTTGCTTTAAAAGTAAAAAAAAATATATATGTCAACCCATAAAAGTTTATAAACATTCTGTTATTAAACCTTTCAGTGAAAAAATATTAAAGTGAGGGCATGTATAACATAGAGAAGCATTAAAATATAAGAACTGTAAAAGTCTATTTGAAATGATTTGGCAGTGGCATTTACAGAAAAGATAATTTTCATATTCTGTGTCATTATGGTTTTCTTTATGACATTTTCAATGTGAAATTAGGAAAAATTCCACCCACAGTTTTAAAGACAAGTAAGAATATGTTTATTGTATGAACAATAAATTTACAGACAGTTATAAAAGGGAAGTTGTGTTTGTGTTCCCCAAACCATCTACAGTCTTACTGCAATATCCAGAATTAGCTAAACATCCTGAAATATTGTCTGCATATTTCTGAGGATGATTTTAACTCAATGCCTGTTGGGAAGTATATTCACTGTGCTATCTTCAGTGAACCCACAGTTTGTTCAAGAACTGAATATACAGACACATACAGCACTACTGTTCATATATGAACATCTAGAATGCATGACTAAATCAAGAAATATATCTATGCATGCTTTGATGAAAAAATACAAGGGGAAATCTAACTGAACTGAACCTTAGTACTAATTACTTTTATTTATCTATTAGCTGCATCTATCTGTCTGCCAGTCAGTAGTTTACAAGGAAATTTGGTCTGAATCCTGCTGTTGTGTCGGACTTCTAGTACAAATTCTCTTGCTCTCTTAATTGCCTTGAAGATTCTGAAATGGTTTTTCAATCCATCATTTTCTTTTTTAAATTAATAGTATGAAGGCTTATATAATTAATATCCAAAAAAATTACCTTTTTTCTCATTGTCTTCATTCTCTGTTAAATTTCAATTACAGCCAATAATTACTATTATTACTACTAAAGTAATGAATTACTGTAATATTAACAAAAGTTAAACAGTTTTTAAGGGAAGGAAGGAAAAGAGAATTTTCAGATTTTAATAATTCTTGTTATGGATACTTGGGAAAAGTTAATAAGTATATTACCAGTATAATTTTATAACTCCTGTAATTTATCTGCATATTAACATAAAATTAGCTAATCTGCATTTCATACACTAGAGGGAGTACTTGCGACTCAAATTTTTGGGGGTTTTATAATTTTTTGGAATCTGTTTTAATTTAGAGGAAAAAAAAATTCTCATTTGACATGAAAAAGAAAATATTTTGCAGAGGAATTCACTGTAAGTGATGAGTTGTTCTGAATGAAAAATGTACTATTGGACATTCTTTCTTTTCCCAAATGGAATAGAAATTTAAAGAAAAATATGTTGCTGGTTTACATAAGATTCATTAAAAAAAAGTTCAAATCTAAAAGTATGGTAATCAAAAAAGAAAAGGACTATTTTAGTGCTTCCTAAGTGGATGCTATCATTGCCATGATAATTACAGTCTATTTCCCCTTTTTCTTCACCATGTAATTTGTTAATGTCTGTAAGGCAGAACAGATGCAGTAGTAAAGCAAACTTTCACAAATGGATCTGTTACATGACTGTAAAATTACTGTGACTGCTCACTTTTCATTTGCCAGATAGTGACCTGCCCCAAAAATCTCCATCTGAAGAGGTCAGATGGAGAGGTTTTGGCAGGCACCTGCTATCCAGGCAGGGTCAGCCTGCCAGAGGCAGAGTAAGACTCAGTTTCCTCAGCAGCAGAGCCAGCAAAGCTAGTGGAACCTCACCAGCTTAAGCCATGTTTGATGTACAGAAGAAAAATATTTCCCCTATAACTTCTGCTTTTTCGACCACCTTTTTTCATCTTTACTTTCTCTCCTCACCATTCTGTCCATCATCAGTGTGACTCTTCCCTCCTACTATCCCAGACTATTCCTTATTGGTTTTTTGTGCAATCCGTCTTTATTATCACCAATAGCATCTCTGTATCTGATCAAAGATCTACTCCAAATGGCAAGAATATTCTCACTACAGCAACTGCACTATAAACACATCCCATCCTATACTTTGGATACCTATACTTAAAAAAATATGATCTTTTCCCTCAACAAAATAAACTCCATTTAAGAAGCCTATAGGGGATTAAACTATGACAAGTCTGCTCTGTCAAAAAAATTTGGGATTACTTTCATTTCTAAAAATTGGGTTTGGGTGTCTTTGGATTGGCCATCTAGAAGCAGGTACTTCAGTGGCTCCACAGGTATTACTTCATGTACTGAAAAACCTTACTGCTTTATTTTTTTTTTTTTACCTTTCCCTTTTCTTTATTTAATTCAAAGATGGCAGATAGCTGCTTCTTTCTGCTTTTGCTTCTTGCAATAAAACCAGGAAACAGCATCTGTACATGTCTAGGAGACTACATTGAGTTACTAAAGGTTATTACAAGTTGAACAAAATAGATCCAGTCAATTTTGGAATAGAATTACAGTTAATGGCATTGCCAGTATAAATTTTCGCCTTCTTTTTTTACTACTTCCATGTGCTGCATATTTACCTTTCAGTTCTTTGTTCTACCACTGCAACTTGAGTATGGAAAGAGAACCAACAATGTTTAAAAAAAAAAAAAAAAAAAAAAAAAAAGAGAGAGAGAGAGAGAGTGAAATATGAGAATTTTTTTTTTTAATTTTTTATTTTTTCTTAATGGAGCCAATATAAAATTAATGTTGGGCAAAAAGTACAAGGGCACACATGGGATGGCAGGAATAGGGACAGAAAGGACAAGGTAGGAAAAAGAGATGTTTATCTTATACCAAGGAGTCCTGGAAGTGTCTCAGGCATTTCATGGAAGTACTCCTCTGTGTTCACCTATGGGTAATTTGGAACAAAGGTTGGCAGAGCTTTTTTTACACATCAGCCTTTAATTGTTCTGTTTCAGACACCAAAGTGCTCTCATTTTGTACTTAATTTAAAGTGCTTATGTACCTTGCAGAATCAGGGTAAAAAATTCTAATTCATGTTTGGAACAGGAGTTGAAGTAGGGAGCATTATATATTAAATTAATAAAATTACCCACAAAAACAGTCAGAAAATGGACTTTTCTGACTACTGAGTTGCAGATATGAGTGTTTTGTATTTGCTATAGTACAGAAGTATTTTACAACCAACACTGATAAGCCAGGGAACCACAGACAAAGTTCATGATGTCCATTCTGCACATGTCTTCAATGATTTCCATGTGAAATTAATTCCATCAAAAATTATTGCTGTCAGATCAAAAAAAGCATTTTCTGCTTTTAGAATGACTGGTTGTTCAGCTTTGTTCTGGGTATCACTCTGGCCCTGAAATACTTTTTAAATCTCTTCCAATTAATTAATTATTTGGATATTATTGGATTAATTATATCCATATAATATATTATATGGATATAATTATCCATAATCATTGTTTGGTTTTTTTTTTTTCTTTTGTAATATTAAATACAAATTGCCTTTAGCACTTCAGAAAATCAAATGTGTCATGTTTCAAGACCTTAATGACAGGAACGTATTTCAGAAAGAAAATGATACTGTTATATTTCATTATGTAAGCTCTTTCTCATGACATTTTGAAAGTTAAATACTCTGGAAATATATATCAGCTTTAAAGGACTATGTTTTTTCAAAGACAAAGACTTGATCCTTTGGTAGTTCTAAGACAACAGTGATGTTCAGTACATTATCTAAAAAATTAAGATGTGTTTAATGTGGAATTTTGACCCTTAACTCCTACTGGCATCCCATCTGTTTCTTGAATAAATAATAGAATTCATCAGACAGAGAAACAATTAGGTCAAAACATCCAGATACCAGATAAATCCCCAAGTTAATTCTTACACAGTTCTCAGTGTGAGAAATCTGCAGTAACTTGAATTACCATTATTATTACAAACTTGGTATACATATTCAGCTGTGATAAGTTAATAAATTAAATATTCTTCCATTGCGGGTAAATGGAATTGTGTCATCTGGCCACTGAGGTATGCTAAAGTAATATACAAATATCTCTTTCCCTGGAATTGGCTTTGAATGAAGAATACACTGGCTGTGTTGGAGATGTATAGCTTATATGAAGCAGTTTGACACACACATGGGTATTACAAAACCATCATCACAAAGAAGCTCTAGTCCTGCTGTATTTTCCAGAATAAATCTTTCTATTTTAAGAAAGATTTTAGTTAAATGGAAATCATTTAACTGAACAAGAGGGCAATGCCTCTCTGGAATGGGTTATCTCCATCTTTGCAAGTTTTCAAACCTTGGCCAGAGAAAACAGACTGACTTCACCTAGCAATAAATTCAGCTAAGAGTCTGGTCTGAAAAAGCTCCAGGATTCTCTTCTGACTAACAATTCTGTTAGTCTTCCTGACTGGACTACCTGATAGAGACATTCTCACCTGGACATAAATATTTCGTGCTGAAGAAGACAAAGAGAAGACAATCTAGAATGCTCCATATATTATTCAGCGAAATTGAAGATATCACTTTCCAGAAATGTCAGTTTTGATCCCCTGAATGACTTCATTTTAATAATGAAGGTTTACTGTGAAGAAAAGTGAACGTCTCCCCTTTCTGAGAGGTTTTTAAAGAAGTTTGTATGACAAAGATAGGAAAAAAGAAGACTAATGGGACTTTTCCATATCCAAACTAATCATACAGCAAGTTCTAAGTTTGGGCAAGCAGTTTTTAGAGAAAAAAAGTACTGAGTGATTTGGATTCACAGAGGATTCAGATAAGCAGGAGAGGAGCTGGGGATCTCCGGACAAATGAGGACAGCAATTCCCTTGGCATCTTGCTGCTTTAGATAAACACAACACGTGTGCTGACATGCTCTCTAGCCAACAACCTAGGTCACCAGGGCAACTATTTGCAACATGTTTTTATCATTTATAAATGAAAGACCAGTAGCACTGCCAATAAGAAAGCAGCTGGATTTAAATATTAAATTCTAATAACAAAAAAAAAATTATGAAATTTTTTTTGCGATGTTAGCAGTGGGATTTGTGCTGTGAAGTAAAACATCCCTTTTTCCTTTATCAACTCAGTGGAGTGTTATGTTCCTCACATTCATTAAGGTTTTTAAATCAATGAAATAGATATGTGACTCAGCAATTGTTCAAAAGCAAGAACTTTCAGGGTTTTTAACAATATGTGATAAGTATTGGGCAGAAAGTCCATGGGTCAGAGCTCTGATGGCAGCAAAGATATAAAGACTGCAGGAAGATGTGTTATTCATTTAGCAGGTGACCTTGCTGCCTCAGAATGTAATAAAACTCTGACCTAGAATATATTTGATTAACTACATTTATCAAGATACTATTTCTTAGAGAAAAGCTAGGGTCAAATATTGTCGGATATAAGGTGGTACAAAGAAGTATCTCCTAATCATTTACATCTCCTTGCTGAATCCATGTGTCAGTACAAAGTGAGCTAGTACAGGCAGGACTTAATGCAAAAAAGACTATTTAAACCAGTAGGAATGGTGTCAATGTTTAAATTGACAATACTTAGGATGTCTTGAGGAAAGCAGTACATCTTATACGTTTCCAGGATGATTTTCTTTACCTTAAACAAAGAAAATTGCATATTCTTTTTAAAAATAATCTACAAATAATAGAATGAATGCACAGTTTATTTGGATACACTTTGAATTTTCTTTACAGTGCCAACAACTGAAAATTATTTCAGTTCATTATAGAAATTTCCATTTTTGTAAATTTAATTACAGAAATTATTTGTAAAACCAAAATATATATAATTTGGAGAGGCAATTACAGCATTTGTTTATTATTTTTTAGTTCAGTCGTTATATGAATAGAAAATACAAACTCAGCAAATCTGCAATTTAGTTCTAGAAATACATTTTATTTTTAAATTCTGCAACAAACATATTGTAAGAATCTATGTGAAACATGCCTTGATACTTACCCTTTCCTTTTGCCTTTCCTTTTCCTTTTCATTTTCCCTTTCCCTTTCCATTTTCTGAAAAACAGGATAACATATCACTTGTAAATGGATTTTAACCAAGATATGAACTAAGTTCCTGGTTGCTCTGGTCAAGAGAGTTTTGAGGAGGTTTTTTTGCATTTCCCCTTTTCAAGGAATTAGAAGTTAAAGTAGTAAAAATTCCGCACATTAAAAAAAAAAAAAAAACACACACTTATTTCATCCTTAATTATTACCCTTGAACTGTTCCAAATTTTTAAATGCTAAATAATTCTTATTAGCAAACCCAAAAACTTTTCATGGTTTTCTACTTCTTTTTTACTTTTACTGTTGTATGCTCCCACCTGCATAATTCAAGGCTCACCTGCAGTGGTTTGCATGTGTGCCTGTCACTACAGAAATTTCTCCTTTGCCGTGGCTGTACCATTTTCATCATGTATTGTCACTTGTAGCTGCCCTCTGTTTCATCTTGTCTGTGGGGTCCTTGACCCAGAATTCATGTTTAAATTAAATTATAGCATAGTTTTGAGTTCATTAATATTGTAAAATAATTCAAACACCTGTTCTAAATTCATCAGGAAAAAATTCTCCAAAAGTTATTGGAGTAGTAGTTGCAAACGGAAGAAAAAAAAGACTAAAATGTTCTTTCCTACTATAGTCAAATGTATATTTGTACAAAATGAATTGCCACTTTGTTCTGAGTTAGAGGATCAGGGTCTTCATCAGCTTCAACACAGTCAACAAAAACGAATTTTCAATGGGTCTTGCAGGCACATTTTAGACAATAGAATAATTATCTCCCTTCAGCTTCTCACAGTCAACTTTCAGCTCACTCATGCATCTTAAAGACATTGGACATCAAACTGCAGTTAGATTATATACAGCTTACTTTGTAATTTCTTATTGTTTTTCTGTTCAGTTTTGATTGATAATGTGAAAATTGGAATAGGAATTCAATTTGATTTTAAAGAAAACTAAGAATTAGTTGTAGAATTTATATACTTTCTTGCTTTTAAAAACTTACTAAACTACAGAAAGTTTTAAATAAATAGATCCTAAATCAATTCTCCTACATAATGCAAATAGTCTCTTACATCCGCATAATTACGTAATTTCTATATTTGCAATATCAATTGAGACACAATGAATGATTTTACAAATATTTCATTAAAGTAATTTTAAGTTGCAATGTTTGTATACAAATATCCTTTCAAAACTCCTTCTGTCCTGTAAACTTTCATTTTCTCTTTGCAGCCAGGTTGAAGCTGTAGAAAGTCTAAGCATGTAGAGCACACATATGCACAATGTATATATTAAAATATTTACATGACTAGCTGCATAGAAAATACAGGCAAAAACATGGACTCAGGAAAACAGACAGCACAAATGATCATATTCTGCTCTCCTCTCTTACTGGTCCTTTTGTGAGGGGGGAAAAAAAGAAAAGATATGAATATGTATATATTAGATAAATATATAAATGTGGCTTGCTGTATATCTATATATGAATCTTTATGTCTCTATATATAGACATATTTTTTTATATTTTTGTGTATATATATAGATATTTTATCTCATTAATTTCTCCAGAAGCTGGGCTCAGATACTCTGCCCAGCAGCTGGCCTCTGGATCCCAGCCTTCCCAGCTGCTGGCACGTGGGCAGATGAGCTCTGCGGCTGCAGCCCTGCAGCTTGCTGGTGTAGACCATTCTGTTCACAAATCTCACACACACAGGCGCACATACACACAGAGCTAGCTGAGGAAGGTCTGGTCACTTTAACCTCTCCAGCTGCTCCCAAGGCTTCACAAACCCCTGGATCCCAGGCTATGCCACCTGCTCACCAGATACTCTGATTTGAGCTTAAAGCTGTTAGTTACCCTATCAATAATACGATGTTTAATTCAGTCTTGGATGCTGCTACATCCATCTCCTAAATACAGTTCTTACTAAATGCTATTGCTAAATTTAGTAATTACTAAATGTTAAAAAACCTAATGGTGTTTGAAGGAATGCCAGTTAGGAACCATTTTCTTCACACATTTAGCTGAAATTTTAGAGTAATTCGAAGTTACATCCCTGTCCGTGTTGTGAAATCAATGTTCTGCCATCCATTAAATCACATGTGGCTCAGGGACACTTCTGGTTGTGCAAGAAAGGAGACATCTTTTTGAGAAGGCAAGGAACCTGTAAATCGTGATGGAATTTATGCACAAGGTAAAATCACATACATTTTTCACTGGGGAAAAAAGCAATCATATTGGAAAAATGTACAATCTGATCCAAACTAACCTGAAATTGATATAATTTAAATGTAACTATCTTGTGGCTATACTCATCACTGAGTCATAGTAGTCCAAGCAGTTCATATTAAATGTGATAGAATAGCAACTATTTCTAGTGAGACCAAAATTGCAAATCTATAGGTGGTTTTAATCATATCAAAGAAAATCCTTAGACCTTAATATCAGGACCATATACTTTTAAAGAAATAGTAAGGCATTTTTTCTAAAGTCCAGAATGCTATTTACTTTTATTTAACATACGTAAGCTTAAATTGCTTTTGTCCCAGAAAAAGGCATTTTGTTTTGTGAAGAGAAAAACAGGATCTGCAGTGTATTTATCTAGTTATTTATTTATATTTCATTGGGTAAGTTAGAGGATGTTATATGCATAACTGTGTTATAACGAGATGATTGATCTGAAAATCAGAATGTTCTTGGCTATTCGAAAAGTTGTTTGAGTATCAGCAATTATCCTCCCTGACAAGGCCAACCTAGAAGATAAACGAAAACTTTGTTTTTCCCACTCTCCAGGAAACACAAGAAAGGTGCCCAGGGCAAACAATGGTATTTCCTTTCAGTGTCCCTGCTGATCACAAATACCCTGAGGCTGAGTTATCCCACGAGTTTTTGTAGGCACCACACCTCATGCCTGAGTGGGGAAAGACACAGGTGATGGACAGGCTACCAGAGGGGAGGAGGATATTTGCTCATCATCTTGTGTTGCTGACAATTGGAAAAGTTAAAATCAATTTGTTTCTAGGAAGATTTGAGTCATTTAACATCCTCAGGCTTAATCAGTAGCATCTGATCTAGGTATTCAAGAGAAAGCTAAAGAGTCAGGAAGAGAGAGAAGAAACGTTTCCTGTGATGTTGGTCCACCTAAATGACTTTCTGCTTGCAAATAATGCAGTGACACACTGGCTCTGGTGGTGACTATACCCTTTGCAAGGGCTTTGGAGCAGTTATGGCATCAAAGCTTAGTGTAACAGACTAGAACAACAAATAAAAACCCCACAAACACAGAAAAAATAAGAAGATGCAGTCTCATGGTTCTCAAGTTATGTTGTGGAATTTTTGTGAAGACACGTAATATCTTGGAGACACCAATTTTGACACTGCCCTTGATTGCTGACCCTGCTCCCACTTATGTATCTCTAGGGTTTTTCAGGAGCTCTTTCTTTGTCCATACAGACCTCCTTCTGCCTTTCTCTTGTTTTGCATGTTTCAGAATTGTTCACTCTTAAAATTAAAGGACACCATCCTTCAAAATTGGGCAGCTCTCTTGGGTTCACTTCCAGGAGTTTCTCTTACAGGTCTCTTCCAAGAGAGTGTCTGAACAGGTCATTTATTTCTCCTGATAATTAGGGTTGCAATCCTGCTATTTGCCTCTTTTTCTTTTCCCAGATTCCTCAATGTTGTGACATGTCATTATTGTAAGAAGTTTTAAATTTTATCTCTGTAATGGTTTGTTCCTGTTTCCCCCTGTGTTGGTGGTTTTACCCAAGTTGTACCCTCTTACCATTGTAGAACGTTCCTTGGTTCTCCTGTTTCTCTTGTCAATCTGCCCAAGTACCAGCCCTTTGTTTCAACCCCTTCCCTGTCTGTCATGGTTACCCTGCCCCTTGTCCCTGAATCTTCACTGTCAATTCCCCCATGGGCCAATTCCAGATGGGTCAGGCCTTTTGGAAATCCCCTAATCCTCTGTCCCATTGCCCCATGTGACCTACTCCCCTCCCATGAAATCCCTAATTGGATATTATATTGTAAGCCCTGCCTTGTACTCCTCCCCATTCCTTCCCTCATTGGGTGAAAAATTGTATCCACCCCTAAGACCTCCCTTGCATAAAAACCCTGTTCTGTGCCTTTCTGTCTCTGCCCCTCCCTGAGGAATAGTTATTTTGGGAGACAGTCAGAAGACCCCTCTCTGATTTTGCCTCAACCCTCGATGCCTGGAGACCTGGTGCTGTTGAGAGCAGCCTTGCAGCAAGTTAGTTTGGCAGCTTCTGTTGTACCACTACCCAGACCCATCGTGGGCAGGGAATGGCCAAACTTGGTGCAGACCAAGTGAAGGTTGGCCAGGCATTTTCTCTGGCACCGCGTCACCTCAACACCATATCTCATGCTTTTAGGTACTGGACAATATTTAGGTGCGGGGGATGCGCTAAAGTATCAAGCCATTGCTTCTGTCTTACAGATTAATATTTGAGATACTATAAGAGACAAAAATCCCTGAATTTTCCCATCAAGACAAGTCTTGATGTTACAGTTCCCATCCCACTGTCATAGTACTTCCTGGGATGTTTATGATCATTCCTAGTCCCATATTGAAAGGTGGGTAAGAGTAGAACTTGGACTGTGTATGTCCATACTCTAGATCCTGCCACAGCTGCTAACAGAAATTTTATCTGAAATGTGGATAAAATTCCTTCTTTGTAAGGAAGGTGATTTGAGGAGTTCCATTTCTATCAGCTCATGTCAGTTTGATTCCTCTCAGTCCATTTTCTTCATCTGCTCTGCAATCCCTTTTACATTACTCTAGTTACGTTCAATAATTCTTACATGGTTTGATATAATAATTTGTGTGTGATATTACAGTTATATGGAACAGAAAATTAAATTATCATAGTAATCTTCTTTTGCCTAAACTTCTTTGAATATCTACTTCTACTCAAAATCTGCGTTGTCACCCAGGAATAGTCTGTTTTCTCAGAATATAGTAAAGTTGACCCAAAGCTCATTAATATCACTGCAAAGATGCCTACTGCCTTCAGGCCTCTACTGAACAATGAAATGTTATAGACCATAAAGCTCTTAAAAATGTGTAAAATAAAGATTTAGGATATAGGGACTGAAATCTTTGTTATATCTCTGCAGAAATACTACTGTTGAGCATACAAAAATTCAATCAGTTTTAAAATATACTCACTAGTAACTGTTCATAGCTCAATCTAAGAAAAATCATGCAAAAATAGTATTTATGTATCTCAAATGTGGCTGCAGAGTTGAAATAGCAGACATATATTATTCATATTTTAGCAGCCTTTGTATATCATTATGCCCAAAAATCATTCAAAGTCTGATCCCGAAATCCAAGAGGATTTTTAACACTGATCTATGAGGGAAACACAGGTAATGCAAATTGTAAGGTAGAAAAGAACTCAGGTCAGATTGATGTCTTTGCAAGGACTGCTGAAAGGTCTATAAAATATCTTATTTTTCTTCCTTCATTTTACAAAGAATAAATTTCCAGTAGCCTTTTCTATGGAAATGCAGTAGATGGCTAACCCAAAATGTAAGCTAATTCTAAAAGAGCAGAATAAGTTATATTAACCACTCTTTATAGTCATTCTGAAATACTGAAAGTGAACTAGCCCTTTCTCTCTTATTTCTATACTTATAAAATCCTAATATTACACACAGATTGTAGAATATTTCATTTACATTATTTTCACGGACTGAGGAAAATACATATGTAACTACTTGTAACTAAACACATAAAAACATCTGTTTTAATGAGATTTTCTCACAGTGAACTGTGAGAAAGAGTGAAAAGATTTCTCTTGTAGCAATTACCTTTCTGGGAACTTTGTTGAAATTTCATACTGTAAGTTTCTGGAATACAAGTATTTCAATATTTACTGGAGCCTAGCAGTTTCTTAAGATTATGGTGGGTTGACCCTGGTCAGATGGCAGGACCCCACCTAGTTCTGCTCTGTGACTGCCCTCTTCAGCTGGGGAGAGGGGAGAAAATAAATCAAAGGCTTTTGGGTCAAGATAAGGGCAGAGAGAGATCACTCAGCAGTGCCTGTCAAGGGCAAAGCAGACTCGAGGAAAAATGGATTTGATGTTTCATCAATTAAATCAGAATAGGAAAATGAGAAATAAAAATTAAGTTTTCTCCTCCTGCCCTTCTTTCTGGACTCAAGTTCACTCCTGATTTTTCTGCCTCTCTGTCACAGTGGAGCATGGGGACAGAGAAGAGGGACTGTGGTCAGTTCAGGACACATCTCTGCCATTCTTTTCTCCTCAGGGGGAGGATACTCTTCCCATACTTCAGTGTGGGGTCCCTCCCAAAGAAGAGTCCTCCACACACTGCTCCAACATGAGTCCTTGCTATGGGTACAGCTCTTCACAAACTGCTCCAGTGTGGGTTCATTCCGTGGGATGCAGTCCCTCAGGAACAGGCTGCTCCAGTGTGGGTCCCCAACAGGGTCACAAGTGCTGCCAGCAAACCTGCTCCAGTGTGGGCTCCTCTGTCCACAGGTCCTGCCAGGAGCCTGCTCCAGCAGGAGCTTCCCACAGGGTCACAGCCTCCCTCAGGCACCCACCAGCTCCACTGTGGGATCCTCCTGCACGTGTATCTCTGCTCCCCCATGGATCTCCTTGGACTCCAGGGGCACAGCTGACTCTCCCAGGGCTGCACCAGGGCTGCTCCAGCACCTTTGCTTTACTTTATAAAATGATCACAGAAAATATAAGGGAAAAATTAAACAGCCACCGTTCGTGCCAAAGCCTAGGAGAGACAAAACTACCAAGTTGTTTAATGGCTAGTTTTAAAAAAGCAAAAATGTGAATTGAAATATCTTTGACCTTTGCTTCCCCTCCCATTCATCTTGCATAGCTTTCTGCCTCAGCTTTAACTGTGAAGCAGTCAAAGCAGAAGTTTACTATGGAAGAAGCCTTTGGAAGTCAGAGGAGGCTGTAGGATAATATTATTGACAGACTCTTGAAAATAGAAGTGGGAAATTTGTTCCCATTAAACACCAGTCCCTGGTATTAGAGGTGTATTAACTGTTCCATTTCTGGATTTCTGTCTATATCACTGGACAGTACCAGTTTTCTCTTTCACGCAGACATTTTTCCTTTCTTATTATTTACCCTTTTATTCTCATTTTCCCCTCACCCTGAATTTTTAGGAGGATCATGGACCTTTTGTCTACAGGAAGTCTTTTTGAGGGCCTGTGATAGTGTGCTTTCTTGCAAGCAGCTTTTCTGCAGGGTACTGCATGACTAGAAATTATTGGATAAACCACCAGAATGTAGGCGCTAATATAAACTACACAGAATTTGTTGCAATTACTGTCACCTACTGTTGTTTGGCACCGTCTAAATGTCTTGAAAATGCATTTTAATTGTTAACAGGTTTATTTTTCCTGGTTTCTCCTCCTATATAATAATGTCTAAACCCAAGGCCTGGGGACTTCTAAAGTATACATATTCCACTTGTCAGTACAGAGAGTAGAAACTTCTGGCTAAAATTTTGTAGCCTATTTTGGTCTAGGCAGTATTATCTCCAACTGTTTTATTAGCCCATAGAATGTTACCAGAAAAGTATTCAAAGGCTGGCAGCACTGGAAGTTATGTGAAATGATGTACCAGAGCTTGCAGAGATGCAGAGAAATGATGTGCTTGGATGGAACAGGACACATGTAGGAGGGAGAATTGTCAAATAAGTGATGGATGATCCTCACCTGCTGCTAATCAGAAAAAAGTAGTTGTACTTGGAGATGGGGATATTATCGTACCAGTTGTAGAAATGGTTACTTTTGATGACTCAAATATTCTCCTATTTTAATTTTTTTGTTTGGTTTACTGAAGACCAAATAATAATGAAATTCAGTGTTCAGGGCAACATCCAGTATGTTGCAGATTTCAATTCTACACTAGTGAGAACAGAGAGTTTAATTTTCCAACATTGTCATAGTATTGTTTCCAAAGTAATGTGTATATACAAATGTTTTAATTGAGACTAATAATCTCCTCAGGAAAACAGAGCAGAGATTTGGAAGATAGCAGCTGAGTGGACACCACGCTGCACCAGCAGTTTTATGAATTTTTGCAGGAGATGCTGGAGCAAACCAGAAGATAGATATTCCCTAGCCAGATGGCCAGATTCCCTAATTTTGGCCTGAGTAGATACTAAACGATAATGGCACTATAGGCTCATCTTTTAATAAATATTTCATCAAGTATTTACTGACTTTTATCAACTTTCCTGTAGCAGTAAGTCCTTATCTGAGTGGAATGCCCATAATTATATTTCATTTTAATATATACAGTAACAGATATTTCTAAACTGTGCCAGCCAGTGGTAGTAGTATTTACTATTTCTGAATGAGACAGGACTGCTGCTGGAATGCGTCCTGAGCTATATTTTATTTTGCAAAAGTCTCATTACATGATTGAGACTATAGGAAGATGACAGTAGCTCGCATCCAGACAACAGACACTGAGTTCTATGTTACAATAGAGTTTAAAATCCTCTCAGCCTGTTGCAGAAGGCCAAAAGCATATTGATACTTGCTTTTGCCAATTACAAAAAGCACACATATGTTTGCTTAAAACAATGCTTGCTTGTTAGCTGTACAATACAATGTACAGTGCTCCATTATTCAGCCTAAACCTTTCTATCTCTTAATAGATATATTTTTCTGCTGTTCCAAGGTTTATATGTCCTACTTTCAACACACTACCTATTGTCAACAGTCCTTGCTCACACTATAAAGTACCTTTTTACTTCCAGAAACAGCATCTCCAGCATAACACTTAAGTTTTCTTTTCTGCTCCTGAGGCCTGATTTACAACTTTCCTAAAAATCCTTTACCTAAAATGATTCTCACACTAAACATTTTTAATTTTGGCTACTTGGTGCCATGCATGTGAGAAAAATGCTGGCAAGATATTTACATATGCGTAGAATAAAATTGTATATACACATAATTTTAAAATTTTTGTTTATTTATATTTTTGTGTACTCAGATATTTCTAAAGAGATTGTCACAAGCTGACACCGTGGCTTTTTCTATTCTTCGAGTTTTTTACTCCAAGAGAAAGTTGTAAATGTTCATTTTATAATCTGATATTCAGACTCTGAATGAAGAGCTACTCAGTTACCTAATTTTAATAAAAATAATATGAAACATAAAGGTTGAAAATGATGTTATCCATGCAGCATTATATTGATTTGAGCTTATAGAGATAAGCTATAATGTTATTTATTAAAGTTTTAATAAACCACTGGCTATCAATGAACCTTTGAAAAACTAGGAGGAATAAAGAAAAACCTCCTGCTAAGAGTCAGCAAAATGAATTTGTGTTTCTAAAGAAAAAAGTAAGTTATCAAATACAAAAAATAAATCCCTTTCTAAATTATGCACTGACATACCCTATGCAAAACATTTAAATTTTATGCCCACTATGGATTTCATGCATAGGGTGAATCTCATTCTTAGAATTAAATATAAGAATCTCATTCTTAGAATTAAATATTAGAATCATATCAGCTGTTGCTGATTCTTCACACTTGTGTTACTGGAACTGAGAGCTTTAAAGACTTTCTAGCATTTTTCATAGGTTTAAAAGACAGATACTGAGAACTTTACCTACATGGATTTACTCCACTTCCCATAATTGCCCCACTGACATTACAAGCACTAACAAGTATGGTATGATAATTTATGATTTAAGTTTTCAAACTGTATCATTAAATTGTATGGTTATGCTATGTAATCAAAATTTCCAAGCTTATTAAAAGATAAAAACTGTACCACTTGTCTATATGAAGTTCCATCATGAAAGAAAAGGCAGCCTCTCAGAATTTATTTTCAATTGGATAGATGATTAGGGTCTTTCTCAATTAGTTCAACAAATGAATGAATAAAAGTTTACCAGATTTTTAAGCTTATGGCATAAAATAGATTTTGAACATTCAATGTGATTGAGCACTCACAGCAAGATTATCTAGTAATGACCTTCAGAATTCAAATCAAAGGAAATCCACATTTATATGTGGTCCCATAATAAAAGTATTCAACTATTTTAGATTTTATTAATAAAACTTATAAATGTAAGATCTCAAAACTTTTTCTTGCATGTAATTATGTAAAGTCACATCTAAAGGAAATTTGGAGCTTCAAATATTTGGGGTTCTTTTTTATTTTCACAGAAAAGGAATTTAATTTTATTTGGTTAAATAGTGTAGGTTCTTACATTTAACAAACATGCCATAAGGATTACCATAATTTCATAATCCACCTCTTCAAAGGAAAAGTGAAGATAACTGAAAATAAGATGTCACTAGGTAAGTTCCTCTAGCAGAAGGCAATGTTTTTGCAACTATATGTTCTGCAGCTGGAAATATCAAACTTTCTGAATTCTTACCTCTAAAGGGAATATTCAAACTTTAAATTATATTTAACGCAGAAGGAAAATAAAGATACTATTAATTTACTCTATAAGTCACTAGAATAAAATTATTTTTTACAATCTCTGATTTTTGGAGAAAATTCTGTTCGTTATGATGACAAAGTTGGGAATAATTGTTAAGGTCAGGTTTTTGATTTGTGTTTTATTATGTAGGGGTGGGCACAAATCTAAAGTTAACATGAAAGAGCTTAAAATTCTGTGTATGGTCACTTTTGAGATATAATTTTGGTAAGTCATTACTGAAATTACCATTAAGACACCAGTGAAAACTGATGTATATTCGTGTGTGCGTATGTGAATGTCAGAAACCAGGACGTCCCTCTGGCTGCCCTGGATGGCTCAAGACCCTGGCAAGGGGCTCAGAGACCTTCTTGGCACAGTGTCAAAAACACCTGTGCCTTCAATTTTAGCCCATGAGAGCAATTACCATCTTTATGTGAGGATTTTTACAGACCACGAGAGTTTTAAGTAGAGTGATAGTTAATTTGTCACAGGATGAAAAGTAGAAGTTTGGGTTTTTAGAATGAGGGTTCAAGGTGCAAGATGGAGGAATGTGGGTCTGTCCTGTCCTTCTTCTTCTTCTTCTTGTCCTCCATCTTCTGCTGTGGTGGTGTCACTTTCTAATTTGTTTAGAGATGAGACAGACTGTCTAACATAGGTGATAGGTATTAGGAAAATTATTGTAAATAAAGTACACGTAGTTTTTAGTATAAAAAGTAAACACCACTCTGAAGGTGTGGATTGTGCCTCAAACCGACCTGCTGAGCAGACTTCTGCAAGTTGGAGAAAGAATGTAATAGATAAGAAAAGAAAAAAAAAATAACCTTGAAAAGTAGAATTGACAACTCTCGATTTCTTCTTTGGTTATGGGGCTGGGAGAAAAGGACTTTCTAAAATCTCGGGAACCATCAAAATCATCAAAACCCGAGAGTGAAGCGTCTTAATATTCACTTAAATTTTATGGTAATGGGAAATGTCGTAAAGATCCAGTGCATTCAGGAGCAATCTGAGTTGTGAAGTCATTCAGGTTAGAAGGGATCTCAGGGGGCATCTAGACCAGCCACCAGCTCCAAACAGGGTGAAAACTGAATTCTGACCAGTTGTTCAGGGTTTTCTCCAACTGGAATTTAAAGATCTTCAAGGACAAATGCTAAATAATCTGTAAAGTACAACTTGATTATTCACATAGTCAACCCTTCTGAATTCCAATTTATGAACCAGTTTCTAACTTTCTTATTGTACCCCTCAGTAAGAATATTGCTCTCTCGGCAATCTTCTCCGCAGTTTTAAAAAAATTGCTGTTAGGTCCGCTTCAAAACTTCCCTTTTCCATGCTAAAACACTCCTAGCTCCTTGACTCTCTCCTCTTATCTGGGCCATTAAATAAGAAATAGTCTTTCATGCAAATAAGTGCAACTGAGCTTTGCTCAAATTATCTATGACAAGCATGGAAAAGTTGCATAGATCTTAAAATGTTTTACAAATTTGTGTTCTTCACCCCTTTCCCCTAAGGACTTGACCTATGGTCCAAAGAAGTCAGTGGCACAACATCTGTTGATTTCAAGAGTTTCATATTGAGTCAAAACAAAAGGAATTTTTCAGGTTCTTTATGAATTCTTAAACTTTGACTAGGAATTTAATATAGGGATTTTCCAAATCCCAAACACAGAACATTTAGAACTTAAAGTAGAAAAGTATGTATAATAGTTACATGAATAAATTGAAATAAACCACTTTCCTTTCTTTTTTAACAAAAGCAGGTCAGGAAAAAAAACAGAAATAGTTTCTTGGGGGTTTTGTTGTTGTTGGGGTTTTATAGCTTGGGTTTTTTTTGTTTTTTTTTTTTTTTTAATTAAGCATAATGTTTACAAGTTTTCTAGCAAATGTGATAATATCTTTATGGGGAAAGTTTCTTCCCTAACCTATCAGAGTAATCAAATGAGAATTTTTACAACAGAAAATCTTTTGCCGGTACATGTGAACAAGACTTTTTTTAATTTTATTTATTTTTTTTAAGGATTATTATTATTGTTGTTGTTCTTGTTGTTATTTTTATTATTATTATATTGTTATTATTTTTAAAGAATTTCAAAAGTATTTCATATAGGAAAATTGCAAGACAATATTATGCAAATTCTACTATTAGTGATTGAGAAGCCAATAAGGAAAGGTGCTCTGCTGGACCTCACATTCATTCACAAGGAAGGACTTACTGGAGAACTAAAGGTTGAAGGCATCATTGACTTCAGTGAAAATGAGATGGCAGAGTTCAGGATCCTGAGAGGAGAGAGCAAGGCAAAAAGCAAGATCACAACCCTGGACTTCAGGGGAGCAGATTTTTTCCTCTTTAGGGATCTACCTGAAAGAATCCCATGGGATAAGGTCCTGTCATGGAGAGGGGCCCAAGAAACTTGGTTGATATTCAAGAATCCCCTCTTCCAAGTTCAAAGCAATCCACCCAAGAGGTACGGATGAGTAAGGAGCTCCTGGCAAAACTTAAACACAAGAAGAAAGCCCAGAAATGATGTAACCTTCAGCAAGATTAAACAAAGTATTGCCAGCTGATTCAGGAAAGGGAACCTTCCCCTTTTCTCAGTCATGGGGGGGGAAGCATTTTGTGTCTTGAATCCAGTTCTAGGTTCGTCAGTACAAGACAGATAGACATCCTGAAGAGTCCAGTGAAAGTACACAAAGATGGTTAATGAACTGGAACATTCATCTTGTGAGGAAACACTAAAAGAGCTGGTTATCTTTAATCTGAATAGGAGGCTAAGAAATATTCTTAACAATGTAAAAATATTTGAATGGAGAGAGTAAAGAAGACCAAGACAGACTTTTATTGGTGCCCAGTGGCAAGGTAAGAGGCAACAGACACAAAATGAAGCACAGAGGGTATCAACTAAATATCAGAAAACACCTTTTCTGTTCAGTGACTAAACACTGGCACAGATTGTCCAGAGAGCTGGTGGAGTCTCCCACCTTGGGGATACTCAAAAGCCACCTGAACACAGTCCTAGGTAAGTGGGTTAAGCAGACAGATTGGATTGAAAGAACTCTGGAAGTCCCTTACTCCAGCGGAAGCTGTTGTCAAATATTCTCTCGTTTTGTCTTTCTCTGAGTCCATGATTACTTGATCATATGCTCACCTATAAATCATGGAGATTAGATGTGGATGTTATGTGGATAAAGAATGCATAATTAATTTTCAATACATCTGCCATACAATCTTAATTCATTTTTTGAATGAAAATTCAAGACTGAGAATAAACAGATTTGAAGTAAACTGCATATATTCTCCTATAGTAATCTATACAATAGTTGTTTTCTCTTTTAGCTGAAATTTTTCTCCACAGTCAGAATTTTATTCTTGGAAGGTACTTCAAAGAAAATAATGCATCATATTTTAAAGAATTTTTTGCAAGCATGACTTATTTTAACCTTCTCAACCCTCTGTTAGTCTTTCAGTTTCAGCAGTGCACTTTGCTTCATTTATCCATACACTATCCACTGACTCTTGCATGACAGGAAAGTGGATGATTTTTACTTAAGCTCACACTTTCAAATTCTTTTGCCAAATGCAGTACTTATGATTATGTTGTCAATGAACTTCAGTTACTTCCATTTGCTCTCATAAAGGTTTCCAGACTTTGCTCATTTTGTTATGTATCATTAAATAATCTAAGTGGTACTACAGTTGATACTGGCAAACCCTAGACAGATGCTAATATAGAAATATTACTTGTAAGAATGACATTTCCTTTTTTTACAGAATATAGAATACTTATTAGAAATTATGTACTTTCAGCACTAACTGAATATAAAATCATTTCTCAAATTAAGCATTATTTAATATTGTATTACTTATATGTTCACTCCTGAAGCTTATCAGTTTTTCTTTCTCCAGGGTGAGAATAGCTAATGATATAACATTTACAGAGCTTGAAAATATTGTGAACACCTAAATGTTACTTTGGGCCTCAAGCAGAAATGGAAAAGGTCTTGCAACCTTCTTACTATTCAGCATTATGCATGGTTCACATAGTTTCATTAACCTTTAATTTCTTTATTAATAGATGATATATATATATATGCATCAAAGTGCACTTTTTTATCAGTATTTGGCTATAACAGATCGTTTTTCATGTTTCTACTGGGAAGTTAATCACAGATTGCAAAGAAATTATAGATATTTTCCATTTTGTGTTCATTGTGACATTATAAAATTCAAACCAGAAGTTTTCTACTGGCTTAATCTAGTTTAAATGGACTTCTGGAATTTAGTTCTCTAGAATGGCCTATCTGTCTCTTTTGCTTTCTTATTGCATAATACCAAGGCTCTGCACTGTTGGCATTCATTATTTCTTTAGCTTACTAAATTAACTTTGTCACAGTTCAAGCCTCTCTTCTACTATCAGTGCTTAAATTTACATCATTTCAGACATTTCTCAGTGCATTGCACTACTTAATCCTAACATAGGCTAAATGGTTCTTTGTTACCCAAATTGGCATGATTTATAGCTGATATGAAACAAACAGGTTTGTAACCAAGATTTTGAAAGACCATTTGTAACTTACATAGATGATTCCTGGTTGTTTTGATTAATGTGCTGGATTTTTCTGCATTTGATTTACTTCTAAAATTTAGTTTTTTATATTAATTTGATAAAACCACTATTACAAATAGTCTGTGATAGGTTCTCAATCTTTGCCTTTTACTTTGCTTGAAGCTTGTAATGTTCCCTTGGCATGTAAAAGAGTAAGTAATGGGATTTACAGAGTCATTTGACAATGACTGGAGAATTTGTGACAGCTGTCAGAATTCCCCTAGTAGAGATAGTTGTGCTGCACATCTGCTGCACTCAATTCTTCAGCTGTAGAACATTTACATCTACAGTGAAGTCTTGTCAGATTAATTCCTTTTACACTAGGAAGTGGCAATTCCACATCTCAAAGAAAGGTTTAATTCTCATTAGATTTTCTCTCACAAGAGAGCTGTCTTTTTTAAAAGACTTAATCTCATTATTGTGGGGTTTATAGGGTCCCTTTCTGACCCTTCACCCCAGGAGAAGATCTTCAAATAAAACTTATCCTTCCCCTTCCACACACATTTCAGCTTTGTGCTGAGTTGATCTTATAGCCAATGTTCAACAAATGAGCTGAAAAAAATATGAAAGCATTAAGGACTAAAATATCACCAGCATTCTAGTTCTCAAAAGAAAAAAAAGATATGACATGCCAGATATACACAAAGATAGATGAGAAAAATTAGGACTTTTAGCATACCTGTGGAACTTCATTGCAGTACATAACATACTTACAGTAACATGTCAGATGAGTCCTGGAAGGTGAAGGTTGTGAAGGAAATGTGAATCTTAATGTTCTTTTCCCCAAAGTAGCAAATCAAGTGTGAAATGATATTTTCTACACTGGTGATCTAAAATATAATTTACAAGGAAAATAGACTGTATGTGCCTCAGCCTCATATGCTTTCCCAACTATCTATCAAATTGCTCTCCTAATATCTTTGCTAATTAAGTACTTAGAGTATCTGTGTTTATTGATTTTGATAAGATTCAAGATGACAGATTAGTTCATGTTCTGGAATATGCTGGTGATTCCAAATATGCCCACCATATTTAGGAAAATCTGTACTGAGCATAGAAAGAGGAAAATGAGTAAACCATATAACAACACATGTGTTGTGCTCCATTTCAACAAAAATATAGAGTAGGTATTGAATCAAAACATTTAGGAGATACTGAGAAGAGTGCAAAATTAGTGAAATGATATATTAATAACAAAAGATGTATGCAACAATGAAGAAGCTATTGAAAAGTAAGAAACGTAAGAAACCTTAAGTCAGTTGAAATCTAAACTGTCAAGATCTGTGCCAAAGTGACCAAGTGACAGACCACATGACAGATTCCTATGACGCAGGAGACTAATACAGAAAATAGAAATGAAAGAAGTAATAAATGGAAAGATGCTTATCTAAAAAAGTATTTTTGACAGATTCTGAAAGGGGCTTTATGATAGATTCTTCAACTTCTTCATCCCTTTATGACTAAGGAAATATTATATGGCAAAAAAAAAGTGTAAGGGAAAAGATAGGTAACAGTGCTGCCATAAAAGAAGTGATGCTTGAAGTGCAAGATGACTATTAACAGGTTTATGTGAATGATTGCATTTAAGTATTTTAATTTCCATAAACAAAACAAGGAAGTGGAGACAAAATGACAGATATATCAGAAATTTTGCAGAATAAAGTGCTATACAAGAGACAGCAGATGAATTAATTTTCAGGGTAATAAAACAAATCACTGGCTGCCTGCAGTGGATTGACCCTGTCAATTTGGAACCTAAATGCCCATCTAGTTTCTCTCTCACCCCTTCTCTTCTGGATAAGGGGCAGAAGATTATCAGAGGGCTGGATCACTTTCCAGCTGGCCCTGTGAAGACATGCTGAGAGGATTGGTTTCTCAACTCTCCGGAGAAGAGAAAACTCCAGGCAGACCTTCTATTGGTCTTCCAGTACCTAACAGAGGCTACAAGAGAGCTGGAGAGGGACTTTTTACAAGAGCCAGTAGTGACAGCACAAGGGTTAAGAGCTTTAAACTGAAAGAGGGTAGGTTTAGATTAGCTATTAGGAAGACATTCCTTGACTGTGATGGTGATGAGGCATGTAAAGTGTTGCCCAGGAAGTTAGGAATGCCCTATCTCTGGCATGTGTCCAAGATGGGACTTTGAGCAGCCCGATTTAATGGAAGGTGTCCCTGGCCATGGCAAGGGGGTTGAAACTAAATAATTTAAAGGTCTCTTCCAACCCAAACCATTATTTAACTCTATTATTTTGGTATTTTTTATTTTATTTCTGGTGTGTTATCAAGACTGCTTTAGCCATAAATCCCAAACACAGTACCATCCAGGGTCCTGTGAAGGAAATTAACTCTCCTAGACAGACCTATAATAATCTCCCCCCCTTATTCTGCATCATTAACCTCATGCTGAGGAACACAAACTGAGGATTTTGGGGTAGAAACCATGGTTCAGAGACTAGCAGGGCATCAGTCTTCTTGTTGAAGACAATGACTGAATTTGCATTGCTTTATTTTGATGGGTTTTTTTCCTTCCTCTTCCCTCCATTTTTTGAACAATGTTTTTTTTTCACCTCAGGAGTTTCCTCACTTTTTTTTTTTTTTCACTCCCCCATCTCTTGAAGGGTCTGAAGTATACAAAGGGCTGTGTTCATCTTTAGTGGTGTCTGCCCACTACACCCCTTTATTCACAGGCTTTATTTCAGAGAGTTGAAATTTAGCTATAAGATTGGATGGACAGTTGAGTGACAAAAGTGGTATTATTTTCTTTTCACCCTGGATAGTAACTTTATTGGTATGAGACATGTTTTTGTTATTCAACTGTGAGTTACTGATAATGTAATACTTCAGTATTTTAGGAGAAGCAGCAAGTTCATAATGCAGTTAGAATCTTCCTTATCAAGCAGAACATCTCACCAGGAATACATAATTCTGGTAGTTCATCAGACTATGAACTTTATCACCTTCTAGCCTTGTGTGACACTTCATGTACAGTTTTGCATAAGCCTGTTAAGAAGGCTTCATTTTTTTCAGAAATCATTGTTTAGATGATTGCTAAATTACTCAGTTTTTGGCATGAGTACATCATTTAACCCTTTGTCATTTATAAAGAATGAACCATAAGGCATACCATGAGGGAATTTTGATTAAAAATAGAGATCCCTTTATTCTCAGTTAAGCAGTTTGTAAACGTTCATTGTACACTGAAATTCAAAACCCTGAAATTTTTCAGCTTAGGATCATGCTGGCTGAACCTCAGGGTTGAGGTGATTTTTCTTTATAAGGATGTTCCATAGAGAAAAAAGAAATGAGAGATCTAATCCTCCTGTCCACTCCATGTCACAGCACGTCTACTTTCTCAATGTACAGATGAAAGACAGAAGCTGGTATTGGTTACTATGATTAATAGAAACAAATAAATAAGGTAATAAATATTGTTACCAGAGCAATTTTATTCTATATTCCTAGCTCCATCTCCTCACTTCATTCCACACAGATGACAACCCTTGAAGCCATGTGTCTTAACTATCAGTCATAGGAAACTGCATCTCTGAAATAGCCAATTTGCACAGAGCCAAACCTGGGAAAATGTATCAGTGAAAGAGTTGGGAGGTAGATAGAAATCATAACATGAAAATTAGCCCTCTAGACTAGCTGCTTCTGGTGGGTTCATAGTGAGGTATTGGAAAGAACCACAGTAAAGACAGCAACTTGTTTACAGTTCTTAAATTCTGCTGTATTCATGAGACATGAGGTCAAAAAAACAGTATTTCTGCCAAGGGCATATTACAAGAATAAGCCCAGTGACTGTAGCTACTCTTAGCCACAGAGCAGTGCCCAAAGCATGTATGGTAGAATATGTCAATTTTTGATAGGAATATGAGTTAGATTGCACTTTACACTTCAGTAGTGCTGAGGGGGTTAAGAGAAATTTTAATCCCTCACCTCTGAGACTTTATGGCTAATTTAACAAAAATTTAAAGGTCCACAAAATAGACATTTAGGTGTTTTGCCCATTAAAATTCAAGAAACGTGAAATATAGTTACCAAAATCTCTCTGGGCACTCAGTCTCCTCATACACAATTAAACTATTACAGTATTTCAGGATAGCACATTAAGAAAAAATATAGCACTCAGAAATGGCTTTGAAGCATATACTTGTCTTTTTATCATGTATAAAATATAACGTCTCATCTTAGAACAACTGAAAAATATTTAAATTGGGAAAATGCTTTCTAAAGAAAATGTCCATAGCATATATACTTGTTTTAAGCCTTTAACATAGATTAAACATAACATACATTAAAATAAGCATAGCATCCAACTGTATTTTTTCCCTCTTTCAATGTGTTGATTTCATTCTAAACTATACGGGATTTAATTCTGTGATTCCATTTTTGTCTTTTCACTTCAGGAAAGAAGGCTGGAGTGTGTCCAGAGAAAGGCAGCAGAGCCAGTGATGGACCACAAGCCTAATGAGGAGCAGCTGATGAACTTTGTGGCTGCTTAACCTGCTGTGGTGGGTCTGTTTTCTTCTGTGAGATAGGATTAGGAGGAAAAGCAAAGCAGGCTCAAACTTTGAAAGGTATAAAGAAAATTTTATTTTAAAAACTGAAAGAAGAATAATAAGAACCAGAATAAAACCTTCAGAACACTTCCCTCCACACCTCCTTTCCTTTTCATTGTCAATGTACAGACACAACACCCAGAATTTAGTCAGTTTTCTACTTCTAAAATAGTCTTTCTTCAGTTTACTTAGGGAGAGGAGTATCTTGTTACACCATGGAGAATTCTCCACAAGAAAACTGTTCTCTTTTAGCTTCAATTTCCACGAACAGCAGCTGCCTGGGAATCTTCATTTGTGAAGTTCCTCCCATCTTTCACAGCTTTCACAGCTGTGTTTATGGGCCATGTCAACTTATTGGGGTGTTATTTTAACAGGATGAGCTGTTATAAAAGCAAAAGTTCTTTTCATCTGTCTCTGGGAACAGAGGTCCTACCTTTCATTTCTGGGGCAAGGTTTCTCATCTTTCTCATCTCTCTCTTTTCTGTTCAAAGTTCTCATTGGATTACAGCTACTTCAGCCTCTGCTTGCTGCAACACTGGTGTCTCTGCTAATGACTATAGTTAGAATGCTACATCTCCCTAAAGAATTCCATGAATTTACATGGAAAAACCAAAGTCTGATATCTCAAATACATCTTTACCATACCTTTACAAAAAGAATTTCAGCCCAAGACCAAGGCATCTCCTCAATCCTCTCCTATCTAGAATTTGACTCATTCTTCACTGACTTCAGAGTTTCATATTGTTGTATTTACGTGTCTTTACCTTTTCTTTTTTCTGATTTAGAGGAGAGAATTGGTGTTTGCAGGTTTGTTTGTTCTCAAGCTTTATCAATTGAGGCAGTTTTTATAGAGTCCTGCAATGCTGAAAGGTCTGAGCTCTGAACTGGGGAAATGGCTCGCGATGCCTCTCTGTTGGCCACATGGTCTCTAATGACACTGTTTGAGCTGTGCTGGCCCAATTCTGCCGAGGTATTGGAAACAGGAAAAGCTGCCAACCCCACTTTTGTCCTTCTGTCCACAGCAAAGCTGGCTCAGAGCGGCTGAGCAAATACAGTTCACTGTGAGCCAGGCCGAGGTGGCCATGGCCACCCAGCACCACCCCGGCCATTCTGATCCCAGCCATGTGGCCGCTCCCGGTCTGGAATGGCAGCGGCCGCACGGCTGCTCCCGGCCTTGGGGCTGCCTCCAGCACCAACCACAGGGCCACTCCCAGTGCTGGTCCGCACCACACAGTGCTCCGGTATGGATAGAGCCTCGGGCCAGCATGGCCCAGGGACTCTGCTGGAAAAAGGACCGGCAGGCTCTGCTGGGAAAGGCCCCAGTGGGGTCCCCATTGAGGGGCTCGGCAGCGCTCACCACCCCTCAGGGGACAGAAATCTCAGCTGGGCCCAGCGGGGCCAGCCCGGGCCCAGCCGGTTACCTCTTCAAGGGCTGAAAGCCAAGAGAGCTACCTCCGGGGTTCTGCCTCAAAATGTGTGTTCACAAAGGTGTATCCACCCTTTTCATTGGTTTAATCATGTGTCAGTATTCAAAATTGGCCACAGATTGTGTTTTTTGTCACGTCAACAGGAAACCAACAAGGCCCCGACAGGAAACCACTTCCACGCTCAAAATAAACCAATGCCAAACTAAGACACCTGGAGAAAAGGACATTGAATGGTGTGCATGTCTTTTCTTTTATTTCTTGTTCTAGACACTGCTTTAAAATAATTTCTGTAGCTCTTATTCTAGGGAATGAAATTAAAAATTAACAGCCAAAATGTTGTATCATTAAAGGATTAAAAAAAAACATTCTAGATAAGCAAACCTTAAAATATTCAAAGTTTTTATGACAACTTGTTTGCAAACATGCTTTATTACTAAATTGTTTTAGACACAGAGAGAAATAAAGAAAAAGCAACAAAAATCTCTACAAAAATTTTAAAGGAAAACTGGATTTTTTTTTTTTTTTTAAAAATTCCATTTCTTCAAGTTACAACATTGCCTTCAATCCATAAGGATACATCCACTGATGCATCAATCTAAAGTGTACTGAATCAAGACAAAAATAGTATTACTTACACCATGGTCAACATAATTTTGAAATTCAATTTCTCTCAGCTAATGAGAGTTTTAATGATATAAGGACTGGAAGATGTCATTAATGAAAAATGACTACACAGATTGGTAGGATTATATACAAAATTTTGAGCAGTTTTCATGCATGGTGGTGGTTAAGAATGGCATTTTTAAGCATCCAGTGGTTCTGACTTCCTTATTTTCTAGCTACCTCTGAATACTGTTAACTACCATGTATTGAAGGACACTCTCTATTCCATTTTGGGCCATATTTCAACCATATAAAAGAAAAACCATCTCAGTTGACAGCTCAAACCATCATACAGCAGACCCTTGTGAGACTTTCTAAGTTGTAGACCTCTTGAACCTGGAAATAGCGGAATTCTATCAGAGTTTCAAGAGAAAGTTGTTCACTTGAGATAACCTTCACCAGTGGTACAAACTAGGAGTTTGACTTTGCTGCAACAGATTCACCTAGAAGGCAGCATCTTTGCTATGCTGTATTGTGAGAATGCCTCCAGGCCATTTCAGAAAATGAAACAGGGTTGACATGTGGGTATAATGATGCATGGTTTCTGTCAGCTTTCATTGTGGTGTCTGAGCAGATTGACTCTTCCAGCTGGGCAAACAGTGACCTCTTGAGCCACTGAAGTTAATTCTGACAAGAAATGTGCATTAGAGGCTTGAAATGTCGTGCTTCATAGTCCAATATATTAATATAAAATGAAACAGACGGCGATTTAGAGTAGTGTACCACATGGTGAAATGCAACAGCTCAAGGATGAATAGGTCATTCATTTATACACTGACCTGCATGAAATTTTATTTATATGAGATGCAAGTTTTCTTTTTTTTTTTTTTTTTTTAATGAGATAAGAACATATATATTCTTTGATTGCAACATATTCTCATCCGTTAAAAATCCCCACCAAATAAAACAATCTCACCTCAGGCTTTTGTAAATTACAGAAACTGTGAGAAATAAACCAATCAACATTTTAAGGAGTCACCATTTTTTGTATTTCCATTTTGGGTGCCCAGCTTAGGAATAAACACACAAAAGGTCTGATCTGATGTCTAATAGTGTCAAAAATTATTTCTCAAAAATCAAAGGTTGTGGACTTTGATAACATTCTTGAAAGTCTTTTTTATGTTCTTTTTCAAATAGACCTTCCATCCTTGGAAGTGTCTTTTGGGTGGCTGGGAAATTCACAACATTACTCTGTACATTACAATTCAAGCCACTGTTTTCACCTACACAGGTTTCCTTTGTAGAGCAACAAGCTTCCCATGTTTTGTGGTGTGAGCAGAGGCCTCACATATATAATTTATGTAGCTATCACATACTCTCTGTGACATATATGTTCTGATCATGTTGAAATCTGTAGAAATTCTGCCACATTTTCACACGTTTGGCATAGGTTAAATGCTCTGAAAGTCATCTGGGGCTGTTGCTATCTGGAGTCCATTCCTAATCATCTTTAATTATAGATAATTTGTTAAAACTTAATTTGGCAAAATCATAAGTAACTTCCTTAGATATTCCTTGCTTCTAAAAAGAGTAGGATGGCTCTATTTTACTGTTTGATCCACCTTCAGGCATTTATTCTTTGTCTGTTCAAGCCTCTTCCAAACACCATAGACACCCTAATAAATTTACTGCCGAGGAACCAATAAATCTATTTAAACTTCTCAGGAGAAGGGTGAATTTCTGCTGCTATAAGAATAGTTGCTGGCAAAAACACCCCCCAAAAAACCACCAAAAAACCCCACCAAAAAAAAAAAAAAAACCAAGACAAAAAGAAGTTATGAATGCCATGTACAGACCTCTGCTGTATTAGTACTCTTCGTTTCATGATGCTTGTCTATTTATTAATTAATAAGTACTTCTAAAGACAACAGCCTTTGTTGATAGTCCTCTGCTGTGTATACATGAGGTCTGTTGGTACTAAATATGGCACAGTGGTTTGTAGTGACAGTCTGTAAAAGATTGCGGTTGCATCTGTGAAGATGTAATACTTCCTTCAAAGGAGGAAGTATCATAAATCGAAACTAGATCACTAAAAATTTGCCACATTGGAAAAGAGCCGTAGTGGCCTTCCTAGTCTTCAAAGTCCAGGTAGATATTTTTCCTTCTCAGCAACTGATGGGCAAAACATTTTTCCCAAATGACAAATAAAATTTACACAATCTTACAGAGCACATAGAACAGACAAATACCAGGTGTTTGTTTTCAAGAGCTGTGTTAGATTGCAATACAAACCCACACTACTTGAGAGATCTATTACCTTCTTCTTCCATGCTTGGAAACTGAAAACAATCCTATCACCTGCACAGTCAGAAGCAGTTTGTTACTGAAAAAGCTATCAACTTATAGAAAGAATGTTAAGAGAATGGAAGAAAACCTGAATAATTTTATGTTTTTTTCATGTCAGTTTTTTTACAAAATTTACATTTTATAAAGCTTGCTCTTAAATTTATTTCTCTAATAGCTGTCTTGTTATTTTTCTATCAATATTTAAAAAATGTATAGTCTCCCTTAAACAGTTATGTGTACTTTTTCCAAATCAAGTTGCAATTCTCATGATCAGATAGGTAAAAATTGAATTTTGTACTGATCTGCTCAATGTTTTCAGCAGAAAGTGATTCCAAGATCCTGTACGACCACATTTATGGACTAGCAATTTGCAATTAACAGAAATCTGTATTTTATAGACAAGAACAGAAGTAAACAAGTGAAAAGATACTTCATTTTTCTAATGGGTCCTTCAGTGACTGAATTCAGAATGTCACCAAAACAGATACTTTCTTCTTGTTTTAGTATTGATGGGTATAAGACACAACAATAGCTGAACTTAAAACACTAACAATGAAAATTTCTGCCCTGCCTTTATTTTTTCTTAGAAAATTACATGTGAAGCAATTTTATGTATTTTTCCCTTTCTCATAAGCATAGATCTCTTGAGGTGTTAAGTATGGTTTATTATTGAGTCATTCACAATGGTACCATTTTTATTTAATATATTTTGAAGATAGAAGGCAATATATATTTTATATAGTTCACCTATAATTGGTCTCCACATGGACATTGACACATTGATCACAACTCTATGAGTTATTCCTCATCACTGAGTGGTTCATTCATCCAATCCATGCCTCTTCAGTTTAAAGATGAAGTTCTCATGTGGGACAGTGCCAAATGCTCTGCACAAGTCCTGGTAGAAGGTATCAGTTGCTCTTCATTTATCCACCAACACTCCAAAGTCCTGGAGAAGACCACCAAGTCTGTCAGTCAGGAATCTTTCACTTCATCACTTTGAATATTTGTCCAGATTCGTATTAAGATTTATTATCTCTTCATAGCAAAAAAGAAAGATAGATACTAGGAAATAATTTTTCAAAGACTAATGCTACTGGTACAATTTAAGTCAAAGTTTGCTTAAGGATCTGGCAAGAAGCATAAACTCACCTAAGCATGTTTGAAAAATTTACAGCTATAGCATCCCTGGTTCAGTCTTAATTATAACCTTCCTCTGGCAGTAACCCCACTGGTATGATGGCAGAAAAGAATTACTAATCACATTAACTGTGACTGCCAGAAAATGTGGACAACTTCCCTCTGGAATACCCACCTCCTTAGATGAATATATGAAAGACTTCCTTAAAATACAGTTTTTCCAGTAGTCAGCAATGACTTATTCAGAACTAAAGTAGGCTTGAGTCTTCTTCCCTGGTCTATACACAAATAATTAATTAGCCTCTGATAATGGGAGTGAATCTTATTAGTGAGATATTTGGGGACTTTGATAGGTTAATTATTGGATAACTGCGCCCTGTCAGTTCTGGAAGAAACCGTTGTTATCTACTCCGTCACCAGAGATTAAAGGGAAGAAAATGCATGCAGCTCATCATTCATCTTAATGAAATGTATTTTTTTGCAACAACAGACTTTCATGGCTTCACAAGTATCCCTGAAAATATCTTTCTTGAGAAATTCTATTAAAGGTTTGCTTCAGAATATTTAATATTTTTTGGTTCATGAGAATCAACATTAAAAATGAAGCTGCCTGGTAAAATAGGAGTTTTTATTAATACAGTGCACTCTTTTTAATGTTTCATATCACTAGAATTCACTAGTAGGTTTTTTTTTTTTTTGAGCAAAAGCATCCATGCTGCAAAAATCAACATCTTTATCACAAAAAAATAATAGCATCTTTCTTGTAACAGAATTTGTGGTGAGAATCAATTTCTCCTTTTATTCATGTTTTAAAATTGAATTTTTACAATCCTTTACAAAAGTAGGAAAACCATGGTTTTATGTTCTTACACCATACAGCAGGCATATTTATTATAGCTGCTTCTGTTCAAAACAGGACTTGTTATTTGAGAATTTTTGCGGCACACCCTCTTATCCATCCGGGAAATCTCTGCTTGTGATGTACAAAATGAGTCCTTATTATGTGTAATACAAAATATGACAAACAACGCTGAAGCACAGAATTTAACATTGGTTCATTCCATGTGGTTATGCCATCTGCACAGGACAGGTATGGATTCATAGCTACACCCTTTGGTATCTTCTTGCAACAATACCAACCATAAGTTATGAATGTATTTTTCTTGAGAAAAATGGGTTTGCCTGAAAATCAGATTTTTGTTTTTTTGGGTTTTTTTTAATTATACAGCTGAAGTAGTTTTGAGAATTCTACCAATTCCAATTATCTTGGTGTTACCATGTATGCTGCTCTTTGTACACAGTGTTTTATACATTATAAGATTTTATTGTCTTGCAGGAAAAATTTAAAAAATAAAAAAACTTAGGAAAGGGCAGTAACTATTCACAAATGCGTAAGTTATAGAAAAAATTGTATGGTATCAAAAAGTAAAAGACAGCTTTTTCTTTCAGAAACAGATACACACAGACACATGCATATAAAAATGGTAAAGCCTATGAAAAAACAAAGTCCTCAGAAAGCTGAAAAAAACTCTGCACAATTATGTCATAGAAATTAACTCTTTTATTACTCCATTTGCTTACCTGAGATTACAAAACCTTTTAGGAAGCTTATACACATGGGATACACAAAGTTTAAATATTAGAAATGGGATAATCACTTCATATTCAGTAAAAAAAAAAATGAAGGTGAATTTCCAAAACATAGATTTTATTAAAATTTTATTGAAACTTCAAATACTGGCCTGAAACCCGCAAAATTAATTTGACTTCTCAAAAAGGCTATAGTATATATAGTATATTCCCTATTTGGAGATGCATTTCTATTGAGCTAAGAGGAATGGATTTAAAAAAGAACGAACAGTGAGACAGAATTAAGAAGATAATTTTTTAAGGCAGGACATGCATCTCACATAAATATCTTCCTCCTAAATCCTACTCTGTCTCAATCAGGAAGGCCTGTGCAGTTTTTTTCTGGTTTTGCTTTTGGTTTTGGGGTGGGAAGAGAAATAAAAGAAATCACTTTTCTTTAAGCTATATAAATAAAACTGGATATTTTAACAGCAGGTTTTCTGGAACATGTATGGAATACGTGTATGAAAACAATTGTGTTTCTTTGCTATAAGAACATAGTAGGAAGGGAAGTAGTACTGACGAAGACCCAAAGGTGCATTTATTGCCTTTTATTCACAAGAATATAACAAAGCAGTAACTACATTGAAATAACGAAAATTTTAATCTCCCCTAGCCATCTATATGGAATGCAAGTTAGACTGATTCTGCAGCCTTTATTTCTTTTTGGGTAGGTTTTCAGACAACTGGACAGTCCTAACTGGCAGTTGAGATGCAATGGGAAAATTAGCATTTTCTGATACAAAACTCTTCAATTGAAAATGACTTTTGACCGGCTCTTCAATAACTGCCTTAATTCCAAGCCTGCTCACTGTATAGTAAAATTGATTTTGCCTACTCAATAACCTACCTGCAGTCAAGAGGCAATTAGAGTGTACCATATTCTTCATTGCTTTTCAAATTGTGAATCTTACTATGGATCACCAATGATATTAGCTAAGTGAGGGACAAACTATTCTGAAGTGGTTTTCAGAAAGCAATCCTCACAGGGACTGAAACTAAAAATCCATTTTGGTACTACAATTGGAAAGAGTATAAGCTCTTTTAATCTTCTGGAGAAAAGTGCATTTACCTTTCAGTGATAACTGACACCCTCATGCAGAATCATGTGAAGATTTTGTCCTGAAATTCATGACAAGTCTTGAAATTCATGACAAGACCTATCCATGTCTTGAAGTTCATGACAAGTTCAGTGTTCCAGCTGAAGTTACACTTTCTATTCTAATGTGAATTGGAGAAAATAGCACCCAACTTGCTGCGCTGCTTATTCTTAATTCTTAAGATTGTTAATAGCTTGTTATGCTTAGTGGGATTCATTTCATGAATTCTGAACACACAGAGCTAGCAATGTTAGCTGAAGCATTCAAACTCCAGATGCAATGGCAAGAAATCTCAAATCTTCAAAGCAGGGATCATGGGTCAGTTTTATGGACCTTTGAACATCCAAGCAGAGAACAGGAAATCAGTAAGTGGCCCTCAGAGAATTTCCTTGTTAAAAAGAAATTTACTACTGGTATGTAAGTTTTGGATTGAGAATCTAATCTTCTCAGTTCCCAGCCAAAGTGAGCTTTTGCTGGACAGTGGGGAGCACTTTGTGCTGTTGTGTGGTCTTGCTTTTACCCATGCCAGATGTGTGCCAAGATTTTGACAGAGTTTAAGGACTTTTATATGTTTGGAAGGTAAAATACAACATTTCATTATGCCTTGGGGGTAAGAGAACCTTTCAAAAAGTCTTCTGAGAGAAATTAAACTTCTATATGCTTTCAATGTATTATAGTTTATAAGCTACTAAATGGAAATATTGGAAGTAACTGAAGTCCCATTTTCCTTAGTGCCCCCTGCTTCTACATGTGAATGGAAAATGTTCTTATAAAACTTATTTTCCTGTGGTTACTGAAGTATGGAGATGGCATTTTAAAGATCTGTCTTTAAGCTGCAGTCTCATTGTGAAAGCTGCTACGCAGTCCTTATTGTCTCACCAAAGTATTTAAACTCAAATTGAGCTACTGAAATCTTGGAAGTATGGGAACTGCTGGGAAAATGAGATAAAAGGTATGTCCCTTCAGTTGGCTTAAATAAAAGACTGGAACTGTAAGGCTTTGACTTTAGTTTTTAATGTTAAACCACCCACTGAAATCTCTACCCTTTCAGAAGACATGGAGGCCAAGTGCTGGATAATGTAAATATAGAAGCAAGGTGAGTCCATAAATGTGCCTTAACTAGCACATTTAGTTTTTGGGGAGAGGAGTGTGTTTCCAAAACTTCCCATGGCATTTTAGGTTAATCTTCATGTGCAGAATTAAATCTTCCAAGAGATACCTGTCTCTTGTCCCTGCTCAGTTCACTGGCTGTAAACTTCTGATTTGTTTTTTTCAGGAGTTTCTGATTTTATGTCTTCACAGCAGCTAGGAATAAGCCTCATGTTTCTTGAGAATGAGGGATTATACATCATAAATGATCATACACATGATGTAGGGTTTAATAGTTGTGGTATATTTGCATAATACTTGAATTGGTAATAAAGTGAGGCAAAGCTGATTCTGTCATGCCAAATTTAAGAGGTTTAGCAGTACAAGCACCTAGAGCCACAACATTGCAACACCATTGTGTTAACTCTTCATTGTGGCTGATTTATTCTCTGCTGTCCTGTGGTGAGCATGGGCCTTATGACAAGTTCCTCCTATTCTGTGTTCAGTGTAGTCATGACATAACTTGGTATTTCTGTCCAGAAATACCTATAAACACACAAAAGTTGTATTGTTTTATTGCTACAATTCTCATCTTCATCAGAACTTTCAGCATCAGGCTGAACTGCCTAGGGAAAAATAATCAGAAAGAGTGGAAGTGCTTGGAACTCCAGATCCTCTCTCATTTTCCTTAAGATAATAATACTAAGTAACATGCAAAAATACAATTGTTACCTGGATTATTTTGTTTTTCATGTGTGATATTTCTCTGTTCTTCAAGAGAATTACAATGTTTTCTAGGTTTTGTGGAGCTGAGGTGTTATCCATAAATATTTGGAGATGCCTGCTCATACATTTTAATAGTTCATGTCACTTGAAGATGAAACTTCTAAGAAAATTCTAGGAATTTGTAGTTCTAGAAGTGGTTGTAAGCTGAGAGTATCCCTTTCACAGAGGATGGAACCATGTTTCTTTTACAGCAGCAACAAACTTTGTGGGTTGGCTCAGCTATGTCCTGCAGTGTAGAATTCACTGTATCTGGCTGTGTCTAGAAAGTGAAATGCTTTTTTTTTCCTTCAATTCTTCTTTACATGTTCATTCTCACTTCACAAAACTTCAGTGCTCACAAGAAAATTAGTTCTTCTTTTAATGGCAAAAGAAATCAAAATCTCATAGTCTTATGCCATTTGTAGGGATGGTGAATTTGTTTTCAATTGCAGTGGAGTCTAGAGAGAGATGTGTCTTGCAAAAAAAGAAAACTTGTTTCCAACCTATGATTGTTACTGCAGATCAATTTGCCAGTGAAACCACAGAGGGCAAGTGATTTTGATTCTGATATCAGCAAGCAGAAGGGTTTCCTATGAACATTTTTCTTCTTCATCTTTTAGCACACATATTGGCAACATAATCAAATGATCCAATGGAGAGAAGGTTAGTGATTTTTATTCCATTTGCTGTTGAAATTTGGACCTAGTGACTGATTCCTGCCAATGAAACATCAGCCATGGTTAAAAAAAGCTACGTGTACCACTAACATGCCTCACATCAGAAAAATGCTCGGTTATCATTGTCCATTGCTGTTAGTCTTCTGGAGGATTTTATTTCATATTTTTCAAGGTCTGAGTAAAAAATAGGAGATAAATATTATACTGTAAAGTGTAAGTATGTAAGGTATTTGAGAGCAAAATATTCAAGGAATCTATCAGAAAACTTGCAGCCAATATATCCAGCTTAAACAATTTCTTGTATGCTTTGGTGATTTTCAAGTCTTAGTTCATACGTAGGATATGAAAAAGCTACCTGAAATTAGAAAGACTATTTCTGTTACACTAAGCTAGATTTCTGCTTCAGCATTTCTACTTATGTTGGCTCTCAAAAAATCAAATTCAATAGAGTAGGAATTATTTTTGTAAAACCTCAAAAACCCAAACATAAAAAGCCTGGGAAACTGGATTTTCCTTATCACCCTTGTAAAGAATAGACTGAACATGATGTTGGATAACAGATTTAGATTTGAAATTGATCTTACTGGTTGGTTGTATTAACCTGGTAAGTAAATAACTATAATGATGTATTTAGGAAAATTCTGTAGCTGATTGAGAAAAAAAAGCATCTCAATATAAAATTTTGATAAATGTGAGAACAGCAGTAGACATATTGAATACTTTCATTAATTAGAAAGATTAAATACAACACATTTCCTTGAATCTGGATTTATGTTACTACAAAACCAACTAAAAACAGAGAGAGAAATATAATTTTTCATTCAATGATATAGGCTTCATTCTTCAAGACAGAACAAATATACCCAAAATGTCATAGCAAGAAATGAAATTAATAATGGTTTTATGGCATTATGCACCAATTCAGTTTTTATAAGAAATATGTCAGATTCCCTGGATTTGAAAAAAAAAAAAAAAAAAAGTTATATTTGTCTTGTGGTAGCTGTGGAAATTTCAATCTAATCCCCAATAAAAATATTTTTTGACCCTATAGAAAATTACTTAGTCTGTAATTTGATTCTTTCTTTTGTTGATGATCAAAAAAGAGACCCTCTTTGCTTGTAAACTGCTTTATGCTCTGTGCAGTACATGGGAAAGTAAAACCAGAGTTTACTTGAAGAATAGATAAATGTGATTGCAAGCTTGGGTTTGAACATATTAAAAAAAAAAGAGAATTTTATTTAAAAATTCCTTTTTGTTAGAATACGAAACTAAAGTACTAGATTTATGATTTATGGTTCTCATAAGTCCGTACATAGTAATTTATGTTTGAGATTTAAATTCTTGTGTATCATAGGTCGTTGAAGGTACCTGCATCCATTTCAGTTATTTTAGCTATAAAATCTACTTATTTAAGACACCTCAGTTGGATTTATTCGTACTCTTGACACTACCTCTTGGTCATTTTTGCTATTTAGCAGAATATGGGTATATTTGCATCTCTGAAGCCTAACAGGATAAAGTGAAAAGTAGGTATTAAGCAGCATGTTGCCTGAGTAGATGAAGCAAGAATACTAAAAAGGGATGTTTACCATATTTGAAATTACTGTGACCATTATCCGTTTCATTAAAAGAAAGGAAAAAGAAAAAGAAAATAAAAAGGGGGAAAGAAAACTAGAAGGAAAACGCTTGAGTCACTAAATAGTGGCCTATTGGCTTGAGTATTATGAGTAAGAGGATGACCTAAATTCCAGACTCTTGAATAATTCAGACTCACCTTCTAGAATTACACAGAAAAATCAACAATATCATTATCTGTGTAAAAAAGAAATTTAAAAAGATGGTGTTGTCAAATTGTTGTCTAACCTAAAGAGAACTTACCCTTTGAATACCCACAGGTATTATTATACAGCTATGTAAATATCATATATCAATGAAGTTTGATTATATTATTATTCATTTATATTTGGTTGAGGTTCCTTTCGCAAGAGTAAAATTTCAGGTAAACATTTCTTGTAACTAAGTTTGATGTTTTCTTTTCTTGTGCTGCTTCTGTCTGTCCACAGATATGCATGTAAGTAATAAACTATTGTTTAAAATTTCTTAATTATCTCAGCTTAGAATAAAGGATATTGGCAATTAAGGGTTCTTTACTTTACCCTACCAATTAACTCTTTAGGGACAGGTATCTGCTGTTTACCTTTCCTACTCTAGTGCTAGGACATTACCTGAAAAAGCTGTTAGCAGCCCACCTGCCCTTGCCACATCAATACATACTATTGGCATCTTCCAAAGACAACTGAATCATTCATTTCTTCCCTTACTTACAAAGTTTTGGTGTCTATTTTAAGTGTAACAAGTGTATGGCCTGCTCTTTGGCCAGAATAATATCTATGCTTAATAGTAACTGAAGTGATAATTGTGAAAGATACAACCTCAAATTGTCAGAAGCTGATCCAATGCTTCATATTGCACATAAAAACCCCATACATTTGAAAAACCTTAAAACTTATCAGGAAGAAAAATTACTTTTCATATTTCATAATCCAAATAAGCAAGTTTGATAATAAGCTCCTACCAGAGCCCAGGCTAGCTCAAAGGACACCAGCGCTGCTCCAGGTGTGGCGAACAACTGCAGTGTGGGGTCTGTGCCCACAGCTGAACCTTTAGAGCCACTTGCTCTGCAGTAGAAGGGCTCTCACCAAAGTCAGGGCTGGGTAAAGGAGCAGGAGGAGGCTCTTCAGTGCTGAGATTCCAACGGAGGTTTATTCAGGTCCAAGGGGTCAGGAACCAAAAAGCCCTGAGCACTGCTGTGCTTGGGATTTTATACAGCAACAGAGCAAGGGGTGGGTAGCAAACACAAGTGAGGGATCAGCAGGGGCAGAGTGAAGGGGTTACAGCATTTCTTTGGGGCCAGCTGGGGCAAGTGGGAGCAGAGGGCAGGGCACAGGAGGTCTAGGAAACACCCAGGAATGCCCAGGGGGAGGTACAGCCAAAGGATTGGTTCAGGTTTGGAGTGACATGGAAGGTGCCAGAACAAAGGGCAGGGTGACACTGATTGATAGGGAAGGAGCTGGAACAAGGGGTGGGGAAATGCCATACAAGGTCACCTGGGGGAGGATAGAACTTCAGGAATAAAGCAACTTGGGGAGAACATGGGGGAACATAAGAACAAACCATAAACATTAAAACCTTAACAATAAGCCAGTTAAATGAAACAAATATGGGCCACAACAAAGTTGTTGCAGATTTTTACAAGAATAGATCCTCCCTGTTTTCATTCTACATTTTACCTGTCACTCTTCTATTCATGATCAATATGAGTTTTTAAAGAAGATCTGCAGTAAATAGGATCACATCAAATTGGGTAAGCGTAGGCTGAGAAAGAATTCTCTGTTAAAATTCTCTGTTAATATGAGCTTAGAAACTATTATCTAAAATTTATACAGGAAAATTTCCAAGTACTAACCTACTGCAGTAAGAGTTTGCAGAGAAAAATATATAGAATCTATAACAACAACAACAAAAAGTCTAAAACTTAGAAATGGATGAGAATCCTTTTAACTCTGTAATCTTGAATGGCAGCTGTTTACTGAAAGGCTGATTACTGAAATTAAAGATTGGTTTCATTATTTCACTCATTTTCATATTTCTTTTATTTCACTAACCTTGCCAAAACTGCTCAAAAAAAAAAAAAAAAAAAAAAAAGGAGGTAATTGCACTGAGCTTACTTCTGCCTGATCTCACTAACCTCACTTCTATCTATGAATTAATATTTGAAGAGGTAATATACAATTATATTTATCTGAAATCACAGTTATTTATATTGATGTTGTTCACTGATACAAGCAGGCATTTTCCCAATGACTAGTTATTGATGCAGCAGCAGGTAATTTGAGCAGCTAAATATTAGAGAGCATTCTTGACTGATCATGGCAAGAAAAAAAGTATCTCTGTGTTGAGTATACTGACAGCCTCTTCCAATTTTCCTGTTTCATGCTATACATAAACTTTTGTTTACCCTCTTCATTCATCACATGATCTTTTTTTGTGTCTCCAAATTGCTTCCCACCTTCAAGTTCTTAATCCCATTCCCAGGATTTTGCCTAAACTAAGAAATTTATCTGGTTGTATTAATGCCTGCCCTGGTTATATCTTCTCAATTTTGATGTATTCCCACTGGTTAACTGGACCTTGGACATATGTCATTGTGACAGACCAGCACCACACCAGGGCTGACACTGATCATTGTCTGCTTGCTGGATCCTGTCTCTAACATTCTAAGCCCACACCTTGCTACTAAAGGCATCGGTCATGCTTCAGAATATTTAAAAACAGATCTTAAGGAAAGGAGGGGCAACCTTCCAGGTTTTTTCATTATAGCTCCTATCAGTGAAGGACACCATCTAGATTCCATTTGGATTCAGCCAACTGAACTCCTAGAAGATGAGATGTGCTCAGGGCCACCACTGTTACTGCTTTGCTATCTATGATTCTGACCATGTTTTCATACACACTTAATACATGACCGTGTCTTTTTTATGCCTATACAAATAATCAAAAATAGATTTTTTTTTTTTTTTTTTTTTTTTTTTTGACAGAATGAGGTTTAAAGTGATATGTAGGATATTTTGCTCTTGTTCTGTTTATAAAGAAAGCAACCTTAGGTTATTTCCACTTGATAAAACATCACTTGTATAACCAGTGTCCTGTTATTATGTCTAGTTGTCTTTACATGTCAGTATTTGGGCATGCTAACAGGTATTCCTAAAGTTTAACAATCCAACTTATTTCTGAAAATAAAACAAGTACTGCCAGAAGTTCTTGGATAGTTTTGCCTAGAATATACATTACTAATAGACCATGTTGGTTTGCTTTGCTGAGAAAGGCCATGTTCAGAGGAGTCTTCTGGGCTCAGAGAATGCTAAGAAAAAATGAGTACTTGTGAGTTCTTATAACATTGAGCAGTTAATGTGATTTGGGGACTTATGTCCTGTTACTGCTGGAGATGTTATTGGGATTATCCCATTTAATTTGGTTGTTGAAAGACAGTATGTAATGAGTAAATTAAAACATTTAGAAAAACAAAGTTGCTAATGCACATAATGTCACAGTTCTCATTTTTATTCCATTATATTGTACCAAAAAAAGCACCTGTTTATCATGATTCTCTTGATGATGAGAGATGTTGCCTACTTTTTCTCATGCAGGGAAAAACATATTTTTTCCTCATGCAGGGATATTTTTAAACAGCACAGAAGAGATAACAGCAAATCTGTGCAATTGAAACATGAAGAATAACAAATATTTGCAAACTTTCTGTATTTGTTATTCAATGATCTCATTGCTGAAACACATAGAGCAGCATCTGGTCTCTTAATCAGATTAAAAATGTGTTAATCTTGTGACAGTGAAGTACATGAGATGTTTCTGTAAATGTTTAGTCCCTTATTGTTTTTCAATACTAAGACACTTTCTTGATTAAGCCACTCAAAAAATAAAAGGGATAGAAAGAGACATGCAGAAATGAGAGGCAGGTGGACAACAGCACAGAATTTGTACAGACACAAGTTTCATCAAACCTAGCTGAAGACAGTGATGCCTCTAGAATAATTATGGCACATACTGTCATTGTGAAAAACAAAAGTAACATGAATAATACAGGATGCTCCAGGATGACAGATGTCCTCTTTAGGCTGTGTATGAGGTGGCTTCCTCTTTGCTTTAAAACTAACAATCCAAGTATTTCTAAGTCATGGTTTTATTTTTTTTTTTAATTGGAGTATGGATTTGGTTGTTGAGATTTTAGCTTTTTTGTGGGTTTTTTGTTTTGTTTTGGTGGGTTTTTTGTGGATTTTTTTTTTTATTGTTTTTTTTGGGTTGTTTTTTTTTTTTTGGTTGGTTGGTTTGTTGGTTTTGTTGGGTTTTTTTTCCAAACAGGATTTTAAAAGACTTGAATTGTTTTCAAGTTCAGTCATCAAACTTGTTTAAACAATAATTTAGATTAATCTTAAAAATAATTTTCTTGGATTTTTTTTTTTTTTTGGTCTTGATGTTTCTGCTGAAAGGCTGCTATCAGTATTTTATTGGTTTAGAAAATTTCTGGTTTAAATATACTAATATTCACCTTCTTTGGCAGCACATTATTATCCCATCATATCAAATTTTCCCGGTCCACAGGCATGTACAGGACAAATACATTTACTTTTTAAAATTTAATTTATTTATTTGAACAATTTAATTTATTATATGGACAAGATCTCAGCAGAACTATTTAAGATAAAGTGAACAATTTTGTGATGAACAATTTTCTGGTGTCCTGTGCTACAAGTGCGGGAATGCTCCTCTATATATTGTGAGATCACATTTTTCATTTCATTACTGAATTATTAGTAATTTTATAACCTATCATAGGATCATGGAAAAAATGAATCTTTTTACACTAGTCAGTTGCAATTAACAGACTTGTGGCACAATTTATTAGTCCCCAAGGGCAGTGATATTGCCCCCTTTAATTTATCTGATTTTCTGTTACTCTGGTCATTACATTTATGTGGCTCTTCATGCATGGTATCTTAATATCCTTCCAAATTATTTCCATGCTTACATTATCAAAAACTTCCTGGGCCACTGCAGGTTAATATGAAACACTGTTACTTTTAGGAAGTCAAAGTCTGATTTTTGATCGATTGTGGTTCAGACAGTAAATAGAATAAAAAAAACACTGAGACAAAGAAGAAATAAATGGAAATTCCTCTCCTTTGACAATAATGAATATTATTTTTAAGTAGATATTAATTACTATTTCTAACAGACCATTGAAGGGCCTAACTCTTCCCCGTGTGAACTGGGACTTAGTGAATTTTGGGGTTTTGTGGCAGAAGTGCTTACTGTGAGATAAAGCCACCTTTTAACCACAGAATTTCAATGAAAAGTTTCCAAAAGTGTCCTGAATTATTATATATGCATAGCACAATGACAATATGAGGATTTTAAAATAATATCTGAGCTCTGAAAGAAAAAGGTAGCATAGTAATCCAGGCTTTGTTTGATCATAATTGAAAGCCAGGAGGTTAGAGATGAAACAGAGACACTTCCATTGTCATTGACAGTTCCTGTGACTAGATCCTGACAATCATAGTATTTATTTATTTATTTATTAAGCTCATTAATTATTGAGATATTCTCAGTGCAATGTCTCACAACACCTTTCATGTACAAAGTTAGATATATAAATGTTCTCTTAAAAGAACTGCTAATTTATTATAACTGCAAATTATATTGTTGAGATTTCTGTGTGGTGAGAGATTTATGATTTTCATTAGATTTTCTTAATTAACTGTTTTGCTATTTTTTTTTATTGACAAGACACTTTATTATGATCATCTTATTAAATCATATAAAAGCTGTTCCAATCAAAGTTATATGAAGTGTTTTAATCTAAACATCTTGTTACTACTTTTATTCTAATGAGTGTAAATTAATTTTTATTAGCAATCATACTACTACATATCCTTTTTGTGGTTTTACTGCAAAAGAATATTTGACAAGAGAGAAAACAAAACCCAATGTCTTTGACACGTGCATCTTAGTTTTTATGTCATAGAAATGAAAAAATAATTCCCAATGGTACTTAAATAAACCAAGTATATGTTTCAATTTCAGGTGGTGTTGTTTTATTTTATCATAAAACTGTCAAGAAGGATCAAGACTCCCAAATAAGAAAACTTTCTTTTATTTTGACTTGTTTTAGGGATTTCTTTCCTTATTCATTGATGGCAGAAACTTACAATTAATGTAGTAGCATTTAGATTTCTTTTTATATTAGGCTGCTATTCAACATAGGTGATACAGATATCAAATATTTCAATGGTAGTGGTTCACCTGATAAAATAGTTTGTTGTCTATTTCATTGTTGATCTCTTCTAAAATTTCAAATTCTGTGTAGTAGTTCTTACACTGACCCTTTATTTTAACATCTGTTGTTATATAGAAACTCCTCTTTTGTTGCTAAAGGCAAACGAACATCCTGGAGAACAAAATCTGATTCTTCACATACACAATTGTTACTGTTCAGTTTCATCATTCATTACAATACCAAGCAAAAAAAAGTCTTAAAGATCTTCAGAGAAGAGTCTTCAGAGAAGATTATTCCAGGTTGTAAAAAAGTCTAGGCATTTTTCTCATCCTTCCACTATCCTTCCAATCCTCCTAATATTTTATTCCATATCCTTTCCAATATTTATATGCAATCTTTAATTTCCAGATAGTCAAGGAAAAAATAAATCTGTAAACTGCAAGCAAGACCTGTAAGCAAAACACTAAACTTCTACACTTTAAGTTTTCTCAGCTTTCCCAGATGAAGTGACAGACGGAGTTGGTGGGTTTATGTAAAGTTGTTTCCAAAGCGTAGATTATAATAATGTTGCTTAAGAAGATCCTAAAAGAAGTTGTCCAGACAGTACTGAATTTATGTTCAAAAATATTTTTCAAAAATTATAACTGTGGTAAAGAACAGAATGGAACAGTCTTTAAAATGATTGTGAAAATTGAGAAGTCAATCAATTCCTTTTTTATGAATTATTTTCCCCTGACTTATGAGGACAGAACATTGATTGACATAGTTTATAACAGTAAGGTGTCTTCATGTGGCATCCGATGGAAACCACAGCAAAAATTTACTCATCATATTTTAGAACTTTTTGCTTCTTTGACACATTTTTTTCATGTCACTCTCAGCTGATGTCCGCTGATGAGTGATGAATATCTATGAATCCAGATGTACAAGGTTGGCTAGGATGTGGTTTAATGTTAATTTGAAATTGGGCCTTCAAATGGTGATACTGCCACTTAAATATCACAGTGGAGCCTTAACTCTGAAATATATTCTGAAAACTCCAGTATTTTAACTTCTGATTTTATTACGGTTAGTGCTTCTTTGTTCAACACCATGCCTATGGAATAGACTGAGAATTACCTGAAAGAAATTGCATTAGTCATGTTTTGTACTGCTACTTCTGTGGGTTGCTCCAGACACTCCCAGTAATTCAGGAGCATGTGAAATAGGACTTAATTGAATGCATCTGTTCATTCTTATTATAAAAGTCCCCAAATAAGTGGAAAGCTTTTAAAGATCTTTATTATCATGATATGAAGGTATCTATCAGCATACAGATTATGAAGTGGATGCTATTAATCATTATTTCAAAAATTATCTATGTAGCAAGAATTTATTTTAGTCCCTGTTCTTTCTAGAACACTAAAGGAAACATCCTTTACGCATATTATCTCCTCTGAAGAACATCACACTGAGACATCTGTATTGCATCTTACATGCATGTCCAGAATCTCACATAAGTTACTTGCAGTCTTCTGTCCAAAACTTCAGCAGTGTTAGCAGTCATTCAAGATAGAGGTTTCTGTCTTTATATTTTTGTGCCCATGTGTATACAGGTACAAAGGTCAATGCTTACCTTGATCAAAAACCTTCAACATGTCATGCTGTCCACATAGAATATAGTAGTTAACCAGAATGATCTAAGTAAGTATTAAGAATATAAAAACGAATAATTTTGGAGTAGAGAATAAACATACAGGGAGATTTACTTTGAATAACTGCAGTATCAAACAGGGTAAAAAGGTTATTATAAAGCACAAAGGACAAACACAAACTAAAAATTATTATAGAAGCTAGTCAATCATACAGAGAGATGTGCATGGAGATACTTAAACAGTTTATTTCCCAAGTCTGAAACAAGTCTGCATTGGTAGGTAATTATAATTTGACACTTCTTTAATTTGAATATATATCAGTTGAGCTCATATGATATCAGTTGAACTCATATGAGCATGAATCACTTGTGTAGATTACATTTAATTCAGTGTTCTGATTTAACAGAAATTGTATTTGTGCACAAAGCTCCATCATTCTGCTTGAAGTAACTATCTGAAGAATGACCGTCACTAAATTACTTTTTAGAACTCTGAACTATTATTTTGCCCTTCAGATATATTATTATGATTAACTGTGCCTTAATTCAATTTTATACTATTGAGAATTACTTATTGACATCTCTACAAACATACTCAATATTTTTTGTATTCCTAATAGGTGAAAAAATTTATTCATTTATTGTTTAAAAAAAAAATCAGTCCATCAGCCTATAAATAAAACAATGCTGAACAAAATCTTTTCATAGTTATGTCATGCTTTATGGTTAATTACAACCAATGCATGAAAGTTTTCTTGGGTGTGATTCCACGCTTAAAAAAGTCAGGAATCGTCTTGAGACAAAGCATTGAGACCAACAAGTACTAAAAAAGATATTTAATAATTTGTTAATTTAAGATTGCTTTATCTCTTCCTGCTGGTTTGGAGGTTGTTTTGTTTTGTTGGGCTTCTTTTTTTTTTTCCTTTTGCTTGAATTGATTTCGGGTTCAGTTCTTTAGTACTGATCTCCCTAACAAATTCAAAGGCATGATTAAAAGTATTCAAAAAATGTCTGATCCTCTGCCATAGTCTTATTTCTCATTTCACTCCAGCAACAGTTTTAGTCAGATCAGCTGCAGACACACTGTGGAGAGGGAGCTTGTAACTTGCTTTTGAAAGCTGGCAAAAAAGCAGTATAACCACATGAGAGAAAAGATAAGCACTGAGAAGAAAGCTAATACATGTGGAGTCTCCAAAAAAGGGCCATTTGGATTTGAAATGCATATTGCAAATATTGTCCAATGGTGAACAGTTTTTTGTGTGTGTATTTACGCACTGCAGGAATTAATTGCTCTTGGGAGTAAGGAAGACAACTAGTGGATTAAGGTGAGGTGGTAAAAAAAGACAACACTTATGAGTTGATAAAGTGAGAATTAAAATTTATTATACAGATATATTTTTACAGAAGCATTTTAAGTATAATTATAATTTAAAGATTTCCAAAATTGCTCACACATCTATTTATAGATGAAATCTATTTAAAGACAAAACTGAATTTTTTCTTACTGTTCACGTAGTGTTGGATAAAACCAGAATTAATCCAATACAGTGTCCTAAAAGGAATGTTTCAGCAGAGTTTCAAACTGGAATCTAAATAAATGTTAATTCTAGGAGCCCACAGCCAGTGCTTTTCAAAAGCTTGTTATAATGTCAACAGCTTTAAATGATACAATCTGTTAATGGCTAGCTTTAAGTTATAAATTTAGTAGTTCTAAAACTTTGATATTTTTCAAAAGTTTTACACCACAAATAAGTCACAATGGTCTTCCAGTTTATACATATATGATTATATTTACATTGCATAAATATTTATATGTAAATTTTTATTTTGCTGAGTATTTTTAACAAGTTCATTACAAATATAGTATTTTTGTTCTTTGTTTCTCGTAAATGACATCTTCTTTTATCTGAATTCCTAAATTTCCAACAACAAAACTTTTGACAGAAGCTTTGACTGGAAGTGACAGATCACTTAACAGCATACATTTTTAAGAAGCACCATATTTTGATGCTAAAATTTCTTTTACTCCTATATTAGGAAAAAAAACCAAAAAACCCAAAAACGAAAAAAACCCAAAAAAACACCCAAAATTTAGAAGCTTAATGAATCTCAGGAATATGCTTTAGGTTATCCTAGGTAACCCTCATATTTGCACTGCCTGACAACTGCACCATCCACATTCCAATTAATTTTACAGTGCAGATAATGAAGGAGACTAATTCTTTATCAGCCCTTCACTAACATTAGTATGACACAATGGATATCTAAAAAGAGCTCCTGTTGAGCAGTCAGGACATTTCATGTTCCATATTCCTTATTGCACAACTTTTTAAGACCAAGTCTACTTGTTTTAATAATTGCATCTTTGTAATTTTGTTCATGAACATAATTCATGTTCCATGAATCCTAGTCAGTAATTCATGTCCTGTTTTACTTATCTGGTTCTGAAAAACACCTTCAGTTCTGCCTAGACTGAAATGCCTCTTTGGTACTGTTATGAATGGAGAGGGGAGAGCTTACACAAATCCCTGCCTTTCCAGCTTTCTGGCAGTAGGCAGAAACTTTATTGAGGTGGCCAGCACCCCAAAACCCACTCTGGTGTGCAAGTTCTTAATAATGACCAATCAGGCCTACTACAGCATGAATTATTTATTTGAATAGGCCATGGAAACAGACAAAAGATTTAAACAGATTACTTACTGCACAGGATAACATAAAGGAACTATTAGTAGATAAAAAATATAGCTCCCAATAATATTAGTAAAGGTACCTTATGTTACAACTAGTGAAGAAATAGTATAGATAAACACTTGCCAACAAATGATTACAATGTGAACAGAATCTCCCAGTTTCCCTCAATCTCGGGGAAGTAACTCAATGCCAACATCTTAACATCAAGAACTCTCCATATACTCAGAGAATGTATGAGATTTCTGATTTCATGAAAATCATAGTGGTGTTTTATAGTTGTATAAATCCTTGTGTTCTGCAATCACTAATTTTAGGTTTTACTTTCTCACCATTCAAGCCAGGATGTGTTTTGCCAGCTGTGTTTTTTTCAGCTAAGATAATTCATCACATGAAAAATTATTCCAGCTAAACCCATATGTTATGGGGAGATAAGCTTTTGCTGTATCAGGGGTTAAATGTCGTGCCACAGGTACCACCACCTAAGTAAAATTCTTCCCAAAGATATCACTACTTTTTCCTTACAGTAATGTTTATGTCAGTGTCATGACTACAGATTGCACTTTGAGAATTTATTCTTTCATATAGAAAAGCTAACTACATTATGGAGCATGGAAGACTGAAAATATTACAAAGCTTAATAAACCTCCAATGGAAAAAATGTTTGTGTTACATTATTTTTCTTTAGTAAGTCAGTGATGCTAACTTTTACTGTGGAGACATCAAATCTTTCACTCAGAATGAAAATGACATTGTTAATAACATTAATTCCATCCTCCTACAGGAGCTCTTAGAAAAATCTTTAAGCATCATAATCTTGAAAAATAATCCCCAAGATGAGAAGCTGAATATTGACTATTTTGTCTAAAGAATAATTAACAATATTTCATCTGTCTTCACTCACATCTTTGCTATATGGCTACATTAGCTGTAGGAAGGTGTACAGAAGTAATGAAGTTACTTGTCTTCTAATCTTTCTTGCCAGGTCGAGAGTAGAGTGGGAAGAGGGGCAAAGATCATGCAGCCAGAGCCACTAACAAGTTGAGGAATAGTTTTTGAGAAATATAATCTTATCAGGAATATTTTATTATTAGAATGTTCTACACAATCAGTCCACTTTGGGTGCAGCCATTTATCTGATCCGTTTTAAGAAGGTGATACAGAAAACCAAAAGAGAACATCAAGCCATCCGTGACTCTAAGGGTGTACAATGAAGTGCAGTATTCTTTTCTTACCTTTGAGGACAACAGTCTCCTGCAATGGAAAATTAAACTTGGACATGGTCCACTGCCTTCTGAACTGTGCTATTCTAAAATCCCATCCTTTCCAGGGACCTGCGTCCGATAACCAGAAGGAAACAGTGTCCTAGGAAAGATGATCATATGGTTCCATTTCTCCTGTTAGGCTGAACTACTGCAAGTTTTAATGAACCCAAAGCTTTCAAGCTTTAGCTCTGGCAGTGTTAACTTGCTGATACCCTAAAAGCCTTATTCCCTTACTGTAGAATTTGATTGTCACAAATTGAACGTGCTCAAGTGTTAGAAATTCCCAGTTTTTCCCAACACAAAGCGATTGAGGCTAAATCTCTTACATTTAAAGACCAAGCTGGTGAAATTTTTCAATCATTGGATTTCACTGTGTAGTCACCAAAAAGCCTGAAAATCCTCTACTATCAGGTATTTTTTGTTTATTTTTTCCTGATGAGCTTTTTTTGTCTTTTGACATTTTTAAATAAAGGATTATACTGTTGTGCTGGTCTTCCAGCAACACTTAATGTGGTTTTCATTTGGAATCTTAACAGCAGATCACAAGCATCTGTCCTAATTGTTATAAAGAAGCTGACCAATAGCAACTGAGCTTCTATCAGGATTTCCACAGTACTCATAAGAACTGTGACCCCACTTCAGGTGATGTTCCTAACACTTTACAGTACTCATTGTTGTCTTGAATTTGCTATAGAATTTTAGTTGCTCTACATACTCTCTATACTAAAAACCCCTTACTTTCTGGTGTTCCTCTTTACCATTTTTGGATTTTTCGGGAACACTTCAGTTGAGAATTTATGTAGAACCAAACTTCAATGCCAAAATCTGTCCTCTTTTAAATTACTGATTTGTAGAATTATAGAACTCATATAGATGGATATCATATGTATTGTTTATTCTCAAATACAAAATTTGCAATCATTTGGATTTAGCTATACTAAAGGGGAAGAATTTTGTTAGTTTTATTACCAATTCTTCCCTCAGCAACCAGTGTAATTTAGCAGCCATACTAGAAAGTTACCATGTCATATAGATCGTAGGTAAAAATTTAGAAGAAAAAATCCAAAAGATACTTTTCAAAACCATTATATTTTTCTATTGGATTATAGGGAATTGTAGTTAATAAAACACTTTTAAATCGCATCCACTCATCGCTGTGATAATTACATATAGTACAATATTTTTTGAACAAAATCTAGTATGCTACTCAAATATCTAGGAGAAATCAAAGTATACATCCACACAATAGTATTTATCAAGTAGAAAAGCAATTCTATCAGTATAAATGTTTTGGAAAAATTCTTCACTCTATTATTATTCCATCATGCTACAGTCTTGAAACTGGTTTATAATTCCTTAAAAACTTCTCTCATACTTAAATACGTCTCTGAACTTACACTCTGTTTTCTTTCAACTTTTCCAGTTCTTCAGAATTTTTTTATATTTCCTGAACTGAATGAAAATTAAACAATCTTGTTAATGTGTCATGTATTTTTAATAGTGTAATTCATTTGGAAGCCTGTCTCTAGCTGCATTTGTACAATGTTGGAACTAGGAAGTTCCCTGGATATACCTTTACATACCTCTTACCTAGTATGAACCTTGATATCATCAGATATACTGCTGTCTGTATAAGCAACAACACTGCTGTGACATTGGCAATTAGGACTGAACAGATTATTTTATCAGTATTTCAGTGTAACTCTGGTGAATTTTGGCTATTATGGTGTTAATGGCATTCAAACATTTTTTCAACAAAAACATATTGTTAAAGAGTATAACGTTAGTACATTTGACAGTTTTCATTTCACTCCTAATTCATAAAATTTAAGGAAGGAAATTATGGGGGATAAATATAGCTACTTTAGAGAAGATAACTCACTCTGGAAAGCCTTTGAAAATTTTGGTCCTTTAGATCCCTACACAAAGGTATACTACTACAGTCCCCAAGACTAGGTAATTTATAATAAAGTGTTGACAAACAGTTCTAACTGTACTGTTACTATATAAAACAGCTATAATATTCATACCAGATCATAATCCTTCACTGACTTTGACATATTTGTCATATTTAGCAGTTCTGTTATTCACCCTGTAAAATCTCTGATGGATTGCAATAAAAATTGAAACTCATACATCAAGATCTAATTGAATACAAGGTTTGCTATTACATGAACATAACAGCTTCAAGAATACAAAGCAGCCTTCATGATTTTTGTGCCATTCCTTAAAAAGCAGTCCATCTTCTTTATATGAAACCAAAGCAAAACCTGTGTTTCTGACTGACTCAATATGTAGGTACAAAGCAGACATAAAAAATAAAATTTAAAAATGTCATTTAATGTTGTTCTTCCAAAGGAAATAATCAGAACAAAGTTTAGGTGATTCTTTAACTCACCACTTTAAAGTGAATTTGAGTCATAGTAAATTTTTATTGGCTGAAATACAGTCCTACAAAATAAACTGACATTCAATTTAGAAGCTGAAAGAAATACACAGATGGAGTTCTTATAATAACTTTCAATAGAAGTTATGAAATATACTTGCAGTATTTAACCTATGATTATAATTTTGTGAGTCAAATACTTTGGCTAGAGAGAGGCTTAATCCTATTGCAGAAGCTACACTTTGCCTGAGATTAAAGGCAAGGCTCACCATTAACCATTTTGCAGTTTTCACAAATATGTTGTTTCTAATATATGGTGATAACTTCATCAATATTGTCAAAACCTGAAAACTGTGTGAAGAAACTGTATTGCAAACCAATACAGAATCACAGAATATTCTGAGTTGGAAGGGACCCATAAGGGTCATTGAGTCCAACTTTTCAGTGAATGGACTGGGGATTAAACCCTTGTCTTCAATCTTTTTAACAGCCATGTTCTAAATACACATCACATACAAGAAACTCCCTCTTTTTCATAGTAAACCTGAACACTAAACATATTTTTTTCTTACTATGTGGCCTTTAGGCTTAATAATTCTTCCTTTTTTATACTGTAAAACTCTTGCTAAACCCATTATTTGCTCAAGTGCACAAATTAATGAACCTGAGAAATTAAATTCCCTTGTACGTGCCTCTGTCTCTGCATGACTAGGAGTTACCGAGGACATTCAACTCTTTTAAATTGTTTTCATCTAATGTGAAAGGAGCATGAAAAGTTTAGCAATAGCAAGAGAAGGTGATTAAGTAGACTTTATTACACTCAGTTTTAAAGGAATGTATGTTTTTGTTTACCTGAGAGAAAAATACAAAAATTGTTTTAAGAATGAAGCCTAGAATTTCCCCCAGTACCAGAAAAAACAATAAATGATACGTAACATCAACTCTAAAATTTGTGAAATCTAGCATGTGTCCTCTCTAGACCTCCGTAAGTCATGATGGAGTAACCTAGATTTACCCAAATCCACACTAAGCTTTCTACAAAGTGGTCTCAACAGTAGTTGGATAAATCTGAAATCAGATTTATCTACAATCTGAAGCATGGAACTAAAGAGAGTTTAATGCATTAAACTCCAGAAAATAAAAAAATAAAGCATTAAAATCTTCAAGTCTTATGTTGTAGTTATGAATTTTACCTTCTGTTTCAATTTAAGAATAAAAAGATTGTTTAGAAAAGTGGGGTTTTTTGTGTATTATAGCATGCATTCTGCTGTTTGCCAATAACAGATATGATCCAAACTATTCTAAAAACTACCACCATGCTTTCACAGAGCAGATATTGGTGAAAATTTTAATTTAGCATCTTAAATACATGATCATAATTGGGATGAAAACTTAGCTATTTAAATCCACTCCATTCTTTTTTCACAAGAGAGTATTGTCTTGTTTTATGTTATGATGAACAACATGGATATTCCTGGGCTTGAGCTCAAACCAATTATAAATATTAGATTCTAAAATCCATGAAATAAAATATACAGTTCATAAACTTAAAGGCCAGTTATGCCAATAAATAGGGCATTAATTATATGCACTTTTTAAAAAAATCTAATAATAAAGCTTACAAAAGGGTATCTCAGAAGTCAATTACCCTTTTATCTTGCGTCCTGTGTTTCTCACTCTTCAGAAACACTAGTTTAAAAGAGGGAAATAAAGTTTTACCCTGTGACTTCATTGTGCCAAGCTGGGCCTTATTTTCTTGCAATTTCTTTCTCACAACTTTGGAAGTTTGCACTGGCTTTCTCCTTTTATCCTCTGCTACTACTACTACTACTTAGTAGTAGTAGTAGTAGTAGTAGTAGTAGTAGTAGTAGTAGTAGTAGTATATGCTGTTGTTATTATTGCTGTTGTATCTTTTCAATAACTAAACTGTTTTTATCACAATCTTTGTGGATTTTTATGACTTTTAGGGTTCTGATTCTTTCTTCATGCTGCCAGGGAAGGGGGTGGCATGAGCAAGCAGCTGAGTGGTGCTTAAAGACAGCAACACTACATCTCCTCATCCTCTCTTCTGGATTAAAAAAAAATCTATTTAGTTAAGTACTTGTTTGGTTTTTTTTATTTCCTTTGATATTCTAAATTATTGAAATATATTTAATTTTTCTCTTACACAATACCTTCATCACCACAAAAATTATTAGATCAACTCATGAAGTGTTCCTTCTAGAAAAAGATATTGATGAAAACATTTGAAAATCAGACATGTTTAAGCTGAGTTTGACCAAATGGCATCAAAAAGCTAATCCAATATTTCCTAGATAAATATATGATAGATAGATACACAGATAGATAGATAGATAGATAGACTAAATGTTAGACAATAGTCACAAAAAAAAAAAATCAGAAACAACCCAAAACCCAAGAGACAAATACTGCCAGATATCATGGACCAATGCTGTGGTTTAACCCCACAGGTAGTGAAACACCTCTGTTATCTATCTCTTCATTGCTGCCCAATGGGATTGGGTAGAGAATCAAAAGAAAGGTAAAACTTATGGATTCAAAGACAATTTATTAGGACAGAAGAGGAAGAGTAGTAGTAGTAATAATAATAATAATAATAATTAATAATAATACAAAATACACTTGTCAGGCAGATCCCAAGCAGTCACCATTACTCCCTGGCCAGCTCCTCCAGAATTTTTTACTGTTTTGTTCAGCATGAGGCCATAAGGACAGGGAAATCCCTTTGGTCAACTGGGGTCAGCTGTCCCAGCTGTGACCCCTCCCAGCTCCTGCTGCACCCCCAGCTCCCTCACTGGTGGGATGGAGGAAGAGGCAGAAAATTCTTAACCTAGTGTAGGGACTGCTCAGCAAAACCTAATCCATCAGTATGTTTATCTACATTACCCTTGTCCCAAAATAAAGCACTATACCAGCTACCATGAAGAAAATTATCCCAGACTAAACCAAAGGACTCTATCATAAAATAGAAAATCCATCTCTTGCAAGACAAATTATGAATAAAATCTAATGGTGTGCATTCAGATGAAGATGCTGGTTTCTTGTACTACATAGTTTTTTTAAAAAATAGAATTTCCTTGTTTCTGCCTTTCTTAAAAAATCACTGATTAATCTGTATGATCTATATATTTTTTAATATATTTATATATATTTAATTATTTCCTTTCCTCTTTTCTCCCTCTAATACAGCTATGTGTTTTGGCATGGTTTACAGCATAATCTCACTCAATGAATTCTAAAATGTAAGTAAATACATCATAAACAGTAAGCATAATTTATTGAGGTTATATTGAGGTTGTTTAGTGTGCAATTCATCCCTTTGTAAAGAGCAAAACCAAAGTGAAGCAGTCAAAGAGCTTGACAGCTTTCCCTCCATTTTCCCCTGAAAAAATGCGACTGGTTTAAATCATGGAACCAAAAAATGAGCCTTTTAACTTTTGAGCCTTCAAGAAGCAATCACTTCTTGACCATTATTTCAGGTCATCTCCATGTCTGTGTTCCTGTAAATACAGAACATTTGGCTTCTAACTACTCAGAAGAAAGTACTTTCTTCTAATTGCCTTTTTCTTATCACTGTATTTTCACAATGATTTATGTCTGTCATATTTTTAATTATTCTAACAGTTTAGGCTCAGCTTCTCCTAAGTTTTTGTATATTCAATATTTTCTTGTTTTTCACATAACAATCCCATCTTCTGAATCCCTTCAATATCCCTAATCCACCTTTTGGGTTTGTACTGTCTGTTTTCTTAAAATTTGTCTAATTCAGAACATGAAAGAATGCAGCAGCCTGTCCTGTGTGCCTCTTTGGGAGGAGGGAGGAAAATCTGGGGGGAAAAAGACAAAACCAACAGCAAAACCTCAACAACACTTAGACAAAATGAAAACAAACAAAAATGAAACCCACAAACAAACAAGAAGAGTCTTTCCCACTTAGAGTATATCTTTCAATGCAAATGAAAACATCTTGACAAAGATGACCTGTAGTTCTTTGATATGCAAAAGCATCAAAAATTGTTTCAAGAAAAGTGAAATTTAAGACCTTAATGAAAATTGGAGCTTTGGATAAAAAATGAGCTCATGAGTTTAGTAGTTCTGTAAAACTTATCCCAACATTAAAATCAGCATCTCTGTCAGCTCTCAAATTATATGGTTTTTTTACCTGGTTTTCCTAATTTTCTTGCTTTTTCTTAGTTATTAAAGCTTTTTTTCATGTCTATGCAAACTGAAACCTACTAAAATAAGAATTTTCATATCCAAACTTAGCATTATTCCAGAATCTCAGGCCTGAAAGAAATTCCTGCAAGCTGTGTAAAATCCATAATCAAATCACTCAGTGGACACATATTATGCTCTTCATTTGAATTGTTTCACTGACACAAATGAAATGTAGTCTTTGAAAATCATTTGTGATCATTTAATAGGCGCTATTTAACAGGTAAATAATGTTTTTATTAGTTTTAAAGTACACTTCTAGAAATGCTTGTATTAGTCATGTGTGTCCCCTTTCCTAAAATAATTCCTAATATTATTTAACAGGAGAATCAAACAGGTAAAGACTCTGCACCAATGTAAAAAATACTCACTGAATACTGTTAAAAAATAGGGGGAAAATGTGCTGCTCACTATGGATTTTGTAAACAAAACACTTCTGTGATATCTCATGTGACCAGACATTAAGTTTGTGTTTGAACAAGATAAGCTATCATTACCAGAGGAATTGCAGTGGCATTAAACCATAAAGTCCAAATCAATGCTACTTCAAGAGAATAAAACTGTAGTGTTTATAAAAGGATACACTAACAGTGAAATGTTTAAAATAGAAATGTGTACCACAAAAAAAAAAAAAAGTCCAACAACAACCAAAAAAAACAACCATGGGGATAAAAAATAGAATTAGCTACATGATTTTTCCTAGACTGAGTATCACAGCAGTACCAAAGTGACTCTCCAGACCCTTCACCAGCTCCATTGCCCTTCTCTGGACACACTCCAGAACCTCAATGTCCTTCACCAGTGCTGAGTACAGGGGGAGAATCACTGCCCTGGCCCTGCTGGCCACACCATTATTAATATAAGCCAGGTACTGTTGGCCTTCTTGGCCACCTGGGCATGCTCTGGCAGGTTCAGCCAGAAGTTAACCAGCACCAGCTGGTCTCTCTCTGCTGGGCTGCTTTCCAGCCACTGTTCCCTGGCCCGCAGCCCTGCATGGGGTGGTTGTGACCCAAGTGCAGCACTCAGCACTCCACTTTCTTATACCTCATAGAATTTGCCTTGGGTGATTGATCCGGCCTGTCCAGATCTCTCTGTAAGGGGCCTCACTACTCTCCAGCAGATCAGCACTCCCACCCAACTTGGTGCAGTTTGCAAATGGACAGAGTCTGCACTTGATCCCACCTCCAGGTTGACAACAAAGATAAGAAACAGAGCTCACTATTCTTTTACCCAGCAAGGAGTGCACCCACTTGTCCAAGCCATAAGCAGCCAGTTTCTCCAGGAGAATGCTGTGTTAAAGACATTACTAAAGTCCAGGTAGAAAACATACACATCCTTTCCTCATTCACTAAGGGTGTCTCTTTGTGCTAGAAGGAGGTAAGATTGGTTAACCCAGACATGCTTTTCATGAGCCCACGCTGGCATGGCCTGATATTAGAAACTAGGGCATTTCTTCAAACTTTGGGACAAAGGTTTTATCCAGTGAATAGAAGAGATTGAATTTTACTTTCCAGAGGTAATTTAAGCATATGAAATTTTTTGAGGAGAAATTTTGGAATTTAATGGAAAACAATAAATTATTCTTTGTTTTGTGTCCTGTGTATAGAGATCTGTGCCACTGTATGTAAAGAGCAATAACCATTGCCTCATTTTCCTGGGGTCAGTTAGAGACTGTGCTATGAAGCACAGGGTACATTTTGCACATGGCTGGTGTAGACCAGAGTGTCAGCAAAGGTCTGGGTTTGTGTGTATTCATAGGAGGAAATGCAGACTAATATATTCTTAAGAAAATAAAATTTTGGCTGAACTTGAGCATGATGGATGAGCTTTTTTATGAAAGATCAGTTGTGAGGGAGCAAGACTTCAGACTTCAGCTCTCATAAATGATGTTACTTTGATGAGAAAAATTGTATTTGCCGTTCATGATAAAGCAGCTGAGAGCCTACAAACACAATACAGTTCAAAACTGAAATATATGACACATGTTAACCTTATGTTACATTTGTACATGAGATGAGACAATATTCCTCTTGTAACTTAGTTTCTAATATAAAAATATGCATCTTTCTCAGAAGAGATGAGTATTTACGAATACTGAATAGAAAAAGAAACAAAAATCCTATGAATGTTTCTTTAAGCACCTGTAATCTGTTTTTCACTCATTTGCTTCCTTGCATTTACTGCCTGCATATGTTTTTTAGGATTTATTCTCTGGTATTTTTGAATTCCCAAGACTTGAATATTTGGAAAACATAAGAAAACAAAATACCCATGGTTACTGACATAAAGGGCTTAATTTTCACTCAAGACTCTTATGTTAATGAATAAGTGATAATTAAAGTAAAGCCTTCTGAAGTCAGTCACTTTTCAAATTTGTGAAAAGATCATAAATAAGACAGTAACCTAGTTCACTCTTTGGTTTTGAAGGGGGCTTATGTCTCCCTTCTGAAGACTATTTGGGTTTTTTTAAACTTAACCTCTGGAAATCTATCAAAACGTATTAAGTGATAGAACTACAGTCTCCATTGACTGGGACAGAATGTCTGGCCAAAATAGTAAATAAGGAAATGTTACTAACAGCAAACATAATGTTGCCTTAAAGAAGTGGTTCAGAAAATTGAATAGGCATCACTGAAGAAGCAATGCAGCAAATTTCCAAAACAGAGAGGAAAGCAGAACGTTTTGCAGCTTTTCATAGGTTAGGGGGCAAATGATAAAAATTTTTTCATGAGGTTCTTCTCTTCCAGAAATGCAAAGTTTAGATCTACTTTATTCATTATCCTGATTCCATTTTAAGATGTTGCTGGGCAGACATGGTTTTGGTTGGATGTATTTTCATTTTCTTTGTGAGCTGTTAATAAGTCTAGAAAAATTAAGGGAGATTTGACCAGAAATGCTTTCCTCTTTTTTAAGGTTTTAAGAAGATGATACGTGATGTGTGCTGATAGGATCATGCTGTAGAATAAAGTGGGGTTCTGGAAGTATCATTTCACACTTCCTTTAATGAATTGATGAGATGTTATATAGATGTTATAAATGTTATATAAGACCAGGAAGATTAAGAATTTACTAATGAATTATCATATGTTTTTACACAGAAGGAGTCTCAACTCTGTATTTATTCTGACTTCCTGAACCAGAAACAAACTAAGGGGAAACAGAAATGACTGTTCTCTGCCAGATACCTCAAATAATATATAAAAGCCTTAAGTTTAAACAAGTATACCTGTAGGCTACTGCTTTCACAGGTCTGAATTTCCAGCCTCTTAAAAAAAATCAGTAGTTAGAGGACATTTTCTCTCTCCACTTGAAAGAAGACTGTAAAATTGATTTGATAGTTGTATTTTCTGTTTGATCTGCTGGCTCTCCAGCAATCCAGCTGCTGGGAGTCTGGTGCAGCATCTAGCTGCCAGTACTGAGTACACCACAGATAGCTGGGTGGAATTTGAGGGTGAAATTATCATATTGGTGCAAACTAGACAATGTTACGGGAAAGAGAGAAAGAGAAGGGAACCAAGTGTAGTATATTTAACAGGAAGGAGGGTCTAGAAAACAAATTTATAAGAAACAAGTTGCTATGTCTATTGCTCATCCAACAATTCATTGATTTTAACTTTGTGTAGCCTCATGGAATTTATTTTCCTGAAGTATGGTCAAGTGAGCTTAAGTACAGAAATGACTGTCTCAAGCTCCACATTCTGGGTGTTTCCATCATGTTGCAGTGATTTACAAAACCCTGAAACTTTCCTAATATTGTCTAATATCATGGCTATCCTGACCTGAAAATCAAGGATTACATGTGGGAAGCCACATACTCATCTTGGAGTAAAATATGGTTTCTGTAAAGTTACTGTAGATTTATAGTGGCTTAATCAGGATAAGACTGTGGTCTGGTGCAGCCTATAAGTAATCACATGCTGGTTTTGGTGCTCTAGTAGATGTGTCCAACTGGGACAGGGTTGGGAGAAAAAGAATTTTCATCTTGTTGCAATACCCGAGTTCAGCTTCCATCATGACGATAGTTCCCTGAAATGCAGTTAATAACCAGTGAGTTCCAGTCAGAGACTTAAAATGTTTTATGTTTTCTTAGCATCTTGAGATTAGAAAATAGCAAGGTCTCCTTGTCCCAAAGCAGTAAGCTTTAACTGTGGAGTACAATGCTCTTCACATTTTCATCTCTTATGACCTTGTCAGCCTGATGGCTGTCATTGGAAAAGCAAAAGGTACCCATAATGACCAGGTATCTTGGAACACTCAGAAGGTGAAATAAATTCTTAAAACAGGTGTCAAGAAAACTCTTTCTTTTTATGATCTGTGTCTCTCATTCTCACTTCCCTTTCCCCCTCCCCAAATATTTTTTTGAAAAGCTGTTGTTTGATTTAATTTTGCAGAAAAATTTGATGAAAATCACACAAAGCTATTCCAGGTATACTATCTACTACAGGTCTAAATGAAATAGACCACATTTAACACAGCAGCTCAGGAAAATTATCATATCTACCCACCCAGCTGATGAAAAAATAGTGATCAATAAAGACTACTTCATAGGAACTTCAGTTGGTGAGAGGAAAAAGCTGTGTGAGTAATGCAGTGTGGGAGTAATGCAATATGGAGGCAATACATAAATCAGTGGAGGAAAACAATAAAAATGTGCAAGAAATAGTTTGCTTACCAATAACTTCTGACAGAAATACAGTTATGATTATAACTTGGATCTTGAAAGCAGTTCAGTATAAGCCTGCATTAGTTTTCTTTCTTTTGTGTTAGAATATGATCTAAATGAAGTACAAGGGAATAAAATGATCATAAAATTAGCTTATATTTTTCATAATGCTTGCGTTATGCATGCGTTTTACTCATGCAAATGTGTTTTTCACTGATTCAGGTTATCTGATGAAATCAAATTATTTTGTATATTTCTTTTCTTCTTTTCCTCCATCTCTAGCTCAATCTTACATATTTTTACTTTATCAGAAGCACAACAATAGGGCTTTTGTACATTTTGATGAATTCAGTTTTTGCATTTTGTCCTTCCGGAATCTTACACACACTGATAATAATCTGTCACTCTTGAGAGGTCTTTTTAGCAGATATTCAAGATTGAAATTTTGTATGTTAAAATTATAAGATTTTTCATCTTTCAGATTTTTTCCTAGTATGCAAAGGAGTTTGCGGTATTGAATAAATCTAGTAAATGGATTTTTGAATGACGTACATAATTGTAAAAAAGTTAAAAGACAGTTATTTCCACAGTTCTGTGATATCTTTCCAAATTATATTACAAAATTACAAAGTAAGAATTCCTGCTAGTCGTGAGGGAGGCCGTACTAAATTAAGAGACATTGAATGTCCCCAAAGTAAACTGTAAACTCTTCAAGACAGAGTTCCTTTCTCCCTTTCTAATTTTGAAGAGTTTTGATAAATTAAAACTATGAACAAGTCCAGGCATGTGTATGTGTTATTGTGGATAAACATCCATATGTGGTTTTGACATCAAAAGCTAGTTTCACAAAAAGGTGATGATACTGCCTTGCCCAGGAATCAAGACCTTTCAGCCTCACTTCTGCCTGCCCCTATGCCTGTGTATAATTTTCAAAACTGTGGTGATGTTCATCCAGCCAATGTAGACTGCTGCATACTGTTATACTCTTGAGAATTCTCTTTAAGATGATAAGAAAATTACTCTGGCCTGACTGCCTTATTTTATTTTCTAAGAGGTTTAGGCAATTTCATCACCCTACATATAATGAAGGAGGAAAGCAACAAAAGGGAATAGGCTCCATCTAGTAACATTTTATGGGTAGTCATCAGCCAATACTGCACATGGTGATATGTCCAGGTGGCAACTCTTGCTTCCTATTGTCACTTTTCTCCTAACAGTCAAGGGCTCAGATGTCTGATCTGTTGAAAGTCACAATTTAAGATTATGTGTCTAAAATACATAGTACATCTCTTTTAAATATTTACTGCCACTAGGATCTTCTTCATCTTCTTGTATGTGCACTTTAATACAGAGGTTATTGGTCAAAATAAAAGTCATCAAAGGAACTTGATAGGTGCTGGAACCTGATTATAATATTAAATTGTTTAAAATGTGACTGCCTTGGTCCAGGCCTACAAGAACTTCCCTAAGCAATTCCTGAATAAATGACGGGACTTATCATGGAGAGGGAACCGTTTCCAGTCTTCACGAAGCTGCTTCCCTTTGGAGAGTGAGAGCTATAGCTCAAGCATGAGGACCTTTATTTGCTATTTGACCTCAGTGCAAGCAGCAGCTTGAGCACATTTCACACATCTACCTACACTGACTCCTTTTCCAACCCAAAGAATATGGAAATATTTCCAGGAAAAAGGGAGGGCTCCAACACGTGGAACTGCATGGCCTGCTTCAGAGTACTGCAGTTCTGATGCCTAGGCAGATGGAGACTCATAATGTGGATTTGAATAGGGCTGTGAAAACATGAAGTTAGGTCCTTTCATTTCCAATGAGTTAACTGATCTGTTGGGAGAAAAAAAAGGGCAGTGTGCTACATTTTCAAGTACTGACTTCCTGAGTGTTTCAAGTGCTTCTAACTTCAGAGTTTAATTTGTTCAAGATGAAAAATATTATTCAGTAGTACATGTCCTCTTAATTTTATTCAGCTATGAGATCTTGCAAGGACCAAAGTTGAAGCCTTTTTCTGGCACTGTAAAGGAAATGTCTGATGCAAGTTCCTAATCATCATCTTGTTGGGAGTAAATTCCACTTTGAAATGCTCACTGGGCATTGTGCTGCTTAGGTTCATTACTTGAATATAATGATTTCCAGAAGCTGGCAGGTTATTTTAAAGATGGGAAAAACCTAACACCTCCCCTACCTTCCCTGAAGAAAAAAAACAAAAAAAACAAAAAACAAACAAACAAAAAAAAAAACAACCTGTAGCAGTTTTACACCATTCTTTTCAGATCTTAATTCCCTCATATGTATCTAGCTCAGCATAATTTTATAAAAATTAACAGGAAGAATCTCTGACAAGGTGAAAGTTCAGTTTTATTGTTTTATTCATTTACTCCTGCTTCTTCACCTCACTGCACAAGTTTTGCTTTGCTTTGGCTCTGTTGACAGGAGTTCAGTCACACTGGCATGGAACCAGTTTAATGAGGTAGATGATTATGCCAACAACATTCTTAAAAAAATATCTCTTAAGAAAGTAAGTTAAGCACTTCAATTAAGGGATGCTAGAATTTATGTTACTTAGGAAACACCTCCTAATACTCTTTATAGTGTTTTATGATAGCCTGTCATTTCCTGAACCCCCTAAGACCCATGATAACTTCAGTATGATAATTTGTGGCAACCCAGAACAGAGAGTGATACATGTTTTTCCTATTTCATTTCAAGGCAATCCCACTGTATTTACTTATATTAGTTGAAATGCTGTTCAATATGTATAGGTAGTCATTTTGCTCCCTGGAATTTCAAACTGTAGTAGACCTGATGTCTCAGTTATGGATGCCCTTTTGGTGTAGGACAACTTTTCAGAAATAAGGACAATGCCTGAACCAATAATTTCTTGTGTGGTCCTCATTGTGCAGCAATTCTTAGACCTGTTGCCATCCAGCAATATGATAATGTGGGTTGTTATCTTTGCAAGGCACTCACTCTCCCATTTATATCAGTAATAGGTGTGAATGGTTATCACTATACATATAAGTTTTGGGGTTGTGCAAGATGTCATAAATGAGAGTTAAATCATTACCAAAAAGTGCTGACAAAAGGCTTGTCATGTAAGTCTTAAGAATACAACAGTGAACTTCTAGCTGAGACGGAATTGAAATGGAGTTTTTGTTAATAGTTTTCTGGAGATATTTTTGTTTATTTTCTTTGAGATTGGGTTTTGGAATTTTGTCTTTTGGTCACATTCACTGAAATAATGAGATTTAAACTTTTGCTTTTGCAGTTCTGCTTTATTATCTATGTAAATCTCAATATCTAGAGAAAATGAAGTATTCTTCCTTCCAGCATCATCACATATGATGGCTTTTTACTTCTTTACCTGAAGCTGATTCTTCAGCACGCTGAATAAACCATGAGTGTTTTGGCTTAAAACCAGCATAAACATCAAGTATTATATTATTATAATGTTTATGTCCAAAGGATTTGTATCAAATGTTGGCATTTTCCTGCTCTTGTGGTTTAGCCTGAGTTAGCAGCTTAGCTCCACACAGCTTCTTGCTTACTCCCTCAGTGGGATGTTGGACAGAATTAGAAGGGTAAAAACTAAAAAAAACTCATGTGTTGAGATGAAGACAGTTTAATAGGGAAAGCAAAAGCCACACACTCCAGCAAAGTAAAGCAAGGAATTAATTCAAAAATCCACATGTACATGCAGATGTTCAGTCATCCCCAGAGAGAGCAGGGCACCATCACACTTAACAATGACTTGGGAAGACAGACGCCCAGAGAAGCTGACTTTAGTCACAGAGTGGATTGTGGTGCTGCATCCCCCTCCTCCCCAGCCTCACTGTCACCTCAGAAATGCTTGTTAGGCCTTGGCCTTGACAAACTGCAGCTGGACTAAGCCCCTCTTGAGCTTATGAGAAACACAGTCTGCTTCCAGACTTGTGTTGTCTAATGAGCATATGTATTTTAGCAAACAGCCTTGAAAAACTTATTTTTCTCACCTGAATAACAACCCAAGTGAAATAACACCTTTTTGGTTAAACTTCAGAGAAAGTTACTGACTAGAATTGCAGCCAGCATGGATAATTGCTATGACTAAAGCCGACTCTCTTCTCAGCCTATAAACAAAGTGAGACCCATTTGAGCTCTCAGTTTCCAGAAGACAAGGGGCTAATGTGCCTTTCTCAAACACCAATAACCAGATGGCTGTGGAGCCAACAAAGGACTTTTAGTAATAACAGTCAAGAATCACCACGGATTACTGGTATTAAGATGCTGTGAAAAAAAACAATATTTGGCTGAAGAAGGGGAGACAGGTAGGGTAGCAATTTTCTCTGAAAAAGAACCACAGCACAATACATTGCAAGTGCAGGAATGAGTGGTAAGTGGACATGGACAATAGGGTGGAATTAAAGCCACCAAGCATGAAATCTGTCTTTTGGGTGGAGAAAATCTGTCTTTTTCTCCCTGAAAAGGTACCCTGCCAAGGTCAGGCAGCACCCACAGGACCCTGGACAGCTCACCGACCAGACTGGCACAGCTGGATCAGTTTACCAGTTGGGTTGTCTCTGAAACCCAGATGGACATCTCACCAGCTGGATTGATGCTGGAACCAAGACTGGTGATCTATTTTCTCTCTGTTTTCTCTCCTTTTTCCTCTCTTTCTTTCTTTGTTCCTTCATTTCCCTCTCTTTCTTCCTCTTTCTTTCCCTTTTTCTGTCTGTCTGTACTTCCTTAATTGATCTCTCCCTCTTTAATTTCTCTCTTCCCTTTCACCCTACCTCATTATCTAAAATGCTCTGGTGTGCTTATATAGTAGATCAGGGATTAACATACCAATTTCCATACCACATGTGTCATTTACACAGTCTAATTGTGAGCATATCCTCTGACCTTTGCCAGTCCTTTCAACCAATGCACATTCATGAATCTGAGGTGCTTCCCTCCTTAAGGGTTGGTCATCACAACACCCTCACTCTGAACATCTTTTCTGTCCTTCTTGCCCCAGCTTTACATGCTGGGCATGACACCACATGGTCTGGGATATCCCTTAGGTCAGCTGGGATTACCTATGTGCCCTCCCAACTCCAAGTTCCCACAGCCTCCTTGCTGGTGGGGTGGGATGAGGATCACAGAATTCCTTGACTTAGCATAAACACTGCTCAGCAACAACTGAAACATCAATATGTTACCAACGTTATTTTCATCCTAAATCAAAACCAGATAACTATACCAGCTACTAGGAAAAATATTAACTCTAATCCAGCTCAAACCAGGACACCTACTCTCAGCCTATTATAAATCTATAATCTCTGTAGATTTTTGTAATTGAAGATATCAAACATTATCTTTCTTTGTTATATTGAGCTGAAGGAGTTAGACACAAACCAGTTGTACAGCTTTGGTGGAATCCTGTATGGTTTTTAATTTTTTTTTTTTTCTAATGCATGCTTCTTCCCTTTTGCTGCATTGGTAGATTGGGTCTCAGATGATCTCACCTATGGACTATGTAAAAACTCTCTCATACTCTCTCTCTGGTGACTGTATCTGTTTATGCAAATATATTTATAAATTCTTTTTATTTTTAACTTGTAAAAAAAAAATCCCAAGCCAAGAATATGAAATGAAGCTTTTGTTAAAAAATTCTGTAAAGACATATTATGCTAGTCATAAATCTATATTATTCTCCAACCTATATCCTTTTTTTTTTTTTGTTATAATTTTATTGTATTATCTGCATACAATAAAGGCACAGGTTTCAGCTGTCATTTTGCCTTTTATTTTCTCTGCCATAGAAATCCAACTAAAATAATTCTTACTTGATGGGAGTACAGATGCTACGAACACTCCATAACTCACACTCCCCATTAATAAAGAATAGAAATATATTCTAAGGAATAAAAAGAGGTTACTTACTATTCAAGTAGTTGAATAATCTGTGAACACTCTACGTAAATTTCTTATCTCTAAAATGTATTGTTAATCATAACTATTCAACAAATTGCTTTGACTAAGCAGTTGACTTGGCTCTTCTCAAAGCAGTTGTTTGTACTTACCTGAGTCAACTCTGAGTGCTTTAACATGTAAAACATACCCATGTATTTTTTTATATTTTTGGATGAATAGTCTTTATAGAAATTGCATGCTACATATCTGTCATGGTCTATATGTTAGGAAAATTATTTACATGCTGTGCACACAAACCATATCCAATCATAATGACGTACAAATTCTCCCAGGAGTCTGAATACTAAACAAGAAAATTTTAGTTGACAATAGAATTTTTTAGGGTTCTTTATAAATTTCAGTTTTAGGCATGCTTAAAACATCTATTAATTAAATGCTTATTTATTTTAATAGCATAATCTCATGAAACATATTTTTATAGTATTAATTTCTTTAAAACAGTTAAACAATGGAATTTATATCTACCTAGGACATGACACAATACTAAAATCCTACCTGGCAATCTTTAGGTTTAGAATTCATTTAGAAGGCTGGTACTAAGTTCTGTTTCAAATCTCAACAGATTTTCAAGAGATTTTGAGCAAAACATACATTAAAATCATTCTCTGATTTACTTGCTCTCCAGAGGTCAGAAGAGCATAATACAGGAAGAATTTGGACTCGAATATTTTTCTGCTTCAGTTACTCATCAATAAAACAGAGCCAAGCAATGGAACATATTACCACAACACTGTTGTGATGAAAAGATCTTCAGAGTGTAATGTGGTAATGGCTTACCCAGAGTTGTTGGCAAGTGTGGAGTTTTTTGTTTTCATATACAAAACAGCAAAAACATTTGGTTTTTGTATTTAAACCATAGAAAAACACCTTTCAAAGTGCAAATCTCTTCAAAGTCATCTCCCACAGACAAAAACATGCAAGGTCTAGGAATTTATTGCGTATCCTTGTGTGAAGCATATGTCTAGTTTATTAATCTCAGTTTAGTATTAGGAAATAAATGAGTGTAGAGTGCAGCTTCTGAATCCAAGTAGAGCACAATTGCAGTTAATCATTCTTCAATTTAAAATATCTCTTGCTTTCCCCTGCATTGGTTTATGGTTGGGAAATGTTTATCCACCTTTCTCTTTTGCTTAATTGTTCTGATTTTTGTTGAACTGGTAGTTCTGAAGAACACTGGTCTTAAATACAAAGTTTTTCTGTTCTCATGTAAGGTTTGGTGGGGTTTTTAAGCCAGCATTACAACAATAGGCCCTTATCATATATTGCCCCGACAATGAGGTTTGCAATCTCCAAAGATGTAGTTACAGATTTCTAAAGGGTCTAGAAACAGAAATAAGTTGCATAAGGTAATTTTCATAAAAGTTGCTTGTGATCTTTTTTCAGCTTTCATATGCTTGAGATAAATAGAGGTTTTCCTAAGCCAGTAGCATAAATCTAGATGCTTATATTTATCTCTGCTAGTATTCAAAGAAAGAGAACATTCTTCAGTTTTCTAATAGAATAGGGGTTAAATTCTAGAACTACCTGGTACAAAGAGATTATTATCTCACTGTATTCAGTGTAGGTGCAGCCTCAGCATGAACATTGTGTGCAGTTATAGGACCTGCAATTTAGGAAGGAAGTGAAAATCCTTGAATGTGTCCTGAGAAGGACAACAGAATTGGTGAGAGGGCTGGAGGGAGCATCCTAGGAGGGGTGGCTAAGGTCTCTGGGTTTGTTTACTTTGGAGAAAAAGGAGACTGAAGGGTGATGTTATTGCTCTTTACAACTTCCTAGGAGGCAAAATTGTGGAGGGAGGTGCTGATCACTTCTCCCTTGCATTCAGCAATAGAATGTGTGGTAGTGTTCAAAGCTACACCAGGGGAGATCTAGGCAGTATATTAGAATTTCTTTTCTGAGTGGGAGGTCAAACACAGGAACAGGCTTAAGAGGGAGCATGTCAATGCCTTAAGCGTGTTAGTGGTTAAGAGGCATTTGGACAATGCCCTTAACAACATGCATTATGTTTTCATGAGCCCTGAAGTGGTCATGATCATCAGTTGAACTGGATGATCACTTTATGTTCCTTCCAAATTAAATTGATTAAATGTCTCTATTCTATTCCAACTAGAACTCTTCTATTTTTCCTCTTGATTTCACCTATACATTTCTGTTTTGCTAAAAACACTGCTTGTCCCATGTCAAAAAAAGAATATATTATTTTTATTTTAATTCCGTTATTGGGAGAAACATTCTTTTGACACTACAACATATGAGATAAACCCTTAGAAAATGGAGAAATCAATTGATTAGGAAATTTTGGGTTCTTATATTATTTGTGCAGAAAATTATGACCATCACTAAAATTGTATCTTTTTTCCCCAGTAATATTTGACAGGATGTATTTGAGATTTCAGTTTCTCTTCTATTTTCTTACTAAGTTCATAGTGATGTTATTGTCATCCTTGGAAACTTCATTGTGGCAAAAATATCATATTTTAAGTTATAACCACCATGTAATTCAGTATCATTCCACTGCATTTGAGAGTGTCAAATAAAGCTACCACAACTCACTGCATAACAACTCACTTTTACTGCTGAGTAAAAGTCATCAAGTGGAGAACAAGGGCATCTGCACATTAAACAGATTTCACTTGCTCTAATCCTACATGAGACTTTCATGTGAACCTGCTAGAATGATGATAAAATGTCTTGCAAAAGCCATTTAAAAAATTCTAAAGCTCAAAGAGGAAAAATTTGGTGTAGTTCTACATACCTCATACCACGAGTGATTGTGTTATTTAAGCATCAAGAAATGACAGACTATGCAGCAGTGCTGATTAATGGACACCTTGGGTGTGCAGCGAGGCATGAAGTGAAGCTGATGCTAACAAGAAATACATTAATCACAAGAAGTTCAGAATCCTGAAGCAACTTATTGTCACTGTAATGAATAGTTTCTACATGAAGGAAAATACTGTTTATGCTTAATTTTACTGCTGTCATATGCATTAAAGCTTTATGGGCTTTTTTTCTATTTAAAAATGTGAATTATACAAGCAGCTTGGAAACAGATTGATTATTTTGAGCATGGCCAATTTAAATAGGCAGAGGTTAAAATCTTCAAGTACTGTTGAAAATGTAATTTCATATATATATATCTATATAGATATACATATATATATGTATATATATATATATATACAGCAGTTTTGTTATAAATACTGTAACAAAAAAAAGATCCCCTACTTATGAGATTGTGCTTTAAGAAAATTATAATCTTGGCTAAGAAAGCAGCTGCAGAAAGGAACCTGCCTTTCTTTTATCACCTTGAACATTCTCTCTTTTTACTTGCCTGTATATTTGTCTCCTACTAGTAAGTTATGTTTTCTTGATAGTGAGGCCTCTGCTTAATGAAGATCATTATATATATATATCCTACCAACAGGAGGGGAACACAAATGGTTTCTTAATTAGCCAATTATAATATTTTAATCTTTTACTCACACCCTAGAGAGACCATTATGCTTTAACATATACCATAAATATATTTTTTTATATTTCTCTGTTATATTCTCTAAATAAGAGCCTGCTATACACTTTCCCATACTAAATTCATGTAAATATGTATACTATTCTATTCATACTAGGGATGACAATGTCTACCCCCTAAAAAAATAACTTCTCACAGAAAGGGTAAAGGGTTTTTAAATTAAGTCTGTCAGGTTCCTGAATGATTGACTAAATACTGAAAAATCAACCTTCCCAAGCAATGGAGTATTGAAAGACCAAAGTCTGTGCAATGGCTCATGATGGCTTCATCCTAAAAAAATGATTTTTGCAGATGTAGTGTTCAAAAGTGCAGCTGACAATCTGCATAATATGTTTTATGTAATAATGTTCCCTTACATTCAGCTCATGACATTTTCTGATATTCTCCTTCCTTAACAGAGACACTTCTGTGTCATACAAAATGCATTTAATTTATTCCTGTTAGCAGTGAACAATGGGGTTTGAAAAATTCCAAAAGAAGCTTTTGTTTCTATCTGGTATCACACCTGTGTCATTAATATGTTCCTGTGTGTATCAGCAAGGTTATAGGTCAACACAGAGTTCTCTTGAGAAATTGCAGTAGATCTTGCTAGGGTCACGAAGTTCACCACTATGGCAAGATGTTAGTGCTGTATTGAGGGACTGTTATCAGGATTCTTTCAATGTGGTGCTGATAGTTTTGGCATGACCCATCTTACCCCTTGGCTGTACAAATCTTTTTACTAAAAGTATTTCCTTTCCATCCTCCTTTCACTTAGGTCAGTGATAGTTTATTTATTAATTTTTTTATGATGTTTGCCTTAAAGATGAATGTTCCAAGGGAAGTTAGATATCCTCTACAAGCACTTCAGAGGAGATTATTTTTTCTGTCAGTGCATAGCTCAGCTAACACCTTTGTCTTAGAATCCATTTTAGAAAATAAAGTTAAGCAATTTATTTAATTATAATAGGGCTAGAATAAGGTACATCAGGAAAAATATATCAATTACATAAAGCTTTGAAACAAATCCGCTGTTTATAGTGCAAATTTTGTCTAGCTATAGTCAACATTTTTACAATTCTATTAGAATTGTAAGTATATTGTCTGTTGCCTTCTATTAGTGCTGTCAATATCATTTACACAATCATTAAAATTCCTATCCCAAATATCCTTAACCCAAATAACTACAAAGTTACTTAAATTTTTTACATTATTAACATTGTAGGATATTTTTCTATTTTCTCTAATTATTTTCTTCCTCTATTCTTTTTCACTGCACCAGGAAGTTTGGAAGTTTGAAGATGGCTGCATTATTAAAAGTCTACTTGTTTATAGAGTTATGATACTTTCTGAAACTCCAATGGACCCAGGAATCTGCAAGAGCAAAGCTATGGCTGTAGGTTTACAGTCATAACAAAATCCTTTAGTGAGCTTTTGTCCTGTTCTATCTCATGCAATCTGCTAGAAATTGCTCCTAGAAATTGCTAATATTCAATTGTGGGTTTTTGGCCGCTTCCAAGTACTGAAAAAGTGTTTGATGGAACCGCTTTATGTCTAGTATATCTTTTTTGTTATAACTACTCTGGGAATTTCACCTTGTAATCAAAGATAAGGGGTTTTATTCAAGTACATAATTGGCATTTGTTGGTGCTGAATGTAATTTGATTTTATCTTTTCAAATGTGAATTTGATAGTTAATTTAGCAAACATTGTCATGAATTTCCACCTACTATGACTTTATTAGTATTTTCAAAAGCAAAAACCTTAGAACAGGTCCCTGTAGATCTTCACTGGTGACCTCTATACACTCTGAAAGCAGTGTAATTTTTCCTGTCCTTGATTTTCTATCTTCTAACTAGTAATTAACTTATAAGACTAATGGTTTCCCCATTTATGTTTTTTTTCCCTATTTTTCAAAAATCTTTAATTAAAGAATGTTGGCAAGTACCTTTGAGCAAACTAATTGGACTTTTTTGACACTATTTCTCTTGTCCTCCCACTTTTTGACTCTTTTAATAATTCTTTATAGTCAGACTTTCTTTTATAAGAACCAGGAAGATTTTTCCATAATATTAGTATTAATCCTTAGGAAAAATAATCTCATTCTTTCATTTTGTATTACTTAGATAGGTATTTCTTGTTACCATTTCATGATGTCCTCCTCAAAGTATTTTGAAAAAGAAACCACCAAACAATTTAAACATATTGTCATATTTTAAATTCTAATTTTTCATCACATTCCTTGTCATATTGTCATTCCTACAGAAAAACAAACAAGAATCCCTGCATATTATTGATGAGATATTACAGTTACATGGCAAATGGCTGTTCAAACAAAATCTCACATGTGTGTCACAGAGAATGGAAGCTATAAGCCTTAGTCAGAGACCTGAGACTTTGGGTACCACCTGTGGTCTAAAATAAATAGTTTTACTTAATCTGTAGAATAATGAATTGGAGTGCCAATAAACCCCCACATTAATGCAAAAACAATCAAATAATCTTTTTTTGTGGTTGGATAGATGTGCTTGAGCAGAAAGTCAGGCTCCACATTGATTCTATCACAAAAATAGTCTCGCCCCTCCCTATCTCTACAAGAATAGTGCAAGATCACAGAATAATGTTAAGGGTTTGCAATGGACCTTAAAAATCATCTAGTCCCAACCCCTTCTGTCATGGGCAGGAATACCTCTCACTAGACCAGTTGCTCAGTGCCTGATACAGTCTGGCTTTGAACACTGCCAGGGTTGGGACATCTGCAACCTCCCTGGGCAACATGTTCCAGTGTCTCACCACCCTCACTAATTTCTTAAAGAATTTCTTTCTATTATTTCAACTAAATTTCCCCTCTTTCAATTTGTACCCATTACTCCTTGTCCTGTCACTGCAGTTCCTGATAAAGAGTCCCTGCCCAGCTTCCCTGTAGGTGCCCTCATATACTGGTGCTGAACGTAATTTGGTTTTATCTGTGCAAATGTGAATTTGATAGTTAATTTAGCAAATGTGGTTATATCTTTCTCCTTACTATGTCTATTAGTATTTTCAAGATACTGGCAAGTTGCTAAGTAGTCTCCATGTGACCTTCTCTCTGGGCTAGACAGCCCCATCTTTCTCAGCCTCTCTTCATTGGAGAGGTGATCCAGCCCTCTTACAAGCCTCATGAACTTGCTCCAACACTTCCATGTCCTTCTTATGTTGGGGACACCAGAATATGTTCAGAGGGAGGTAGGGACCTTTAAATTGCTGCAATGAAATTCACAGCATTATGGGCAAGAGCTGAATGCAATCTGTAGTGGACCAACACAAGTAAGATTCATTTATACATAGGAATTAATCAAGGTGAGTATAGATTGGTCCATTCTTGGATCAATATTGCTTCTTAGTGAATTTCTATAGTGAGAATTAAAAGGCATTTCTACTTCACTTCAGCAGCTTTGAGGTTGTTAGATATGAATCCTACAATTTCTATAACAGCAACTCTATTTATTTGCATGCTAAAAGCTAGTGAGACTTATGATGATGAAGGCTGTTGAAGATTCAAAAAGATTACCAGCACACTAAATAACAGAAGTCACTACATTTTTTTTTTTAAATTGACTAAATGATTCCTAATATAGACGATTCAGAACCTTTCCCTTCAGAAAGGTTCAATAGGAGATAAAAAGTTGATAAAAAACAACTGCCAGTCATGTTTATAAATACAGCAGTTGCTACTTGCACTTATTTAAACCAGGACAAGCAAAATGTATTCAATCATAAGCTTGTCCTTTATAAATCACCCTCTGCACATGAAAAGCAAAGAACGTACAAGTGACCCTTCAAGCCTCATGAAGATTTACACTGGTCTCCTGGGGAACACCATACATGAATGATGCTACCTATTGATATTATTTCTCCCCTGTGAATCTATAAATGAGGAGATAGAAAGGCATAGGCTTCAGTTTTCAATTAAGAGCTTCATGATCAAAAATTATGAAGATTTATTAAATACAAAGGTGAAAGCTGGATACAATACCACTACAAAAAAAATTCAAGAGATGCCAGCTTAATTCCATCTAAGTCACAGGCTTTCTCACTCCAGACTGTGACCTAGGCTGAATCCATATGGTCTGTAGGAGAACCAGCTGGGTTAGAAGCTGTGATTCCTGCCCCTGATTTGTGTGTCAAACTATTGACAAAATGACATATCCAGTTGATCTGTAGAGCTTAAATTGCTTTATCCTATGAGGTGGCAATGTAACCTTCCTCACAAACATCTTTGTTCAGGTGCTGTTTTACTGTGTGAAGAGACTTTGCAAGCACAGATGCACAGTCAACAGTACACACAGGTAGGACTGGCATTGCCTGTTCACATGCTCACTGTCATCCTCCCTTACCTTAAACTCTCTTTAAACAGTAATGTTGAGTCATTGTCTTCTGTTTGTGTGAGTTTTTTAGTTTTTAATGAAGACCAGTATTTTCTTCATGAATTCTTGAGTCATTAGCACCATCTCAACATCTCTCTGTATTGAAACTTATACGTTTCCAGGTTAAATACTCTTACACTGCTCAACAGCACTCTTTTCCTGCAAGAATGAGTGAAGATTACACAGTAGGGATTCATGAAATCAAACCATTAATCACAGACTGGTGGCCATTTGGGTTATGGCTTGCTGTAGAGCCATGCCATGAACAAGTTTTCCTACCTTCTCTGGTCAGACTCGGTAGTGTGAGATATACCCATCCATCCAGTGGCAGTGAGTGGACACTTGGGCTTTTTCCTTTCATATTTTAGAATTCAGGCATTGATTTTTTTTTCTTGTAAAGATTTTTAAATTGAACCCTGATCTTTTCAATATATAATGCAAAAACAAATCTGAGCCATTGCAGTGAAATATTTGATTTTTACTATAATCTCAATTTTCACTAATTCCTAGTTTATCATTTGGAAGTAAATTTTATTTTTATCCTATTTACTATTATGTTTTGAAAATATTTTCTTTAGTATGTCTGAAGAGCTTCTGTTTCATGATGCTTAGATTCTTAGGAGAACCTAATTAGGTTTCGGTTTTGTCATGAATCAATTAATATGATGTATGGTGGGAGAAGTTATAACTTTTACATAAACAGTACAGAAATAGCTGTACTCCTGTTTTATTGATCACCACACTGTACTTAAATGTTTGGAAATATTTCAGCAGTGCTGTTATACAAAAGATGTGCCAACCCCAGAAGAAATCTGTTCCTTCCAAGTCATAGAAGTGTAGTTACTTTCTGTAACAGTTCCATAGTTGATGTAAACATTTTGACAGAAAATATTTGGTGGTGAATGCAGTGTAAAACTATCTGAGAATAAATTTGCAGTGACTTGGAACACAAGATACAATTTTCTTTGCATAGAGGCAAAATGAGGTGATGACAGAGTTTACAAGACCTATTCTCCTCCTAAAATTGCAATTTGACCTTGCTTTTCAAGAGGAGCCTTTCAAAAAGTTAAACTTGACAGTGCAAGAAATTTCACAGTCTTTTGTCCATAAACTGTCAGTCGCAATAGACACTTCTTTAGTGTTCTGTACATTGGAGTTTTTTCACTTTTACTCTTTCAGCTCTCTCCCCCATCTCACTGTAAGTGGGAGCAGGCGAGTGGCTGTGCAGTTTAGCTGCTAGCTTGGGTTAAACAATTGCAGCTTGGTACCAGGGGACTCATTGCTCACGAGTTCCTTGTAAAATTAAGTGCAAATATCAAAGCAGGGTATTACAAATATGTTTAACCTCTGTAGTGCAACTTCTCAAAACAATAGAAAAAAAAAGGCTTTGTTTCCATATATTTCTAAGAGCTGCTCATGCCATTTAGATTGTATTTACACAGAGCAAGAATTTAGCATTTTAAATGAAATCACTGAAATATTGTATGTTACATCTCTCAGCAAGGTATATACCCTGTAGCAACCTCAGGAAATGAGTAAGCTGAATGGTTTGCATTATAGCACTGAACTGTGCTTAAATTAAATTATAAAATACAGGCTATAATAATTAAGTGGACTGCTTAAGTCCAATAAAAGGTAAAAACTCTGAAGCACAGACATGTGTCTGCCTCCATCTCAGAATTCTAAACATGTTGTACAAAACATAGAGGCAAAACCTCACTCGATATTAATTGGTGCAATTCCTAGAACTGAATGGATCAGCCCCATGCAGCCAACTCCATCCACACATATAAAATAATTTTCTTTCCTATAATAAGAGCATCAAAATACTTAGAACTCATATAAGACAGGAAAAAAAAATTACTCTCAAAGAAATTAAAAATTCCCTGGAATGGGAAGTATAAATAGAAGTTTAACACTAAAGAAAAAGTAAAGCAAGCAAAACAAGCAAACAAACAAACAAAAAAGAAAAGAGAGAGTTTTCAATTATCTATTTCAAAATTCCAAAAAGCTAAGTAAGGGAAGGCAAATGTTTTACTGAGGCTAGTAGATTCTAATGTATCAATTAAGGATCTGTAAAAGGTCATGCTGAGGTGACAGCTTGCTGATGGCACATTTAATTAGTCGAGTGTAGTATGTAGTAAGATTTATGAGGAGTTTTAAAGCCACAGAACAATGGCACAGGAAGTCTTATAACTTCAAAGTAAGGCAAATTGGACAGAACCTATTGAGCTACTCAAGCAAACCTAGGGGACCCTCTGTAACTGCAAATCGTCTTCAATTTCCTGAATTAATTCAGAAAACGTCAACAAAATAAAGGATGAAGAATGCTTTGCAGCAAAACAAAAAGTACCATCAGCTAACCACAAACACAGAAAAAAAGAAAAAAAGCTGATAATCAAAGCTCCCTGAAAAGGTTTTCTCCTAAGGTAGCATAGCTCATTCCAACGTTCCCTAGTGTAGTGTTTCAGTAAGTGATATATATTAGAAAATGTTGCTCTTGGCTATGTTTTAAGACTACATCTGTGACCATTCCTGTCCCTGTCCCAAGTATTGACTTCTCCATGTTCAAAATTGATCTTCTGAATTGCTCAATGAGTGCTGTTTTTCACGGGTTATAGTACTATAGGAAAGGGAGATAAAGGATTTATATAGTTAATAAGCAAAGACAGAGTTTGATATGTTATGATGCTGTTGATTTTTTAAAAAAATCATGTATTAATGAGTGGTCTATTCTCTGTAACTTCATATTGGGACTTCATAAAATGTGGGAAAAAGTAATTTGCATATATTTCTATTGTCCCTTTTCTCTTTTTCCTGTACCAATATTTGAATTGGATAACTCTAAGAGGTAGGTATTATCTGTCCCATACAGCAGCCTACGCTGGCAGAAACTGAGGCATGAAGCAGTCTGCAGCCAAAGTAGCACCCAAGCAGATTCTGAAATCAAGCTTTACACATTTTTAGTCCAGATGTTGTCTGATTATGCTGTTGACTTGCAAACAAGATGAATGACATCTCCAATGTTATTTTTCAATTTTTGATTTTTTTTTTTTTCTTTTCTGATTTAAAAAATAGGAAAAACAGGCAAAGAGATGTTCTAAAAAGCTGGGGCATGGTAGGCTTTGCAGGTTTATTGTTTTGGTTTGCTTTTTAATGTATTCTGGGCTGGAACCCTGGATGCCAAGGTTTAGCTTGGAGCACTTTTTTTTTTTTTTTTAAATGGTTGAGTTATAAACTTCCACAGAAAGGGGTATAATAGAAACACTGACAGGCTTTTAACTATAACAGTAGTAGCAGGGTTCTTATAATAATTGGATTTGGGGTGGAATACAAAGCTAAATTTACAGATTCTTTCTGCCTTGGGGGAGCCATTCATTTCTGTCTGAAACAGCTAAGGGAAAACTTAACTTCAGCAATAGGAAAAAGACACTAGAAAAATGAATGGTTCCATCTTTATTACCTCCAAGAAAACAATTGTTGCTTGATAGATTTAGTGATGCATGAAATATCAAAGCCTACATCTGGGAATCACCACAAAAAAAAAAATTGATTTATATTGACTGTCTTACATTGTTGCTTTAAGCTAAAATGTAGAAGTTCATATTTGACACATTTTTTTTTTTTTATCATTGAATAGTTTACTGGAGTGTTAAATTAAACAAAAACAGCCAAACAAAACTGAAGAAACAAAGGTGGAAGCAATTAAGATCTTAGCCTGCAGATCATCTGAGGGTCATATGCCTTAATTCAATTAATAGAAAAATACACTTTCTCTTTGCTTTTTTTAATTGCCATGATAACATCTTAATGTTTATGGAAGTGAATTAAATTGCTTCCCTCTGTCAGATAAATAAATGAGATTAAAGTCATCAACAAATTACACCCAGTAGCAGTATCAATATTGCCTGGGGTAACATAGAAACCTTGCAGAAGGGTTTTCTCATCTCAGGATTTGTTGTAGTGTTATATCCTTGTCAAGCCTCTCATATTTGTATGTATCCCAATATCCCTTAAAAACACCCATTATGCTGCCTCATTACTGACTCTCCTTTAACTGAGAAATTTTAATTTGTGTTTGAAGTAGGAAGGTGTGCCAGGTCATATCTGGAATTCAACCCAGTGGAGTTCATTGCTCCAGATATGTAAGCACCATGCACTATGAATCCTATCAAAAATCAGTTTTGATCAGTTGATAAGGGGAAATTTTTTTTTTTTTGGAAATCCATACTTATCAATACCTAGATTATGACGTTCAGTTATCAGTTAGACACAACCAGAGCACTTCTATTAAGATACAGTCAAACATCTTTAAAATTCAGTGTAAGCAGCAGGATGATATAAAGCCAAAGTAGAATTTATATTTAAGGATGCCTCAAAAAGTGTAATGACTCTGCATTTTTAAAGTGTCTTTGAGCAGAAGAAAGGTTGTTCAGTCACTTACATGGGATCTGTCCTCTCTCCATGGTCTGGGTTGGCAGCTTGCATTCCTTTAAGTGCATCACCAGGTAAAATGAAAGTCCTGCTAGGCAGCATATTCAGAAAATATCTCACAATGATAATTAAAAATAGCTGGTGTGAGCTTTATATGAGTCTATTTCAGTTCTATTCCAAGCTTCTGAGAGCACAGCACTGAACAGACACTGGATTACACTTTTAATTTTCACAAAAAGAGGCGTCTTTTGACTCTATCCAGTTAATTTGGTACCCTACATGTGCTGACTGCCTACACTGCTGCTGCCCATTATACACTCAAAACCAAATGTGAGACCCAGCAAGGAGCTTCCTTCTGCTCTTGGACAAGAAGCTGGAGCAATGAAAGAAGGGAATCTTCATTGAAATCAGTTTCACCAATCCACCATAGGAGTCTGCACAGTTTTTATAAGTAACTTAATTCATGTATAGGTAGTAAACTTGTGAGCTGAAATTTTACACGAAAAATCATGAATCATAAATTCCCTTTTAAATGCTTTAAGAAGTAAACTAAAAATTAGCTTTAGGATTAATTTAACCTCAGTTATAAAGATGCCTGTTGGAGCAGTGTAATCTGCCTTTGTATTAATTCTGTCAAGCCTTGTTTTCTAAATCAGTCTCTGTGTTTGAAACACCTTTTTTTTTTTTCCTTGCATCCCAAGGATATATTCATAATAATGACAGTGTAGTTATCTGTTAGCATCCCCACAGTGCTCTTCACAAATGAGCACTGCCTTCCATCTTGGGACTGAATAGCTGCTGCTGAGCACAGTAATTAATTTCAAATGTTGTTACAGGAAACCTAACTAAAGAGTTCATCATATGACGCTTTCAAGTGCCAAACTGTTAACATAGTTGGTTAACCAGAAGCACATAAGAAATTATATTTATAACCTATGTAAATATTGAATGAAAGCAAAAAACCAGAAAATTGCCAAAATTTGAATTGTATGACTGTTCATTTAAACAAATAATGAAAATGGAAATAGACGTAAAAATCATCCTGATAATTATTTCTTTTTTAAAAAATATTTTTCCATACAGATTTTACTGTCATCTACTTTTCCAGGATTAGTATGGCAAACTTTCTGTTAGGAAGTCTCCACTAACAAAAGTGAAATATGTTTGCATACTTAATCTCTTTCATTTTTCTAATGTTCTCAGTATTTGCCAAGACTCTTCCTTGTCTCATCTATGTAACAGTGTCTTAATCTCTGATATTTCCATGATTTTTGTGCTTGGCTCTCTTTTATCCATAGTGCTCACTCCTACTACAGCTGATTTCATTATTTTTAGAAATTATAACAGGAATAAGAACTGTGAAGGCATTTTTTATGACTTTTCTTTATTTCTATTTTTGGCTTTTGTTGGCGTCCAGTGCTTGGCAACTCTGGACCATGGTCTGAAAACGACCGATGCCATCAGTTTATCATCCTATAGTAAAAACCTGCATACCTTTTATCTGAAAACCTCCTGGGCTGCTCCACACACTTTGACAGAGGACACACAACTCACACCACAAGTGGTTTCAAGCATCAGCACTTCAGTGTTCCCCAGCCCAACCTTTTATACCCCCCTCACATGCTTAACACCTGTGTGTTCTTTTATCCTTTTGTGATTGGTCACTACACATAAGCATTTTGTGCTTCTTTTTCCTTCAGTACAGGTCACCTGTTTTATACAGTTGCACCCTGTTAGTGATAAGGCTTGACCACAGCTCCATTCCTAATTTCTCACAATCTATTGTCCCACAGGATTTCTTTTGGTTTATGTTTGGCTTTGTTTAGTTTTGCAAAATAGTAATACTCAACTCCTCATCTGCAGCTTTGTTTACTATTAACATGGGCTCTTCACTCCAGATCCTGCAGCAAGACCATTTGTATAACAGGAAGATATGGGTCGATGGGAAGGAAACTGATCATTTTTCTACAATCATTTATGTTCCATTATTTGATTTGTCCAAAATAGTTCTACCTCAGAGCAATTTCACAGTGGTTGCTTACCATTTTGAATGGCACATTTCAGTTTATTTCAGAATTTTATTCTCTCTAGATAAACAGAGTATAGAATAGTCATTGTGAAATATTTATCCCAAAATATTCGGTAGATTTCTGCATGTGCCTTGGCTTCTTAACATTCTCTAGTTAAATGTAAATTATACTGTGTATGTTCTGGTTGCAGAGAGGGGGCAGAGCATATTGGCATGGCCAGATTGTTGTTCTATACCCCGCACTTCATCTCTGGGGAACATGGTTTCAGGAAGACGAAAAGGTGAGTACACTTCTGGAACTGTACCATTTTGTTTCCATTTCTCCTAAGAGAGGTTGCCAGAACCATCCCATGGACACCCTGCCCTTTCTCATCTCTGCTTGTGCCTTCTGTTCCTCTGAGAATACAGCTCTGACTATGGCAAACACAACTGGATTGTGAATGCAGCCCTGAGATGCTGCTCTGAGAAAAGAAAAGAAATAATGCAGATCCAGAATGCGGTGCTGAAGCAAAGTGCCAAATGCTGCTGAGCTCAGCAGGGAAGGCACAACACAGAGTAAAAACCCCAGCAGACCCCACTGCAGCAGAGGTATCGCAGTGTTGTGTGGTGCAAATGATCTAGCTTTTGATAATTTTTTTCCCATAGTCTCAGGCTCAGGGATGGGAGGGGCATCCAACAGGGCAGGAATGTTGTCCATATTGTCTTTATCTGTGAAAATATGCTCTACACTGCAGCCGAGGAGAATGGTCCTTCCTGCAGGCTCTGGCAAAAGGCAGCCAGGGAGACATGAGAGTGACACATGGGCTTCTGGAGTTGGAGAAAAAAAGGATCTGAGACCTGTTGCACCACAATTGAAAAAGAGATCTTGGCAGCTTATGAAAGGGGTTGTGCTATTTCAGAAGTGACTAGCACTGAAGAACAGCTCCTCTTGGCACCCTGACTGCCAGTGCGAGGCTTGATGTTCTAAGGTAAAGTCCTTTCTACACATCGTGCCACAGATGCCACATAGAGCAAGAGGATCTCTTTGATTACACAGCAAGCTGAGATAGGAAATCCCAGTTACCCAGGGATCTGTAAGATCATCACAAATTGGCTTTAAGGTGAAAATTCCAGGTCATCAGAAGAGGAGAAGAAGAAGGTGATGTGCTGAGGAGGCCACACCATATGATCACCTACTTGAAAATAAAAAGCAATACACTCTCTTCACTGATTTTTCCTGCTGTATCATAGGGGTGAATTGAAAATGGAAAGCTGCTGTATGGACAGAGTCCTATGTGGTGAGTTGCGGAACCCATTGAGGGACAATGTGTATAAAATCAGGTTGCAGAGCTTAAAGTCTTGGCTTTAGATATTGCTGAATGAGAGAAGTGCCCAAGACTCTACCTCTAAGCTGACTTGCAGATAGTAGCAAATGTTCTTTTGGCCTGTCTGGAAAGATGGAAAAAAACGAATTGGTAGCAGAGAGGAAAACCCGTCTGGGCTAAGAGTGGCAAAACATCACTGTCAGGGTAGAGATAATGTCTGTAAAAGTCCAACTTGTAGATGTGCGCACTCCCAAAGGTCAAGTTACCAATGAGCATTGCAACAGTGGACAGATTAAGCTGCCAGGATTAAATTATTTAGATAAACTTTGACTGGAAATACCAGGGTAATAATTTTTGACTCAGTGGGCTCATGTTGCCTCAGGTCATCAGGGGAGAGATGCGACATACAGATGGTCTGGTGATCAAGGGAGGAACTTACCCATGGATGCTATATTCCGAGGTTATTATAACTGTGAATCATGTGCTGCAGTCAAGCAGATAAAGTTCATGTGGTACAGGGGACAATGGTCAAAACAGAAATATGGCGAGGCCTGAAAGATCAATTGCATCACGCCGTTGCAAACCTGCCAAGGTAAACACTTATGTGCTGACAATGGTGGAAACACCCACTGGATGGTTGAAGATGTACCCCATGCCTCACAACACTGCACAAAACACCATCTTGTATCTTGAAAAGAGTCCTGTGGTGACATGGTGTCATGGGGTGCAGTGCAAAATGTAACCAAAACTCTGTATTTTAATCACCATCTGATGAAACTGGGGCATGAGAGGGTGGTGTAATTGTCTGTCAATGAGCCAACTGTCAAGAAACCTCCTGGGGCAGTTTTCTTATCTCTTCCACAACCCAGCCTCACTCCAGAGAGAGATCTTCTGCTAATGGGCCATTGAGTCGCACTGATAGAATTACATCATCCCATTGGGAAATGCTCCAGCCAGGGGGAGGAGCCAAATATTCCTACCTGGAGAAAAATCTGGGAGTTGGAACACCAAGCAGCCTTTTCCACTGGATTCTCAGAGGAAGACCAGGCCCATCTATCACTTCTGGACCTTCAGCAGAAGAACTCCACTCTTTCTACAAGAGCATCACTTCAACAGAGCCACATCTGCCACTGGGACTGCAGCCACTATTGAATGAGACTGTCACTAACACCCTGACCCACAGGGTGTCAGGTTGTGTCCTGACTCTGTCAGTGGATTTTGTTTATTTGTCTTACTGCATGTGTTTTTTTGTTTTATTGTTTATTTTAGTTCCCCTAATAAAGAACTGTTATTCCTATTCCCATATCTTTGCCTGAGAGCCCCTTAATTCCAAAAGTTATAATAATTCAGAAGGAGGGGGTTTAAATTCTTCATTCCAAGGGAGGCTCCTGCCTTCCTTAGCAAACAACTGTCATTCAAACCATGACATATGGCACCCCAGAAAAAATTCATTTGGATAGTGTGACTCATTTCTAAAACACGGTTTTCCTCCACTTCCAAATCACAGCTTGATTTTTAATGTCATAACACTATAATTTCCTAGGAACACATGTACTAACAAGTGAACATTAAATTTCTCATGATTGCTGAAATTTTCATGTAAGTTTTATGTCCAATGTTTCCTCACTTGAAATCTGCCCTTTCATGATGAGAAATTAGCAACTTAGTATGTAAGAACATACACACAATTGCAAATGTTAAACTGAAGGTCTATCAAGACTAGAAATTAAGAGAGGATGTGAATAAGACTATAAGGACAGATTGACACCTTTCTGCTACGTATCCACATGGCACTTCTGTGGAAGAAGTAACTCTTTAGAGAGTGAGCCTTAGAAGTAAAAAAGTAGTTTATTCTTGAGCATGTCCTTGGCTAGGCAGGTAAGGCTCATACTGAGCACTTAGATGCCTGCACTTTTTCTATAATAATGGAGGAAGCAAGTCCTCTTCAGAGAGGGATCATGTCTTAAATTTTCTCTAGACCAGTCATGAAAAGAACTTCAGGGATGATTGGATACCTTCTAATTATATTATTCCTAAATCAGGCACCTCAGGTCAGTGCTTAAATCACACCAGGATAGATGACTCTTCTCTTGGATGATTAGATCATCATCCTGGTAAGAGTCCAGAGGGTTTATGGTGCTCATGGCTGTCCAAGAGCCCAAGGCTCTGAAAAATCAAGTTCGTCTGTGCTTTATTTCTAAAAGAAGAGGAAAAGAAAATCTACTGCAGAATAGGCAGCTGAAGTTTTCAGAGCAAAGCCCTTGTGAATTCAAATTTCCTCTCCTCTGAGTTCACATGCTGGGGGGCTCTAGAAGAAACTGTGATGTTCAACATCGCACATGAAAAAAAAATCCCATTTAAAAGGATAGGGAGTATAGATGAGAAGAAAAAAAATTTTAAGAATTATGATTCTGACTTGCTAAATGTTTGGATTGCCTAGATAAGAATTTATAGCTTTTATTAATCTGCACAATATTAGAATATAAGATGATTCAAGATCTTTTACACTGTCCAAGTAATTTTTAAATTGTTTTCTTAATATAGTCTTTTTACAATGCATTCTTATGTCATTTTTAACATGAAGTTTAATGATTCAGTATACAAGAGGAAGCCAGTTTATCTCTAGAGTCTGGGCATGTGCATCTGATTTGAACAAAGATAAATGGTCTCATTTTATTACAGGAACTTTTCATTAATAATACCAGGTATGTCATATACATTATAACAGGTTCATTGCATTTGGTTCTTTTGACATTTTATGAGGCAATGGTAATGAAAGTTGTGAGCTGCTGTGAGCTTTGTGTTAAAGAAAACAACACTGGAGATTATCTACAAAAGTCTATTAAAAATGTCAGATAGATAAATGAGCGATAACAAGATGTTACAAATTCAATAAAGAACTAAGAAACTTTCTTAAAACTATGTAGCATTTCATTGAACTTCTGAAAATTATTCATGCTAAAAATTTCATTCCTCTACAATGAAGACATTTGTTGCAGTTATCAGTAGATATATAATAATTAGTAATCTGGACTTTGTGAACCACATAGATAAGATCAGAAATTGGGCTTTAGTGTGTTTCTATATTTTTTCTTCATATGAAAAAAAAATTCTTAACTTTTAGCTGCTTTGGGATTTAAACACTGTGAGTTCTGGTATTTTTTATTTTTTTTGTTATATATTTTGGTAAAATACAACAAAAAGAGTCCAAGTCATACCACTGGGAGTAGTACTAGTGGGATATCTAGTCCTTTGAAATTGACACGGTGATTTGTTCTTGTAATATTAGACTAAGTCCCCAATTGGTTTACATTCATAAGTAATGTGTAAGTAGTGAAATAATGAGGAAGAGAATATATTTAACATTAATTTAGGAGGTAGGAGTCTTCTTTTTTTCCATAGTTCTCCAGCTAACTGAAGAATGATACTGGAAATTGTACTATAATACTTATCTACAGGATAAGGAACATAATCTATCAATATGCTATATTTTTTTTTTTTAAATTTAATATCTGTAAATCTCTGTTAAACTTAAAAGTATTAAATTTCAGGGAAGAATTTTCTGGGTTATCGCAAAGCTCAATAGCTCATTCCATAAAAGACATGTGACAAGGTATTGTCATGGCAATGGCTGCATCATTACAGATTGTGGATTAATTGTTCTTCCACTGCCACTTTAAACAAATGAGAATTGTGTGGTGGGAGAAAAAAAAAAAATCTTTGCTCAAATCTTGACAGCAAAAGGAAGCTATTAGCAAAATACAGAAGAGGAAATACATACACTACAGGAAATAACTATATTCCAGTTAAATTATAATGTCTGGATTTGGAAAGTTTTCTCAGTCAGAAAATCTCCACTTAATAGACTGAAGAAGAGCTGTAAGGGTTTACAGAAATGTCTCTAATGGGAACTGATATTTGAAAGCAAAGGCTAGTGGGACTGATTACTTTTCTCATTAGGCAGCATCTCTAACAAAATAAATCAGATGTTTCCATATAACATTTCACATATCTGTCAAACTGAAGGATATAATATGGAAACACACCATGAAATTAACGTAGATACATGCAGAATTGGAATCAACAGACATTTTCATCTCATACTAATTGACAAAAAGCGGTGTCACTGCTGCACACAATTTCATCTGCAATTATTATTAGAGAGACAAGTGAAAACATTGCAATCTACAAATTTCTCCTCGTGTTTTGATGTCAAGTTCTGCCCAAACCAATGTCTGCAGGAAGCAGAGTTTTCTTTCTTTAACACCGTGCAATATATCCTTTGGTAGTATCTTTCCCTTTCCAGAGCAAAAGGTAAAATGAGATCCTTTCTTTTCACAGCTCTGGGCAGCTGTGCAGACAAAGAGTATAAATGTTTCTCAGGAGGGAGTGTGGAATGATCTCAGCATTCTGGCAGAGACTCCAGAGTGTTTGGTTTAGTGCCACAGAGCAAGGTGGGGACAGAGGACACAGGAACCTTAGGCCAAAGCTGTTTGCTCCAGAGTCTCTCGTGCATAGCAAGGAACAACATCCCCTTCCAGGGGTTCCTGATCAGGGCTCCTGATCAGGGGCTGCTCTGAAGATCATTCTGTGCTGACTGAGTAACAAAATAACCAAAGGTGGGGTGAGGCAGAAAGGGAGGTAGTAGAGCTATGTAAGCAGCCCCATGGCTGCTTGTAGCCAAAATAAACACTTAATTCTTTGAAGCAGAATAGCATTGCTTTAACCGGCAAGATGAAGAAGGTCTCTGAGATAAGTTGTTTTGTTAGCACTACGAGCATATTTTGGTAAGAAATCACTGCTTTGAGTCAAGAAAAGGAGGAAATCTTGCTATCTCTTCTATGTGATATGTGAATGCTCAACAGAGCACTGTGTTTATGTGTGTGGCAACATCAACGTGGCCATTTGGGAGTTTTATTGACACCAGTTCTTCTATTCTCAGCAGGGTACCGAATGCTCAGAAACTCTGGGCAAATGAACAAATATCTCTTTGTTATGTTCTATTTTTAACGTGTTCACCAAACATAGAAGTAGTGACATATATATGAAAACATAAAGATAGCAACTCTTCTCCTATGTTTTCTTGAGTCCCTTCAGCTTTACCACTCCTTAAATGTCTCCAGCTTTGGTATAAGACATTGAGAATTGAAGCTGTGGCTAGTAATCACTTCATTTTTGATGGGTGACATTTGACGGCTTTTTGACAGTTGCCATTTATCAGGCTGGCACATTTTGTGCAGATGTACCTTCAGCAAAGCTCCTAGCTCTAGCTGAGCCTTATGCAAGCTTTCTGGGTTGGTTGAGGGGTTTTTTTATTTTATTCCCTTTGTTACATGAAGCATATCTTTCTTGATAAATTAACAGTAAACAGACAATACACTACACTCTCTCCATTATCAGGCTGTCCAACGAAGCATGACATTCCGTTTCCTTGCAATTTCTGTTTTAGCATAATTCATACTGAATAGTCACCAGTGTTTAAGCCTTTGTAACATTATCCAGCTTTCCCCTATTTCTGCTAATTTATCCACCTTCTGTAGCAGAGAATGGTAAAATTTAACATGTATTGCCCAAGGGGCCATCTCTTGCAGTTTACTATGAAATTTGACTTCTTTTGTTTTGTTGCTTGTTAATGTTCATGTTGGAAAAAAAGGAAAAGTGCTAAGGCAAGACATCCTCCTCAATCACAACCCAAAGCATGTGTGGGTTGCTCTTATAGAAGCAGTCACCTAAGTGACTACATTAATGAGCAAGGGAAGGGCTACAGATATCATTTATCTGGACTTCTGCAAAACCTTTGACGTGTTCTCCCACAATATTCTTCTCTCTAAATCAGAGAGATGAATTCAATGAGTAGATTGTTAGATGGATTAGAAATTTATTGAATGGTTTCATCTGGAGGGTAGTGGTCCATACCTCAGACTCCCAGTGGACACCAGTGACCAGTGTTCTCCCTTAGGGGTTCATATAGAGACCAGTGTTATTGAACATCTTCATTAATGGCAAAGGTGAAGTGTTTGAGTGCCCCCTCAGCAAATTTGTAGATGGAAACAAGTTGAGTGGTGGTGTAGACAAACCTGAAGGATAGGGTGCCATCCAAAGGGACCTGGACAAGCTAAAGAAATGAGCCCAAAGGAAACACACGAAGCTCAGAAAGGCCAAGGTCAAGGTGCTGCTGCACCTGGGTTGGATCAACTTGGTATAATTTCAGGCTGAGAGATGAACAGATCCAGAGCAGCCTGGCCAAGTAAGGACTTGGGGTGCTGTGGATGAGAGGCTGGACATGACACAGCCATGAGCCTTTGCAGCCCAAAAGCCAAACGTGTCCTGGGCTGCATCCAGAACAATGTGGGCAGCAGGTGAGGGAGGGGATTCTGCCCCTCTGCTCTGCTCTGGTGAGAGCCCACCTGCAGTGCTGCATCCAGCTCTGGGTTCCCCAGCACAGGAAAGACATGGACCTGTTGGAGTCCAGAGGAAGCCATCAAGATGATTTGAGGGATGGACCATGTCTCATGTAAGGAAAAGCTGAGAGAGTTGGGATTGTTCAGCCTGGAGAAGAGAAGGCTTCAGGGAGACCTAATTGTGGCCTTCTAGTACCTGGAAGGTGCCTGCAAAAAGGCTGAAGAGAAACTTTTTACAAGAGCATGTAGTAACAGGACAAGGAGGAATGGCTTCAAACCAAAAGAGAGTAGGTTTACATTAGATATATAGGAAGAAATTCTTAAATGAGAAGCACTGGAACAGTTTGTCCAGAGAAGTTGTGGATGCCCCTCCCTGAAAGTGTTCAAGGCCAGATTGGACAGGGCTCTGAGTGACCCAGTCTAGCTGAAGGGTCCCTACCCTGTTCAAGGGGTTTTCAACTAGGTGACCTTGAAGGTCCCTTCCAACCCAAGCTATTCCATGATGTTATGATCTTTTATTCACTGGCAAGGAAATGAGTGGTTACTGAAAGGTCAATCCCAACCACTTCTCATACCAATATATTGCTTAATGCATGCAAAGGTACATAATGAAAGAGAGAGCAATTATCAGGGTAACATTTCAGATTATAATAATTGTCACTAAATAATTAAACACCCTATTTACTCTAATCAGTGACTGTGCTGGTGATATTTTACCATGGTGAAATCTGTGGTTTTAAAGAAAAGATATCCTAACGTAAGTAACATTGACAAAACATTGGTACAAGATGAGCTGCAGTTCAAAAACCATTTGTGTTCCCCTGTGTAAAGGAAAAAGATGCAGGATAGTAGCTACATATATTAGCACTGGTAGGGAAACAGGATAATTAAAAGATAACCAGAAAGAGAATTAAATGAAAACAGAAACTAACCTGATGTGCTTTAGGCTAAGTGCAATAATTAATCTTGATAGATGGTATATAATAAGGGCTTTCGAATATAGTCTCTACACTAGCTTGCTATTATGAAATCACAGTTCTTTGTGCAGGAAATAATTGTTCTAAAATTAAATGTTCCTGTTAGAATTGGATCTTGTTAGATCTTCTGTGGAAGGTGCGTTTTAGAAAGTAGGCAGGAAGAACTGAACAGTTCAATTAGCTGTGGAATTTCCAAGGCTTGAAAACACATAGGAATCCTCTGCACCTTCAGCTCCTGGCTTTAAAACACTTTAATGAAAAATGCTGGGGTGGTTGGTCTGGAGACTAGAGAATCTCTGTGGAGGGAAAGGTCCATTGAACAGACAGTGGTTAGGCACTGAAACAGGGTCCCCAGGGAAGTGGCCACAGCACCATGTAAGCCAGGTTCAAGGAATATTTGGACAAAGCTCTTAGGCATGTGGTGTGATTTCTGGGGTGGTCCTGTACAGGGCCAGGAGTTTTGGCTTGAAGATCCTTCCAGGTCAGGATATTCCATGATTCAGTGGCTCTCTGAACTGCAAGGTTACTTTAATCCTATTCTAGAAGGGAACAGTTCTAGGGAGGAACACTTCTTTTTTATTCCAAAATATCAAAATATGGGCCTTAGGGGCATTTTGCAGTTTGCTTGTTTATTTAAACAGATTTAAATATTCATAATCTGAATCCCTAGACAGGATAAACTGAGTGAAACTCTGCCAGTTTGTACCAATATGGAATGCAATTATATTTGTCTGTCTTTGGCTTGCCTGGCCTCATGCAAATTGCCATTTTGCAAGTTGCAGCGACCCACATGTGCTACTTTACCATCTATATGGCATCTATATGTAGGTATTCATATAATGGAAAGCAAAGGGAAGGCTCAGAGGATGCTCTGCAGCAAGGGAACAAAGGGTACAAATTCTGTCTGGATCTTATTCACAAAAGTGTAACAGCAAATACTGTAACAAAATTGATTAAAGAAAATATAGAAATAGGAAGACAAATAAAAATAGCACATAAATCTTATGTCCCTTTGTTGGAGACTGGAATTATAAGAAATATTTTTCTGCACTTTGAAGAGATTTTAAGATCTCTGACAAACAGTGTTTTTATCCTTTGTTCATGGAAAAAGGGCTTTTTAGGCTCTGGAATGAAGCAGAGTTTTCAAGAGTGTGTATTAGATAGTAGTATAGTGTGTAGTTTTATCACAGGGTGAAAATTTTAGATATATGGGGTTTTTAGGATGGCAGACAGGTGATGAAAAGATGGAGGAAGCACATGGCCTTTGGGTTTCTTTCTTCTTCCTCATCTGCTCCATATTCTGCTGTGAGGTGGCACGTTATGGTTGGTTTAGAGTAGAGTCTAACTTTCTAACATGGATAATAGATATTGGAGTAGTATTATAAATACTGATTACGTGGATTGTAGTATAAATATTCACGCCACCCTGAGGGTGGGAGCATTTTAGTATGGGGCATTTAGCATTTAGCATTAAGCATTGGTATTTGGGTTTGGAGTATTGTACCTTGAACTGACCTGCAAGGAAGAGTTCTGCAGGTCAGGAACAGAATGTAATGATAAGAAATAATAAACTATGAAGAAAACACAAGAAGAAAAGCCTCGCATCCTTTCCTTTTCAAGATCTCTGGCTGGTGAAAACAAAACTTTACATTCTCGGGTCAGCAGTAAACAGCCCATCAGCAGAGACAAACACAAAAATATTTTTTATAATCCCGAGATCCCTTCAGATGCTGGGAACTCAGCTTTTGTGAAGTATCAGGGAAGTCCCAAAGCTTGCTCCACACACTCCACCTGTGGAGAGGATCAGTATTCCTCACATACTTTGTTGTGTGTTAAAACAAGCGTTTATCTTCTGGAAAGGTGGGCAATGTCCACCAGAGTGTCCCTGAGCAGCCTGGGGCATACCAGCACCTGCCCTAAAGCCCTGCATGCTGGGGGTTGGGGATACACCAGCTACTCCTGCTAAGGGTAATTCAGCCTTCCCAAACCTGAATGAAGCACAAGGCCCAGTCGAGCAGGGGTGACTTGCCTGAGACAATCAACTTCCACTGGAGTATTTACCCCAGGGAACCCACTACAGAGGGCTGCTTAGCTAGTAGAATATTGGGTAGGACTGACACGTATTACAGGTTATTTAACCTAATGAGATGCACAAGTCTCTTTGAAAAAGATTTAGGTGTAAAGATAAAAAAATTGAAGGTTTTGCAAGCAAGTTGTGTTCATATATCAAAATATGATTTCTCTGAACAAATGAGGTAAGAGTGGGAAATATATTTGGACAAGATACAGATTAGATGGAATAATCTAAATCAGACACCTAATATAGGGTCACACAGAACATGGATGTGTTTCCTAGCCAACCACTTCTCCAAGATTACAGTTAAACTAGCCATTAATTACACAGTTGTTATTTATTTTAAACTGCTACGTATACTAGAAAACATTACAACTGTGATTTTCAAGGCCACAGCGAAGTTCTAAATTCTTATTCTGTCATAAAAAATAGACAGAAAACATGCCTGAGTCAGAGTAATTGTTGTCCTACATCTGATGGATGAAAATAAGAGGTGGAAAAAGGCAATTGAACCTGGAAAGACTCCTAACACTGTTTCTTTGAGAATATGTCATGAAAGAGTCAGTTATAAGAAATCTGCATCAGTTACCATAAACCTCCATCAAAAACACCCTTATATAGAGAGAGGATTTGTGCTTCCTAGGGTAGGTATTTTCATTAAACATTCTTTGCTCACCTCAAAAATACAGGCAGTCTATACCCATGAAAGAGGAAGCATCCTGTATCTATAAGGCTGACATGCTCACCAAAATAATTGCCATGAAGTACAAACTGTACATGAGGTATGCAGTGAAACCCCACTGGAGCAGATACTGATGCATTTTTTTAATGACACTCAGAGTAATTTTTTCTTAGATAGAAAGAGAAAGTCCTTATAATTGCATGAAATTCTTTCCATTTTTAGTACCAGTAGGCCTCGGTGCTGTTCTGCAGATAAAAAAGATAAATGTGGGGATAAATACAGCAGCTGGGAGTTGTACATGCAATGGTATTCATTGCTTGCATTACTGTGTCATGAAGGAGCATGGAAAGATCCATCAGCTGGAAAAACAGAACAACTAGATACAGTAGATATTACAATTTCAACATTTTTAGGTGTTATAATTTCACTTCACTTTACAATACTCTGAAACAATTTCCCTTCTTTTATTATTAGATTTACAATTTTCCTTCAAAAAATTAACAAAGAATTCATTTAGACAGACTTGTGATAAAAATTAAAATGATGAAATCTTAATTAGTAAACTAAAACACAGTGCTGATGACTGATTTGCAGATTTGTAGCTCTGTATATGTGTAAATTAATTAACATTTGTTTAATGTTTTGAACATGAAAAACACCATGAAAGCACTAAGAAAAATTAATTATTTTTTGAAGACTTTAGTTGAAAGAATTAGATGGATTAGAGGGGAAATAATCCAGCTAAGTAGACGGATTTAAAAGATGACAGTTGGATTTCATTAATTGTGAGGACAAGATGCAATTCTTGCTTAATAGTAGACCTAAGGATCGCAGGGGAAAAATGAGGGACACTTTAAGGACACCATGTGTGTAACATTGCTTTTAGCACCTAAAGATGGAATAGCTGCTGTATGGGTTTGGAAAGGTTAGGGTTTGGTAGTACAGGAAAGGGGGGCTTCTCTGAGAAGCTTCCCCCATGTCTGACAAAGTCAATTCCAGCTGGCCCCAGGATGGACATGCACTGGCCAAGGCAGAGCCCATCAGTGATGGTGGCAATGCCTCAGAGATAACAATGTTGAGAAGGAGGGGGAAATCCCCTGAACAATGGCAGCTGCAGCTGGAAAGAAGAGTGATGATATGTGAGAAAAATAGCCCTGCAAACCCAAGGTCAGTGCAGAAGGAAAGTCAGGAGGTGCATCAGGTGCTGGAACAGAGATTCCCCTGCAGCCCCTGGTGCAGCCCATGGAGAGGCAGCTGTGGCTCTGCAGCCCATGGAGACACACAGGAGAGCAGAGATCCACCTTCAGCCCATGGAGACACACAGGAGAGCAGAGATCCACCTGCAGCCCATGGAGACACACAGGAGAGCAGAGATCCACCTGCAGCCCATGGAGAACCCCTCAGTGAAGTTGCTGGGTGCCTGAAGGAGGCTGTGACTGTGGTAAGTCTCTGCTTGAACAGGCTCCTAGCAGGACCTGTGGCCCCATGAAGAGAGGAGGCCACACTGGAGCAGATTTGCTGGCAGGACTTGTGACTCCATGGGGCACCAAAACTGGAGCAACCTGTTCCTGAAGGATTGAACCCCATGGAAAGGGATCCACACCAGAGCAGTTCATACCCTGCAGCCTGTGTCAGGTTGGAAAAGCTAATGGAGGACTATCCCCCATAGCAGCAACCCCACACTGGATCAGGGGGAGAGTGCAAGGAGTCCTTCCCCTGAGGAACAAGGAGTGACAAAGTGCAAAGAACTGATCACATACCCCATTCCCTGTCCCCTCATATCACTAGTGGGGAGAAGGGAGAGAATTTGGGAATTAAGTTGAATGTGGGAAGAAGAGAGGAGTGGAGACAAGATGTTTGATGATTCCTTATCATTATACTACATTGATTTGATTGGTAATAAATCAAATTTTTTTTTTCCCTCAAGTAGAGTCTGTTTTGCTTGTGAAAGTCACTGATGCGTGATATCTCCCTGTCCTTATCTTGACCCAAAAGATTTTCATATTTTCTTTTCCCCACCCTGTCCATGAGGGAAGCAATAAAGCATCTTTGCTGGTCATTTGGAGTCCTACCAGAGTCAACACCTACATTTCCCTGTTATGTGACATGACAACAGTGATATGGTGGTGCAGCTTTTTGACTGTGCCTTCAGATGTCACACCAGAAATTTCTTTCACTAATCTTGTACTCTCTATTCTTTCATTAGTCATGCTTCTGTGAGTTTTGATCCCTTCCTCTACTTATTCACTAACTTAGAGTAATCACTGACATTTGGTATAGCTAAGAATAAAATCCAACACCATTGAATTTAATCTCCTGCATCCTACAGACCAGAGAATTTCCCATGACTTGCTGCAGCTGCACATTATAGCTGAACTGGATTTCCTTCTTCCTTTCTAAAGATGTGATAAAGAGTATTTCTTTATACTATCCTATTCTCAAATAAAAAACTTACCTAGTCTTATCAACCTTGTCTTAAAAAAACCCTAACCAAACAAATTGAGACAGATTGCAGTTATCTTATCCCAGTACCAAGTAAAATAATAAATAAGTGTATTTTCCTGCGAGTGTTAATCCACAGTTTCTACAAATTCACTGTGAAAAGGATGTAGCAGGAATGGCATGCTGTGGATGATATCCTGGGTAGACAGTGTTATAGTACGGAACAAAATCTGAAACTACATCTATATTTAAGTGTAAACCATTCTTCTTTGTTAGAAAGAAAAGAAAGAGGCATGCATAAGGAATTGAAGAGAAAAAGACAAACCTTCCAAGTACCCAAGACAACCACTGTGATTTTGGTTTATCTCCTTGTTTACTGAAACTGACTTATTAATGTTTAAAATGCCCTTATAATGTCTGCAAGCAGTTCACTAGAGATTTAAATAATGTATATGGTATTTAGCTAGAGCTATATCCCATATTTCTATTTGATGAATCTAGATTATATATCCTTCATGGTGAGACCATGGCTGAAAGTGCTATATTGATTGACCAGAGAAAAAAGGAATTAAATAGTACCACCATCCTAAAGAATGTGAAATTTCTGAATGGTGTCTTGCATCTTCCTATGTGTAATCTCTCAGGTGGTGGGATTCAGAGCTTTCACATAAGTTTTAATCACCCTTTCTAAAATTATAAATTTATTTCCTTTTGGGGAAAAAATTTTGAAGACCTCAGAATATTCATTCTTCTGGTCAGCCCCTAGGAGTCACTATACACTAAATGCTGCATTAAAATGGTGTCAACCGTTAATCAAATGGTAATTCATCCAGTTCTGTTAATAGACTGGTACATGATGTTGGTAATCCAGTCACTGCCTGGTGAGTCTAAAATAAGACAAAGGATTTGTCCCTTTGAACATGCCACCATGCACATAGGTTATCACAGCTAATTAAAACATTTTTAAGAACCACTTTGTACTTGAAAATTAGAATTTTATGAGAGTTAGGTAGATACTGCTAAACTATCACATGTCTGTGACTAGCAGGATTTTGTATGAAGTGCCTCTGAGTGAGTGTTAGGTCACAGGAAAAACAATATAGTAACATCTACTTGAATTATTTTTGCAGACTTTAAAACAGTTACTTTGATTTTAACAGTTGTTTGTTTTGACTTTGTTTCTTCTAGCAAAGGTATCATCATTGGCTGAAATGTTTCTGACATGTCTCTGACTCAGCATCAGCCTGCAAGTTCAGCTTTTATCTAGCACAGACAACTGACCTTCCCCTTTCTCAGCACAGCCTGTTCATTTAGGGATGTCTAGAAGCAAAGCTGATAGTGGGAGGCAATCTCATTTAACTGAAATTACCTCATGATAATAAAACTGTCCTACCAAAACAGCCCTTGGAGTTGTCTCAGGTTTAAAAATCTTTTAATTTGTTTTATTAATCTTCATCAGAATAGATGGAAAATATCTCGTAACAGCTTTCTTTGCCTGTTGCATTAAGTTGGTCTGATGTATCCCCCATTGAATTGCTGTAACAATTCAGATCATGCAAACAATATACATCAGTGACTGTCAGTAGCTGCTGCAGCACAGGGTGCCCCTCAAAAAAATGAGATGTGCTCTTATGAAACAGTAGAAGCTAATAACTTACTACTTCTGTTCAATGGTGCAAAGGAAACAAGGAAAACAAGAGAACAAAGAAAAAATGTACTTACTAGAGCCAGTTCTACTTCCAGGTACTTGTTTTAATGTCACAGTTTATTTGCCTTTCTGTAGTCAGTACTTTGCTGTCAAACTAGTTGCCTTATGTATGACTTTGTGCACACACACACTCCATGAATGGAAATGCTGCCTTGCGTGATGCTGTAGCACAATTTCCAAGGATTTTGCTACACTATTAGCAATTCAAAAATGTAATAGTTATCAAGTCAAACTGATCCCTTTTCCCTTCTCTTGAAAGTCTGTTATACCTGAAGAAATTGCACAGGGTCAGCTGATGCTTTAAGAGGACTTGGAGACAGTTTAAGAATGGCACAGTGAACATTAACACATAGGAATAGACACCTGAAATAAAAGTGTGTACTACTGTTTTGTTCATAAAAGAATAAGATGATTATTTTATATAACAATAAAATTGAAAGAAATGTTTCAATTTTTTTAAAGTTTGATATATTAATGTAAGAATGTTCTCATTGCTAAATATACTTAAAGAAAATATTATTCAACTGGACAAAACCCTCCAAAACTGGGTCAAAAATATATTAACAGGCATATGTGCTACCCAGATGGAAAGGATTTTGCTCATTGTTTTCAATTGGGAACAAGAACACCTATCATAGAAAGAAGTAGCGTATAACAAGTGTAATCAAAATGGGAAATCATATTCCAACATCATATCAGATAGATATGGCACTTAGAGACATAGTTTAGTGGTTGGGTTGGCAATATAGTTTAACAGTGGGACATTTTTTTTCCAAACTAAATGATTCTCAGATTTTAGTAAAAATAAAATGTTTCATCCCTGTGATTGTCTGTTACAGTACTAGAGCTAATGGGATGCTTTATATGCTTAGTTTGCAGTATTAATGCAGTGTGGCAGCTGTAATATGTGAGGTGGTCTGGGACTGCACCTGCCACCTGCAGCGGGCCAAGAAACACATTTTGAAACAAACATTGTTAAAGTTAACTGCTGGAACTGCACTGCGGGCTGGTGACGCAGAAGCATGATTTCTGCATGCAAGTACAGAATGATCTGGCATGGAATTACTTTTTCTTAAGAATTATGATTGGAGAGAAAAGACCATGCTGAATTTGGAAGATGATGAAAAATGAAAGGGAAAATTTGCTGAACAGGGAGAAGGGGAAGTAAGGCAGGACAAACTGGAAGCCAGCTGAGAGAATCAATTTTTTTGCCTCACGGCTCCCTATCTGCTCTTTTACACTTGTCAGCTAAGCACTGGAGCTCAGATTCCTGGATCCTGATTAATGTGGAGCTGAGAAGAGGGACAGCCCATCCAGAAAAGCAGCACTTCAGGAGTGCCAGAGAAAAAGCTGTAAAACAGTTTGAGCAGCCTGGAGAGCTGTCTCCAGTGTAAAGCACTGAGCTCTGCAGTGCTGTGTGCTGCCTGACACCTCCCTGAACTGAACCACAACCTGTACAGAAGAAGCACGAGATAAGTCATTAAAAGAATAGGAATGAATTTTGTTGCCACTGATGATTCTTGATGCTGGAAGTTCACTTTGGCACTCTATGCTGCACTGCACAGCAGCAGCTCAATGCCAAGGACCAGGCATGCAGGCACACCTGCAATGCTGTGCACAGCAGTGAGGTCAGACCAGACAACCATCAGATAATCCTTTCAACCTATAAAAGACCTGACAACAGGAGTGTCTGGGCAGCTAACATACACCAAACTGAAAGTGATCCAAAAGGAAGCAGAGGATGCTCTTTTACTAGTCAGAATGAGTATGAAGAAAAAAGAAATTACTTTTCTTGAGTAGAGGCAAAATGGTGATTAATGTTGACAGATAAAATTATGTTCTGTCTGAACATCTAATGAAGATGCTATCAGAAACTGATAGAAGAAATGAAACACAACTTGAAGAATGATGGCTCATTAAGAACAAAGAATAATTACAAATTGAGACATAAGATCATGAAGAGTGGGATGATGACCACCATCTTTTTTAAAAAGAATAAAAGTGCCTCAAATGCTATGTGTGCTCATGTTTTTAAACTGATCAACTTTGAAGGATATGGAAATCACACTCTTAAACTGCCAGCTAATTAATATACTGATTAGAAAGCAGAAATAAATTTAAAAAAAAAAAATTAAAAAAAAAAAAAAATTAGTCCTTCAACTGGAGGAGCTAACACTGTGAAAGCTGGCCAGCTGGAAAGCCACAGTAATCCATGGATGAGCTAACTGTAGGCATACAAGGTTTAGCCTTCCAGTTAAAGAACTAAATTGGTAGCAAGCATCTGGAGATGTATTGTTCCTATGCAAGGCATAGTCTTAAAGAGCAATCTGTTATTCCCCAAGGCTATTCAACAGCAAGAAGATCCAGAGACACCACAGATGGAAAAGCAGATTGCTCGGGGTGTACAAAAGACATTATACTGTTGCAGCATACAGTGAATCTGCCTGCAGATGGGTAAGGCCCCAGAGAAAATGTATGTTAAACTATCCCTTTGATGGAGCTCACAGTTCATTAATCTGTGACTTGGTTGCATCTTAGTTGAGGTCATGAGAGGAAAACATGAGCAGAAGCTCATTGTGTTGGGGGATACAAAGACAGACAATTCCCTGCTTCAAGAAGCGGGAGTGCTGTTATTATTACAAGAGAACTGTAAATTTAGGTTGAACACACTCTGTGGCTAGCAAAAAATAGACAGATTCTGAAGAGCCTTTATCAAGATAGCAATAATACCTTTGATAGTAATAGTTTTCTAAATAAGAATTAGTGAAGGAACAATATCTTGACTATTTCAGAATTAATTCATTTTTCTAGGAAAAAATACTGAGAAAACTGACCACAAAAAATACAATTACACCCATAGATGTGAATGAAGCTCAGTACATACAGGTTTAATGTGATTTTTCATTATTAGAATTGCTAAGGTGAGCTATTTTTACTTAATTTTGCATTTCAGTTAATAAATATAGCTTGCTAAAAATTAGCATCTAAAATTTATTTGGACCAGAATTTGTATGTTTTTTTGATCTTGACAGGTTTTTAAAGATGTTCTAAAGAAGTTTCTGTTCCATATCCAAAATGGACAGGTATTCAAGGTTTCGAAGAGACCTAAAGAAAAATCTTTTAAATGTCTGATCATATTGAAAACTAATGGTCACAAAGTAACAGAGATAGTTTAAATCCCCACAGCCAAAATTAAAGATGTGTATTTAAAACTCCTCAGGATCCTTTCCCCAAATAGCTTAACACCACAGAAAATGAAGCTTAGATCAATGAGTTATCTACTTGCTTTCTTTGAATGTTAATAGTCTTCTGACATCTGTGATTTTTAAGTGTTTCAAGATTTAATAAAATGAGCATTAGTTGGCCAGAAAAATCCACATTCAGCTCATTTAGTAATCCTGATTGTAATGTAGCCAAACCTGCAGCCTTAAAAAAGTTTGTACTAGTAGATGTTGTTTAATATCTTTCACAGTTACTAATGGTCTGGAAAGTGCTTTGTCATGGTTGTATGTTGTAGTCAATCATCCTGTTATTTCTTAAATTTGGGGAAAAAAAATATTGAACACTTGTAGCTTTCCTGCAGTATTTTAAGCAATTTATGTCCATCTACTAATGAACTTATATTGTTCCTCATTTCTATACTTTAATAAACAAATAGCATCAATTTCTCCTATTGTCATTACCTCTATTAGCCATAGAATTCTTTTTTTGTTTGCTTATTATGGTAAAATTAGAGGAAACTGAGACGTTATATTCACACCCTAACAGAAGTTAGCACAGAAATTATAGGGTAAATTACAGTTGCTGCTCCCTGGATGGAATGCAGTTGTCACGCTTGTAATCTATTCCATGGTGATTCCCCACACCCACAATCTGCATCCATAGCACCTGCTAAAGGGAATGGAACAGAGGGTGGAGCAGAGTGGAGACACCAGAACCAGGCTCTGCTGAAATCCTCACTGGGAGGGGAATTCAATGGTACTTTGCAGCTGAAAAACCACATAGCACCTGTCAGCCGGGGGAGAGAGGAGGAGATGTCCTGCTGCTGAGCCAAGAGCTGTGCTGAAATCGCTCTCCTCAGACAAACCTGGGTCATTATAACCCAGTTGTAATACCAATACACACCTCAAACAACCCAAAGGTAATCCCTGCAAGGCACAGTCACTCCTCACTGGGTGTGTTCTCTAAATTTTATTGACTGTCTCTTTCAAAGCGAAGCAAGAGAATTTTACACCAATCCTTAACAAAGGTATGTATGACTAGAATCACACAAGCTTCACCTAAACAGAAAGAAATAGTATAATGTAAGTTGAGAATGGGGAGAATTTAGGAAAGGCTCCATTGTTACTGCTGGGATCTGTCAAGGGGCTGAAGCTGTCTTCTCCTCCATAGGGACACCTATAGAGTAAGAACCACACTCTGTGTGTGCTGAATGCTTTTATTGGGGATTACAGCTTCCCTCTGTGTTTGTTGCTTCAGATATGTTTTTGCAGTCAGATACTGTTACCAACAGTCCTCAAACCTTAACCTGTCATAATTTTATATTAATAAAGACTGTTATTCCATTAACTGTTGGTGTGAGTTTTTCACAAGCACTGGCAGTCACTGGCAGAAGAGAATGGACCCAAATGAAGAGGAAGACCTGCTGAGGGGTCATAAAGGAAAAAGACCCTCTAAAGAATCTCCCTTATGCTGTTGGGGTGTGCCCCTGAACAAGTCAGTCGACCCACCCTCCCATTCAGCAGAACTGTTCAGTGAAGTGTCCCCATAGTGATAAACTGACAGATCCTTGGTCAGGCACAAGGGTCTCAGCTTTCCTGGGAAAAGACAAATCAAACACTACAGATACAGAAAATCTCCCCACACTAAGAGTCAGGGTCTCCCCTTTGCTCATGACATTTATCTTCCCTTATCAAAATATTAAAATCCTTAACCTTTAATTTATATACATTGTTGAACACATCTCTGCATATTTCTGTCATAAAATATTATGATTTCTTCTTGCTATTTTTGCTTAATGAAATTTTACCTAATGTCATCCTCTCCCCTGATTATGGAATTTTAGCTGTGAAGACATGCAATGAACTCTCCTTAAAAACCTGCAAATTCTTTTCTTTTTTTTCTCTTTTTCTTGGTGGAATTATCTCAATATTTAGGAAATTTTTCATTTGAAAGCACTGAACACATATTTGCAGATTATTAGGATGTTTCTTTTTTTGCTCATTTTAGACACAAGTAGGTCAGGATCACTTGTTCTTAGGCAATATTGAACTGATCTGCTAAGCTATTAATGTCTCTTGACCTCTCATAATGAGATCCTGAGAAGAGATTTGGTGGCAGAATGAGCCAATTTAGGCATATATCAGATAATACAGAAAAAACATGTATATTATACCTGCAGCCAACTTACTTTTGTCTGTATATCTGCACACCTACTAGGCAGAAAAAAAAAGTAATGAATTTAAACAGAGAAGTAAAATTTTTGTATTTTTGTCTTTTTTTCCCCCTCAATAAATTATATTCTGTAATCCCAATCTGTATTCTGTAATGAGTGGTTATGAATTTTTATGATTAATAATTCTACCTATGACTCTTTAAATTTAACTGCAGAAAGGGTATTCTCATTACAAGGTCAGAAGTTCCATTTTTTACTGAAGGAAAATATGTCACCTAATAAAGTCATAATAATGATGGTTTACCCTATATAGTCTTGAGGTAACTCCATCATGGACTGCCTGATAGTTCCTGGCAGACTATTAAGGTTATTAAAATGAATTTGGATTAAAATATATTATGGACTACATCATATGGTTATTTTATATGTATAATAATATATGTACAACTATAATAAATATAAAAATAAAATAGGTATAAAAATAATATTGTTAGGTGCAGTGCATAACACCTGAAAATGCTTCTCAGATACAAAGACAAGGTGATGCAATCTCTCTTTGCTTCATTTCCTCCACTGCAATGATTTTCTTTTCCAGTTTGAGTCATCCATTTAGATGGAAAGTTTGTCAGGGCAGAGGCTGTCTCCTGTGTTCCTGTACTCACAAGCACAATGGACCTGGATTTTATGTATCTCTAGGCACTGTGATAGTACTAATAATTAACTAATTCACTTGATTTACAATAAGAATGGGTTTGAGCTATATAACAGTTTCTGTTTAAATTAGTTTCTTGTACTTAAATAATCATTAAAACAAGTTACTTCTCTCCTATGTGCCAAAGTTTGGGATGTTAGATGACAAGTTTTCAGCAGAACTAATATCTGATTTTTACACTAGATTAATTGCAGGGACACAATATATTATAAGTGGTCTAAGGCAACTCTAGTGTTGTTTTGGGGGTTTTTTTTGGTTTTTTTTTTACAAATAGCTTCACAGTGTTTTTAAAGGTCTTTTAAGAGGAGCTACTATACTTTCCTTATACTAATAAGTAATTGCAAAGTATTTGTGTACAAATTTTGGTTTTAAAATTTCACTTGATAGCTAGGATGTCTTATGTCAATTTAAAATCCAAAAGGGTTTTTTTTTCTATTTTCTAGATTATTAGTCATTATTTCCTTTCATCTATGATATGTTAAGTAGTGACTTTTCAGAAAAACAGCTGGACCTCTGACTTATGACTTGAGAATGATATTTGCAAATCTAAGAATATTTCTCAGATAAAGTGCTAACTTTTTAATGGTGTAATGATGTATTCCCTTGGCACATAGGTCTTCTCAGATGGGTTCTGAAGCTTAATAGGGTCTTACGTTGTTATTTTTATATAAGCCCTTAGCTTCTTATATGCATAATAAAGGTCTTAAATTGTGAATAAAGCTCCAAATATGACAAATTTGCTCTTGCTGAGAGTTACTTAGCCATATGAATATATATGTCAACAGCAACAGAACTGTTGCCAGAGTAAGGATGGATCACCATATGGATTTGTTCCACTCTTGGCTCAGAACTACACTGAGAGTTCTAGTGCAAATGACTAAAAACATATTTATTTCTTCCAGAACATCTGACTATATCACTTTGTCCAACAGCAAAATTTCAGAAAAGATTTTTGGTTAGATTGTGTCATTAACAGATTATGAATTCTTGCAAGCTTTACTGAATGGTTGGATCGGAGAAAACACAGAACTGTAGCAACAGTTTAAGACATCTGATTGACAGAGCCCTTTATTGTGATGCTGATTTCAGGGGGTGAAAGGAAATATGCTACACAGATGATACCAGCTGTCTCTGTTTTTTCCTGCTGAATATTATTAAAAGTAATATAAATATTTCTTTTAATATTACTTTCCCAGCAAATAATTGTTGTAATTTCCTTTAGGCAGTGATAAGAATAAGACAGAGTGCATGGATTCAGGGAACAATCTCCTTTTTAAAATATGACCCTCCCCATAGATAATGTGCCTTTGAAGTACAGATGGAGAAATACACAGTTGTAAAGTCCAAAATATTTTACCAGCCCACACAGAAGGCTCACCTTCCAAGTGCTTTTACAAGGATATTATCATAGCTAGTCACCTCATTGCAAACTTAATTACTTCTACAGAAATCATTTCTGTTTTGTCCCTTTCTAGATGTACACAGCTTCTGCAACATCTGCACAAACAATAATGTGCTTAGAGAGTGCTCATGCATTTTGAGCAAGGCCTGATTAAAACTGCTGGAATAATAGATGCCTCTGTACAAAAATTCAGTATTAATCCCAGCTTATAAAGTCCTTCTGTGTCAATGTAATAGCTGCCAGTATGGGAAATGTCATGGCTGGAGGTGAATCAGCAACAGCCTGCAGCATGTATACAGACCTCCCAATCACACATACACAAGACAAAATGAAGTTAAAAAAAAAAAAAAAAAACAAAACCCAAAATGTTTTAAGGGGAAATAAGGCAACATCCATACTTTACAAATTAGGTTTTGCTTAAGGATCTGGAGTAATGATTCATAGCATCCTGTCAGGAATCCTCCAGGTGATGCAGCATGCTCCCTGCACATGACTGAGAACAAGGACTGTTTTATAGATCTCTGGTCTTAGAGTCTTAGTTTTAAGACCCAGACCTCTGAAATTTTGGAAGGGATGAACAAGTGGCATGAGTTGTTCTGTGCAGGCAATGATACGCTTTTAAGCAGATGGCAAAAGACTCTTTATAAGATTTGACACAAAAACATCACTCCCAGTGAATCCATGAAACCTCACAACAGTATGTGTGAAATTAGTATGATAATGTACTTTTCTTGATACTGTGGCTTGAAGTCATTTATGGAAAGAGCAATGTCACAGAACAGCAACAGTGAGCAAAGCACACAAGAGCTCATGTGCTATCCTCCTTTGCTGGTGCCTGTGCTCTCTGAGCAGTCAAAGCACTATGATCAGTGAATCCTGGGCTTTGTCTGAAGCTAAATTAAGCTCACATTGACCAGCTCTGGACACACACTGTAAATACAGATGGGACCTGGCCCTTGTTAATTAAGGGGCTTGACACATTTTTTTACTTATCAGGAACATTTTGGATCAGGAGGCAATACTGTGCCTTTCTTTCTCTTTCTTGCTGTCTCTATTTGGAGGCAAAGACCTCTTCTCTTTCCCCCCTCTATGTACTGAACAGTTTAATTTTGTATAGTTACCCAGTTTCTAATTAACATGTGAGTCTGTGCTGAACTAATTGATTTTTCCTGTTTTATTTGCTGTTTTTCAGATATTTAATCGGAGAATAGTTTTTAAAAAACAAAATATAAGTGCTTTTAACAGCCAAATTCAACCACAGCTTTTCTCAGATCAATTTTATCTTCTTTTTTTCCCTCTCTACATTTATCCTTATACCCCTTTTAACCCTTGGTGACCAAGTGATTCTATTCTATTCTTCTAAACTAGAACCAGCTGCAGAGATTTCAATAAGCAATTTTCTCTAAGTGCTTTCTCCAATGATGTCTGCACCTTTCCTACAGAGCTCACAATCTTTCATACAGAAACAGAAGGTTTGTGACCATTCTGGCTAACAAAAGCACAAATGACAAGTCAGACCTCATTTTAACAATGTGCTTGCTGTGGGAGATTCACATATTCAGAGAGAGCTCTGCACAAATTCCTACTTCACTCTTATTTGGAAATACCTCCCTGTATAAAACCACTGCTGAACTAGGGCATGGGTGTATTAAAAATATTTCTGTAGCAGCAGACTGTACAAGGATAATGTCTCTGTCCAGCACATATCTGCTCTTCTCCACTGCAGCAAACTAAAACAGCAGAGAATACCAGTCTTGAGACACATTTCTACCTTAGATTCTGAAGTGGTTTTGATAGTGATATGGCAGTTTTGGTCAAGCTGTGTATGAAGACTAAAATATCTGGATTATTTTGTAATAGCCTTAGAATACTATTAAAATGCAAAAGTATGCCTCTAAAATATATTTTTGACATTATTTCTGGCAACAATTGAATTTCCACTATAGAAATCTATAGTATTCTCTAAGTGTTAGTAAGAATGTTGAACCATATTGCTTTCAGATCCAACAGCATTTGGATCTCATCCCAGTGTTAAACCTTAAGGGACACCCCTTGTGCCAGCCTCCAAATCAACTCTGTGACACTGATTACAACCCTTTGGGATCTTCCTTTCAGCCAGCTCTCAATCCACCTCACTGTCCACTTACCTACTTATCATCCACACTTTCTGTGTTTGCTGTGATGTTGTTGTGTGAGACAGTGCTGAGAGGGTTGTTGAAGTCAAGGCAGACAATGTCCACTTCTCTCCCCTCAGGACAGATGGCAATCAGGTTGGACAAGCATGATTCACCTTCAGTGAATCCATGCTGATTATTCCTGATCAAGAAGGTACTTGTCATTATGTGGATAGAGATGGCTTCCAGATTGATTCATCAGATTCTTAACTGACTGAAAAGAATCTGGATTATTTTTCAAATACTGGATAGAAACTGACAGTTTCAGAAACTGAGTGGTGTAAATGATTAACAACTAACTGATGGAAATGACACTAGGATCATTTTTCAGATCTATTATATTATTTTGTATAAATTTTAAGGCTGCAACACTGGTGAAAAGTAGAAGACTAGAATCCGAATTAAAATCCTTGAGTTATATTTAATGTTCTGATCTCTCTCAAGGGAGTTTTCCTTCTGAAATAGATACAATGCATAGCAATAGTTGACTTCATTTCACTCATAATTCTCAAATTGCTTTGAAACTGGGGATTTTCTTGGAATTATTTGAATCTAAAAGTATTTAAGCAAATAATTCTGCAGATACAGATGTACTGAAGGCAGGGGAGGAAGAGATGGACAGGACAGGGATATTGACCTCCCCTGACAAGAGCATCTGGTCCAAGCTATTTTGCTATGTCATCATGTGTTGCTCTCCCATTCCTGCTGTTGTGAAGGTCACTAGTAGTTGGCCAGTAGGCAGACAAACACATTATAAAAGTTCATGCTATTACACACTCACATGATTTGCTGAATCAGGAAGTTCAGCAACAAACTGAGCAAAACAAGTTTGTGGGAATGTGGGAAGCCAGAAATCAATGAGCCTTGAGTATGGGTCATAAATATTTTTGTAGTTAATATAATAGTACCTTGGAATAAAGCAGTAGGCCGTGGTATTTTTTACTCTACCATCATATGCTGCCACCTGCCAGACATTGCCACATTTAGTCAAGCCAGCTGGGCATTTCTGAAACAGCTAAACACAGACCTGCTTTTCAAGTCAAGGACTGCTTCCTTTTGCAGGTGCATTGACAAGCCTGTGAAATCTCAGAGGATGCAGAAAAAGGTTTTTTTGCAGGATACTGGTCTTTGAATAAGTACAACACACACTCTTTCCTCAAGTGTGTTTAAAAGTCAGTATGAAATCAAACACTGAGTCAGATTCTCTATTTTTCTATACTGATTCATTCACATTCTTAATTTCATATACCTCTTTGAATTTAGGAAGATGGAAAACTGTTTGTAGGGATCATTTCTCATCTTATTGTGATTTTTCTTCCATATGCCTACTTCCTCTCTTCATCAGCGAAAGATGACCCAAAAAATTGGAACTGCCAAGAAAGGGACTGGTACATTTCAGGTACACAAGGGACACTCTTTGCAGACATTGATTTGCATTCTGAGAAAGTTTCATGACAGCTATGAAAGAAACTTCCAGTCACTATTCCCTTTGTCATGCCCTCCCTGTCTTGCACTCTGTGTGAAGAAGGAAGAGAAATGGGAAGTATTGTGCAACTTTCTGTAATGTGTTGAATTCTGACGAGAGGGCAGCTACGGGGCTTTCCTAAAATGTGTTCAACGCTGTAACACAGCGGGGGTACCTTGGAACGGACCTGAGGATAAGTCCATTCTGGAGAAGATACACCTAAAAATACCAACAGTTCATGTTGCAGCACTGAAGAATCAGTGGCTGTGCATGAGACCAGCCCAAGGCAGGTCAGGTATAACCCTGGAGAGACTGTACCTTATGGATAAAGCTTCACTTGGTGCTATGGGCCAGAGCAAGGGCAATGGGAGCAGTATACTGCAATGTTAAACTCAGCCTGGTCAAAAGGGACTAGCAGTTGAGGTTGCAATGGATATACCTTTAAATTTTTATAATCTGTTATTTGAGTTGCATGTTATGAGGGTTACTGTAATAGGAGCCAGTGGGGGACAAGCCTTACAAGAAGTAGTGCAAGTGCAGCAGAAATGCCACCTGAGATGGCTTTGGTAAAACACTAAGAACTCTTCAGGCACAAAATTAGGTGTAGAGATGTCTACATGATGCCTCTCAGGTGTTCAGCTATTATGCATTGGCTTAGTGCCTCCCAGACCAGAGTTCTCAGGAGAGTATATTTTGGGTTGAAGAGTCACAGTCTCAATGAACAGTTTGATGTGCCCAGTGACTGAGAGAAGCAGCATTTTGTCATGGTTTTGAACAATGGACAGAAGAGAATTTTCAACACTATCTGCTTTCTTGTTTTGGTTGGCATTGGGCAGGGGCTATAATTTAAAGGCATTCCAGCCAAATTTTTCACTAAAACTACTCAATATTCTTCCACTTAACCTGAACCTACTGATGAGAGAAAATTCTTGTCTCTCCTTCTAGCACAATGCTCTGGTACTTCTAATAGTCATTGTAATCTCTGCCCCATGCTCATATCTGATGTTGACAAACCCACAGCAGGCCAATCCAGAATATCAGGATAAGCTGAAGTCTCTGTTGTTTATCCCTGAAGCTACTGTGATTCTGAGAGAGTTTGCTGACATCTGTGAGACCAGAGGGAGCTTTTTCCAACCTCAGCTTACCCAGCACCCTGCAGCACACAATAGCCCTCTGTAATATCCATACTGAAATCTGTGTCTTAGGGAGAAAAATACCATTGTAAAGTTGCTGGCAATTTGGAGACCTTTAAGTGAAGCACCAATGTCAGAGTCTGGAATTATGAGGAATATCTCTTTGCATGTTTGAGAGATTTAAGAATCTCTGACAAACAGTGGTTTTAACCTTTGTTCATGGAAAAAGGGCTTTTAGGCTCTAGAATGAAGCAGAGTTTTTAAGAGTGCATATTATATAGTAGAATAGTGTGTAGTTTTATCACAGGGTGAGAATTTTAGATATATGGGGTTTTTAGGATGGCAGACAGGTAAAGGCAAGATGGAGGAAGCAAATGGCTTTTGGGTTTCTTCTTCTTCCTCATCTGCCTCCATGTTCTGCAGTGAGGTGGCACATTATAGTTGGCTTAGAATAGAGTTTAACCTTCTAACATAGGTAATAGTTATTGGAGTAGAATTATAAATACTGATTACTTGGATTGTAATATAAATATCCATGCCACCCTGAGGGTGGGAGCATTTTGCATTTTGTATTGGGCAATGGAGCTTCGGAGTTTTGTGCTTTGAACTGACCTGTAAGGAAAAACTCTGAAGGTCAGTAACAAAATTTAATGATAAGAAATAATAAATACTGAAGAGAAAAAACACAACAAGAAAGCCTTGCAACCCTTTCTTTCAAGATCTCTGGCTGGTGAAAACAAAACTTTACATTCTCGGGAAACAGAAGAAAAACAGCCGTCACAGAGACAGAAAGAAAAACAAACAAAAAATTTTTTATAATTCCGAGACACCTATACACACCAGGCTGAATTTCAGTCTTTAAAACATTACTGTCTTCCAGGTTGCACAGAGAACTATCAGATTCCTTGCTCAGTGTCATTTATTGGAATAGTGTCTCTTCCTTGGGGAAGCTCATTTATTACTTTGGTTGAACCTGCTTTATTGTTATAAAACTGTATTTACTTAATGTGTACCAGCATAGAGAACCTCTGCTTAGATGATATTAAATAGTGGAAATTAATCCCCAAGGGATTAATTTTAGCAAAAGTCTGTTGTGAAAGATAAAACTTTCGTCTTAGAGACCATACATAACTCATTCATTACAGAGAGTGAATCTTGGAATGGCATATTTTCCTCATACTTGTGACAGAAAAGCAAAGCTTTCTGAACTTCTGATAGCTGGAAAACATTTTATGTATCTTCAAGAAATGGCAAAAATTGAAGCATTAAGAAAGGATTATCTCTTCAACTGCCACTACATTGCTAGTTCCATTTGCTGTCAAGTTCATTAGATGTCATGAGTCAGGCCTACTAATCTTGTCTGTATTGCTTTCCTGACAAATCTGCAAATCTGCCTAGACTGATACTATTACACGACTTATTGTTGATTATTTCAATGAATGCTACTAATTTGCTTTAGGGAAAACCAGGGTGATTTTCCTCTCATTGATTAGTGAAAAAATATGTTATCTGCTTAGCCCTTCATAAATTTAAAAAAAACCCAAATCCACAAGATTTCCTTTTGTTTCTATCACCTGAATTTACCTCATTTCACAGACACTTACAAAAAGAGAATAGCTTGAATGTCTGATGAATTCCAGTATCAAGCTTCATTCATGGTGTCTTAATCAACACAACAAAGCTATCATTTTATGTGATTGTTAATTATTTTCTGCTTTCATATTTGAGACTATTCTCCTCTCATCTTTGCATATGATTAAAAGAACTGTATATATTTTTTTCATTCTCCCTTTAAAGCTTTTCATAGGGAGAATGACAATATTATCACAATTAAAATGAAATGTTCAAGCAAAGCTGCTGCCTTCCACATCTCTGCGTGGCGCTGAGTAGAGCTGCTTGCTTTAATTGAAGTAATGAATTCAGTCTTCAGTCTCTTATGTAGATATTCCTTTACTTTAGCAGTTATATTAAAGGTTTTCTATCAAAAAATCACATTACGTTGAGAAATTTATTTATCTGCATATTCTGAAATATCCCTGTTGACTTCTCCAATTATGTGTCTGACTGTATCACACTTTGTACTATTTATAGGTGCATGCACAAAATGTTGAAAATCACAAGAATTTGTAGACTTTGGTTAGAAAAGGAATGTTCTCGGAGGCAAAAGAATCTATTTGTTCTTTACCTTGAATTTTATTGTGTTTTTTGTTTCCTTTGCATACTCCCTACTGATATTGCACTAAGCACCACTTTGCTGGTAAGGTGCACAGAACAGCCCAGGGCTGAGGGCAGAGTCAGCTGCTATTAAAGCTGACAGGATTTGGACTATGGCTGAGATGAGCTTTTTCTTTTAGAGTTTGATATAACTCATTTTTTAGTCAGGCCTACCCTTAAGGTCCAATTCAACCATACAATGAATTCCATCAAAAAACAGACATTGTCTCCAGCTGGGTTGGATTGGGCCCTCAAGGGCCTGCTAAGCATCTTTACACTATGGGAACAGAAGCCATATATTTTTTTCTTTGAAAAAATAGAGGACTTTAACTTTCAGTTAAGACTGATATTCAATACCACCATATTAAAAAATAAAAATGTAAAATATTATTTTCTGAGTAAAATTGGAATCTGCGTGTATCAGATAAGCTTCTTATATAGATATCTACATTATTTATATTTGTAAATGGAACTATTTAATTTGGTTCATTTGTTAAAGGAAAGAAACAGCAAAAGTCTTGCAAAATGTAAATCATGCAAGTTCCTTAATATATTTTTTTAATTTAGGTAGTAAACACCAATTAATTCAGGGCAAGATGAATTTATTTTTTAGAGTATAATGTATCTAGCTGACACAATGCTACCAAGGGATTTTATTTGACTTTACATTATTTTCTATTATTTGGTATTTTGTGCTGCCTAAATACTATAAATAATCTAAAAACTATGGTTTCTAGGAAGAATACAACAAACATCAGGAACCACAAGGCAACAGAAATCTTTGAATTAAAGAGAATCTGGTTTAAATGAAAAGATTTTTTTCTTTTACTTTCTGCAGTGTACAAATTTCTGCTGTGATGTATGGAAACTAAATACACCAAAATTACTGTAATTCACAGTCTTAAAATAGAATCACAGAAATGCCTTGTTGCATTTTTTCACAGCTGTGTAGAAGCATATCCCACCCTCACAGGGGTATCTAATTTTCTCCAGATATCAAGAGAGATACATGCCTTGGTGTTGAGTTAAGTATTTGAAGAAGATAGTAAAAACTTGATCTGTAACACCAGTCACTTTTTTTTTTTTTTAATTTTATGTGATTCACATATAACTTGCAAACTTTTCCTAAATAAAAAAAGAAATTTTTATTAAAGAGAAAAAGGAAAAAAGAATCAAAATAGAGCACTAAGGATTTAAATTTTTTAATGAAAAGATGAAAATTAAATTATTAATCCTGTTGTATCATAATATTTATTGTATGTTTGTGAACTACCTTTTTTCAATGTGATTATGATTTAGTTCATATTAAAACATCTTCTCATTTTGTGATATGCGGACTTACATTAGCTGCTTTTCGTAAAACAATGTTATACCTCTTGTGCCATTTCCCCCGTTTGCACCCAGAATTTTGTCTTTTTCACATAAAACTGTGAATTTTTTATTTCCATAAGATCTTGTAAAATAAGAAGAATATTATGCCCACTGTATTAAATAAGGTCTGTTATCCTTTGATTGATAAAATTCAAGTTTCTAGAAATTCTAAGTGTCCAGTATGAAAATGTAGGGTCTCATTTTGATGAGTGTTTATATTGCATTTTACACATTCAAAGCATAATTTCTGCTGACTGCATTTGCACTTTAATAAATGAAACCACCCAGACACATGTTAGACAGCTAGAAAATGAGAAATGTGTAGTTGGTACTGTTCTCTGAGTTTCAGTGACTGAAGTACAATCAGAGATTTGTATTCCTATGCAAATTCTCTGCTGCCTACTATAAATCCCTACTTTATCCTTTTGCTCTGTCTAGTCTCTGTTCCAGGTCATCCTCAAGAATGCATCAGAATAATTTCAAAATTATAAGAGATTTTCATGGGGAATTGAAGATATTTCATCACTTAAATGTCTTTATTAAAACAGCTCTCCTTAAAAAGAGAGGAGATTAATAACCTGTTATTAGAATTATATAATTGTTTCATGGCTTTTTCTTTGTAAAAACTATATTGCTTAGACTCCCTGTTTGGGAGGAGAGAGTTTTTGCCCTTTTTAATAGATCGAGACAACATGCATTGCAAATGTCAATCAGACTATATTTTTTGTTAAACTGTAATGAAGTAAAAATACCCAGAGATCTAAATTTTTGTTGTACCCTAATGACAACGTATTGCTGATGTGTGCCTTCCATGCTGGAAAGTTAGATGACTCTAGCATTAAATTAGGAGAGATGATTGGCAGTGCACATCTTCTAGGCACCGTGGCAAGCAGTTTCCTGCTCTTTCTTAAAATTATTAGGAACGGCTTGATTACAGCTCCAAGTGGCACCTTATGAAGCTTCTGTTTCTGTCATTTCTGGTATTTTCTTGGGTAGTGTGACTAGAACGGAGAAAGAATTTTTGAAGACAATACAGCTCTTTTACAAGAGCTACAAGAAAGTGCAAATGAAAACCTAAAACAGTGGCATGAGGCCATATGCATATTGTTTTTAGTTTAGCTTAGTTTAAATCTTCTCACCAGTCTACATATCCCATCGAAGGAGTGAAATCTCAGTGTGGAAACCTGGCCTGCATTCATTGTCAAGTTTAGGGAAAGTACTTCTGTCTGAGCTCTTCTTCATATCTTAATTAATAATAGAAAGTGACTGTTACTATGATAGATTTTCAGTATACAACTCAAAAATTATGGCGATACAGCCACTGAAAACATCTGGGGACATAATTTGCTACAGACTTATAATATCAGGTGGCTCCCAGCTTTTGCTTGCATGAAGCAGCATCATGAAAAATAAATAACATTATCATTTTATCTTATTTCTTCTGTTTTATTGAATTATATGCATAGAAAACACAAGTATTCTTCATTTCAGATTTTTTTTTCAGAATGCCATGGCAAACTAGAGTCTAATAAAACTGTTTCTCTAGGTTAGAAAATAAATAGGATGTTACTCTTTGTTTCTATCTGTTGCCATTTTATTGTCAGACTAGGGACATATTATTTGGAGTAGAGCATTGACAACAGTCAATATCAAACTAACTTTCTGGTCAAGAAATGCCTTTTTTATGTAATGCCTTAAAATTTAGAATCTTCAGCTTGATTTAAATATTGTGGGGTAATGTGGTAGAAACCTTTGACAATAATAGCCATTAACTACTGAAGTTAAGTCTGGTGAAGTATTCCTTTTATGGCTTTCGGGAAGTATCAAAATAGATTTTCAGGTCTGAAAAACAGAAGAAATAAAAATAATGCAGGCAAGCTGTAATAAAAATATTGTAAAGCTCTTTCATGAAATAGATGTCTTTACTTGCCAAGGTATTCACAATTAGAGAGAGTTTTAATTTTCAAAGATATCTCCTTTTCAATATTCTGAAATAAGATTATAATCTCTTATGTTTTTTAACTCTAATTGGATGCAGAACAAAAACTTCTGTCAATCCTGCTGACACCTGTACTAAAATCCTTTCAGATTTTGAATGTGCTTTCAGATATAATTCAGAATATTAATGCTGATTTTTATAGCCTTGCATAGCCTGAGATTTGAATTCTAAGAACTTATAGTCATTCTTCTTGCTCTCAATTACCAAGCTGAAAGGTTTGGACTAGCATGCTCTTAAATACTTGTGTAGCTTTAATAAGTTGATTATTCTAGAGTTATCTGTTATTAGTTGTCTGTAATATAGCCATACATACACATCTTATATATATCCATAGACAATATATCTATGTGATTCAAAAAAAAGCAACAACAAAAAAGATATGCAAAAACAGTGTAGAGGGTTGGCCTTGGCTGGACGCCAGGTGCCCACCAAGCTGATCTATCACTCCCCTTCCCAGACAGAGAGGGTAGAGAAAAAAACATGGAAAGCATCTCATAGTTGAGATAAAGCAGTTTACTAAAGCAAAAAAAGTGAAAGTTAGCATGTGCATTAGCAAGGGGGAAAGTTTAATCTGTACCTCCCATCAGTGAGGGATTTTCAACCAATTCCCAGAAATCAGGGCTTCAGCATGCAGACTAGTTGCTATGGAGGACAAGCATTGTAAAGCAATAAATTCCCTCCATTCCTGCTCCTTTCCTTAACTTTTATATCTAAGCTGATATCCTATGGTATGAAATACCTCTTTGGTTAATTTGGATTGTCTGGCCTGGTTGTGTCCCCTCCCAGGATCCTGCCCATCCCCAGCCCCTTGATGAGAGAGGAATGTTGGAGAGACAGTGCTGGTGCTGTGCCAGTGGTGCTCAGCAGCACCCACAACAGCAGTGTGTTACCAACACCTTTCCATCTTGTCTCCTAACATTCACTGGTAAGGATTTACAGAGACAGCCTTGGGACTTAAAAGTTTCTTTGTGTCATCAGGCTTTGGGTCATGCACTACAGGTCAGGTGTTCAGTGGTTTGTTTGGAGGTTTTTTCATATGGTCCCACTACTACACTGTAATAAAAAAAAAATTAAAAATGTTAAAAAATAAAATGAAATAAATTTGCTTTTAAGAGTAGGTTTATATTCCTGTATTTATCAGCCCTATCTACATATATTATACCAGTTTCTCTCTGTGTTCTCTGTACTCATTATGATGAATGCTTCATGCAAATCAGGAGTTTCTAATCTCTCTACTTCACCCAGAAAGAGCAAAGACACGCTTCAGAATTCTCATAATTAGTCATTTCAAACCTCATAAATGGGCACATTTCTATTTTTAAACAAAACATACTTAGCTTTCTGGTATTTACCCACTCAGAATATGTTCCTGAGTCTAAGCACTATCTATGCAAGATCCAGGCAGCCCCTGACTTTTGCACAACTAACCTAAATATCCATAGTGCTTTTAAAATATCTTTGTAAAAGAAAGGTTCTGGGGAAATTTTCATTTTCACTCCTTTATTATGAATTAAGAGAAGGTTTTCCCCACTAAGGATTATTCCACCCAGTCCTGATGCAATCTCTTGAACTTTCTGTACCACCTGTGCTGTGTCCACAACTAATATAACACGACAGTAGTGAGACAGTGTGAGACAGTGTGAGAATACTGGTGCCTGCTGATCCCAAAATGCTGGCAGAGCTGTGCTAGTGAATGCACAGCTGCCCTGGCAGTGAGCACAGATCTGTGCAGAATAGAGGAGGACATTTGGTGCATGGGATTGGGGAAATACATGGTGTGGAGGTAACAGGAGATCCTGTGGATGACAATAGGATTGTCATTGGATGGACACTGAGGGTGGTTAAGCTGGAAGGATGCAGAAGCTGAAGCTCAGGAGAATGGTTGTACAGGAAAGAGCATGCTCCCTATTAAAAAAAGCAGAAAAAAAGTAGTACTAGGCACTCTGTTGAAAAAAATCAACAAGAGAAAGGCCAAAACATCATCCACTGCCAAGAGGTGGCTTACACGTGTTGTCCGAATGACTCAGTACTGTGTGTCCAGCATCCAGGAAGGGAGCAGGAGAACATCCACCTATGAACATCCAGGTGTGTTAATGGAGCTGGGATTCCCTTCTCTGCCCTAGGGATGTGCCCCAATAAAATCTATTTCTCCCATTCGTTTTTACAGTGTTAGGTACAAATCTGGATAAGGATAGTTTTGCTACTGGTAGCAACTGAAGTTATGACTAACTATTCTACTGCACATGAATTACATGCCAGTTTTTACCCGCACTTTTTCTTTTTCAATTATTTCTGTGAAACCATTAGAAATATCTTAATGCAGTCCATACAAAGTAACCCTTTCCAAATTGTTCTGAGAAAAGTCAGAATTGGTCTAATAAGGTCCTAGAATCCTGTCTTAGGGTCATGCCAACAGCTACATCTGGTGTGATTTTTTTTTTTATTTTAAATATCCCTCAGTGCATTTCTAGAATTAACAACCTCCTTTTAACAATATAGACTGATGTTTAATGTAACTGTACTCCTACTTAATACAGAGCTGCTTGAGCAAGCAAGCACACCATTAATGGAGCACACACATTGCTGTCAGAAGGGGAACAGAGTGTGCTTTATTTGAGACAGAATTTTGGGTAATGCTGACTGGCCTATATTTCTGCATTGAAAATAGTAAAAAAAAGGATAGTGTAGTAATTTGTCTAAGGGCTACATAAACTTAATTAGAAAATTTTAGTCCCACAAGGGTCCAAAACTGTATCTGGAAACCGTTATTTAAATATTCATTTCTATCTTGAAAAAAAAAAGACAGAAAAAAACCCATCTAATTTTGTAAAAGCTTTCACATCTATGTAAAAAAGATGATCATAAATTTATGAATTACTGGTCTGTGGTTACTTCACCACATCTTTTAAAATTAAACTCAGCCTCTAAGTAGAATTGAATTAATGAATGTGAGTTTGAAACAATGAATGTGCTTTACTGTGAGGCTGAGTTTTACTTTCTGAATTATGTATAATATAAACAGTACTTAATTTAAGAAGGGAAGGTTTTGTCACTTTAATCCCTGTAGGGGTTGTTTTTCCTTTTGAGCAATAACAACCTTGATATGTAATAATGGCAATCCATAAATTGCTGAATTTTGTCTTCATTTGAATTGTTTCTTACAGGTGTTTAAATAACCATGACTAAGTTTTCTTTTATTTTTTATTTCCAAATTCTCTTTTGTGATGAAGACTGAACATAGAAACTGGGTGTTTTTCTAATCCTTTTCTATTATTTGCCAACAGCAAGTTGTTGTTTTTCTCGGGTTTTTTTTTTTTTTTTTTTTTTTTCCTGGTGATATTAAAAAATAATAGAGAAAAGCATGTTATTTGATGCTGAATGCTGTCAGGTAAAATTGAGTAGCAGCTGCCAGATACATGTCTCCTACTAGTTAGTAATCATACAGTCTAATTCAGCCACTAGAGTTAAAAATGCAGGTAGCAATAATATTTGTCTTGGTTTAATACTTCTATGACTACATTGTTAGCATTTAATATAAAACACTGTTAAATCATTCCCTATCATCAGCCTATTTCCCCCCTCTTTCTTTCTTCTCCTTCCAGGGTATTTACTCTTTTGTAATGACAAAAGTTAAAGGTAAAATGTCTCTCCATTTCTCTCTTTGGAATAATCTCAAGGCAATTTGATTATGCTTTAACTCAGGAGTTTTGTCTCCAAATTCTCAGTTTAAATTTGACCTCAGGCTAAACGGAGCTCACATAAATGCAGGAACAATAACCATAGGAGGTAAACAGTTTATAATGATATTGTTCACAGTGCTGGTACAATTAGGCACGATTAGGGGCACCATCCTTAGGTTGTAGTACTTCAAATGGTTTGTTAAATGTTACATTTTTCATAGACCATGCCATCCAAATGAGAAGTAAAAGGAATTTTTGTGGTCAACATTTTACTGACAAAAAACGAGAAGTCATTCAGACCTGAGGGGGTTTTTAATGCATTTTATTTATTTCACATTGATGTTGGCATTATGCCTGGGTTACAGCTTTCTACATAATGAATTATTCTTTTATTATTACTTTCTTCTTCACAAACATCATCATCATCATCATCATCATCATCATCATCATCATCTTTTTTGCCATTTTCATAACCATCAATTATGGTTTGCAGATGCTAGTAATGATGTTAGATGTTTTGTAAAAAGCAGTGTCCTTAAAGTGATCTTTCTTTCCTATCATTACATGTATTGCTTTCCATTTGAATTGATGGAATTTAGAAAGGATTAGATATGCTTGCAGTTTGTGTATAATAGCAACATCTCAAAAATTGTTGAAATCTCTTACTGATATTTCACTTTGTGTTTCTGGTCCAGTTGTTTGCTGAATTTAAAGTGCAGGATTACACATGCTTGCATCAGAACACTTTTGAAATTGCTGTGTGTATTTTGAGAGATTTTTGGAGTAAGCTACTTTCTGCCAAATAGACTTTTTCCTTCCCTGGAGACCTATAAGTTTTCTTCTCAGTGATAATCCCAAGAAGAACCAGGGTACAACTTCACTGGTAGCCAGAGCAATGCCAGGGCACTGGTGAAAGTCTGGGAACTGGACAGTCTTGTAGGTGTTTACTATCATTTTGGCACTTTACATAATAGCTCCTTACAAGGGTCAGGTGTTGAGAGGTCAGGTAATTTTCACAGCTTGTGATTTAAATGCTGGCACTTCCAGAGGTTAAGATACCTCTTTAAATAGGCCACACATCCAGAAATACTTCAGTTTACCATTAAAGCTATAACTCTTTTCTAGCAGAAACACAGAGGTCTGGTAAAGGTGTTTTCTACCCCTTCAGACACAGAAACTTGTTACTGATTTACTTGCAACTTAGTAATATCAAAAGTACATCATATAATGATACTCCCTAAGATGTTAAGAGTCTAACTATTCTCTGAAAACATAATTGTCTATTTTCTGCTCCTACACCCATATGTTTTAAGGAAGATCGAATTATTCTGTAAGACCCTGTATAAGCCTGAACTACCTACCCTGTGAGTACCTCTGTTCAAGCTAAAGAGCACCTACTTTGTTGTGCACTGTAAATTGCTGCATGGACCAGTACATATCCTCCTCTTCCCAGTTCTTCCAAAGCTGCAAGGGAACTGATCACAGGAAAGAGCTTCAACTTGAAGAATTTTATAGATAATTAGGAAAATTATATGTGTTCATGGGTATGCTGCAATCTTGATCTATTAATAAAAGATACCAGAAGGTTTACACAAATGAAAAATTAGTATTTTTTTTTTCCTCCTCCTTCTTCTCAAAAGTGAATTCACAGTGTCAATGTTCAGTTTGAAAGCAGAGGAATGATTAGTGCTACTAGAAACAAGAATAATGAGAACAAGATACTGAATAGAGCAGAGGGTTTTTTGTGTGCAGCACCTTTGATAAACCAACCATAAAACAGGGCTCTTATTACTGTAGCAACAATTTTAAGAAAAATGTTCCCCTGCTGAATTTGTCTTTTGATTTTGAACATAACAATAACCTTACACATTCAGCAGAATTCACCTCTCAAAGCCACAACCATGCTTTCTGCTCCCAGAAAATAGTGCACTGAAGTGTTCTCATGGACTTGGCAATCAATTAGAAGAACCCATTCTAATGGAATATATATATTTATATATAAAAGCTACCAAGTTGCTCCTTTACTGCTCCTTTAGAAAAGTGTTTCATTGGTTATACCATATTTCAGGTACTATGACAGGCTGCATTTTTTTTTTTTTTTCAGTGGATCTACTTTTTTATATACTTCACTTGCACATGGCGCTCAAGGAAGGCCATTGTAAAAAAGTACTTTTTTCAAATAAGAACTTGGGTCATTAAATTTTGCAGAGAATTCCACACCACAGAATTTGAGTGTAATGAAAACCACTTGACTGCATACATTTGGTGGCAATATTCATAGCTAGAGATGGACAGCAAATTAAGCCTGCTGAGTTACATGCATTGTCCTGCTAGAGTGAGGCACATTAACTGTATTCAACTCTGCAGTCAATAGATATCTTTCCTCCTCTTAAATGTATAGCTCACTGGTGGGCAACAGAGAAGGCAGGAAGCAGAAGGGCAAATGGAAAAAGAATCTACATGCAAAAAATACATTTTAAAATTAGGAAATATAGTTTAAATGCTTATTATCTATGAACATTTGCTCATTCTGAATTTTAGATCTCAACAGCTAGTTTTGTAGTAAAAATAATGTTTAGAGTTGTACTAAAAAGATATATGTGTTGATTGTGATGTTCAGAAAAAATATATCTATCTAAAAAACACTGAAATTAACAGGAGAACTAAAAAATCTATGTTAGAATAATATTAAAGCAACAAAGCATTTCATTAAATGGCTGAAGATTTTTATTTGCTTTTTTATTACTGACTTAGAGAAGAAAACCTAAATTCATGGTTTTCTTGTTCAATTACATTTTGTAACAAGTTAAATTACATCTTGGAAGTTTCTAGCAGAATTTCTCGGTCATATATTTTCAAAATAAAGTATTTGGAATGTTTACAAATCTGATAAGTTTGAGTAAATTTTCATGTCAAAGCAGATCTCACATTTCTTATATCAAAATGGTAACCAGTCTCAAAAGTTATGTTCTTTCTCTAAGAATACACAGCTTTTTATTTTGTATTGCTTCTGCTTAAGTAGTTCCATCTGACATGGTGACTTGGACCGTATCTTTCTATATTTATTATTGGGCAAAGCTGCCAGCAGACCAAAAGAAATAGCCATCAGAGACGGAGATAGGAAGCTCAGATACAAGAGACGGTTTTTAAGACTGCTCTGTGAAAGTCCATTGTGAAGTTTATGCCAGCTTCCATCTTAAGTATATTATCCTAGCACTATTTCTTTCACACACCATTTACCCATCCCTTTTGCAGTTAAGTACCTTGAAAACCAGAGTGCAAACCCTCTGGGACACAGGGTTACCCTGTCAATTTGTGTGCTGCTCGCAACATTGGCAGCTGTGCCTGGCTGGGACTTTCAGGGACTCCAACAGTGGCTGTCAGCACATTTTGAAAGAAATAAATAACACATTAAGGATTATTTGGTTATAACATTACAGACAGAAATTCTGTTATGCTGTACTTTTGAGGTCAGTTTGCCCACATAACAGTTCTCTGAAAACAGCTTTCTTCTTTTCTCAGTGCATTTTTCCCTATCAATATATTTCCTGCTGCATGATCCACGTGAAAGTATATATGAATATATGAAATCAATGAAAGTACTTATTTGATATATTTAGTTGCTCTTCAGTGAATAAATAATTTTTTTTAAAAAATCAAGCCTGGTTACTTGTACTATAAAACTAGATTTCAATGTGATGCGACTTGTGTAACATGCCCATGATGAAAAATATTCATCTTAAAATAAAATCCTGGTACAGACGTACTTTTAAAAGGGAAATAGTTTCCACTTATCAGATTCTGGATGGATATTTAGACCCACAGATAAAAAAACCCAATATCTTTATTAGTCTAATTTCTTTCATGAATGTCATTTTACAGCATTTCATTATTTAAGTAGTGAAGGGTCGTTTCACCATTCAGTTTACAGAATGGATGGTTATCTCAGGAGGAATTAGGGAGAGGGTATAGCATGACTCTATGTGGATTGGTCAATTTATTATAGAAATAGAGCAAAACATGACTGTCATTTAGCAGAAATTTCATAATGGTGGCATAAAGGCCACTAAAGGACATCATCCATCACATAATTTGAAATATTAAGTATAAAGCTGTAACCTATTTTATCATTTCTTTAGGAAAGTTAGCTTATTCAGGGCACATGGTCATTTGCAGGGTCACTTTGGTTCTTGAAGAGATGTCTTCTACAGACACGAATATGCTGCAATTCAACATGCCCTGGGAACCTCATGGTGTTCCATCACAGGTGGGGGAGGGTGATTCAAGATGTGCTCCTAAAAAATAAGGGTTTGTTTTTCAAACCTTTTTCATCTTGGTTTCATCTTTTATGAAATGTAGGTGCTTCTATCTGACTTCCCATCATACTAATATAAACCAACTTCATAAATATACTTGAAGTACAAGTTTATCAAAGGAATATATTGGTTCCCCTCTCAAAATATGAGCCATAAATAGTATAGAATTTCAGCAGATAAAACACAACATTAGACAAAGACTATTAATATTAACCTTAAATCTTACTGTTTGTTTCAGCTTTATTTAAGATATGATTTTGATGTTCATGTTGTTGCTATTACTCTAGTGATTTAACTAAAGTTGTGGAAATAAATATTCTTATGAGCTTCATCCCCTGTTTCCAGCTTAGCGCAGCAATGTCATTTTTCTTTGGAAGCCAAGGTATGGTTGGTTGTCTTCTGTTGAGGTGTTAAAGACATTTATAATAAACGAAGGCATATGTATGTCCTCAGTCTGTGTTCAAAAGTCATAGTGGGGCCCTCAAGCAGATGATATACCAAGATAATTTGCTCAATATTACATTTTAGCAGCTTGAGAGCAGAGCATAGCACCTGATGGCAGGATCAGCACACAGCACTAACAGTAATTATGTGACTGAATCAATTATTTTATCAGAAGAAGGCGAGTAATTTTTTCTTATCTTGATGTCATGCTGTTCCACGACAGGAAAACTAAGTTGAGTTTAAATCCCACCCATGTTCACAACATTATGGACATCCTCCAGGATGATTACTTCCTGCTGACTATGATGAATTACTTCAAAGTATTCAGAAATTAAGTTAGGTACATCCCAGATTCAGAAATGAGCTGCTTCTATATCACACTCAAGTTACTCAAATCAAGTTACTCAAGATTTGCTTGGTTAATAGTTGGACTCAGTGACATTAGAGCTCTTTGCCAAGTGTTATGATTCTATGATTCATGAAAAAGGTGGTTTTTTAGGTCAAACTAAAAAGTATTCAATTGCCCTTCTTATTAAAATCAGCCAGGCTGCTGCAGCACCAGAGCATCCTAAAACATCCAGCTGTGACCTAAACACTAGCATGTCTCAAGTGCAAAGAAAGAAAGACAGAACAATTTCTACTATGGTTTATGGTTTAAACTAGCATTGACAAGGGAAGTACTATCCCTTTTCCTTCCTACCCCTTTTATTTGCAAGCGATTGAAATAGCAGAAATAGGCCTAGACCAAGAACAGCAATCCAGCTCTATCAGCATGATGTCTACACAGATATATAGCCTAGAAGGAGTGTCACACAAATGTCAATGAATTCCTTGCACCAGCGTCCCTGTGCTCATGCACATTCCAGCAGATTAAGCAGCATAAGGGACAACCCACTGTCAAAGCAATCATTTACTGTTCCTGCCTCAGGTCTAGTCTCCCAAACAATTCATGGGCACAAAGACAGACTAAAAGTTTGCTTCAGAGACAGAAAATGGCCTCTCACACTGTTTATTTTACTATTATAGGCATATTTGCATAAGCCTATTTAATAATATACTGAGTACTTATGAGAATAAAATGGGAAGGAGTCCCTCATTTAGTAATTCTGGGAATACTTCTTTAGCCATAAAAGTGAGCAAACCAATTTTCCTCCTCGTGGCTCTTATCTATTAATGTCATCTCTCGAAAAATGAGAGTTCTGTTTGAATACCAAAAATCAGATATTGCTGTAGTTGCAAATTCTTTCCTGTTAGGTTATGAAATCTGTCATTTTTGAATCCTTTGAAGGGACTTATGTTATTGAGGCATATCAAAAAAATAACCTTACCAGCAGCAGTGTTGTGTGGGCTTGACATTGGAAATGAAACCAAAAGAGGTCAGGAAGTCAAAACTCAATTCACTGGGCTATAAACAAATTCAATTAAACCACTTTGACACAGTGGTGGCTCTAGAGATTGATCTGCTCTTGAAAGCTTTCAACCTGTGCATTTTAATGCCTCGTACATGCAGTCAGACTCACTGGAGAATGAAAGAAACTCTTACCTTTCTTATGAAGTGAACCAGAGGGCCTCACCATCAAGGTCTAGCACATGGCACAAGAGTTATTGAAAGTCTTGATATTTTTCCTTCTCTTCCAGCTTACCTGAATCCTGGCTAAAGTGGTTATGAATTCCAACCCTTTATCTCTACCTGAGGCCTTCTCCTTGATAATTCTTAGAAATTTGAAAGCTCCTACAGAACTTTTCCCTCTGGTTTCATCCCAAAGCTTACTTGTGACTAACCTGCTTTAATAATACCTTTTATTTTAAAGTATTATTTTTTACTACAAAGAAAGAAAGATTAAAAAGATATTAATACATTCTCAGAGAGATCTACATAAATCTGTAGGAATATTAAATGAAATAGCGAACTCAAAGACTTTATGCCTTTAAATGTAAAATTAAAGTAAATGTGTGGGAACAGGTTTGCAACTCATGACAAGACATCTGTTTTTCACAGTGGAAATCTGTTTAACTGGTAGAAGTCATTGCCTTAATACATTACTGAGTTCAAGAGCTTGGTAAGCTTTAAAACAACTAACCATTTACATGGATAATGGGAATACCCACTGTTATATTAGGCAGAAAATAAAGATTTTGTTCAGAATGGTAATAAATCTTCATGTTTTTTTACCAAAATGTATCATTAGCTGTCAAGCAGTAAGAAACAATTTACATACAGCCCAGTTATTTTAAAAGAAATGTCCATATAACTAGGATTTTGGTTGGTTGATGAATAAAATATCCTAAAAAAACACTAGAACCCTGAAGTATAACTGCAATGAGTCAAACAGTAAAACAACAGAATGTTTGGTGAAATGAAAAGAAAATGTGGTGTGCATAAACAGAACCTCCAGTTTTATTTGCAGTAGTATTTAAAATTCAATTGATTCCTTAAAAATATTTAAATTAAAAATAGCATTTCTATCTATCTATCTATCTATCTATCTATCTATCTATCTATCTATCT